>JARWLC010000001.1:188966605-190166605 GCA_033318265.1 Phyllotis vaccarum
CACGGATTAAATCCAACAAGAACATAAGAAATGTCTCAGAGGAACTAAAGAGTCAGTCTCCACAAGTATGGCTTCAATTACAACCTATTGGTGTTAGGAAGATTTGACTTTCCTTTAGCTAGGAAGTATTTGGGGGGGGGGTGGAATTTACAAAATTAGTAACTTAAAATCTGAAAATAAAAGAGATGTTAATATACATTGGATTGCTCTCTAAGGTTTTTATGCTAGGATATAATATCAGTTTCTCACTGCAGGAAAAAGACAAGGCTGTGAGAGATACTGCTAAACAATATGGCCACCTGTTTATTGTATTCGCATAAAAAATAAAGTCCCCTAATGCAAGCCTTTGGAGGACGTAGATAGTGTAGTTGCAGGACTAGATACCACACATTCTTGGGTAGAAGTATAAATTCATTAATTTCTTCAAGCTTTAACCTCCATCTCTGTAGTTTCTACCTTATGTGATTGCTTGTGAGGCTGGTATAATGGAGGTGCATGTTCGGCCTATTTTAGGACTTCAAGGATGGTACAATTCCAGATGCCCTATAGGTACTCCATGCACTGTGTCCTAATCCATCTTAACTTAAAGAGGCCGCTCCAGGGCAGTGTGTTTGCTTTTCATCCTACCTCTTTGGATCAGGTTATGAATGGCCTTAAGTGAGTTATTATACAGAAGAGTGTTTTATTTGTTTTCATTTTTTTCCCCAGACTGAGCCTTGATGTGAGAGGCTGTTTTACAAGCAGCCCATGACTCCAGTTTGAGGACAGAAGGTGCCTGTGTGCCTGTGTGCCTGGGTTGACCCATAGCAACTTCTCCAGATCCACCTATGCTGCATGGGCTGATATATGACTCATTCCTGGGAGTATACAGGGAGTCACTCTATAAATTTATCAGTGTGAATCAAGCCTGCAGGGCTAACGAGCATATTGAAATCAGACCAGAGAAAATAGGCTCAAGAACTTACCAGACACACAAGACAGGAGAAAGAATATAACTTCTTCCCTTGGACTCCATAAAGAAGTGACACCCACAATTGTGATGGCAACGTCTTCCATAATGATCTGTCATTTGACACCTGGTGTATGCCAACAGCAAAGAACTCCAGACTGTCCCGGGAACTTCAGCTTGGCTAGGTCCCTGCTGTTGACACACCTTACTAGGTTTCCTCTACTCACCCTCTTGCTTTCTCCCAGTTCACCTGATGCTCCATCTCTGGACCCGTCTTGCTCTTTTACCCCATGGCTAGACTCAAGCCTGCACCCTCATTCTCAGCTCTGACTCCACAGTGGTCTGACGTAAGAACAGCAACTGTAATTGTACCGATCCAGACTCCATTTACATGCCAGCCCACCTCTGAAACCTCTTACAACTCTGATATAGCCTCTCGAAACTTTGGTCTCTATTCTATACCAGACAGAATGACAGATAGTGGATTTACTGCATGATGTGTGCCCATTCGGGTAGTTCTCACATATTTTGGACCACTTTGCAAATGTAAAATGAAAGCTAATATTAATGATTGAGTTTTGTAGAACCTGGATTCCTGTTGGTTGAGTTACACAGGAAAATAAGAATATTGGGTAAGCTGTTGCCTTTGGAATAGCAGCATCTTGTGACTGTTATTCAATATGTTTTTGTATTTTGAAAAGACACAGCAAGTTCACTAATTGTTTATCTATGATTCTGGCATAGTGGTGCTCATGAAATCACCCATCTTCTTGACCTGACAGGATTCAATTTCAGGATTCTAACAGGTTCTTATTCTTAGAAAGTGATGGGCTCCGGATAAATGCTCAAAACTTTCAGCACAAAGGTAGTCCAAATGTCCAGAAATGAGCTCAGCCTGGACTATAGCTGGATGTCTGATGGGAAGATAAGGCTAGTATTCCTTAGGAACATGTGAAGCCAGTTCATGTCTACCAAAGAAGCCATTTCCCTTACCTCCTGCAACAGGAACATAAGGCTCTCCATATACCCATGGCATGTATCAGCATAGTCAAGGTTCATGATGGCCTCCAGACTTCCCCACCCCCTACTCACAAGTGCTTATTATACACTTCAAAGCCCCATTCTAGTCTTCTGCTCCCTCCCAGCTGCTCCCTCTTCTTAGAACTTGGTTATTCTCACTACTCTATGTTCCTGCGGTTGTCACGACGCACTCTGTATTTGCCAGTCCCTGCTTCTCTCCCCTCTCTGGCATCCAGCCCAGGTCCTATCCAGTCTGCTGACCATGGTCCACTTACTTCCTTTTCTCTCTTCTCTCAACTCCTCAGATTCCTCTGTCTGTTCCCGCTCATATCTACAATGAAACCTTCATATACCATTGAGCAGTCATTCAGATTTTGTCAGTTTATATGACACCTTTTCCCCAAAGGCTATCTATGGTTTAAAGCAGAATGCTTCTTTCCCCAGGGAGAATAGCCCATGAAGCCCCAGAGCTAGTTGGCAAGTCACTTAACAGTGCCTCCAAATCCCTCTCTTAACACAGGCAGAAGTGCAGGAACCCAGCAGCTTCCTTTAATGCAACTGGATTAATTGCCTGCTCAGAAAACAACTCAATTCTAAATGATCCTAAATGGCCTGAAATACCTGTAATCTTCCCTTTGCCACTTTGCCTTGCCACATTACCAAAGCAGGGCTTGGTTCTGGGAGTCAGTTTGCTCAGTAAACAGCAGGCAGCATTGCAGGTGGCCAAGGAAATCAGGCTCAGTTCCAAGGGAAGGCTGAGAAATTGATGAAAACGCCACTGGCCTATTCACCAGCCTAATTTGATTCCAGAAAAATCAAGCAGAGGAATTTTCAGATGGGCTGTTCCACCAAGTCAGTGTTCCTTTGTAGACTCAAGTAATCAAACCTGGGTGTGTTGCCAGCTCTGAGCCTGGGTGCTCTCCTGGACAGACGTTAAAGTGCCCCTTCGGCACTCCTGCTCATCTCTCTGAAGGTCTAATAGGGAGCTGATGGGGCTCCCAGGTGCCTTTAATTGGCCATCAAACTGGAAGGTCGAAGAGAAAGCAGCATGGTATAGGGTGGGCAGTGTGCTGTGGCTCTGGGTGTGTTTAGTAGATGAACAGGTTTACTGTAAGAATGGGGCCTGGTGGCAGTGGTCTTGGTTTCCTGTCTCTAAAATGGGATGGTTATTACTGTAACTATTGCAGAAGTCACTATGAGGATTATATCACATGTCCCCTCTGTCCATTCTTTTCTGTCCTGTTACACTGTTTTCATACCTTCAGGCACACGGTCCTCTTCAAATACACTTCCTGGGGTAATAATCATTGTACTTGTGAATGTAATAAAGGGTGTACAAAGGTGCCTCTTCTCACCTGAGCAAAGCTGGAAGCCGGGACAAGCCACATTCTCTTGCTCAATGCTCTTTTTGAACATTCCTGTGCCACTGTTTACTCTGTACATGAGTCTGGAGTTACATATGATGCCAAGAAAAGACAGACCACGTGATGAGGGAGGCAGTGGGGAAAACGTGGGACAGCTCTCACTTGGGAAGAAGAAGATGGGCAGGCAGATGCTTTCCGTAGCTCTCCCTAGGACAGTGATGAGGATGGCCAGGAAGGAGAGCAGACTCTGTTAGAAACTCCCTGCCTTAGACCACAGAAATTCACTGCTTGTGCTCATAAGCTTTGACACACCAATTTCAAGCCATGAGGATCATTACTGAGCTTTGGCAAATAGCTACTGGGGGAGTGGGGTGCTGAAGGAGGAAGGATGGAGGAGGTGAAGGGGGGGAAAAGAGAGGGGGAGATCAGGGACTGACCAGGGTCACACCATAAATAAGTATTCCCACATTTGAATCATCAGTTATCAATGGTGACATCAATGTCAAAAGCTTTGATTGTTCTAATTCTGAGTGTCATGTAATTACTTTGTCTCAATAGCTCTCTCTGTAAAATGGGCTCACTACCACACCAGAAGCACAAGGAAATTGAGAAGAGAAATAGATTGACAGGGATTAACAAATATTAAGTATTCGGTACTGTATTAAATGCTTTGTGCATCGTTTTCCTTCCAGTGAACCCTCCCAGTGCCTAAGGAATATAGGCCCACAGCTAATTCCCCTATGCAAATAAGAAAGAGAAGGAAGAAAGACCTTAATGAACTTACCCAAAATCGTGGCACTATTTTCAGGGACTCAGTAAAAATATAGTTGTAATAGAAACTATTATAGCTTTAAAAGGGCTCCTGTCCCTACCCGGTAATCAGATTAAGACAATGGCTGATGAGACTGGGTAGTCAACACCTAAGGATGACCCTGACCGGGATAAGACCCTATATGAGAAGGTTGAACGTATTCCCATTGGCATTTGAGCTTTTTAGTTTAGGATCAGCTTAACACAGTCTAATCATCTGCAAAGAGGGGCCTTCTGTTGAACAAGGCATTAGGCTTGCGCTGTAAGAGCTTTGGCTGGCAGAGCGATTTTGTTAGACCAGCTTTTCACAACTCTTTAAGATAGCATTTCTATACCACAAAGATGGCCACATTGTAAAGTCGATTTTGATGAGTGTTTCTGTGCTGTTATGATTTTTTATCAACTTAACACAAACTAGTCTGGGAAGCAGGAACCTCAATTGAGAAAATGCCTCCTGTAGACCTGCCATGCAGAGTTGGGGCATTTAATTGACTAATGACTGATGTGGTAGAGCCCAGCCCACAGTAGGCAGTGCATCCCCTGTGCAGGTGATCTTGGGTTTCTTGGGTTGTGTTCAAAAGAAAGCCGGGTGTGCTATGAGGGAAAAGTCAGTAAGCAGCAATCCTCCACGGACCTGCTTCAGTTCCTATTCTGACTTCCCTTCAGGGGGAACATTAAGCATTTCCTTCCCACGTTGCCCTTGGTCATGGTATTTATTATAGAAAGTAGAAGCAAACTAGGGCACCGTACCAGGGCCAGGTTTGAAAAGCACTTGATTGGAAATTAGAGATTCAAAACGTATTCCATCACACACAGGGATGGTAAGAACAGATAGCAGGGATTTCTAGAATTCACCCATTACCATGGGTTTTAATTACTTAATTTATCAACTATATATCTGACTCCTATACTGTTAACTAAGAGGAGGATTCCATGGATGTGCTATAACTGTCCAGTATGGCAATTTTTTATAATCTTTCAGAGAATCAAGTCCAATTTCCCAATAGTTTATAGCTAAGTAAACAGATAAACAAGTAAATTTCCCATTGTGTATGCCAAAACGTGATAATACTGGGGCCCTGACCATTTCATAAGAAACTGCTTCCCATATGCCAGGCAGATTTTCTTCATAAAAATAAGGAGCAGCTAACAGTTCTCAAAAGTTGTATATATTCTATGTTATCTCTCTAATCTTAATAGCAATGCTCTGAAGTCAAATGTAGTATTTCTAAAAAGAAAAATCAAACAAAAAAATAAAATAAAAACCTTCCACTGGCAGATGGAGGGCAATTTGGAAACTCTATGTTTGAGCTTAAGGCTATCTACCTTCAATGTTATTATCATTAATTTTTATTCTACCTTCTGTTTCTAATACTTCTCTGGTCAGCTTTAGCATAGCTGTCAGGGGATAGTTCCATTTCCAGATGTGAACACCGTGCTATGATCCAAGGCTATGCATGTGTTATAAACATTCAGGGCTTCTGATTATATACATATAAAGTGATAATACTACAGGCTGAGAGGATGCATAGAAAGTGTCTGTCATTAACACTTACTAGTTGGACAGATGACATTTCATTTTTCCAAATTGGAATGAGAGAAATTAAGTGAGTCTCACAAGATTAAGTGTTAATAATGATGCCAAGGACCCATGGGGATGGCTCAGTGGATAAAGTACTTGGCACATAAACATGACAGCCTGGGTTTAAATCCACTGGTATACGGCCAGGCATGGTGGTATATGTCTATTAACCCAGAGCTCCTACAGTAAGATGAGAGGTGGAAACAGGAGAATCTCCAGAACCAGAAGAGCTAGATCCTTGTGAACACAATGGCTAACAGTAAAGAAGGTAAAGACCCATATCTGAGGCTGTCCTCAGAATAACGCCTATGAGTGACAGGCACAGAGAAGGGGAAGAGGGGAGATCTTTTGCCTAAATCTCAGATCCCATGCTGGTAGAAATTAACAGGTGCCACAAAGAGGAGACTTCCTTTTCAGTAAATGCAAGTGTATAAGAACCTCTTGACCACAGACACCCAATCAGGGAAGCATCTCACTAATTACCACTTGTGTGATTACAGAATTAATTAGCCACTCAGAAATATTATACATTGAGTCACATGAGGATGAATTTGTGTCATCACTAGGAACAATATTGCTCAGTGCAGTGTGGAAGGACAAAGGGAATCTTGATATTCTTACATCTGGCTCTCAAGAATCATGTGCATTCTACTACTGTACGGAGGCAGAAGGACATTTTACTTTATCATAGCTACTTCACTGTGGCATGCTAGCCTTACTTTCCATGAGGTCCTCTCCTGTAGCTTGTTCTGTGCCGTCCCTGGCCCTACAGAACATATTCCTGCTCCGCTGGGACTTTTATTGTATTTGGATAAACTTCTATTCACATGCCAACCAAAGGTTCCAATGTCATCCATGCATACAATTCTTGCTAATTCTCTTTTTATGGTGTATCAGTGCTATGAATACTCAGTAAAGAGAATATGGGGCAAATTTCAATTACCAGTGCTAACTAACCATTGCCTATCTACCATCCAGTCCCCAGCATTGGCAATAGGGCTATTCTCACTAGTGTATTTGCAAATTATCTTGACATTCAGTAAAATTCAGTGTTTTCTGCTCAGTTGAATGTGTCTCCAGATGAAGCACAGAGATTTACACACACTTACTTTTGCACAACTTTTACAATGAAAAACCATTTATGTGCCCCAGACAACATATACAGGATTTTCCTATGCTAGACATTTTCAATAATATATATATTACTGTGAGCAGCCCAATGTGGATGCTGGGAACTAAACTCAGGTCCTTCTCGAAGAGAAATAAATATACACTCTTAAACCCTGAGCTGTCTCTTCTGCCTTGCTAAGCACTTTTCCAAGACTCTTTTGATCTTATTTTGCGTTACTAATCTCTATGAATTAAACAACTATAAAAATTGTCATCACTTTATATCTTACTATTTCAGCTAATAACCACTTTAAATATCTCCACTTCCTATGTCATCCGTTTTCTCCCTCCTCCCTCCCAGGATTGTCTTAGACTAGGTCTCACTGTTTCTCACCAGACACAGATATCTAGAGAATTGTCAAATACAAGAGATAGGAATCAAAACAAGCAGAACAGAGCAATTGGAAGGGAATGGAGTATTCAATGTTAAGACAACTACAAACAGAAAACACTATCACAAATATCCCCAGAGACACAAGGAAACATTGCAAACTCGCGTACAAAAGGACCCTTCAGAAAACAATAGTGAGTTCTTGGAAATTAAAAAAAAAATAATGGCACATATTAAAAAGTCAAAAAAGAGGAAGTTGAGAAAATAAAACATTACAGATATTTAAAAATTAAAAACATAGGTGTTAGAGAAATAGCCCAACTATCTCAATATCTAAAAACCAATGTTACAGTGAATGAAATGAGAAAATACAACAGGAGAGAAAAATTAACAAAAAAAGAATTGAAATTAGAAACAGAGACATAACCTGACACACAGGTTCACTCTAGCACTATTCTACATTGGCCAAGTTATAGATCAATGGATAAGTGCACACAGAAAATACATATACAGTGAAGTAATATTAACCGTAAAGAATCACATAACTTTTAGGTCAGTGATTGGACTTTAGATCATCATGTTACGCTAAAGAGAAAGAAAAGTATTATATTTTTTCTCCTATGTAGAACCTTACACAAATAGCACAAAGGCAGAAGGTCAATTAATGGTTAAATGTCAAAGTTTTATGAGATCTTAAGTTCAGGTCCCTTGCATCCCTGTAAAAATCTGGATGAAGCAGTATGTGTCTTTAACTACAGTTCTGGGGGACAGAGACAGTAAAATCCCAGAGGTCACCAAACAGCCTAGGATAAACAGTGAGCTTTACATTCAGTGAGAGACACAATGTTTTTTTGTTTTTGTTTTTGTTTTTTATTAAAAAAGGATAGAGGTGATCGTGGAAGACAAACCTTCATCAGTCTCTGGCCCCTACACACTACACCTGCACACATACGTGAACACACAAAAAGACATGAAGGCAGAGAGGAAATATTAAGAGAGAAAAGAGAGTGGAAGATAAGTATGGGTAAGTATGATCAAACTACTCTGTATGTGTATATGAAAACTGACTCTTTTGTATAATTGACACACACAACTAAAGATGCTAAAATAAAAGATGTGTTCAAGAATTTTCCCAAGCATGAAGTATGGGTACCAATGGAATTGGTAGCTTAGCATCTGCTCAATAAATACATGCAGAAAAAAATACATACTCCTTGATGCATATTATTGCTAACATTTAGAATTGGAAGGCACTGAAAGCAGTCTGGGCCGAGAGTGGGGAGTAGGCCGCAGCTAGGAGTAGCTTTATGTTTCTCAAATCAAAGGCGGCTGCTGACATGTGACAGGACAGTACCTTCATGCGGGTAGAGACAATTACTTTTGTTTGGATCCTCCATTCAATGTAAGAGTTACCTAGAAAGGATTCCACATACTGACTTCCTGAACTGCAGGCTCCTCTGAGAAGGGTTAAGAGAACCAGGGAAAAAGATCAGTGGGCAATGGACACACTGGCACAATAATGCAGAGCTTCCTTGGGATAATGGAGAAGGGGGAACAGAACAAGCCAGCATCTTGGGTTGGGAAGAGGGGCTTTCAGTGGGCAAATGAAAATGAAGAAGGAAGTAACCAAAGCATCTGAATCACTGGAGGAGGGCTTTAGATAATTGGCAAAGATCTGGGGCTGAATTAGTAATAAAAACATAAAAACGAAGCAAACAAACCATAAACACGGCAAATATTAGCTTCAGGGAAAACATAATAGTTGTGCAGAAAGGGAAAATAATCATAATTTACTGCATGGTTCAGTTTTGAATGGCATTTACATAGTCAAAATATTGAAAACACTGACTGTTGATCTAACCAAAATTAGGATATCACTCTATTGTAAGGAAGAGGATGGTGGGTGGGGATGATGCCCATGGGATGCTGGAAAAGCTTAATCATCTTCCTTGGTAAGAAGCTAATAGACAGCAAAAAGAGAACAAGCCAAGTAGCAAGAGAGGTTTCTAATGCACAGATGCAGGGCTGGGGCTTCAATTCAAGTAAATAAGTGCTTATTAGACAGTGAGAAGAGAGGCAGGTCCTGTACTTATTCTTTAATATAAAGGCAATTTGACCATTGAACTATCCACAGATATTCCTTGGATAGAGATTTCAAACTATAAAGGAAAATTTCAAAATGCAATGTCAATATTCTCCAGGTTAATTTAAATTTCATGTGATCTTGATACACCAAACCAGAAGGTTCTACATTTCGTGGGCAAAACAATCAACAATATCACACAACTGTGAAAAAGAACATTATGCTGAATGCAAACAATCTGGCAACAGTCTTTTTTTTTTTTTTTTTTTATAATAGTGAGGATTAAATCCAAGGCCTTGGGACTACTAAGCAAGTGTCCTGCCATATAGCTATTGCCCCAGACTTAAGTAAACTCTTATTTAATACTTTAAAAAATTCTATTATAAATCAGTATGGAAAAATCCATTTAATAGAAAAATGAGCATAGGAGATTCATCCCGGGGTGAAATGTGAATGATTCAGAAGGATATTTAAAAATTTTAAATTAACTTGTAGTTCCATAAATATAAAATAATATTTCACTAAGTTATGTTTTTCATGTATAAGTTACTGTAGTCTTAAAAGGTGCTCTTTGTAGGTAAGAATATAGGGGAAACAAGCAAGCTTGCAAAATTGTGATTCAGTCCATGAAGAGAAGATAATTTAGCAAATTTATGAAAATTACATCTGTAAATACCATGGGACCAATAATTCTACATCCAAGAATCTTTCCTCCAAATATACTTACACATGCATGAAATGATGTTTATAAGAACAAATGACTGCAAATGACTTACATGTCTATTAGTAGAACACTGTTAAATCAACCAAGTTACACATGAAGAGATGGATCTTTCATACATATGTATCATTTGATGACACAAAAATACAAAGCAGCCAGAAAAAAGCTCTCAATACAACTGAATGGTTTCCAGGATACAGTGACAAGTGGATAAAGCAGAGTCTCAAGTAGTGGGTTCACTAACATCCATGTTAGTTGTTTGAGTACAAGGTTTGCTTATCTCTAAACACTTATGTGCTCATCAAATCCACTCTTCCATTAATGTTAGGGAAGGGAACCAGGTAGCTTATGGATGTGGACTCAAGGGAAACTTATTCTTTCTTGTGCTCCTTTGGTTTGTTTCTCAGAAATATATTACTTATATAAAAACTATATTTTAACTATAATTTTTAATTGACTAAAACTAAGAGCTCAAGACTTGTAGAGTAAGCAAAATATTTATTTGCTAATATAGCCCTTAGGAAAAAATCAATTTTGAAAGTTACTATAAACCTATTCACATAAGTTATCCATGACCTTAATTTATGTGTATAACTTAAATGTCCATTTATATGTGCAATTCATTTTACTATGAAATATGTAAAACAGATTTGAAAGACTTCACATCTTACAATTATCTTGAAACATAATGAAATATACTGTGATTTCAATTAATAGATAAATTGCTATAGCACTAAGAGAAAGCTGTGATAAATTAACTGACAAAAAATATTGATAATGCTCAATGTTAACTTTGAGAAAGGGAGGAGTTATGTATATTACTGTGTATGTGTGCACATGTGAAAGCCAGAAGTCACCCTGGGTGCTGGTCCCCAGATTTATACGCCTTGGTTTTGGTTTTGGTTTAGTTTTTGAGATGAGGTTTCTCTGTGTAGCTCTGGATGTCCTGGAACACATTCTGTAGACCAGGCTGGCCTCAAACTCAGAGATCTGTTTGCCTCTACCTCCTGAGTGCTGGAGTTAAATGAATTTGCCACGTGCCAACCTGGTTTTTGTTGTTGTTGTTTTACTTTCTCTCTTTCTTGCTTTTATTTTATTCATTTTTTTTCAAGACAGGGTCTTTCACAGGGATCTGGAGCTTACTTAAACAGGACAGCTTAGGCTGGCAAGCTAATAAACATCAGGAGTTTGTCTGTCTTATTTCTTCATTTCTAGAATATAAATACACACTACGATAATGCTAAGCTTTTACATGGAAGCTGAGTATCATACTCAGATCTTCATCCTTGTGTGGCAAGCACTTTACTGTTTACTGACTGAGTGGTCTCCCATGGCCTTCAATATTTACATTTAATTAGAAACACCACACAACTAAAAATTAGCTAATATTCTTAACTATTTAAAAGGTATATATAAACAAACCCTTCAATAAATAGTAACTATCTTTTAGAGAGTCTTAAAATGTGTATTTTAAGACTGGATATAGGACAAAGACATCCAACATTGGTTCTGTTTGTCAAAAAAAAAAAAAAAAGAGCAGACTGGATGAGTTAAATAATATTTCCTCTGAATTGAAACAATCCTTTCTGGAAGGAAGCTCCTTATGACTTAGGAAACTCTAAAGAAAAAACTTTTAAGGCTCAGAAAGTTCTATAGAAAAGTCCATTATGGCTGAAGAAGGAAGCAACTCACAAGTTTTAGGGAGTCCCTGAAACTTATCAGGGTCACTCGAGGATATGTAAATAGCAAGAAATGCTGAAGACAAGAGACTCTGTGACTCCTTGAGCTGTCTGCAAGTTGTAAGGAAGCTCTAGCATTCCAGCTTTCAGAAAGTTATTATCCATATTATGGTGGGCTTTAAGATATGGACTGCCCTGTTTATGTTCCTGTAAGTACCCCCTTACCTGTTCTCCTCTAAGAAACCCCAATGAACTCATTGTTT
The DNA here is from genome assembly GCA_033318265.1 of Phyllotis vaccarum. Taxonomy (NCBI): domain Eukaryota; kingdom Metazoa; phylum Chordata; class Mammalia; order Rodentia; family Cricetidae; genus Phyllotis; species Phyllotis vaccarum. The sequence goes on from JARWLC010000001.1 coordinate 188,978,578, forward strand.
CACTTAGTTGGCATTACTTTGGTAGCATTATTACTCTGTTTTTTTTTTGTTGTTGTTGTTGATTCCCTATCCAAGTTGTGTAAATGTTTGTTCACATCTCCCCAGTGTCATCAAACACTGAGGTAGACGTTTTAAAAAAGATTTATTTTATTATTTATATAGTGTTCTGTCCACCTGAGAGAAGAGGGCACCAAATCTCATTATAGGTGCTTGTAAACCACCATGTGGTTGGTGGGAATTAAACTTATGACCTCTGGAAGAACAAGCAGTGCTATTAATTTCTGAGACATCTCTTCAGCCCTGAGGTAGACATTTTAAGAGATAACATGGTCAATATTGGCAGATAATGCAATCATATATACCTAAAAGAAAAGGAAAATGCAACATGGTAACAAGCTATTAGAATCAATAAAGGCTTTAGTATATAGCTGTATAAAGCTATATACTGTATAGCTGAAATTCAATGGCCCTTTTCCACACCAACAATATCCAAGTAAAACAACAGTAAAAATTGTCTATCATAACTCAACTGTGATAGTAAAACTAACATGCATAATAATTAACCAAGATTTCACAAGATATACGTGAAGACAATCAAAAAAGTCATTGGCTGAGACTAGAGAAATGGCTCAGTGGAAAAAGTACTTGCTAGGCAAGCATGAAGACCTGAGTTTGGACACCAGAACCATGTAAATCTGGACTTAGTAATGTGTATCTATAATCCCAGCATTCTTATCACAAGCTTATGAAACAGCTAGCATGTTCTACATGAGGACAGATGAAGAGATTCTGTCTCAAACATGACAGAAGCCAAGAACTTGCACATGGAGTTTCCCTCTGATCTCTACATTCTCATAGTGTAACATGTATACCCACACTTACATACCTTGACATACACAGATACAGACACACACACACACACACACACACACACACACACACACACACACACACACCCCTTTTATCCTTTCTCTTCCTGACATGTTTAAAAGTACATACATATACATACACAGATTAGTAAAAATATAATAATAAACATATAAAATTGAATAGATATACAAAGTCCATGTAATTGGAAAGGATGCAAGAATCTAAAAATACAACATCTTTTCAAACCAAATTAATCTATGAGATCAACGAAAAGTTTCCAAAAGTTCCAATTATAGCCTAATAGTTAAATACATTTAAAATTTATAAGAAAGGATAGAAATTAATGAGTCACAGATGCATGAAATTAGAGATTCCCAAGTCAATATTGGGATGATGTGATGATACATCGTATATTTAATATAAAACAGCCTGAAATATGAGAGGTCAGAGCCATGTTTACCCATACTCTTAATCCCGACAGTCAGAAGGCAGAAATCCTCTGGATCTCCGTGAGTTCAAGGCCTCAACAAAGCCAGAGAGTGGTAGCACACACCTTCAATCCCAGCACTAGGAAAGCTGGACCAGGAAATGAGATATCTGGAGCAGAAATAGGAGGGAGAAAATAGGAACTACCTTTTTCTTCCTGCGGAATTGGCTAGGTGGGAAGTGGCCATGACTTGTTTCTCTGTCTCTCTGATATTTCAGAGATATATTTTCCTTGATATCTGGCTCTGAGTTTTTATTAATAATACCAAATGGAATTCATTCAATAGGATAGATTAAGAAAGCATGCGTAGGATAGAACTCAACAGTGAGGCTTACAGTTGGTTACTAAAATATAAACATTTATGATATGATAAAAAAAGTGAATTATCCATCAATAATACTTGACAATCTGATTAGCAATATGCTCAAAATGCTGGCTCCTGAAGACCAAAACACAAAACATAGAAGTATATAACAATAGATCAAGTATTAATACATAAAAACTTGAAGAACAGACATCACAAAGCAAAAAATTTGAGGGAATTTAATTTTATGAAACTTAGGAATGTATATTGAATAAAATCAAAGGCAGGATAGAACAGACACATGTAACATTTGAAGGCATCAAAATCATTAACTAAATGATATCAAGAATAAAAATGCAAATCATGTAAACTTTAATAGATGTATCAGGACCCTTCCTCAAGGGAAAAAAAGAATAAAGCATAAGTTATGTGAACAATTAATAAAGAAGAAGAAATAATATGCATGGGATTGATGTTCAAATGCATTAGTAATAAGATGAATGGAAATTGGAACAATGGAATTAAATCAAAACAAAATGGCAAAGAAGTAAATAAGTAAGACAAAGCCCTCTGCCAGAGGAGCTGTAAGGGAATAGGAAAAGTGGGCTGCAACTGTGAAGCCATAGATTGGGGCAGTCATTTTGTCAAATAATTCTCAGTATTTAGTTAAGACAGTTGCAATCTATAATCTAGAAATCTAAACCCAGACTTTCAGCCCATAGACATTCTCACAGATCTTCCTGAGAAGATAAGTGTGAACATCTACCACAAAAGGTAGTGTGCCTTACATGCAATCTCAGCATTCTCTGGTAGAATAACTAAGAAAAACCTATGCTGATGTGAAGGGTTAAATGTTATGGGTAGGATGTTTATTCATAACCCTAACAAGACTTTCACAAGTAGCACTGATTTAAAATGGGATAGAATTGAATGAGCTATAAATGATTACCCTGTGTATGTGTCCAGAACATAAACAAAACAAGTGTAATTAAGCATGTTAAAAAGTAAAGGGTGACAGAGGGGTGATAGCACAGTGGATAAAGTACTTGCCTTAAAAGCAAGAGAATCGAAGTTTGATACTCAGGACCAACATTAAAAAAGTGAGGTGTGGTGGCATATACTTGTTACACCAAAGCTGGTAGACAGAGAGAGGCTGATTAATAGGACTTGTTGGCCATCCAGCTTAGCTTATTTGATAAGTTTCAGGTTATGTGAGAGATCCTGTTCCAAAAATAATCACATGTATGACATCTGAGGAACAACACCCATGGGTGTCCTCTGACATCCACACATATACCTACATACACAGAAATAAGTACACACACACACACACACACAATATATACACAGAGAGAGAGAGACAGACAGACAGACAGACAGACAAAGAGACACACAGAGACACAGATATACAGAGATACACACAGAGGGAATACAGAAGGGATTCACACAAGAATATGACTAAAAATAAATAAGAGAGGGGTCTTATTAGAAATCTGGACCTATGATGATCAGATGATGTAAACAGACCTAGAATTCACTTAGTTACCTGCACTATATGTGAAAAGAAAAATCAGTTTTATATTATCTTTATGGATAAATTAAGAGATTGATACTATATTATTGAACAAGTAGTATAGAGGTGCAATGTAGAGTGTCATCTGCTTATTAATCTGCCCAGAACAAACATGAATGTCTAGATCAGGCTGTACCACTTCAGAACAGAAAGGCAAGGAGGAAGTCTATCTGCTGTACAGTTTTCAGAAGCAAGCTACATCCTGGGGATTATGCTTGTAGGGTTCAGTCAAATAAAGAGCATTTAAACACTACTGTAAAGACTCATGGTTCACAGTCAGAAGAGCCTCAAAGGCAGAGAGACTCACCTTGATTCTTTTCTATCTCAAGGACCTGTTTCATTGTTTACTGGATGAATACTTTTTAAATGAACCAAATTTTCTTAGACAAAACCAGACTTGGATTCATATTAAACAAAGACATGAGCTGTGAATAGTTTAAGAGTTTGCATCTTTTGGACAATTGATGCTGGTATGTAGTTGGACAATCATGGAACTATTTATTGAATAACTAACTTATGTTGAGAACATCCCATTCAGTGCCCTTCGAACTCACAACCAAGATTAGAAAACAAACCTCAGGATCACGTTGCAGCTAAAGAAGTGGTGCTTTCATAGTAGACAGCTATTGCCTTGTCTTATGTATCTCCACTGCTTATGTACATGGCTACTCCATTTTGTGTTACACTGGTAAATTGTTAATAAACCTCCCAATTTTCGTGCCACCTCTACAGATATGACACCCTTGGGTGTCATTCCTTGGAGTGAGTATATGCACAAGTATAATCACACACTGTAAACATGCCTAGCATTAAGTTAACCACCTGTGCTAGATGTAAGAAGGAAGTAACTGAAGATCATTTTTACATTTTCTTGAAATAAATCACAGGAAACAAAGATGACCATAGCATGAATGTGAAGGAGAGAACAAGAAAATAGAAGAAATAAAACTTAACTGTTAGCCTGAGCTCTTACATAATGTGAGCCACGGTGCAAGTTAACCTTGGTTTTTAATGTCACTGGATCTGGAATACACTAAGAGACATATTCTGCATTCTGGTATTCTGTAAGGGCATTTCCTGGAAGGATTAACTGAAGGGAAGGCCTTCCTTTAAGATAGGTGACATATTCTGGCTGTAGCAAAGAATAATGTGCTCCAAGAAAAAAAAAAAAAAAAAAAAAAAAAAAAAACCCTTGCTTCATTAAAACTTACTTCTTTTGTTTTTTTAAGGTTATAGTATATCATTTCCACTTTACTTTTCCTCTGTCAAAATCCTTCAATACCCCTTGTCTTCTGTAGTTGAATATTTGATCATACTATGAACCCCGAGATTGTGTTATTTACTGGAAAAATACATCTGCTTCCAGTTGTGGTGTAGCTGAGCTCTAGCACACATCTTTAACCTAAGAGCTTTCTCCTTGAATATTGTAAACAGGATTAATAAAGTCAACCATAAGTCAAGACATGAAGCAAGAAACCAATTGATAGAAAGTGAACATAGGATTATTAAGGAAAAAAAAAAGCACAGAGAGCAAGGGGGAGTCAAGAGGATAGACAGAGAAATGCACAGAAGTAGAGGGGAATGACATTAAGTTTGAAGGTCTTGTTTGAGACATTGGAGAGAATGATAAGGCTTCTTGGATGTTAGTAGAGGAGGAAGGTCAGCTGGGTGCTTTTGCTGCCTTTCTGAGCTAGCTGGCTTTCACCTCAGCACCTGGCTCCCAAATCTTTATTAGTGAAATCAAATGATTAAGTATAGTCAGAAGTTTCTATGTCCTGCCTGGCTGCTCTGGTGGCTATTTAGTTCCAAATAAACATACAGAGGTTTATATTAATTATACACTGTTTGACCTATGGCTCTGGCTTATTACTTACTAATTTTTATTCTTAAACTAACCCATGACTCTATTTATGTTTAGCCACGTGTCTTGGTACCTTTGCCTCAGTATAACTCTTTTGACTTACTTCACTCTGCTTGAATCTGCCAGTTTGTGCTCCAAGTTCCCAGAATCTCCTAGTCTGGTTTCCCCATCTCTACTTCCTGTCTAGCTTCTGGCCAATCAGCATTTTAGTAAGCCAATACAGGTGACAAATATTTACAGTTTTCAAGAGCATTTTCCCACAGTTGAGATTTTGTTAAAAACAACAATATTCTTTCAAATTCATTGCCTCTTTTTCTTTAATTTTTGGTACATGTATGTGTTATGTATTTATATATTCCTAAATATGCAATTAAAACCTGCTTAGACTGTATAATGTTATTTGTAAGTATGTATGTTTTTAGGGCTGACCATTTGCTATTGGCTAATCAATTGGTGTGTGCTTCCCTGGGGAAGACTATTTTACCTACTCTCAGCATTCCTTAGTTTCCAAGAGCTCTTTGTGTAGAGTTGAGGACTCATGAGCTTGACTCCATCCATGTTACCATATCTATTGGTGTCATCCTAGTTTGGGTCATATTGTCTCCTAGAAATATCAGGAGCTACACGCATAAAGTCTCACTAACATGGCCACCTACACATGAGCTTTTGCTTTCTTGCTTTTGACTCTTGCTGGCAAGTGCATTTCCTATGTTGTGGTTTCACTAGGGATGCTGCTATAATCTACTGCCTTCAAAACTCAAATTCTTTAGCACCAAGTAAATCAATCCAATAAACCACCCCCCTTTAGGCTATGTTTCAGTTCTAACAGAGAACCACAACTAGTAAAGTCATAAAATTATTCTATTTGACTAAGGTTTGTGAGTTGATTCCTTTCAATGGAAACCAGTAGATTTCTGGCCTTTTCAACGATAGCAAACCAGATGTCTTTCAAATCCAAATCTGAGTCTTCTCTTCTGGGGCCACAATATCTCTTGCCCATGTACCCAGCATGCTACTTATCTCATTTTGAAAGTGCTGCAATGTGGAGCCACACTTCAGCCTTGATAAATAAATATATTAAAAAAATATAAAATTCCCACCTCAGTCCCCTGGTATGAAAAAAGCAAATCCAGGAAACATATTTCAATATTTTTGTGTGACTAGAAGGAAATGAGAAGGATGAGCTATATGTCAAACACTTGCTTTGGAAGACGTTTCTCAGGAAATACCAGTCTGGTTTGAGCAATGACTTTGTCACTACAATAAATAAATTACCATCCAAGGAAGCTTCCTAGAAGAGATAGAATATACAGAATATAAGCAAAAAAAATTGGCCACATTCCCCTCATGCTAGTTTATACAACCTGGCTATCTGCTTAACCCCTATGAGCTTTGGGGACTTCATTTCTACATGGGAGCTGACAATATTCTTCTTAAAAGGGTTGACTTTTAAAGACAAAGGGTATTCACACACAAAAACCCATCTGAGAGAATTTTTGTACATTTTTTAACCTCCAATAAATTATACATTCCATTATATAAGTTGTACATTTTATATATTTATGCACATTGGAATTTTAATGCATTAATCCAGATGTGTTGATTAAAACAGCTGCCTTGTTACTCTATCATCATACCCTGAGAAGAATGGGACCACTCCCATTTCAGATGCTTCTCAGTAGGCCCATTCTTTTAGAAATAGTCATCAGGCACACACAAAAAGCAATTTAAATGGCTCATCTTTCCTCCTTTCATCCATAGACAAATTTCAATAATTATCTTAGTCAACCCATTAATTAGTCTAAATTTGCCAAGGCATAATTGATGCTGCCCACACAATTTTCTATAAAAATTTAAAATGGATGGCTAAACAGGGAGGGTTTTTTGTTTGTTTGTTTGACTAAGTGCATTTTCTCTTATATGCGATGTTAGTCAATTCTTATCTCGTGTAATAAGCTGGCTTTGGGTATTCCTATCTGAATCTGTGGTAGGAAGAAGTTTGAATCTCTGAATTTAAATTGTGCCTTAGTTATTTCTAGCTGGTCAGATTGTGGGCTTTCATTCCATCGTTGAGAAACACTGCTTTTTTACTTGTTGAGAGATAAGGGTGTGGACCAGCCCCTCCTTATGGAACTGCTCATTTGCCTTGGCATTTTTAGGACACTGATCTAACTAGTATACACATCAGCTTAAATGCTTTGCACCTCTCGTCCTTCCATACTAGTTGGCTGATGAGTTTCTTCAAGGTCCCATTTCTAATGTCCTTCTATGGTTTAAAAACACTCTCTTTCTGAGTATTCAGGTTTCAGACCTTCATTATCCTCTGGGATTCTCTTTATGATTTATGATTAATATCAATATATGATTCAGCATTGTTCTACATGATTATAACCTAATTTCTAGGTCATTCTTTTTAATATGCTGCTCACTCCATAAATTATTAAAAGAACAAACATGAGGAAATACTCAGTAACACAAATATTTCAGGGGTTTTTTTTTCTAGGTTTATGATGAAGATGAGATCAGATCGAAAGACTAAGAATAATTCTCAAACCTGAAATATATATATATATATATATATATATATATATATATATATATATTTTTCAAACTGTAAATAATTTTTTTTCATTCAACAATTCTAACTCGAAGAATTAATCTGAGTCATATGAATCCACATTGATGTGTGTGTAACAATGCTCTCTGAAATGGTATATAATATAAAATTGAAAATAACACAAAAATTCAATGATAGCTTAGCTCAAGTGAAATCTCTTCCTCAGAGATTTCCTGAAATGAATTTCTCCTTTCTCATCATATTTCACTTTATCCCCAACCTACACTAATCTGCATTTTTTCCTGTCAGTGAACGCACAAGGGCATCCATGGACTCATCACCCAATCCAAGGCTGGTTCTTAGTCTTGAGCTACCCTGATACCTAGCTCATTCAAATTAGTTGACTCTCTTCAACAACAGTTATTGCCAGTGCCCTTTCTTTGCTGTTTGTAATCTTCTCATTGCACCACTGTTTAAATATGGTTGAGAATTACAAAAGAGATATACAGGCTGTGGAAAAACCTTGGCCCCATCCTATTCTATCTCTATAGCAGTTCTTGAAGTATAGACCTCATACCAGTATAATGAACATCACCTACGAATGTCTTAAACATGTGTATCTTATGGACTACCCGGAAACGGGGTCTTTGTGATCTACTTCATGAAGTTCTCCAAAGATGTCTTACAGTGTGAGAACCACATCCTTGTAGGCGGAGCTTACCCACAAGGACACAAATACTCTATAGATATTTATTAGAATATAAACCAACACTCACGGTACAGGTAACCAAGTACAATAGGGACCGAAGTCTGCAGACGGACGGATGAAGGGGTCCTTCCTCCAGCAGCCAGGAACCAGGAAGAGAGCGTGTCGTATCCGCAGACCCTTTTTAATGGGGCTTTTCCCCCGCCCCCTTCAGGTCGGGGGGCCCGGTGCTCTGTATAAATGTCCCTTGACCTTGTCAGCTGACACCTGAATCCCACAACACATCCTGGGTCTCTACAGACATGTCAATGGTTCTCAAGCTGAGATTTAAGAATCTGATAATACCGGAGTGCCAAAATACTGATGTTTCTGGGTGTGGCACTAGGCACCCAGATGATTCCAATGTAAAATCAGAGTAAACCCTGCTCTCTTAAAATCTTCCTTAGACACTTTCTCCAGGTTTGCCTCTTCAATAATCCCCACAGGCTTGGCAAATAGCTCAGTAGTAAAATGTTTGCCACACAAGAGTGAAGATCCTGAATTTTATCTCCAGCACTGACAGACACACACACACACACACACACACACACACACACACACACACACACACACACACACACAAATTAATTGAAAAAAGTCTGTAATTTCTGGACCTTCAGCACTATTCCTCAGAATTGAGGAAACAGGTCCAACATTTCCGGTGGTATTTATTTGACCGAGGCAGGTGTCCAAATGCTTCTCTTTTTCTCTGGGTCTTTGATTAAAATACTGTACACAACTCTCTCTCTCTCTCTCTCTCTCTCTCTCTCTCTCTCTCTCTCTGTGTGTGTGTGTGTGTGTGTGTGTGTGTGTGTGTGTGTGTGTGTGAACCCACAAGGCTTTGTACATATACATGACTAGATTTGGTTTTGGAACAGACTTGAATTGAATATCTCCTTCAGACAGCTTCCTATGCTGCCAATAAAATCTCAGATATCATTTTATATATGTACTCCATAGCCAGTGTATCTTCTTTGTAAGGCTAAACTATACAGAAATGTACCATCCAATAATGTACCCTGCAGAATAGTCTGGGTTCCTTTATAGCTGCATTGCCAGTGGCTAATATAGTGCTTTGCAATTAGGTGCATGTCCTTATAAGATTAAGACTTATGAAGATTATCACCTATCAAAATAAATATTATTGCAGCAGAATATTATGCATCCTAATATATAATCATATATATAGTATATGCATTATATATATTATATTATATATAATATAATCATAGAAATATAGCAATACTGTTTATATAATCTGTAAACACTGAATATAAAAACACAACCTGGTGTATTTCTGCTTTTCTGAGTTTTCTGCCTTAGATATATACTTACTTTTATGCTGAAAATATTTAGTTATCTGTATTTATAGCTAAATTCTTAAGTATATCTAAAACAAAATTAGAAGGAAAATGAAAATCAAGATTGGTATTTGTAACACACATAATGACATCTCTGTTTATAAGTAATATTCATCTCATCTACAAATCAGTAAGTAAAAGACAACCAGACATTTTCTAAAAATGGACAGATGATATAAATAGGCCACTGACATTTAGAGAAGACAGTAAATGATAAATGACATGAACATCATGATTATTAATTTAAAAAATAACATCTATGAACAAAGGGCTCTCTTTGTTCATTACTGCCCAAGATTTAAAAAAAAAATAGAAAATTCAATAATGGGATATCTCTTCAGACTTTGCATTAGCAATTCAGATTCTTGGACTTTACCCCAAATAATAAATTAATGATGTTGTAAGGCACAGCTGCTTCTCCTCATCACACACTTAACAGTTGTGAAGAGTGGGAAAAATTCTTAAAAAGCCACATTTGGAGGAGACCTACATGATCAAATAGATCATTAATAGGATTACATCTTTATGGTAAGATAATCATTTTTGATTCTGAAAAACCTTTTTCTGGAGCTGGTAGAAATGTCTTAATTTTATAAACCAAGAGGAATTTGTATCCTCATTTGAAAATACATAAATGGGTTTGAAATGCTGGTAGGACAGCTGACTTATGCTGAGAGCCCATGTCTAATGTCAGAACAAGGGAGTCACTGGTGTGAAGGAGGCAGTACTAACTTTTGTGTTGACAAGTGTCTGAGGTGGTTCCTGGGGAATAAGGAGACTGTAATGGGCACCACTGACAATATGGTAAGTATTTCCATTCATCTCTGGATGAATGGAAAGGAGCTAAACCTGGAACTAGAGATTGCAGGACTCTCCATGGGCTTTTAGAAGAAATTAAATATTATATGAGAATACCCTGGGAGTATTCCACAGTTCATTACTAGTGAGTATTCACTCTAAAAGCAAGGGGCATGTGTCAATCATTTCTGTTTACCCTGCATCCAGGTGGCATATCATAAGTATGTAAAAACCTACAGTCCAAGAAGTAAATGAGGCCTTGGGAGAATTCTGCAATAGCATGTTAGTGAACTTTGCCAACTAGAATGTCAAGAAAAGTGTAGTGAATACCCACAGTTTATGACTTAGAAATGAAGTGGGGAGACATTATATAGAGAAAAATGATTACATTGGTTCCTGCTTAAAGGATCCTAAAATTCTATTGGAGCCCCAATGACCAGGAAACAAATTTGGAGGGCTACATGTAAAAGCCAGTGAAAAATACACAGACACACTCATACTCCCCCACATGCATATAGAAACACACATACACACTCATACTCTAACACATACATACCACACACAAATACAAACACACACACATGCTTTCTCTTCACAAGCATAACTCTCTCTCACACACATATACCATACACATATATATTCATTCATATACAAACACACACACACACACACACACACCTACTTCTCCACATGTACACACAAATACAAACACATATATACACCCCTCACAAGAAGACACACAAACTCTCTTACACACATGCATACAAGCACACTCCACATATACCATTCTTCTTAGACAAAACCCTGTGAAGAAGAACAAATGTTAACAGTAATCTTTTTATTCATGTATTGGGTGTTTTGCCTGTTGAAACATGAGTGCACCACGTATGTGCTTAGTGGTTGTGGAAGTCAGAAGAAAGCATCAGATTCCTTGGAACTAGAGTAACAGATGGTTATGTACCTCCATGTAGGTTCTGTGAACTGAACCCTTGTCCTCTGTAATGACAGTAGTGTCGAGAGATATCACTCCAGCCTCCCTCACTCCAGACATTTTGAATGTCAAGGATGAAAGCCTGAAATGCTGAATATAATTTTTCTTCACAAAATAGCAACATGTTAGAATGATGTAACACATTCCATTTGGGTCTTCATTAGTGAACCTAACTTGACATGGTCAGTTCAAGAAACATGCTTAAATATCATATATTTGCTTTGACATTTTTATTTTTTCTGTCCCGAAAAATAAAACAAAACAAAACAAAAATGGCTTTCCCCTGCACACTGCCTCCCATTGGGAATTAATACATAGCAGTAGAGGAGAAACGAGAAAAGTAGTCGAGAAGTAACCTTTGTGAGTAGACTTCTACCTCATATCCCATCAAAATCTGCTTAGGTTGTGCCCATGCCTCATGCAACAGGTTTTCTGTTTTGTTTGGAGTTCTGAGGATGTACTCCATGACCTCCTGGATTCAAGGTGAGAGCCCCACCACGGAGCCCTCCCCTAAAACTGAAATATTTCTGTCTTCAGAAAAACCTAATCCAAGTCAGGGGATCACCATAAAATGAGTCTGTCTCCTGGTTGGGATGGGCAAGAGGGAAGTCAGACATGGTCTTCTTGGAGCCACATTGGGGGCCAGATATTGTATAAATTATTTACTAACAACTGATTATATGAGAGAAGTAATATGTATTAAGGAGCTTGTATGAAACACTGATACATAGATTAAATTGTAGGTAATTCTTGGAAAGTTGGGCTGGCCTACGTGGAAGTGGTCTTTCCTCCAAGTGTGCAAAAGAACAAACAAGAAAAAAATACGGTGTACACCAGGTTTTAGATTGGCCTGGCCACACCCCATACACGGATCCTCAGGACCTAAAAGTCATGCCTCTATGTCAAGGTAAATAGTGCCTGATCCCACCACAGAGCTACCCCTGTTTTATCCAAGATAAGCACTCTTTCCTCTATATATCTTCTCTAGGCACTGGGATCACAATAGTGGGCAAAAGTCCTTGGAGCTGGGCCAAATTTCACGAACACTTTTAATCAATGCCCTCACTCCAGCCTCCGTCATGAGGGGTAGAAGTATCACTTTGACATGTCAACATGTAGCTGACCAGAGGCCAAATTGGACATCGCTCTCCAGGTTCTCAGGAGTCCCAATCCTGATATTGTGGGCCAGGTACCTACTGCATAAAGGCCACAGACACAGGGAAAAACAAGCTGAAAAGGATCTAGTTCAGCTTACCAGAGGCTGTGGAAGGGCTCCAGGAAGGGGGCTTCCAGATGTGAACCCAATTCCTCTAATCCTCCATCATTTTACATAACTAAAAGTCTTTTAAGCTTTCAAATTTATGTACTCATCTCCTACTGATTCACCCTCCTGCCCTTTCCCGTCCCATAAACATTTCCATTTCCTCAACACACAGGAGTCTTTCTGTAACCCTTAGTCACTCTCTTCCTTATGTTCTTGTACTTTTTTTTCCAGCCTCTCACTCTTCACTTTCTGCTCACTTAATTTTATTTTCTACTTTTCCCTACAATTTTTCTCTTGTATAAGTTGATTTCCTCTTTCCCTCCCCCCCACAAAGCCCTCTGCTGTCACAAAGTTTTACTGACGGCGTCCCTTTTTACTCACGTGTGGCATTACCTTCTCAGAGCTTCCTTGTCTTTCTCCACTGTTGGCTTCTCCCTTTCTCACTCCCCCACCTCAAACTCTTTCTACTAATTTGTCATCTTTTCTACTGCCATATGCTCATTCTCTCTTTCTGACCCACGGCACTCCAACAGGAGGGTGCAGGGGCCAGTGACCAGATGAGAAAGAGTGTGACTAGAGTGTGACTAGAACCACCCACCTGGCAGCCGAGACCTGAAACTTACAAAAGCATCTCCACTGCACTGTTCTAGAGCAGAAGCACCCACAGGAGGACCAAGAAAAGCCAAAGACACAGCGCACACATCTCAAATGAAATCAATGGGTCTGGGCAACCATCTGGACCTGAGCTGAATAAAGGGCAAAATCCAGGAGGAAGTTACAGCTTCTGGCTGAGCAGCAAAACAAATTATGTCATCAAGAGCCACAGAAAGCAGCAAGAGGAGCAGATCTAGACATTCCAGATCGTAAAGCTTGAGCTAAGAAAAATGTACAAAGTCTGGCATGGTGGAACATGCCTGGAACTCCAACATTTTGGAGGCTGAACTGGAGGATTACAAGTCTGAGGCTAGCCCGTGCATAAATCAAGACTCTACCTCAAAAATTACAACAATAGAAGTTCATAAGTTCTTGTGGTACATTTAGATCTAAAGAACAGTTCCAGAAGGGAAAATAAATTATAGTTATATATAGCTGGTTTTCAAAGTCTGTTTATTCATCCTGAAACTGCTCATCATCTAATACCCAGGGGCTTCCTTTAAACACTTTCTCTAAAATCATGTTTTGTATATTACTGGAGTTTAAAGACAAATGAACAAAGAAAACAAAATAAAGACAGGAAAGCCACTATCAGACAACAATGGCCACCTTCTCCTGGATTCACTTAATACTGTGTCAACCCTCTTCCCGAAGTTATTAACGCAGAGAACTCTCCAGAGAGCCCATCAACTTCAAGAGGGCAGGGAAGTTGTCCTCTCTTTTCCCACAGGGACTCCACCACCTCCAATAATGACAGGTGCTTAGTAGTTGCTTAGAAAATACGCTAGAATGAATAGCTCAAGTTTTTTCATATGTCATTCATTATTATTCTGCAAAAACAGTATTGAAATGAAATTATGGAAACACACATTTATGATGAGAAGCAGAGGACCGTAAAGCCAAGGCAATGATGAGACTCATTAAACTTCGTTGAAAATGGTAAATTTTTAGACCTCATTGGCTGCTCATCAAACTTAAGCTAGCCAAATTTGTGCTCAATTGTCAATGACAATAATAAAATTAAGGATAGACCGAATGCTGGGAATAACATTTAAAATGTAAAAGAAGATTTGAAAGGAGTTTTTACTTAGAGTTGTTCCCATTTTTATGCATCTTAAACCTGAGCACACTCCTTTATAAAAAGAAAAGGCCTAAGTCAACCATTGCCATATTTGAGCATTTTCTTTCTACAGAAATCTCTGGAAACTATTATATTTGCAATAGAAGCTGCATACCCTGGTACCTTGTCTTAATATTTCATCTACAAAGAAAGGTAAAGTGTTGTCAGCTGAAGAGAGTGTGGGAGATGATTGACAAGTGAGAGCTCCAATGACATCTTCAGAAAAGTTCAGGGCTTTGCTGACAAGTCATGTGAAAAGAAGAGGAATCCAATGGGGAAGGATACTCTTGGTCTGAAGGGGAGGGCTTGATGCTCAGAGAAATACTTGGTACACTGTCTAATCTTACCTCTGAATAAAAGTTTGCTCAGCTAATCAATTCAAAGTATGTCAGCTACTATCCCAGACTTTGAAGATATCCCTGTAGAAAGGGGTATGTCTGAACCTGTAGGCAGATGCAGACACACAGACCAACAATTGGAAAGCCAAGTAAGAAAATTTCGTAGGGTAATGATACAGCTGTGTGAGTAAAATGGAGAAAACTTAAACTGAGGCTCAAGATGGAGACACTGATGTCACAGGTCATCTGCAGCTCATTAGCACTGCCCAGAGGGTTACACTAGGTAGGCCACATTCTCCTTCAACATCCATTCTTCTGTCACCACTCCTTAACACTACAGCATGACTTGTGATTTCTCACTTGTGGCTAATACGTCCAGTGAATGGTGTTTATCACAAAACTTGGCGTGTCCAATGGAATGGAAGGAGCCATAACATATATTACATTCAGAAATATTGCACTGCCTTCAGCTCAGTCTCTCACATAATGCCACATGACTTCTTTAATATCACATAATTGCTCTAGAGTCTAGAGTAACTGTCTCCAGGAATCCCATGCCTAATGGGGGACAAAAGCAATAAAGAGAGAAGTCTGTTGTGAAGTCACAGTATTTTCCTTTTACTGTAATAAAGCTGGTTAATATAAAAAGTCTCTATAAGAAGCTGACATTTTATCAAAGACCAGGAATGAATGAGATACGAAGATAAGACAGAGGCCCCGAGAAGAAAGGCGATTCTCAAGCACTAAGCAGTGAAGACTGCATTGAAGATGTTTTACCTCTGGGTTGGTTTACAAAATCCTCTCAGGTAGGGATCCACGGATGACAAAAGGCACCGTGTGTTTTCATGTGAGAAGCATTTTCTCCTCTCTGTGCGGCCTCCAAGTTAACTCAAGTCACTGAGGCTCTCGTCCTCCCTTGGGAGTGAAGTTAGGTGTCACGAAGTCTTTAGCAGAATCTCCACTTTCCTTCTCATCCTTTACTCAAATATTTGAAAAGGCCCGTGAGACTCAGCAGAATATTGATAACAGTGCCCACGAGGACACTGAGGTGTGAATGAAGCAACACCCAGTAAGTGGAGGCTGGTGTTCCAGACCACAGCTTTCTCTATTCAGGACTGTTGCTGCTATGCTACCAATATGGTCTCTCTCTCTCTCTCTCTCTCTCTCTCTCTCTCTCTCTCTCTCTCTCTCTCTCTGTGTGTGTGTGTGTGTGTGTGTGTGTGTGTGTGTGTGTGTGTGAGTGTGAGTGTTTCTGTGTGTCTGTTTCTGTGTTTGTGCATATGGGAGCCTATGCATTGATGTTGAGTGCCTGTGGAGGGTAGAGGTGTCTTCCAGATTCACATTTCTCCTTATTTTTTTTTGAGATAGTCTCTCACAGAACCTGGAAACCCCTGATTGGGCTTGTTAAATTGGCTGGCCAGAAATATGTCTGCATTTGCCTCCTCAGTTCTAGTATTACTATATAGTAGTACCTGGCTCTTTATATGGATGCCTAGGATCTATATTCAGGCCCCTCTTGATTAAGAGCCAAACACTTTACTGATCATACCATCTCCTTAGTACCTGTATAAGTTTAAATATTTGCTAATTCAGTCTTATTACAATGGGGTAAGTTGTTACTATGATTTCATAGATGAAGAAACTAAAATCTAGTAACATGAAGTAACTCTCCAAAGTCCTCACAACTCAGAAGATCACAGCCCATACCAAAGAAATTTTCTCCCAGAACCCACATCCAGGATGACACCTCTCCCCATGCTAGTTTCTATGAAAAAAAAACAAAAAACAAAAAACAAAAAACAAAAGCAAAAAACTGGGACCATGAGCATCTCTACAAAACACAGTGTGGTTAAAGAATCTCAATAAACACCATCTCCCAATTAATTCATTCTTAACTTTGTAACAGAATGAGCAGAAACTAATGACCAGAGAAATAAAACACAGATGCTAGGTCTTCATTCAAAAAAAGATAACTTTCCTCAAGGTCTGTGACCAATAGCCAGTCACACACCTAAAGGTAGTGCTGTGCAAGGCATGTGTACCTCTTGCCCTTGAACGTTTGCTCTTGCAGACATTTTCATCAACTGAATGAAGCCAGCATTCTGCACACACAGACAGCAGTTCTGTATAACTGACAGGGCAAGTCTGGGTTGCACAGCTCCTGATGGAAAGCTGCTTTGGTCTTGAGATCTGACTCTAAATGTCTGCTGTGAGTGTTCACATCCTCACCACTTCACTGTTTATTGACTGAAATACACAATGAACATTCACTGCTTTGCTACTGAAGATACAAGACACAGAGACTGTGGGAGGAACAAGCAGAGCCTCTGCTTTTTTGTTTTCCGGAAATTAATTTATTTCAATGTATTTTTAAATGCTTCTATTATCGAATGAAGAGAGCATGTGATCTGTAATTGTGAATAGGTTGCAATGTCCCTATAGACCAGAAAGACTACTCTGAAGCTCTTTGATCCCTGACTGGATGATTCTGTGCTCCAAAAAGTGAGAATAACCTGGTCTCCAAACATCTACACTGAAGCTATACCATACCCAAAGAAATGTCAGAGCCGAAACAACCATAATGCAATTGTACTTAGCCTGTTTACTGAACAATCACTCATTGCTTTGCACAGCAATTCCATTTTTAAAGTGCATTGTGTTAGAAAAAAAATATTGTAGCTACTTAATTTGTACTTTCTTATCCAAACCAGGCAGGGGGTGAGAAGTTTGTGAACTGTGTGAAAATCTACATTGCAGCAGCATCGCGGGCAGACTGCTTTCCCAGCATCCTCTCCCAGCTCTTTTTCTCTTCCTGCAGCTCCCACCTCATGGCCTGCCCTCATTCTGACAGCCAACATTAAAAGAGCAGCATTGGCAGGAGCATAGATGACAAAGCAAGCAGCCTAGGGCCACCAAGCACCTGCCCTGCTGTCTGAACAGAAGCAAAGCTCACTGGGAGCCCTGGATTCGGTTTGGTTCTCTCACCTTGTAATGGCATCAGCCAACAACATGGAGGGTGGGGGCAGCTGACTTCTACAGGCTGCCCCCACTCATCTCCCAGGCTCTGGATTCTAGTTGGGTTCAGTCCTTAGGAGGCACTGGTACAAAGTTAGAGGATGGAGGGGGTCACGAGTTTGAGAAAATGCCTTCCTGCTTCTTTGTTTCCTTCTAGCAGTGCTTCATGGTTGCACAATCCATTGTGGCCGGCTATTCCCATGTGTGCATGTGCATGTATACATGAACATGTGCATGTGCACATGTATTCGTGCATGCATATGTGGGGGGGGCACTAGAGGTGAACCAAAGATACCAATATTCAGGAGTGTTCTACTGTTTTTATTTTATTGTGAGGCAGGGTTTCTCATTGTCCTGGAACTCACTGATTCAATTCAATGATCTCCAGAGATACACCTATCTCTGTCTCCCCAGGACTGGATTACAAGAATGCATCATGATTCCCAACTTTTTATATGGGTTGTACAGCAAGCACTTGGCTAACTGAGGAGGCTCCTTAATCCAGTTTGTTGGTTATGCTAAAGCATCTCTGTTCTGTGTTTCCTATGTACTAGTGATATCACTTCTAATTATGATAAAAGTTTCTCCAGATATTGCCCAAATCCCCTGGAAGACAGCATAGCCTCCCATTAAAGATCAATACCTACACACTACACACTTGTAGTCAAAGTTTTCATTTAGCACCTTGTTTGCAGGTAGCCTTTATTTCATACAGTCAATCTGGATTGCCCAGGAGTGACTAAGGATATTCTTTATCCCTCCATTGACTGGAGCTTTCACAGTGCAGGCTCCTTGGCTCTGATGTGAAGCACACAGTACCCAGAAGGCTCTTAAGACAATGTTGTCATGGGCTAAAGACATGCTCCTGTCTAACTGGGGTCCTGGGGCTCTAGTGAATTCTCCCTGACTTCTTTCTCAGTAGGAACGAATTGCAGGCTTGCCACATGGCTCAACTCCACGCTCAGCCTCTCTTTCTAATGACTCTTCACATCTGCTGGCAATTTCCTCCTAGGAAACGAAAGGTCTAGGAGGTTTTGGAATTGGCACCAGTGCCCTGTGGTTAACCTGTGGCTGACAGCAAATGCTGCCGGTCTGTGGGATGCTGCAATCACCTCTAAATGAGGCCTGCTTTTGCCTTAGTTTAGGGCTCTAACAATTGCCTTTTTTCCCTCACAAATGGAACCTTAGAGATGAACTGCTCTCAAGTTAGTAAACGTGTGTGCCAGTTTCCTGAGAACTTTCATGAGAAGGTACAGCCTCCTCCTGCACAAGCTAGCACTCACTGTCTCTCAAATGTCTTGCAAAGGGTAGAGGCCAAGAGCTGGAAGCTCAGCTAGGACCCTGGATAGCAGCAGGAAGCTGCATTGGGGAGGTCTTGTGGCTGGAGTGCATATGTCATCAATGAATATTTAACATCAGTGATGCTGTCCTGTGGTTGCTATCACTGTCTTTTGTGTGTGAAGGGGACATCTAAAGAAAGAGGCTAGCAAGAGTGACCCAGCAGGTATGCATCAGTAGAGCCATGTGCAAGTTCTTAGAGTATATTGAGACACAGGCAGTATTTTTCCAGTTCAGGAACAGTACATGCTGTACCTTGGTACATGTTATTCCCTGTTTCTTGTGAGCTTAGGTGTGTGGCTTGGATATGGCAGTGTATCATTATGCTTTCTGCTTATACAAAATCAAAAGCCCAAGTGAGTGAATGGGATGAGGAGTACTGTTTCTGGCTACCTGTAACTATCAGGGGCTGCCAGTTCATATTGGTAAACACTCCAGAAGAAGGAGGAGGAGGAAGAGGAAGAGGAAGAAGAGGAAGAGGAGGAGGAGGAAGAGGAAGAGGAGGAAGAAGAAGATGATGATGATGAAAAGGAGAACCACATCGGATGGGGATGAATATAATGCGACAGGTTTCTTCTGCTGGGGCTGTGATCTCACCAACTACTATCCTGAAACTATCTGTGGCTCCCCTTCCCCCGACTGAGTCTCTCAGGGATGGTGCCAAATCCAGCAGCTCCTGCCTGTACCTGTCAAGGGGGTCACTACCCTGTCACTCCTTGGCTCCTTCTTGGAATTCAGGAAGCTCTGGCCTGAAATGTCAACTCAAAACAAATCACATCAGTTGCTTCATCTGTAGAATGAAGATGAGCCTTTTTCACTCATGATCAGGATTTTTTTTTAAATTAAAACTTACTTTTATAAAATAGTATAAAATATAGAAATATCAAACACGCAATATGTGTACACACCTACTTCCCTGCTACCCAAATTAGCTCATAGAGCATTCATTTCCATCTTTCCTGAATGATCTCATTCACCATCCCAAGTAACACAGCATCCCCAGAGGTACTTGATATTTTGACCTTTATTAGCATTCAAATAGTTTTGCCTAATCCCAAAATGTCCTATAGATTCATATAATATATATTTGTGTGTCTAGTTTTGTTCAGAATGAAGGATCAAGAGTTGCTCTCTTTCATTATGTGTACTATTGCCATCCATCTATTCTCCAACGAACTTTCATTTGGTTGTTCTACCTCTGGGGCCAATATGAATACGGGAATAATTGGCATTTTTAGGTTGAAATATTTACAGATACATGGATTAATTTCTCTTGATTCTATACCAAGGACCAGGCCCAAGGATTCAAACACAAAAATTCATCCTGTATCTAAGCCTCACCTGCTGATTCTAATGTCCTAGTTGACTGTGATCATCACCTCATCACCTGGTCATGACCACCCCACTTAGCCTCATAATGAAATGTCTTCCTCTAGGGCTGCAGGCCAGGGCATATGAACTGTACTTGGGGCAATGAGTACACTTTGTTCTTACTCCTTTCCTGGCTTCTAACATAAACTAAAACATCTCTTTTACAAGGGAAAACATTGTAGAAGAGCTAACGACACTAAGAAAAGAAGAAAATAAAACAATAAAAATCCTGGAAGAAAATCTGAAAAATAGAACCATATTATACCCATTTCCCTGAAGGAACAACGGTCCCAAAAGTATGGAAGAAAGACTAAAATAGAGCTTTACAACTTCTGTACAGAAAGAAAAAAGAATGTAACAAGTTAAAGCTAAATAAAGTATACTAACAAATATTATCCTTAATAGGCAAAGGGATATTTGAGAATAGCAAGAAATATGAAAAGCCCCCAATAGAAAAAAATGTGCAAAGAAAAGACAATTGTTCATTGTTCATATTCAAGGACGATAAACGTGAACTGGCTCAAAATTATCAATCAGTAAACAGCAGTGTATGAAAAGGACATGATTTTTCAGCTATATTAGCATCGAATTTATAGTTTTTGAAGAATAGATCTCTCATACACTCCTGAGTTTTAAACCAATACTTTCCACCCTCCAAGACCTTCCTTTGATGAGAAAATAATCATTAAAATTTAGTCAAATGACTTAATCTTTGAGGAAGATATTCTAACAAAATGGTTTGGTACATGTAAAGAGATTTGTAACAGCCTGTGGAATACAAAAGTACTTAGACATTTTTTTTTTTTTAAATGGGAAACAACCTAAATGTCCACAGAGAGGTGATTTATTAAATTGTGGAATGTAGTATAAGGAAACAATATGCAGGCACTAAAGCAATTGAATATAACTCTATCATGAGGATGTCTACAAGTCCTTACAGACAACAGGATAACTTGGTCACTGCATAATTCAGGCTCCTTCTGTCAAAAGCTCAGATGTCTCCACATCTTGAAGGACTTCACTTCTCAAGTCCCTCAGAGGGAAGAGACAGTCATGGATATTTGGAAGGAGGCTAGAGTGAAAAATGTAGAATGTTTAAGTATGCACTTCTACCTCAAAGCTTGTAGTACAACTATTTTTAACCATACGGGGTGCTGAGAATTTCTTTTACAGAAGGAAAGAGCAAAACCTCAAAGTATGTGGAGTCAATTCATCATTGTCCTCGTTATTATTTTGCATTATCTAAGATTTTCTGAAAGGACCTCTTCTGGTTTTTAAATAAGGGAGGATAAATGTAATAAATTCATTTCTACTTTAATGGCGACGTATAAGAAGTATATTGCAGGACTGGAGAGGTGGCTCAGCAGTTGAGCACTGTCTGATTCTCCAGAGGACCCAGGTTCACTTCCCAGCACCCACATGGTAGCTCACAACTGTCTATAGCTCTGTTCCAGGAGTCCAACACAGACACAAATGCAGGTGAAACATGAATGCATTTTAAAAAAGAAGTGTGTTCCTCCTCCAATGTAGGCTGTGTTGTAACTGGTATGGTGGGGGCCTTGAGTCCTTCATGCTAAAGCTGTGTTGCCAACCGTATCTACTGAGAAGATGCCCTAAGCGTCTCAAAAATTCTTGAAAATTGATACAAGTGTTTTTATTTTCTATATACGTTAAAATTTAATTTACAACTTAGAGGCTATAAGACATTAACAGTAATAAATGATAACAAATAAAATAATTATGACCATATACCATAGAGTTCTTGGAGACATATGAAATAAACAGTGACTGTGCGAACATTAGCATTAGCATACTGAACTAAGCATATTGTAGTTGATCTGTTATCCCAGATTGTTCCTAGGTGATTGAGGGAGGATGGCAATTACAAGATGGACATGGTGGATGAAGGAATTCTTCATATCCTTGACAGGGATTGATTTCATCACACTTTCTAGAATAGTATAAATTTAAGTCTTGGAATTGCTTATTTCTGAGATTTTTTTTCTAATTAGTATTTTCAGATAACAGCTGACCACAGACAAATGAAACTTATAAACAAAGCTGTAGGTAGATGTATGAGGTTTCTGGCCTGGAATTTTTGTTCTAGTCTTGTGGACCAGACTTCCCAGCCTAGACTTGTGGCCCGGACTTTCAGACCCACAGTCCCATAGTCCCACTGAAACACACAAATGCTTGTATTAATTGCATGCTGATTGACCTGGGACGCAGGCATATAACTTGCTAATGCTTTACCCTTAAACTAACCCATGACTCTTGTTCAGCCATGCTGCTCAGTACCTTTCCTCAGAGCAGCATTTCAACTTCTTTCCTCCGCATCTGCTGGCATCTCATCATGGTGTCTCTGTGGCATCTCTGCTCTGTTCTACCAGTTTCCAGACAGTCTGGTAGCTCCACACACACTTCCTGTCTGCCTTTGGCTAATCAGCGTTTTTATTAAACCAGCAGGTGGGACAATTATTTACAATGTAACAACATAATTCCACTACAGGTAGAGACTATTGTACCTGAGAAAATGAAACCCTGGCATACACTGCCCCTCATATCCCCAAAGAGACAGATGCAAGCTCCTGAGGAAGCTTGGAACTCACACCCTAGAACTGTCCCCATGACTATGAGGCTTCAAGCTGAGAAGCAAACCTTCTGCTGCTTTCTGACAAGGCCTGTTTCTGTCAGCTGAGAAACACCAGCCCATCCGCATCACTCAGAGGAATACCCTCCCCACACCACCATTTGTCACTGTCAGCCTCAGGAGCAATTATATTCTATCCAGCCAGAAAGAAACGACACCAGCATCACACTAGAGATGACAGGAAGACATGGTCCCAGTCTTACCCAGCTGTGGCAGAGCCTCTGGGCATGGATATGGCTTCAAGTCTGGTAAGAAAATCACATCATCTGGAGCCCTGAGATTCCCCTCTTATCTTCTCACATCATTTGCTTGTTACCTTGAGAACAAAGAAATTTCAGTTCAACCGAACAATAAAAACAGGGTTTGTAGTGACTGGAATCTACAATGTCACCACAGGCCCATATGTTTGAAACTGTGGCCCTTAACTGGTGGTATTTTCTGGTGAATGTGTGGAGCCTTTGAGATGTAGGTCATATTTGGTGGAGATACGTTACTGTAGGTGGGTCTGTAATGATGCACTCTTATGATGGAGTGGCCTGAGCTCTCTGCTCCCTGGTCTCCTGGGTGCATGCAGCTTACAACAATGCTTCCCACCAAGACAGCCTGAATCCTCTACAGTGTGGGCCAAAGAAAACATTCCTTCCTTTTAAAGATGTTTAACAAGTATTTTGCCACAGTGTTGATGAAAGTCACGCATGAAGAAATGAATGGAATGGAATAGCTTGTGACTTGTTCATCAAACAGGTCACCATTGACCTAAGGACCTCTGCAGCCAAGCAAAGAGCACAGGTTGGTTTTGGCGTCTACAGCCCTGGAATTGGTCCCTGCAGCCATGCCTAACAACTGTACCTTCCTGTCCCCAGTCTCAACTTTTCTACCTACAAAACGGACATATCAACACTCACCCTTCCTGTTTGCAAATCCCTCTACTTCTAACATAGCCCCACCTTCGCCTCCTGGCACAGACAACCAGTAATCTCCCTAATCATTCTCCATTCAGTACCATGCAGATGAAGTTGGAAGTATCTCCCACTCCCATTTGGGCTTTATGAAGTTTCAAGGGAAGGCTTTTCTTTGATAGATTTTTTTTTTTTCATTCAGAGCACAATTGCATAAAAGGTTCATAATTAACTCCAAGGATTTTCAGCAGTTAAAAAGGAAACAAAACTAATGTCTGGAATGAAAATGACAAGATACTGAGCAGCCATGTAGAGAGGATGTCAGAGCCCCCGTCCCTCCTCATTAGAAGACTCAATGCTTACTTCTATGACTGTACACTGGGTTTACCCAGAGAGTGCACAAAAAAGAACTTTCACTAAAGCAGTGTTATGTTGACATTAATTTTGGGAGAAGAAAAAAACGTACCCATGAAATTTTTTTAAAGCTAAAATCCCAGGAAACCTGGAGTTTAGCCAATAGTACCCCATACATATATACCATGGTCACGTAAAATGCTACCATTAGATGAGACTGAGTAGATTAGAACTCTCCAATCTTTGCAACTTTTCTATGAATTTAAAATAAATTAAAAATTAAAAGTTGACTGAAATAATAAATAAATGTCAGCTATGTTGAACTTTTATATGTTTAGGATTATTTATTACTTCAGCCTAGCCTGCTCCAACATGTGTTCCTGTTCACCTATGAAAACGAAGGACCTATCTAATCCCAGCACCCTGGAGATTGAAGCAAGGAAATTGTGAGTTTGAGCGAACCCGTCTACTCCTAGAGATAGACAAACTATGTCCCTTAACCAAAATCCTGAGGGTCAACAAGACACTTCACCTGGTAAACCCCTGCCTTGCAAGCCTGGAGACCAGAGTCCCATCCTTGGAACTGATGTAAGTTAGAAGGAGAGAATTGCCTCCACAGATTCTTCCCTGACAACTATGTATGCACCATCCCCTATCTTGTACATGTTGGCATGCACACACACGTATCCACACAGGATAAATTGATTAATATTAAACACTCTCCTAGCTACACTTTGGGACTCAGCTGCACTGTCTCCTCTGGCTAGCTTTCTGTAGTTGCTGGGGATGACCTCTCTCCTGTACTATGACTTTTTCCACCATACTCAAGAGAAGCAATTAACTGACCTCCTCATCTTTCCAATCACATTGTCATCTTCCATGAAATGTCTCATGTTCTCAAAGCTCAGAAATATCTGTCTAAAGAGTTGATGCAAACCTCCTCTACATATTGTGAGCAGCTACTATACCAACCAGAGTGAAACTGCTTCATTAACTCTGAAGTACTGCACAGATGCAGGGGATGATTAATCAGTCGCAAAGTATTTATTGAACACCAGCCTGCTTTGCTGCTGTGATATATTTTTCTGGTGGCCTACAATGTCTGCATTGATGCATGGTACTCAGGCCCATGATTGTGATTGTCTTAATTAGTATTGATGCAGCAAAATGGCTTAAACAGTCCTTTCAATGCCTTCCACCCAACACCCAAAGACATTAAGCATGGGAAAGCTTTTATTTACTGGTAACTCTTGGGTGCCACACAAGCAGGTTCTGGGGAGCTTTCCCTCCTGTTATTTTTTGAATCTCGAGTCCCCCTCTTTCAGGATTGGAATTCTTATCTTCCAATTCACATGTGAAAAAAATTAGCAGAAGTAATAAATGATGTGTTTCCCACCATTCTATAAGTGGAGCTGGGTCTCCAAAGTCCACCTATAACCTGCTTCTTTTCAAAACAGCATCCTGACACATGATTGATTGCTAGGCTCCACTAAGAACTGTCATAAAAATAAATTCAATTTCTTCTATGCCCCTCCAGGTTGGCTCTCAAATAAAAGCTGAATGCCAGAACTCAAACAAACTGCCATAAACTGAAGTCCAGTTGTTGAGGCTGAGACTAGGGGTCAGAGGTAGCCAGCCCCAGGCCTACACAGAGCTGTCAACACTGCTAAACCGAGATGCTTCAAGTTCCTGAAATCTTCTGAGAATAAACCATATTTCAGTTTTCACTACATGCTAGTACTGTGCTAAGCACTTTGTACAACACAACTCCTTGAACACTTACAGCAGCTGGAGGGGGGTAGACGTTTTGCCTTTCTGACTGTAGAGATGAGAAACAGCCTCAGACATGTAGAGCAATCCTGTGTGGGACTAAACAGTTTGCTATGGGAGCAGAGGCCCAGCGGTTTGTTTTTCTTTCACAGACTGTAGGACATTTGGTACCAAGCAATAGTGAGATCTTTTCTGAGCTCTGGCTAGAGGCATGCTATTCTCTAAACTGAAAGAAGCAAAAAGCTCCTTAGCACCAAGTTCTTTCACACCCAACCACCCAATGCGGAGTGATTGGCATATGTGCTCCAGGGCGCATGGAGTCTCCCCAAAAATGCAGTTAACGTTGTCTAGTAATCATTATCAAGAGCTCTCTCCAAGCCTCTAACTTAGTTCCCTCTCAATCTCCTGCAGAACCATCACCTCTGAGTATATCAATTCATGAGATTTGATAGTTCAAAGGATGAGACACTCAACATCCCAGCTCAGGCTCAAGTGCATCTGTCTACTGTGAACACTGGATAATTGAGTCACCATAAACTTAGGGAGGTATTTGGAGCTGGAAAGGAAGAACTACCCTATACTTCAGGATTACCTACAGACAACAGACCCCCAAACAGCCTGCAAGCTGTGATCAAAGCGTGTGTGTGACCTTCACCTTGGCTGGGAGTCTTTATATAAGGTACCATGCTGTCATACTGTCCCAGCATTCAGACCAGACATTCTACTTAAGATTTATAGTAGGGTCTGGAGGGGTGGCTCAGTTAAGAGGACTGACATGTCTTACAAAGGACCTGTATGCAATTTTAAGCATCCACAATAGGCAGCTCACAGCTACCTATAGCTACACTTTGAAGGGCATCAAATACCCCTGGCCTCTACAAGCACCTGAACTAATGTGCACATTACCCACACACAGATACATACACACGTATTAAAAGTAGTTAAAAGACATAAATTTATAAAAAGGCTCTAGAGCAAATGATAGAAAGTGTTTCTCCTCCTTTATTTTGGTTTTGTTTCTTTGGTTATTTATTTTTA
The DNA here is from genome assembly GCA_033318265.1 of Phyllotis vaccarum. Classification (NCBI taxonomy): domain Eukaryota; kingdom Metazoa; phylum Chordata; class Mammalia; order Rodentia; family Cricetidae; genus Phyllotis; species Phyllotis vaccarum. The sequence goes on from JARWLC010000001.1 coordinate 189,005,936, forward strand.
TTTATTTGTTTATTTTGAGAAGGTGTTTATCTGTGGGGCCCTGGCTATCCTGGAACTCACTCTGTATATCAGGCTGGCCAACCCCCTTTGCCTCCTAAGTGTTAGGATTAAAGGAGCGCACCACCACTAGCTGAGAAAGTTTTTCTTTCTCCAACTATGGCAGATGGTTTTGCTGTATATATCCTGTTAACACCTCCTACTTTCTTTTTATAATATTTAAGACAATTGACATTAATTTCTGTGCATGTGCATGCTCATCTGCTTCATGTGCATACTCATCTGCTTAATGTCTGACATACTTAGTAGGCTGTGGTTTGCATAAAGTTGCCTTGTTCAGAACCCATATCTAGCACCTAGAAGAGTAATAGCCTACATGTTAGATATTACACTAGCTCACGTTTGTCACTGTGTTGCCCTTATACACTATTCTGCTGCCTTCATCATGAGAAGATCAAGCTCCAGAGTCACTCACAGGTCCTCAAAAGAGGGATGGAAACATTGGAACCACATCCAAAACAGAGCCAACCCAGTCATTATATCATAGACCTGCTTACTGTCAACATCCAATGAGTAAACACACTCAGCTGGGATTATTCAACCTGCTGCACACATGTACAGCTTGACTCTAAGATGCTGTGACAAGATTCATGTGTTAAAGACTTGGTCCCTAGATGGTGGCACTCCTTAGGAAGTAGTAGACATTCGAGGAAATACAGCCTAGGTGAAGGAAGTAGGTCACTGGGACATGCCTTTGAAGGTTATACTTGTGTCCCTCTCTCTGCCAACTGGCCACCGTGTGAGGTGCCTTACCACTACAATTCCTGATGCCATGATGTTCTACCTTAGCATAGGCACACAGCAAGGGAGCATGTGAGTCACAGACCACAGCTCTGAAGGCCTGAGACAAAATAAATCTTTCATGCTTTATATAGTTCTCTCGGGTACTTAATCACAATGGGAAAAAAATGGACCAACACAACACATATGAGCTAAGTCAACTCTCACTGCTGAATACTGGTATTCTAGGCCTGATTTGTGACAGGGGATTAGTTGACACATGCAAATTAATATGCCCAGATCTGGAAAGATTAAGCTGCTCAATGATTCCCAGTTAGAAATAAAGTGACTATTTAAATTCAACCTGCCTATTTCTAAAGCTAATATGCTTCTACTATGTCATTTTGTCCCAAGGACATACAGTTCTTATACCTGGCAGGACATCCGTTGTGTGTCATGGGGGTCTGGGGCATCTTTCCCATCTGTCCCCCCTTGACAAGAGCACAAGGGTGACCCAAAGGCAGATGCTGTGCAAAGTCAGAAATATCACTCATGGAAACATTGCTTGTCCTTGCTAAGTCACCAAGCTTCAGTCTACAGCTCTGCTCTGCATGAACAGAGATTGCTCACTTTAATGTGTAAGTACCATTCTAAATAAGTAACCAAACCCACTAGGTAGGGCGCTCCAGGTGATTAATGCCTCTCTCAGGTGGTGAGAACCACTTAATCTTCAGCTGTAAGTTCCCAACTCCCCCAAATGTGGCTCTAATAGCCCACAAATGCACTGCCTGATGGGCCCTTATTGCTTAATTACTAAGGTGAGAGCTCATAATTAATAAGCCACATACTCGTACATTTGATGTTTCCAGGAAATGCCAAAGATTTTCCAAGGAAATTCACATTTTTACATTTCATTCAAGTCTTCTACTAAGTAAAAATTTCACTGTCTCATTGTTTTCCAAAAATTTTAGGTCCTTGCCACAGTGGGCTCTCAATATGTGCAGGTCTTTTATCTTTGGATTTAACATCTAAAGATCCAGCCAATCATGGATCATGGGCCACAGTGTGTAGTCCGGATGAACCAGTACTGAAAATGTAGAATTTTTTTCCCCTTGGAACTGTTACCAAATAATAAAGAATAATGACTATGAGTATGATATTTACATTGTATTAAGCATTAGAAGTAATCTAAAAATTATTTAAAATACAAATGAGGGTGTGGAGGGTTGTAAGCATATACTGTACCATTTTATATTAGACACTTTTCTATTGCTACGCTAAAATAAGATGACAAGACAACATAGAAAAAATTGGGGGAGGCTGTTGTGGTTCCACAGTTTAGGATCCATAACCATCAAGGCAGAGAACATGGCAGGAAGCAGTCGGGCACGCTGCTTAAACAGCAGCTGGGAGTTCACATCTTGATCTGCAAACAGGGAGCAGAGAGAACTAAATTTGAATAGTGTGAGGTTTTTGAACCTCAAAGCTTGCCTGGCAGTGATTTCTTCTAGCAAAGTCACATCTAGTTCTTCTCAAATAGCCACCTGATACACAAACCTATGGGGCTTCTAATTCAAAACACCACAATCTCTGAAGAATTCACATGTGAAAGTGGTTTGAGAGTTCTTTCTACCAAATTCTGGGATTAACTATATTTCCAAGTATGCACATTAATATTTAAGGTGCTTGGGTATAGACAAGGCAGCCAAATCTTTTAGCATAATAATAAGTTAAATCCTCAGAAAGCTCCAATGATGGACTAATTCTAGTTATAAGCATACATGTGAGAAATACACACACACACACACACACACACACACACACACACACACACACATACACACCCCACTTTCAATTCCTCTTGCAACCTCAGTGACTTTATAGGTCACTAATATATTTCACAATGTAAAATTGAACACCCATGAAATTCACTTATGTACGACACTTCCCATTTCTGAAGGTGGTTTTTGGACATAGTATTCACTTAGCAGTGTTGGGAACAGTCTACCTTTGTTAGTTTATAGCCTACCACCAGGAAGCTCCCTCTGCTGATCTGCAGACCACATGGTGAGATAAGCTGTTCTCTTTGAGTAGCAATTTGGTTGCCACAGCAGAGAAATATCAACATCTCATGTAGGAAGGCAGGGTAGAAGATGCCTTTCATCTATCACACCCACTTACCCAACCACCAACTCACAGAGTGAGGAAAAAGATGTCCTATCACAGTGACCCCATCAAATCATCAGGTCAGTGCCTTGGATGCAGAGAGACTTTAGAATTCTCAGGATCTGCCCACTCCTGGATTTTTTTTTTTTTTTTTTTTGTCAATGCTAACATTTTTTAAATTGGTGTGTTTATTACAGAAAAACTGGGAAAATGCACACAATTAAAAACTAAGTATAAATGATTCAACTACAAGCTATGACAAATGGAAACTATTATTTCATTTTGGATATATTTGTTCACAGTTTTTCATAATAATCCTTTTTACACATTTTTCAGCTCACAATACTCTTAAATCTGCAAAGCTCCAGAATTGTCCACTCCAGCATCATCTACATTATGATCAGCTCTTCAGAAGCACCTTAATGGTGTCAGGTGTGATGAAAGGGGTGAAATAATTTAACATTCTCTTCTCTGGGATACTGGGGCTGTTTTGACCCTTTTTATTAACACAAGCATTGCTATTATAAAGATCATGATGAACAGAATATTGTCCCCTCAAAAAAAGAGCCCAATCCTTGTTCTAATATCTAGACTCTGTGAAAATTACAACTGGAGCAATTTATTTTGCAAAAGAGGTGCTACAGATTAAGTTGAAGTTAATTAAATATATTAAGTTAATGGTCTTGAGCTGGAGAGATTAGTCTGGATTATTTGAATAACTCCAGTGTAATCACAGAGATTTTCCACGTGAGAAATGGAGGAGGAAGGGAGGAAGAGATAGAAGAGAGTCTAGAAAAGGAAATAGAGGGACGAGAAAAGAGGCCAAAGAGAGAAAGGGGTGAGGGCAGAAGTGGGAGAGACATGAAGGATGTGGGAGGAGAAGAATCAGAGGTTCAAAGATGTTACACTGCTGGCCTTGAAGATGGAGATCCGAGCCTTCATCCAAGAAATACAGGCAAAAATTTATTTTCTGCTGGAGCCTCCAAAACAGGTGTCTCTTGCTGGTAAGTCCCCTGGAAAGAAGAGATCCTGGTCCTGCAAGCCCATACCCCCATTTTCTCTAACAGAACTCACTATTATTATCATTAATTAAGTTTCAATTGGTCTCTTAACTTTTCACCAAGGATTAATAGCCATCATATACACACATCTCTGCTTTTCCACAAATAAGTCATTTATATAGTTCAATAATAGTTCTTTATACAAGAAACAGAATGCTGTTCTGTACATTCCAGGCCACTCAGGAGCCTCAAACCCATCCTATGACTTTTTTTTAGTCACCAGTTGCAAAAAGTACAGTCCGCATTAACCAACACCTCACCTCAAAGATTAAACTGTCCTATAAAAATGTATATAACTCTGCCCCCCTCTGTACCAATCCCCCTCTCTCCTCCCTTTCCCCTGAACATGAATTTGAATATAATCCCCATAAGGGCAGCTGTTATAACCTAATCAGAGAACTCTAAGTCCCACTGAGAGGCCGTGTCTAGAAATGAAAAAAAGATGGATGGCTTCCACGGAACACCTCTGGCTTCCATGGAACACCTCTGGCTTCCACGGAACACCTCTGGCTTCCATGGAACACCTCTGGCTTCCATATGCACATGCACACATATGCATCAACCACTTCCCGCTTCACACACAAAGGAGAAACAATGGTTATCCAAAGAAGGAATGACCATCAAGGACATTGGATTAGGGATGTTAACTGAATGAGCCTTGCTATAAAAGGACCAGCCAGATATGGGCCATTAAAGCACCCGAGCCACTAAGAGGTACTCTATTATGATAAACAGACTCCTCCTGAACCCTCTTGGCACATGGCCTAAATAAAACAGAAAATTCCAAGCAGGAAGAATTTTTTTCTGGAAATTTGGGTACAAGGTAGGATTCGGGGGGAACCAACAATAAAGAGAAGGCATAGCACAGCATTAGGGTAGAGATTGCTGAACATCTGCTCAACTCTGGGAGAAATAGTGTGAGCCTGGGTTCGGAGGAACAGAGGACATTTTCAGGAGGCCTGTGCCATGTTGCAAGTATGAGCTCATCAGTCTGGCCCTCTGGCTTTTGTCTCCTCATGTAAATTTCTGTCTAGTGTCTCCCCAGCTCAATCTCCTGCACAAAGGAGATATAGGACCATCACAGCATCCTCAGAGTATAAGGGCAAACTCCTTCCATCTCTCTGAGAAAAGTTTAGACATTACAACTGGAGAAGTCATGAGCCTGTACATGTAGGCTGGAGACTACAGAGCCTGTCAGTATATTGCAGGCTGAGCTCTGACATTTCCTAGTCAGTTGGAGGCCCGTGGCAGCTGGTATTTTATTTAAGACACTCAAAGTTTATAGTTAAAAAGCCATGAGTCTGAACAAATTCTTTAACTGGCAATTCCCTGAAAAAGGCTCTGTGGTTTGTACTGTTTCCATCATGTGCTCAATCAAAAGGGTATTGGGGACATAACTGTACATTACCACTATTGACATTTCCCAGCCTACTCCACTTTGCTTAAAAAGTAGACACCCAAAGATGTCACTTAATAACCTTGGGCATCATGAAAATGTCACTTTGACAAGCAGACAAGTGGATTTACACACCCACCAAAGGTGACCTGCTTGAAAAGAGACAGCACAGCCTCTGAGAGAGACAAAGACTGTGGTTTACCTCAGCTGCAGTGTGGAGGGAGTAAGAGGAAGACAGTAGGAGAAACAGCACTGTCTTCTGTGGGAGCTGGTCCTCTGGGACACGTTTAGTGGCCAGAAGTGTGTCAGTGGAGCATGATCTTGGGGTATAAAACAATGAAGAAAAGCTGCCTGGGCCATGGTTGAAATAGAACCAGGTCCAGCTCTGGACCAGAGTTGGGCTACATGTACATAGAGACCCAGGCAGGTTGATGTTTATCCCTGTCCAATGCTTTAGCCAAGGTAGATGGCAACCTCAGGTGAAGACCAGGTAAAGTCAAAATCAAGGTTTTAAAAGAACAATCAATTTGTGGCAAAATTACATTTATAAGTTAAAGGGAGGTCAGGCAGGCCCAGGATTCCAGTGAAGACAGGTCAGGCCCAGGATAGTGAAGGGAGGGAGGTAAAGGCTTAGGATTCCAGTGAAGGAAGTCAAAGAAAATCTAGACAGGAGGTCAGAGTTTGTTTAAGAGACTAGGGAAAAGGGACTTGGAAGGGTTAAAGGGTCAAGGCAACCTCTTTCCACACTCTATGTCTCCATATAAGTATCATGCATCAGCATACAGAGACATAGAGGGTGCTTCAAAGCCCCCTTCCTTCCCTTTAGTTTTCCATGTCCTGCATCCAACCTAGGAGTTAGTGATGCTTTCTTAAAAGTTCACACAGTAGGTATTTTGGACTTTTCAGGCCAGAGTTTCTTCCCCAACTCTGTCGCTGTGGTATGAATGCTCTAGTAAAACCAAGATTTGGCAGTAGGCCAGATTTTATCCACACGATGTTCTTGCTAACTCTATTATCTAACAACCTTCCCAGATGATTTTTATTTCCTAAAAAATTATCCTACCAGATCACTTCTTTCTAACCACTCCATCACCTTACCAAGATACTTTCCTGGTCACTCTGGTTTTGCAGCCCGATGTTTTTCTGACCTGACTGGTCCCATGGTCAAGAATCTTTCATCCCTCAATCCAATCCTATAGCTTCTTGGTCCCAAATAATCACACAGAGGCTTATATTAATTACAAATCCTATAGCACAGGCTCATTACCAACTAGCTCTTACAACTTAACTCAACTCATTTTATTAACCTATGTATTAGCCACGTGGCTCCATGGCTTTTCCTGTGTCCTATTACATATTGCTTTCCTCTGAGCAGCCTGTAGAATCTCCCTCTAACTCTGCCCTCCATCTTTATCTCTGCTTGGATTTCCCACCTACTTCTAAGCTTCCTTGACATAGGCCAAAACAGTTTCTTTATTAACCAATTGTAATAAAGCATATTCACAGCCTACAGCAAAACATCCCAAATCACTTCCCTTTTTCTGTGTAACTAAAAAGGAAGGTTTCCATTTTTAACACAATAAAGTTATAATATCTAGTCTATTTATATTTAGCAAAATTAAAGAAAATGTTCTATCATCTATCTTATCTTTTTGAAGCTAAAGTTTTAGATCTAATTTACCTTTTACTATAACTAATAAAAAATAGAATTATAACTATCTAGCCTTTAACTCAATCAAGGACCACAGAAGGAGTAAACAGGAAGTGAATGCAAGTAATATCCAAAGTCTATGATTTTTGTCTGTATCCCACATCTTTTAACACAGAGAGCTTCCTAATCTATAGATCTGATAGGAACCTTTCTGATCAGGGGCCGCCACACTTACACAAGAAGATCTAGCTACATTATTGCCTGGTTAACCCCTCAAGGAGCCCAAGCCTTCAGCCCTCTCCTCCACATGCTCGAATACAGCCAGTGTAAGTGCCCTAAGGCATAGTTGTTCCCACCTAGCCTTGGCCCCAGGAAATTCCAGTATTAATTAATTAATTTTGCACACCAGTGGCACCTCTCCTACCCCTCATTCTGCCTCATCTCCATTTAGACATCACTTCCTCTGGAAGCCTTTCTTAATACCCCCCCCATGAATGTTGGGTGTCTTTTCTGGACACAGCTCCCTTGTGGCTAAGTTGTAAGCCTTTGGAAGTTCAGAGTCATGTTCAACACTATATTCATGCCTTGAGGCAATTATATTATGTTATATTGCAGCAGTATATATTACAGCCAGAGCTTAATAACATCTAATTGCTCGTGTATCACTGAGTCAGTCAAGTAACTTACAACAATGACTCTTTTCCAGGGTCTGGATGATGCAGTGGCTTGGGTTATGTGTGGCATGGCATCCTCTGACTTGGATAGTTTCAGACCTTTAAGTGCTCTGGAGTTTTATTAAGGTGAGGACTCATGTGATTCAAGAAAACAACCTGTTTTCTAAAACTCTGTGTGGTTTATTAAAGTATCAGCAAAGGGGAATTGATGCCTTTACATACCTTTCTGAGCAGGTGAATTCACAATGATTTTTAATTCAATTCTTTTAATCCTTGACTTATTAATTCATTCTACAAATAGTCACCAAGTACCCACAGGATTCCAGCTACTGAAGTGGCTGATGTATCCACAAAGACAGCTGATGTCCAATTCCTGCCCTAGCATTGGGCAAGAGAGATAGGCCATTTGGATATAATGTGGTAAATTCTATGATAGATGGATTAGCTAGTGTGATGTGTCAGAGTAAAATGAGCAGAAATAAAACTGACAATAAAGTATACTATAAAGTTCAGGTCAAGTAGTATTTCAGAAATGACTAAACTTAACAGTCTAGGGTGTGGGAGCAGCACCAAGAAAGCATACCAAAAGAGAGATGGTTAATAAACAAAGCTGGATAGGTTGAGTTAACACCAGGGAGTGTAATAACAGAAAAGAAAGCAAAAATCTTGCTCCTTAAAAAATTGGATTGCCAAAGTATATTGTAGTTTGCAAGGAAATCATCTAGCTTTAATGAGGCATACTCTCTAAAATCCATGAGGTGCTAACCTTGGAGATATAGAGAAAGTCTAGTGAGCAGCCCAAGGGATGGGCACATGGGAGGAGGTACCTTGGGGACTACCCAGGTATAGGAGCAGGCTTCCAAGAAGGAGATTGAATGGAGATAAAAGGACTCAGGTACGAGAAGAGAGTGAATAAGCCAACTGTGATCTGTTGGCTGAAGCACATATCTTCAGTTTCATAGACTTGGGACCGAGAACACCTCTCTTACTGAATCTGCTGCAATGAGCAGGGTTCATTCCCTTAGAGAATGGGTATACTGGGTTAACAGTGCCTTCCTAAACTGTCTCTCTGGCTGCTGTGGACACCAGGAAGGGTGAGGGGGCTCCAGTTGGTGGGCCAAAGAAGAGGAACAAGAGCATGAAAACAAATATAATTGATTCAAGTTCAAAAGGTGCTGGCCAGAGGGAGTCTCTGGTGTGGTCAGGAAATAGGGTTCCATCCAAACAAGCAATACCTCATATCTAGGATGGGCTGTGTCTATGCATGTGTGTGCATCCAAACATGCACACACATATGCAAATTCCCAGGATAAAACAGGACACCATCAAGCTGTAAGACAGAACTCCCAGACTCACATAGCCTTAATACCGAAACACATACAAGAGGTTATTCATGGGGTTACTCATGTCAGGTTTCTCATTTAGAGGTGAGGAAGCTGAGGCCCAGAGTAGGAGGCGTAAACAAATTCATGTCAACTAGGAGACTCTGTGAGTCATCTTAGATTGACTCTGTGTCTGTCTGGAGATATACAAGGTAGGGTCTCACAATGAGCATCACCTGTGCTTCTAAGACACACTGATATTCAATCCTCCGGTCTATGATTAACATTTATGTATACTCACAAAGTGAAGAATCAGGTCTGGGGAGATGTCTAGGTCAGCAAATGACCCCCCTGTGCAAGCATGAGGACCTGAGTTTGGATCCCCTGTACCTTCACAGAAGCCAGATGGATGTGGTAGTGCATATCTGTAGACTCAGTGTGGAGAGAAGGGGCAGAGCCAGCCTGAGCAAATTGATGTGCCCCAGGTTAAATGGGAGATCCTGCCTCAGAAAACTAGGTGGAAAACAACTAAGAGAGACATCAGGTGTCAATCTCTGGCTTTCACATGCATGTATACACACATGTACATACATAGACACACACACACAAACACACACATGTGCACACATGCACACACACACACACACACACACACACACACACACACACACACACACACACAGGGAAAGAGAGAGAAAAAGAGAGAGAGAGAACAGCTAAGTACTGTCTTTTGCTGTCCAAGAGTCCTCTAATGTATATCAAACCCTACCACATCTAAAAATGCAGGAAGCTTTACTACCCTACTCTCCTCATGCTCCTGCTTTGTCCGCCTTCTTCCCTTCACAGGTGGTGTGGAACCCATTATACTAATACCCACAACTAAACCAAGCTCTCTTTCTCTTGCTTCCTCTACCAATCCATCTGCAAAACAGCTGACTGAACATTTAAAATGTCCACAGGCCAACCATTTCTACTATCAGCCCTCTCTCAGATGTTGCGATGTAGTCCATCTGGGCTTGCAATGTCTTTTTTAAGACTTTCATGCCTTTTTACATGCAAGCAAATCATCTTGTCTGTTTGAAAATCCCATAACCATTTCCCACTGTATGCATGGTCAAAGTCTCAATCTTTAAATGGCCCTGAAGGTCCACTCCGCAGTTGTCCTCTCTCCAGACTCCCTTTCCTTCCACTTTTCTCCATGTATACTTTGCCTCAGGCTGGGACCTTTCTGTTCCTTGAGCAAGGCAGGCTCACACTTGTTCCAGGGCCTTTCCCTGGGCTATCTCTCTGTTGGAAAAGGTCTCTCCTCCCTCTCCCTCATACTTAAGAGGTCCAATTGACTAAAAAATATCTTGCCTCCTTCAAGTTTTTTTTTTATTTATTTACTTATTTATTTTTGGCAAGTCACTTCTTCCATGAAGCTATAGTAATTACTCTACTCAAAATTATACAGGACTTTGCCCAGTAAAGATTTCCCCTGCTGTTCTCTGTTATACCTGAGGGGTTTCCTGCCTTTTATTTCATTAATAGGCAGAGAAGACAAACTCAATCCAGATTCATAGATGGTAACTGCTGTATCCCAAGGTATGGTGGTTTGAAAAATATTGGCCCCCAAAGGGAGTGGCACTATTAGGAGTTGTGATCTTGTTGGAGTACGCACAGTCTTGTTGGAGGGAGTGTGTCACCCTGGAGGGTGGTTTCATGGTCTTACATATGCTCAAGATACTGCCCAATGTTTCAGACCACTTCCTGTGGTCTGTCTATCAAGATGTAGTACCCTCAGTATGTCTGCCTGGATGCCACCATGTCACACCATGACGATAATGGACTAAACTCTGAAAATATAAGCCACCCCAATTAAATGTTTTCTTCACAAGAGTTGCCACTGTCATGGTGTCTCTTCACAGAGAGAAGACACCAGGGTTGGGGCCCAGACTAAATGAAAAGGAGTTGAAGACCAACATTCATCCTTCTGTCTCCTGCCTCACACCCCTACTGCCTTCCCTTCCCTGCCATGGTGGAGTGTAGCCTCAAACCATGATCCAGAATATACCACTTTCTCCTTAAGTGGCTTTGTTTAGGAATTCTGTCACATCAGCAAGAAAAGTACATCACTCTTTCCCCAGTTCTTCAATGGGAGGAGCTGGAGATGCCACCTTAACAAGAGTCTGCATAGAGGAGGGGAAATCTGAAAATGAGGCTTCAAAGGGGACTCTGGAGAAGTGACGATTCTAACGCCTTTACATGGGGAAAGTGCCACCTGATGCACTGCAGTGCCAGAGATGACCCTTCAGGTGGAATCAGATCAGAGGCGGGAGGTGGATGCGGCCACTCTAGGTGTGCTGGAATTTGTACACTTGTCTCCTCTTCTGCCTGGAGCACTGTGGAGCAATTGATAGCCCAAATCAATAATTAGCTTAAAGTCTGCTCTAAAGGAAGAGTTGAAATGAATACATGATAGTACAGAAAAGCAAATCCATGCTGGAAATAACAGAGGGGCTGGGATCCTGGCCTTGATGAGCCTCAGTGAGTTTGGTGCTCTAGGCTCCTGGCTAAAGTCTATGATAATCTTAAGAATGGGGAGTCCAGCCCTGCTTCCCGGACCCCCAGATGTAGATTTGACTATGGTCTGTTGTGTGGAAGGGAGGGAAAGTCTGTAGCCCCCTTTTGCTAGTGACTAGTCCTGGAGGCAGAATATGGGGTGGACTGTCCCTGGAAAAATAAAGTGTGCTTCAAACTCAGGGTTGAGACAATTAGATATCTCAGGCTAACCATGAAAGTGATAGACTGAATCTCATTGTCTGGTGATGGGCAGATAGGATTATAGTGAGTCATATACAACCTGCAGTGACCCACAACTCTGTGGCTGTCACGTATTGTGGGATGTGCAAAATCACAGGTCAAGGGGACCAGGAGAGGCTAGCATCAGGACATCTAGGAGTAACTCTTTCCTGCATGGATTGGGTAAGCATAAAAGTTGACTTCCAAAAAATTTGCCCAGACCTCAAGAGACTGGTGACTTTGTGGCTGTGACTTCCCTATATTAGTTTATTTAGCAGAAGTAAGAGGACATTGAGGAAGTTTACTCCTGACTTCTCCACACTTGCTTAAAGGTCTGAGTCCTACAGAGACATCTATGGAACATCAATTTCTAACTTCTTTGTCAGGATCCAGATTCAAGTTATACACTTGGCCCTCAATGGCTCTGTCATTCACTTGTTCATATTATCCATCCAAAATGATGTATAGAGTTATTAAACAAAGGCTGGTCAGGTCACACCAGAAAACAGAAATAGCTGATTTTGTTCTTCTAGCAAGCTGCTCATAGTAAGAAAAGAATAGTTTTCTACACTTATCATCACAACCCCAGGGTATAGGGCACTGTATAACACTTTATGAGCTCTTGTCCTAACATGTACAAAGCCGTTTGCTGAATGTATAAATAAATGACACAACAATATTGCCACTCCATTGGTTAACAGATCAATAGAGATCCTAAACCAGATCTTGATAATGGAAACATATCCTTAAAGGTTTACAGTCTCAGAGCCTTGGGGAGAGTGAGTGTACAGTAAGATAAACAAACAAACAAACAAACAAACAAACAAGCAAAAACTAACTGGAAAACTTATTGTAGCAAAGAGTTTGTTTAGAATCATTTGTTCAAACACCTGCTTGCTTCCAGGTCAGCCCATATACATATAGAATGTAAATGGCCAGGACCCCTTGTTCAGGATAATTCCACCTACTGGCAGGAAGAATATGAAGTTTCACAATCAGTACTGACTGGGACTAATGACAAATGGTACACAAGTAAAGGCTGAACACTACCTTCAACTGTCAACATTGTTCAAAAGTATATATGTACATGGACACACAAACATACACACACACACACACACACACACACACAGAGTAGTATCTTCCTTTATATACCACTCTCTAATAAAAAGTTATTAGTTAACAAATGTTCCTCTGGGAAAATATAAATTTGTATAGCATAGCCAATCATTTTCCCAGCTGAATATTTTGATTACATCTACGAAGCCATAATCTTAAATTACTAAAATCACATTGGTCCCTTGGCTCCTTTACCCTCTCTTTTACTGTGGTAGATTAAATTTGGCTTCCAACTGTGCCTGAAAGTCCATTCTGCACTTGGTGTAATCTAGAGAACATTACACTAGACATATGAAGACATACCGGGATAGCCACCAGAGCTCAGCCCTCTAGCTAGCTCTACCCAAGATTCATCTTAGACTCTAAATATCAGTTCAATTTTCCACCAGTTGGACCAGCTGGTCAATGTTTCAGTTAGGGTTCTAGTGTTGTGAAGAGACACTATGATCATGGCAACTCTGATCAAGGAAAGCATTAAATTGGGAGTGGCTTACAGCTCAGAGATTTAGTCGATTACCTTCATGCTTACAAGCATGGCAACATGCAGGCAGACATGATGCTGGAGAGACAGCTAAGATTTCTACACCCAGATTGGCAGGCAGCAGGAGGAGAAAGCTACCCTGAGCCTGGCTTGGGCATCTGACACCCCAAAGCCCACCCCCAGTGACACACTTCCTCCAACAGCATCACACCTACTCCAACAAGGCCACCTCCTAACAGTGCCATCCCCTTTGAGCCTATGGGGGTTATTTTTATTCAAAATACCACAGTCAATGGTGTAGAGTCTCTTGGAAAATCTCTGTCTGTAGTCATAATCTACAAAATCATATATAATGTGACTATTCAGTATTGGCCAGACTTCCCAAAACCCTTACAATCGTTAAAATAGCCCACAACTTTCTATAATCTCTTATGTGATTTGCCCTCTCATCCTCCCTTGAGGATGCTGTTGAAAAGGTCAACGTGGCATGGGCCTAGCTTCATACAAGCCTACGTCACAAGCATCAGTCAGAGACATCCCCTCTGACTCCTTAACCAATGCCGAGGTTCCATGCCTCCACTTCAGCCCTTCGTGACAGAGGAAACACACCCCACCATCCTTTAAATGCCTTGTATATCTTCATAGATTTTTCAAATTTTTCTGACTCTATAACCATAAGTATATGCATATAATGTATGTGTATGTGCACACTTGTTTTGTGGGGTTGCTGTAAATTTAGCCTGTGTCCTCTTCCCAGGAAAACATGTACATTCTGTGACTCGAAATTCCCAAGAACAGAAACACTGCCTTCATTTACCGCTGTTGTATCCCTGGGCCTATAGCCATGCTTTGGGGGCAAAATTAAGAATAAATAATAGGAAATAAATTAATCCATCAACCCATATTATATATTATATTTTTATGCTTATATGTTTGTTAGCACATATGAAGTAGCTTTCACTACGGCACTTTTTAAAATTATTATTTGTCCTTTTTATTGGGATGGCAAGTTAATATATCAAACCATGTTCTTTGAAAAATGGTATATAGAGGCATAGCCAGAATAATTTTCTGAAAGTCTTCAGGGGGTCTGGCATGATGCCTATTTAAATTTCGTAAATGCATTTTGAGTAAACATTAAGAAATGTATCATATGTTAAAAGCAGCCTTTAAGGACACACAGTACTGTCCTCATGATAATTTATTTTTTAATTTTATTTACAATTTTTTCCTCATACCCACTACTTCTCCTTCTCCCAGTCCCCCCACCCCAGCCTCTTCCCCGACCCTCTCATTCAATCCCCAGAGAAGGCACTTTTAAAACAAAATTTCTGTTTTCTCTCTTGCTCTTGGATAGAAATCTTTCTACGCACTTTGACTACTGCTATAGGTATCTATCTCAAATTGTCACAATGTAGGAATCACACATTTCAAGGTCTGTTGGCACATACTGCATAAACTTCCCAACAGCTAAGCTTCAGTGGTTCTAGCTCCCATTACAAATGTGTGAGAGTGTTAATTTCCCTGTATCATCCAGAATATGTGATAAAAATCACTCAAAAAATATTTGCTACATGGGAACATGAGTGAACATGGCTAACTCATTGTCAGAATTGGAATTTCCTTGGTCCTTCATGGAGTAGGCTTCTTGTCTGTGTGCGTATTGTTCACTAAGATGTAGGTCTCTTGAGCATAGGGACTTAGTTCTTGTTGCTGGACCCACTGTCTACAGAGAGTTCAAAACACAGCAGGTGTGTGTTGAGCATCTGCAGAAAGAACAGATTATTCTGGATACTTTCTCTTATGCTCAGAAAGCTACTGTTTGTGTGTCTCTTTTCCCTTGTTGGTTTGAAATAACTCAGACTATGCATATATTTCCAATTTTTCGTTATCCAGGATGAATTTTTAATGTGTGATTTCGTGCATTCTATTTCCTGATATTTAGAAATTCTAACATTTTGTGTCATCTGATCTCCTATTTTGTTTAGCTTCTCTACTTGACTCGTGTTTTAAATAGTAGTTAGTACGTATCTATAATTTCTCCAGACAATTGCTTTTCTGAGAATTCATAAACATTGCCTAATCACCACGGTTGTCCTACAAGATAAGAAATCATATAATATGAAGAAACTAAGGCAGAGTCAAGAGGTAAATTATTTCTTATATAAGATCTCATATTTATTTGCCTATATGCCATTCTAATAGCTTTTTTTTTTTTTTCAATTTCAAACGATTTTATCTTATCACTACTACCATTTTTTAAAGTTTTGAAGCAGGTCTTGCTGGAAAGTCCTGGCTGGCTTCAAGTAAATTTTCTGTTTCAGCCTCCTGAGTTCTGGCATCTCAGGAATATGTTACAAATCCAGGTTTAATTCTAGCTATTTAATAATAATAATGATGATGATGGGGACACATTTTAGAGTTGAATGTGAGACTGTAATTATTTTTCGCCAATAGTTTCCAAAAGCTCCAATACAATTTATTGAATAATTTATACCTTTTATAGAAATTTAAATTATAGTTTTAACATGGCAAGATACCATTAGACATATGCATGATCATATATATACACACATGACATTACATTCATACACATACAATCACACGCATATAGTGTTTCCTGCTATCAATATTCAGTTCAATTCCATTGTTATTCATATTAAATTGTTTGATACTTTTCATGGTGCATGCAAGGAAAAACAATTACATACAGAATCATAAAGGTGAAACATAAAAGGATTGCCAATGATTTCTTACAAATCCAAATTAAATGCCTGTTCAATATTATTGTCAAGTACACACATCAATGCTCCAAAATTGCATTATAGATGCACAGCTATTTTTTGGAATTTGCTTCAGAATTCTGGCAGTCACAACAAAACACGCAAAACTCTTTTACCCCAAAGGAAATATGGTACATACTTCATAATTAGATAATTATTAATAGGCTGCACATATAACAACATATGCCACATTGCCTAGACATACAGTAGACTGCATATATTGATATACATAAATTCATGCTGATGTTCACACAACAATGACACTGTTTAATGACATGTCCCCAGAACCAATCTGTATTAATTACCTTCCTCCTGTGGTGACAAAGTACCTGACATGACAAATTAAGAAAAAGGAGGGCTGTTTTGCTCCCTGCTTTAAAGAGATACACAGTTCATTGTGGCAGGAAAGGCATGGCAACAAAAACATGAGTCTTGTAAGTGGTGGCATTCAGCTGTTAGCTGGCAAAGCTTGGAGACATGTCTCTGGAGTACCAGGAGCCTGAAAGGGGCATGGCCAGGCCCCACTGAGACACCGGGACACTGACCACACTGACCGTCTTCCTGTTTGTTGCTGGGGGTGCAAGCAGATTGACCATCCATTGTGGGGCAGTCCTACTCTCCAAGAATTGTCTTAAGGTTCCTATTATGTTTATGTAATTCCTTTAAAATTGTAATATGGAATTAAGAAATGCAGATGAATAGTCATCTGTGATAATCAAACTTATAGTTATATTAGTTAGATTGTTTTAGGTGCACAAAGATATATTTCAATTTGGTAGGTAATCTTCAAACACATTTAAAATATTTTAGGAACTTAGACTTTTCTGGACAGTGAGACAGGTATGCTCGTGGCAGCATCAATCTATTTTAGGAGAATAATGGGCATGAAGAAACTTCACATGAAGTTTGCTTTCATTGTGGTAACAGTTACCTACTGCATAAGAAATTGTTTATGTATTGACTACTTGACAGTATGCTGTATAAACTGGACATGAAGGTTCCATAGAAAAAGTGACCTCTGAAGTTCGGCAGAATAAGCCAAGATGGTCCTTTAGGTTTTTGCTTCACAAAGAAAACTGTCAGACATTCTTCAGGACTCAAGGAGAAGCGACTGATGAATTATGCCAGAAGGGGCAGAGAAATCCTTCAGATTTCCTGCTTCACTGAAAAGCATTCCAGAGACTCTAGGCCTGTGGGCTGAAGATGGATGCCCTAACGTTACAAGGGAACTTTGGGTGTCTGTCCAGGTAGACAGGTATCATTTCTGTCATTTCTAGATTTTGGAAGTTGCTTGCACTTCCTGTTTACTCAGGTAATATTATATCCTTCTTTCATCTTTGATGTAGTTGAAGGTTAGATAGTTATGTCATTTTATTTAGTTATTATAAAAGGTATATTGGATCTGACACTTTAGACTTCAGACTTACAAGAATAAAGCAGAAGATAGATTATTTTCTTTAATTTTGCTAAAGACAAATAGACTAGATATTGTAACTGCAATTCTTTCTTGATGGCTATTTTGAATATGTAATTTTGTAATTAAAATTGAAACTGTCCTTTTTGATTGGACAGAAAAGGGAAAGTGATGTGGGATGTCTTTATGTTCTCAATAAAGGCCTGTTTTGGCCTATCTCAGGCATCATAGAAGTAGGTGGAAAAATCGAGGCATAGGTAGGGAAAGGAGGGCAGAGTCAGAGAGAGACATGACCCAGCCACCCAGGAAACAACAATAGGTAAGCCATGGGCCATGTGGTAGGACAGATTAACGGAAATGGGTTGAATTAAGATGAAAGAGCTAGCTAGCAATGGGCCTGAGCCATAGGCCAAACAGCTTGAACGCAATATAATCATCTGTGTGTCTCTTTGAGACTTTGGGGTTGATGGTCCAGATAAGCAGCAAGGAAGATCCAGACTGGGGCTAAGCTGGCCAGAAACCTCATTCTACAGATGGTGCCCAACATGAGACTCGAACCTATGACTGAGATTAAAAGTCTCATGCTCTATTGACTGCAGGGCAGGCAGATCCAGACGGTGAGGCTAAGCTGGTCAGAAACCCCATTCTACATTGTTAGGAAGCAGCGATGTGACCAGAAACAGGGATTGTCTATAACTAACAACAGGTGCTTCTTTTGTTTTACATGTCCTTTGTCTGCTAGCCAGGATTATTTCCACAGGATCCATAAACTCAATAATAGAGTCAATAGCTAGGGACCAGTGTTCACACACATGAGCCTGTAGGAACACCTCACAGTAGGAATTAGAACAGCCTGAGTGTCACAGAGTAACATGATCTTTACTGTAACATGGGGTGGGGGATTTTAGATTCATCACTTTTGATTCTTATAACCTGTTTTTAATTCGGACTCAAACTGGAAAGGAACGAGTGCATAAAGCATCTGTCTATCCCCATTGGAGAGATGAGAACACAGGAGAAGATCACATTTAGGATGTTAGAACACTTCAAACAGCTCCCCTATTTAAGCCTTCTTTATACTCCCTCTATGCTTATAGGAGAACCTGATCCCTGGACACACAGAGGAACACAGAAATGAGGAGTCATATGACCCCAAATCTTAGAAATGGCTACAGTTATCTAAGATCTGATGCTGTCCATACTTCTTACCTACCCTTGAAAGCCATGCTTGCTACGGAGTGTAATCTGCCTGCCTGAAACCTCAGCATAATGGAAGCTGCCTCTAGAAGCATTTCCTTGTATCATTTAATATTCTCTTTGTATTTTTATTTCCCTAATTTCTTATACAAAGGAGTAAATATTGCCCAGACCATTTCTACCTTGCTTTTCTATGAATGATTTATTTGAAAGTGGCTCTTCATTCATTCCTCCAGCTGAGTGCTTGTTGTCTTGATAAATAGGGTCACCGTTCCCCTTACCTCTGACAGAGGTCCCTGTGAGGCTCACTGTCAGTCAGACAGACATAACTTTCTCAGCCTGATCTGGCAATGCCACGAGGCTTGGGCTCAGATGAGGACTCAGGGAGAGAGACATGCTATGTTCCGGGCCTCTAAATGCCCCAACTGACTCTGTGGACAATACTTTTCCTGGGTCACATGTTGCATGAGTGCTGGAACTTGTTTCATAAAGCCTGGACCCATCCAAGTTGAGGGGGCAGAGGTATTGGCCATTTTATCTCCCTAACATTCTCCAGACAAACTGTCACTCTTGGGGGACTCTAGAGGTTACTATAGCTGGGTTCACAAACAGCACACCATAGAGGTACCAAGACAGGGGAAGGATAATGTTCCGACTCAGGATCGTGAGAAAACAATGAATCCTCTATGACCTAGCTACCCCAACTACTCTAGCTTTGGGGCATAAAATAGGCTCTGTCCTTGACTTGAAGCAGAACCATGAACCAAAGTTTGACTTAGCCATAGTCTAGACCCAAGATCAACTCTAATCCTTGAAAAGAATGAGTCCTGAATCTGGCCAATGGATAGCTCATTGAAAACCTTTTGCCAAGTCACGAAACAGGTCACAGACACAGTTATAATGCCAGACTTCTGCATCCTCAGCCTGGACACAGGATCAGTCCTTCTTTTGGTCCTGGCCTGGCTGTCTTCAACCATGATCCCACAGAAGGCTAGGAACCCAGGGCAGATGCTGTATGTGCATCCTACCTTAGTGCTAGACAGGTGTATGTTGCTTTGCCACTGAAAATGATCTTCTGGTTACCACTTTACCGTAAGGAAGTTGCCTCAGTCTAGTAGGTCTGAGTTCAAATTCTGCCCTTCGAAGGTGGGCAACTGTGGAAAAATTAGTTCTTCAATTTTTACTACTGAAACTATACAGTGGGTATAAAATACTTTCTGGCAAGATGGCCATAAGAATTACCATATATATGGATATTGCTAATACACTCAAATACGACCCTTTCTTAAGAAGGCAGACCCTTGCCTTGGGTATACACTGTCCTTCTCTTAAGCACCACTCTTGCCCTTAATGCTTATGCTTAAATCTGTGTTAAATCCTTCTCTTAATAAAATTCAACTTTGCTTCATAAAAAAAGAATTAAATTTGATGACAATATAAAATATTCAGTTCACAAAACTTAGTAAGGAGTAATACCCCCCACCTCCAACAACCCAGTAGGCACCCTGTTTGCTGTGGCTAAATTCATGGAATACCAAAGGCACCAGAACTATTCTCCTCAGTGAGACAGTGACCAAACACATGATACTCTAGAGTAGATGAAATGTTAGAGATGCTCTAAGCAGTGCACCAGTTCGCATAGAACAAAAGCTTAAAATGAAGTAGATTGCAGAGCGTATAGTTGGTGACCATACGTGGAATTTAGAAACTGAATTTATAGCCTCATGAAAGCTAAGCACATGTCTAACTACTGAGCTATATAGCTCCATTTTCTTTTACTGTTTCAAATTTTGAGACATAGCCTTCCTCCACAGCCCAGGTCACCTTTAAGTCTGTGTTTCTCCTTCTTTAGCCTACCTAGTAGTTGGGATTAAAGGCCTGGTATACCTAACCTAGATTATCAGGAACTTTTTAAAGTTGATTAAATAAAAATATGCTGTCCAAATTCGTTAAATAAAATGTATTGCTAAAAATGTTTTCTGTTAAAAAATATGGCCTCTAAAAATTTTTAAGTTGCATGCGTAATGTGAAGCTGTACAGGTAGGCTTAGGGCGAGCGTTGAGAAGATCATGATTAATATTGAAGTTAAACAACAGTCCCAGAAACAATGAGCATAGTAGGCCACAGAGATTGGGAGTTCCAGCCACTGTTTTAACTCTAAATGTCCTGCAATGTCTACAAGGTGGGTCAGTGTTGAGATGGAACCACTGTGGTGCTAAGAAGTAGAGTAACATATGCCGGTATAAAAGAAAAGTGGGGTTTGAGCCTCCAATATTCAAATTTAGGGTATGTCTGTACTCTACCTATATATTAAAGACTATCTCAACAAAGACCTTCATAAAAATGGGTTAATTCATATCACACAAACCCACTAGGTAGTTAAAGTCTGACCCAAAGCCCCACATGCTTCCATCCCACAGCATTCTAACTATGGCACATTTCTAGCCATGAGACTGGTCAACAATGTGTAAGGTCCTCTGAGGCACAGGAGAACTTTCTCATCCAATCTCCTGTGGTTCCCACACACTGCCCTGATAACTTTATCTGGCAGAATCAAATCAGATACGTTCCTTAAGCCCTTCAGCTTTCTCCTCTTGGAAGCCACCTCTGAGAGAAAAGAAGAGGTGAAGAAAGAAACCTCAATTGTGCAAAAATCCAGTTCCGTTCTTCAGTTTGTGTGCCAGTCATAAATATGGCACCTTCCACTTGAGCAGAAATCCCACATTTCAGCAGAAATACTTACTGTGTCACCTCCCCTGTATCCATCTTCTCCAATGCATTTGCTTCAGAAAGTAGGGAAGGAAAACAAAGCTTAATAACCCGACACTTTGAATGGAAGAGAAAACATTATGATCACAAAGCAAAGAGCTTTGTTACAAAGCTGCCCACATCCCCTGTGGCTCCTAGAACTGGGGTGCAGACAGAGAATATCCCCAGGAACTCAGCAATGTGGCTTCAGGAACTCCAACCTGAGGATTGCAGAAAACAAAATAAAACAGAACAAAACATTCCTGCAGGGCAGTGGTGCTGCACACCTTTCATCCAGCACTGTGAAGGCAGAGGGAGATTGGCTTCTGAGTCTAGGCCACCATGATTTGCAGAGTTCTAGGACAGTCAGGGCTACACAGAGAAACCCTATCCTGAAAAACCAACCAACCAAACAGAAACAAACAAACAACATTCCTGACAGCATTTGATCTCATCAGTCAGAGATTCTAGGTCAAGCCTAGGCTCACAATGTAACCTTCCTCCTGAATTACATTGTACATTTACATCCATTTGACAATGGCTATAGTGTACTGACATAATACTAGCATGGAAAGACATGATATGATATGATATGATATGATATGATATGATATGATATGATTTGTGATGGGATGGGATGTGACAAGATAAAATAAATTCACAAGCTCCATCCCAGATTATCAGGTTACATTTACTGATAACAGACTTGTCTATACCACTTATTCCATTGTGATCTTATCACTCCTTATCAAGACATTGAATTTATGTGGCTTTGTCCTGAATTTAAGCTGGCCTCCGTGACTTTCTCAGCCCATGGAACATGGCAGCTGTGCTTTTATGTGACAGTTCTGAGGCTTAGTCACAAAGGAAGATATAACATCTGCCAAATCCTCCAGCTTTTGGAAGCAGCCACTATGATGTAGAAATTCAGGCCACATGATAGGGGCTTCAGCCAGCAGGTCCAGCTGAGGTCCCAGTGACGACCAACATCCCCTACTTGACTCTCCAGTGAGGAACTCCCATCCATGATTCCTGCACCAGCTACTGACTGAGGCAACCACTGGGAGGGTCTAACAGTGAGGCCTTCTAGCTGAACTCAATCACAGTTCCCTGAAACAGTGATAATCAAACTGAAATGGTGTGCTCACTAGGTGTCAGGTGCTCTGTGATGCAACTGTTGATGGGAGACTGCAGCTGCCATCTGCCAGACATGAGCTAACGCCTGAAAGACAGAGCAGAGGGGGCTTGGTTCCTACCCTCCAGGAGATCACAGCTCAGTGGGACAAAGATAGGCAATCACAAGCCTACTTCATACGGACAAGTGACAAGGTGGGTGTGGGAGATTCCCTGGAAATGAATTGGGTGGGGGAAACATATGAAAACCTGAGGCCATCAAGGGAACCTCCCCAAAGAAGAAGCCTTTGTAATTTGGTCTTGAGAAGAAGTGTGCATCAATATGATGGAGACATAACTTCATCATAAAGCTTGGAGAAAATAGAGTAATGAGAAAATACAGAAAAAAATTATTAGACTGTCTTCCTTTCAAAATACACTACAAAGACCATAGTATTAATACTTTAGTCATTGAAACCTTAACAATTAACCAATATTAACTAATATATTAACAATTAACTCATACATTAATGGAGGAATTAGCCATTAGAACATCTGATAGTTCCAGAATCAGAGCCCAGTGTCCATGGGGCTTTGAACACAATTATTAAAGGGGCATGCCAAAGAGGAACTTCTTAGAAATGCATACTTTTTCACACTGCATACCAAAACAAATCCAAAACAGGCCAAAAATTAAATGCAAAAAATAATAATTCAGTGAACTCCTAGGAGGTAAGAAAAATAGAGAAGATAAATTTCTTCAAAGCCATGAGAATGTCTAAAGGCTTTACAAGATTTTACTCAAAATCAAGAAACACTAATAAAAAAAAAAAAGGTTCAATAAATATGACTGCCTAAAAATGTCATGTAATGTCAAAACAGAATGAAGGCATGGAGATAAAGGGAGCATGCTCGTTAAGCTATAAATAAAGACCTGTGTCATAGAGATACATTAGTAAAATGGCAGTCTTGGAAGCAGTGGCTTCTCTTACCCAGTCCCAAAATGCTACTGCTCCCTGTGGCCATCAATAAGCTTCACATGCAGACTTATTTTGAAATAGAATCCCACATGTAACCCAGGCTGGTTTTAGACTGGTGATCCCCCATTCCCAAAACCTCTCTCCTGAGTATGAAGATTACAGTGTGCATACCATGCACAGCTGATGTTTAGTAAGGTATACAGAATGCAGCAGATTATAAAGACAGGATAAAGTTTAGAGTCAACCATTACTGGGCAAATGTTTAGCAAGAGTTTAGCAAGTAGAGTATGGGTGCCCACATGTGTCAGCTGCTTTAGCAGCAACTTCTCACCACATCCCTTAAAAAAAGTCACCATGTTCATGATCATTTGTTATTGTGAGTTACTAATGATGCCATGTAAAACCATTGAAGCAACATTAAAACAGCCAAACATTTAGAGAACAAGGGGATAGTGTCATGATTCGAATGAGTTTTACTGCTGACCCACTACCCTAGACTCAGGTTTCTACAAGTTAGAACCCACATCTTGCTAAGCCTCAGTTTTCTGTCTAGTAACAGAGACAATGGCAATGAATGTGTTAGTTGAAATGAGGATAATATTCAGTGTATGTTGCAAGCCAAGCACAAATACAAGTCTTGTACTCAGGCGCTCCATGGCCTCCACAGTCACAACACAGACAGTCTAGTAACTCCATTCTGACAGACACTAAGACCACACAGTGGAAAGATTTCTGAACAACTCTTCCCCGGAAAAGAAAGCGTTTCCCACATTCTGTTTCCTATTTTAATAGAGTGAACAAAAATAGAACCAATATCTCATGGAGATAAAAGAGAAAGAGCTAAGAGCATTCTGGGGTACACTGGGGTGCACTGAAGCACTCTAAGGCACCCTGGGGTCCACTTGGACCTACTGAAGCACACTAAACTGCTGTTAGGATGTTGGCTCAGTGGCCATGCACCCAGGGATACATCTACCAGGCTTTGTTCCTCAGCCTCCACTTAGTCAAGAGAAGGCAAAGACTACATTATCAGGAGTTTTAGAACATGGTGGGTAAAAGGGTCTTCAGTGTCTCACGTGTGGGATAATGCTCTTGTACACTGTAAAGATTTGTAATTCATATTGGTTTAATGAAATGCTGATTGGTCAGTAGCTAGGCAGGAAGTAGAGGCAGGGTGAACAGATTAAGAGAATTCTGGAAAGAAGAAAGGCAGAATAGGAGATGCCAGCCAGATACAGAGGAAGTAAGATGAGAATGCTGAGCAAAGGTATCAAGCTACGTGGCTAACCTTAGGTAAGAATTATGGGTTAATTTAAGTGAAAGAGCTAGTTAATAATAAGCCTGAACTACTGGCCCAGCAGTTATTATAAAGTTAAGCCTCTGAGTCATGGTTGAGAGCTTTGGGCCAGGACAGAAACTTCAGACTACACTCATGCTCTGACTGCTGAGTGAGTTCCCTGGAATTCATTCATTCTTGGTAAGGCCCACACAGAGCACCTGTTTAGGATATCTATCAGTCTGGTACACCACTTGATCTCTGTGAGAACTCCACCTACCTATACCACCAGCCCCTGCCATGCTAAGCCAAGGATCAAAAAGATAGTCTCTCCACTTAGCTCACAGTAGGGCACCTTTAGTAAATTTCATTAGCTTTGTGAATGAAAATGATCTAAACATCTTTAATGTTGGTACAGAAGTAGCTGGCAAATTCCCCATGTATGAGAAGCAGCACTGATCAATCAGACTAGATAGACATACATGGCAATGGATGCATGCAGCTACAAGTAAAAGCCCAAAAGTTCATCATGTTCTTTTACACATCATGTTCAGCTCAGGCATAAATAGGATCTCAGAATGTCAAAATTCTCCAAAGAGCAGAGTGCCCCACAGTTCCCTACTCACTTCCTACTAGATCCCACTCTCATCTCTAGTTCTCAGGTGGCCTCTAACAGTCTCCAGGCTTCAAACTCTCAAAATCGAGGGAGGAGAATTCACCTCCCATAGCAGTCATGCCCAGCAATCTTCCATGTCTCTCTCATACCTTATCCTGCTTTGCCTTCTTTATAGTTGGACTAGGTGCAGAACCAAGCATTGGGGTTACAGCTGCATTGTCATCATGGAGATTACGGGGTGATATCCTGAAAATTGGTGAGTGGCATCTGACAGTGATGGAGCAATTGGTGATCTATCCATTAAGTCTAGGTTTAGTGGATAATGAGGATTTCATGATTCCACATATGCAGCAACCTTAGAGTATATAAGAAATAGAATATGTCACTTGGACTTGTAATAGGGTCATAGTGACAACAAGGATAAAGAGGACTATGGAGATGTCAACTCTTATTTGTAGGAAAGGTCCTAAAACAAGGGATAGATTCATTTTAAGATACCCTGAGATCTGTTCCCTAATCCAAAGGAGGAAGATACTTCAAAATACCACTTTCTGTGTCTTACTCTGTTTCCTTGTTCCCTTTGTTGGAAATAGACACTACTGGGAAAAGATTAACTGCACGTTTTCATCTCAGTGGCCAGTGAGTGTATGGCTGACTGAAGCTAGAGATGAGGCTTTCAGAATTGTCTGCAGAGTCAGTGGTTAAGATGTTGAGAGACAATGACATTTCCCTAAGTGGAACAGGGGAATGGGCAGCTGCAAAGGAGTCATTATAGCAAGAGTCAAAGCAGCCAAGGCAGGAGAGAGGCACTAAGGAAAGGAGGCAAAATGCAGGAAGAAAGGGGGCGGGAGTTCCTGCCAAGGGGGATTAAGAATGATGAGGGCTGAGAACCCTCTGTGGAATTGTTGGTTGGAGATGCTGCCTCCATGCAAATTCCATTTGCATCTGTCAATCCAGATCCTGTTCCATGGAGACTATTTCTGAGAAGCAGACTCAACACACACACACACACACACACACACACACACACACACACACACACACACACACAAAACCATCTCTTTCTGTAAAATTGGTTCGTGGAAACAGAACATAGGCATCAGGATTCTTTATGAGGAACAATTTAAGGCCAATAGTTATTTTTTGTAATGTTTGTTTTTCTGTATTTCTCCTGGGACAGAAAAGAATACTGCCACCATCAACAAACATTAGAAAGAGAGGAAAAGAAAACCTTGCTCTAAGGAATCAATCTGGAAACAAACTAACAAACAGAAGAAGCTCTGAACATCTTTATATAGTGCACATATATCTCCATTACCTGTAAAAATCACACTATGGTAGAGACGCAGACATGGCATTTAATGCTAATTTATTTCAGATTCACTTTCCCTGTGTCTGGCACTGAGAATATACATGTTTGTTCTGACCCACATATGTGCAATATCCAGATTTAGTTACTACACATCAAGGATTTATCCAACTCTCGTGATTTCAAATATATAGCCTCTTGTCTCCATCCACAGCTGATCTCTACTGCCAGACACAGCATTTCTACCTAGAGTGGGCAAATACGTCATTTGAATCAAAGATGAAGGCAGTATCAGAGTTGGTTGGGTTGGGTCTGACATGAGAATTGTTTCAAACAGCTGTGAGGTGGTTAGAGATGTTTGATTTGGGGTCTGGAGAGAGATCCTTCTATCTCAGAGAGCTGTGTTTTATGAATGGTCCCCTCAATTATAAGATAATCAGTATTGCCTATGAACAGAACTTTGCAGGTGAACTGAGAGATCCATACCCCATCAGTTGTATCCCACTCAGGTTCCCATCATTAAGAGGCAAAATGATATTCAGTAGAAACATCAGGGGAAGAAGAGATCCTAAGAGGCCATATTCACAAAACATGCTACAATGCTTAGAGATATTTTCATATATCTCCAACATAGAAAATATCATTGACTCATGACAGTATTTTTTAAAGTATTTTTAAGTGTGTATATGCAGACATAATACACATACACACACAAGGGTACAGTACCCACAGAGGCCAGAAGAAGGCAACAGATGCCCTGGAATTGCAGGTAGTCTGATGTGAATGCTGGATACAAACTCAAGTCTCCTGGAAAAGCAGCAAGTGCTTTTAACATTTCAATCATTTCTCCATCCCTGACAGTGCTCTTCCTACCAGACCAGGATTTCTCTGTCTCATTAGGGTTAACATTTGATGTCACATAGTTCTGTTATTGGGGCCCATATCCTGCATTTTAGAACACTTAGGAGCACTTGTGGCCTCTACCCATGCCAGATGATTGACAATAAAACAACTGTCCAGATAGTTCCAAATGTCCCATGAGAAGACATCTCCTGCCCAGCAGATCATCTTCATTTATTTAACTACACACTGTGGGCAGCATGGCTTCCTTGTAGATGGTTTGAGGAACTTCTCGGCATCTTGGAATAGAGCAAATTGCTTTATTTCCACTTGCCAGATATTTTAATGTAATGTTTAACATAGACCTAAGCTTTGTTCATTGCAAGAGACAATACTTCATTATCCAACCCACACCTACCCCTGTCCACAGCCAAGACTACTCGGGCTGCTTAAAGGGAGATCTGCATGTCCAAGTAGATGCTTGCTTGAAAAATGCCCCCTGAAAATCTACTCAGTTTCAAAGCCATGGCTCTGTCTTCTGAGAGACTGTAATATGAGCAAAAGCTTTATCTATTAGAAAGGAGGAATGGCATCTCCAGGAAAGGGTTTAGTCATCCACCCACTGGAAATAAAGGTAAGGTAATGAGTACAACAAACATGTGCTTCCTGGTCTCTGTGAGAGTTGAAAAACTCACGGCCTCTGATGGTCCACATCCATGAAAGAGAGGCTCCTTGGTGAACTTAATACATACTTGTCTCGGCCAGAAAATATTATTTTATTTCTTTACCACCATGCTATAGTTATAATTATAGTAACTTTGTCTGAAGAGTATCAAAGCCATCCAGTGCTATTTCTTAAGGCCCTCTCAGCTAAGGCCCCACCTTGCCATCCCAATCTCCTTAGTATACATCAGGTCTCATCATCATTAGCTTATCTGCACAAATGTGATTATATTATGATGGCTCTCCTTATTATTCATCAACCAAACTTCCATACAGACCGACAGAAGAAGAGCATCTATGTCTGATTATTAAAGACATAAACAATAGTAGGAAAACAACAATAAACATGTCCAGCAGTGGAAACAAAGATGCTTAAAATAAATCAGAATGAAAAGACATAACTAGGAAGAGGACAGTTTTTTATTAAAATACAGTAGAGCTTGGAGACAGCTCAGAAGTTAAAAACACTGCTTACTCTTCCAGAGGATTTGCATTGAACTCATAGCACATAACAACCATAACTCTCATCCCAGAAGATCCAAGATCTTCTCTGACTTCCATGGTCATCAGCATGCACGTAGTGCATAGACAAACATGTAGGTAAAATAGCTATGCACAGATAGTGAACAATTTTTAAAATTAAGGTACAGAGAGCACACAATCTTAGCTCTGGATTACAGACTTCAAAGTATTATTGTATCTTCTTAGATTCTCCAAAATTTAAAGCTTAACAGCATCTAGTATTGACAAAAATTTATGTAGACATAGGGTTGCCTTAGAAGTAAGAAGTGTAAATTGTGCATGATTTATCAAAGGCGGTTTTCAAATATTGTATTAGTCCTCTATTTCTCCACAGTATGTCATCACAATTTCCACATATTAAAACAAGATACACTGTCTTAAAGTTTCAGTGGGCTGGTAACTAGGGGAGGAGGTATGAGCATGTATGATCAGTATCTCACAAACAGTATGGAGATGTTAGCCAGGGCTTAGACCTTATCTGCAGCTCCATCTTCTTCCGTCTCATGTAGGACACTTGTGGCTGCAGATTTATGGTAGATAACTTTTTCAAGATTAGTAACAAAGAAGAATCCTGGCTTCTAGACTCTATCTTAAAGGGCTTACCTGATTACTAAGCCTCATTGAAACTAATTTCATCTTTGACTAATTTAAAGACAAATTTTAGGCTCCTAGCTACATCTGAAAAACCCCATTTTGTCATATAGTAAAGTATGACCACCAGAGTGACAGCCTTTTCTATGGTCTATTAGTTAAAAGAAATTTTCAACCTCCACCTTTGACAAAGGATGGGGTATCTAAAGATTGGCAGGGGTCACTGGAAATCATCTTATAATTCTCTGCTGACACATACAGACCAGAGTTGTAACTGTTTATAATCTTTGTCAGAACAAGTCTTCTTCTGGGGCTTAACAGCAAGGAAATTAATGAGCCAGAGTGCACATGTACACATGTGCATGCATGTGAACACTCAATCAGTTCCTCATCATGAAGATAAAGAGACATCCTAAATGTCTATAGAAATGAGTTGTTATAATTTCTAATATTTTATATGTAGTATCCTATAGATAAAGGAAAATAACAACTTAAAAAGAATAGAAAGAGCCAATACACTGTGAAGAAGAAAGCAAGAGATTGATGTCAGTACCTGTACTTACATTTACATGTGTGTGTAGACACAGAACTGTAAACAGACATATACCAGGCGTGTACTAGTAGATGTCATCTTCATGCAAACACATCTGTTTCCATGTAGTTCTTACTGTATAACTTTGAGGAATAGCTGTGCATTATCTCTCCAACTAGGAACAAGGAAATGCTGTATAACTGTTAGAGCCTCACTACCAAAAAACGGTAGTCTGCAAAATAAAATGGTCAAGTATCATATTTTTATAAGTATAGAAAAAAATATTGCTAGTGAAGACACAAAATATTATTAGTGGATAGGTAGAGATTGGTATTAAAAAAAAGACTATTTATCTTCTTTTCAATATGATGGGAACATTGTTTTTTTATAGCTTTTCAAATCAGTTTCTGGTATTTGTTGTCAGGTGGAAGAAATGACCTAAGGGAACACAATAATCTAAAGGTTGCTTCTCCAGTCAAGGTGGGCCTTCACCATCTAAATACCACTGACCATAAACTTTTCCTCCCTTCTTATTAAGCTGGGAGTGTCTCGATCAGAATGTTCCTCCTCCATCTAGAACCTCCAGTGCCCACCACAGAGAGGCCACCTAAAGAATAATTCAAGGTGGTCCAGTGAATAAACAAAGAAAGTGCTGGCATCTTGGAATCTTGCGAATCAATGTAAGAGATTGCACCAATCAAAGTAGGGCAGAGAAGTGAGGAGTTCAACCAAGGCAATGTGAACTTTACTCCTCTTGTTTATCAGGTGTCAGATGTGGAGGACCTAGTCATAAAGCAGCAGTGAAGCACCTGTAGGGGAAACAGAGATGGCAGGTGGGGATTCCTGTGGGAAGCATTGAGGACAATATGCTGATGATGACTGGGACAACAGCATGGTGATTTTGCCCAAAGAGGGGCCATTCATTCTTCTGAAGAAGATAAAACTCCAGGTTTGGACATGTTGGAATTGAGGCTCCTGAATAGCAGCGTTTGGGAAGTGCCACAAACATTGCTTATGTCACCCTCACATCTGTCACCATCCACAGGGCTGTTTCTAAAACCACAGGAGCTTAATAGATGCATGTCTTCTAAGAAAACTCCATCTACCCTTCCTCAGGGAAGAAATGCCCCCTGCCTTAAGATCCCATTAACTCTCTGAAGTGGGAAGAGAGATCCTAAGATGGAAAATTGAAGTACAGTGAAGGGTACCACAAAAGCCAAGGAGTCCCACGGTGTGTGCTATTCTCCCCAGAAAGATGCTCATTTGAATGGGCTCCATCTACAGTGCACCCATTCTTCATATGCCACTCTGGATGACTGCTCTCAGCATCCCCACCCCGATAGTCTCTCCTGTAGAATTGGCACATATTTCACAAGACCATGTGTGACTTTCTAGGGGTGGCTACAATGGGAGGCTGTCTCTGAGTGTAAATTACATTTGCGATCAAATAAGCTTTATCTTGTTATCACCAAGCTATCCTGTCAATACACACACACACACACACACACACACACACACACATACCCACACACACACACCCCTGAGAGAGAGAGAGAGAGAGAGAGAGAGAGAGAGAGAGAGAGAGAGAGAGAGAGAGAGAATTTCCTGGATTATCTTAGATCTTCCTGGCAAAACGGTCTATCTAAACCATTCCCACATAGATTTCAGGCCTCACTTTAAACCCTATCTTGTTCCTCAAATTTTCAAATTTGCCATGTCCTTGTCTTCTAGTCTGGAGGTTGTCTATTTCTCAAGGGTTCATGTTTTAGAAGCTTAGTCTTCAGGGAAGAAATGTTGGGAAGTGGTGGGGACTAGTGAGGAATTCTAAGGTTACAGGGGAATGTTTTCAGGAGGGAAGAAATAGTTCTCCCAGGAGCACTGGATGATGCTCTTAAGAAGACACTTACAGAAGCATCACCTGACTCCTCTTCTGCTTCCTTAGCCTCTTGTCTTGTGATGTTCACTCCATTTATGCTCCCATTTTCAAACTTCATCAGCCACAAGGCCCTCATCAGAGCTGACCTGAGGCTGGCTGACACCATGACCTTGAAACTCTAGAAATAGGAACTAAATAAAACTATTTAAAAAATAAAATAAAATGACCTAGCCTCAACTATCTTGTTTAGTAGTAGAAAATAAACATACTATGTGAGAATATGTTTCAGGCAAGACAGAGACCACCAAGGACCTGGGCCGAGCACTGAGCATCATGGTCTGGACCTGGGCCGAGCACTGAGCATCATGGTCTACGTGTTTAAGTCCAGAGCAGTTGGACTACAAGCTCTCCCCAGAGATCAGAGCCGTGAGACTATGGAGTATAAGGCTGTAATCACTCCAATATTTGAAGCACAGCTCAGCTTTGTCTCTGGTACCTCAGCTGTCCCCACACAGTGGCTCTCTTCACTATCAGGGTGACCTGCGGGACATGGCTGACTTAGTCGGCCTGTGGAGCATGGTTATGGAGAGGGTGCAGAGAATGATGACCCTCTGTTGTGGCTATTGGAATACCTTCAGCCATATTCTTTTCTGTATGTGAAAGACAGGAAAAAGATTTTTAGTCAATTTCTCCTGTATGGACATATCCTTACATCTGAGGAGATAGAAGCCCATGTAGAAGATGGCATCTCAGAATACTATTCTTATGCTATTCTCTCAACCTTAACTGATCTTCCTGTCAGTATCTGAACAGTAGCCCCCTCAGTAGGCTTCCCATCCCAGAGTTACCTAGTCTCACTGCCTTCTTTCCTCATGTTTCCCAAAGGACAAACTCAGATACTAATGTGTGGTAGCTTCCACACGACTAAATCACTCCTCATGGAGAAAAGCCCTGTCCCATTTATTCCAAACAGTAGACAAAACCGCGCTCCTCAGAATAAAGGTTTGGGGCCCAGCCTTTTCTCTCCTCTTCTCCCTCTCCAATACACAATCCTCCTTCCACCTCCATGGCCATCCCTTTCATTTTCACATTATATTATTCCTGCCGCTGCAATTCCCTGTTTGCAAATTATCATCCTACCAGTAACAAAAGCATCGTCTACAAATTGCTTTATAGGCCATCAAGCATCAGCATGTGTCAGGATTATCTGTGTGCTCATAAATTCCTTGTGAGATTCACAGTCCAGACACCATCTTCCACATTTTACACATGAAAGAGCCAAGGCTCAGTAAATTCCTCTGGGTTAGGTTTTTCCTTTTTAAGGGTGATGGAATTTAGATTGGAACTCAAAGCTTATAATTCTCAGGCCCCAGCTCTTTGCATATTACATCTATTAAGTAGACTTTTATAAGAGTTAATTGTAGCTGCTTCACTCTGAAAGGGAGGATGGCGCCTTTTGATTTTCTCCCCCGTCTTGGGGGCCTTGCACAGCAAACTGGCTCAATAAATCATTACTGAGTTACTGAATAAATAAAGGTACCTCCCTTGCTTGTAGATTTCTCATCGTTAAATGAACATGTTTGGGTGACACGGTTTCTAAGGACCTTTCTGAACGTCCTTTCTCTATCTGTCGGGCGGGGTCTGTGCTCAGCAGAATGCAGGGATGAAGCGTACCAGACATGCTGGTTAGGAATAAGAAAGGAACAAGAACCACCAACAAGTGAATTGAGGTCATTAGAAAAAATAAAAACAAGGCACACATTCCTTGATACTAGAATGGCAGAGGGGCCCTTGTCTTGTTACAGGCTCTGCTGCTTCGTGTCTTCTCCATTCACAGTCATTTATGCTCATTTAGCCAGTCAGCTCACAATTTGTGTGTGTGTGTGTGTGTGTGTGTGTGTGTGTGTGTGAGAGAGAGAGAGAGAGAGAGAGAGAGAGAGAGTGTGTTATATCTCTGTATGTAGCACTAACACATGCCATTTCTCTGCCTTTAAAGTTTATGTTCCTTTGTACCCAATGGCTGCATATTCTGCAATCCTTCAAAGTCATATACAACAGACAAACTCTTCCTTTAAAGCACCTGCTGATTCGAAAAGGAGAGAAAAACAGGACTTCACATTATACCGGTGTGTTATTAAGTCGCCCCTAAAGGACTCTCAAAATAGTTCCCTGTGCATAAGAATTGCCAAAGTAATAATAGTATGCACTGTCAACACTATGAGGGTCCATGAGGCATTGGTCAAAAGTTTTACAAATATTCTCACACTCAGTGCTAACAAGAAAGTATGGGTGCTAGTTAGTAATACCTACACTGTACTTAGGGGGTAACTAAGACACAGAGAAGTTGAAAAGTACGGCAAGTAACATAGTTAAGAGTAGGCGCAGCCCACTTTGTGTGCTCTAAGATAATATAGTTAAGTCAGTACATAAAATGCTTTTCTGACTTTTTAATCTCAAATGAAAATGAACTGTTGTGGCAGTAAATTTTATTTAAAATATATCAATATAAGATTACTATTTATTGGGAAATAAATTAACATTTATGATAACAGGCTACAGTCTAGGAATATACTTGAGCAATTGGATGGTCTGAGCGGTGGATGTTGATCAGTCTCTCAAGAAGGCAGGAACAAAGGAGGCGCTCAAGATCCTAGCAGCCCCTCTTAAACAGGGCTGGCCACACCCCCTTCAGGAGCCCAGGACCCTGGATAAGCGTCTTTTGACCTTATCAGCTGACACCTAAATCCCACCACAAACTGCAATATGATTTTAAAAAATACATACAATGCCAGCTTGGGCTTCATCGTCAAACCCTGTCTCAACAAATACAAACATTAACTGTTTAAAAGGGGAAATAGACGATGTTGCACACAAATTCAGGAAGAAATCAGTGCGGCGGAGAAAACACACAAGATACATCAGCAAGGTAGTGTAGGGATGTAGGGCAGGGAAGGGGACATCTGCTAAAGTCAATAGCTTCATCAGCCATCTGCCTGTCAGGTTACTAGGCAGGGTGGAGGGGGGAAGGGGTGGGAGGTGGGCACATTCCAAGGGAAGAAAGTACCATGCAAATGAAGCAGCAGAACTAGCTTGGAGAGTCCAGGTAACAGAAATGGCCAGTACAGCTAGAATACAGCCCACAGCAGGGGTAGGGGGAAGGGGTGAGTGGTGGGTGGCTGCTGAGTCATGGGTATGGCATGGCCCTGCCAAGCTCAGAAGGTTACTGAAAGGAGTATTTTATGCAAAATGCAATAGGAAGCTTGGAGGTGACTGGAAGCAGGGGAGTGACGTGATCTGATTTATGTTCTCAGAAACTCATAAAGTGGAGAGTGGGGAAGGGGGAAGACAGAATATGCTTCAAGGGGAACCTGGAGATGGTGATAAATGTTAGATCTCAAAACTTCATTTAATACATAGACAAGGATGATATTTGTCACTTATCTCCCTACACATGTCGGCCAAGACACCGAGGAACAGGGCATTAGAGCAAATAACACGTAATTATCCTCCACCAGGAGTCTTCTAGACACCTCCATCCAGAATACCCAGCTGCTTAGGCTGAGAACAGTGTAGGAACTTCAGATTCAAGAAATGCCATGGAACCAGTACCTCCTTCCGTTTACCCTTCACTTTTTGGTAAGAACGCATTTATAGGAGCAAAACAGACACTGAGGGATTTTTCAGCATATGCATATACTGAAAAGTAAGGAAACTGAGATGAACACCCAAGTGTGTGCAAGCAATTGGGAGCTTACAACAGAAACGATGTTCCTGTTGCAGGTTGCATCAGGTACCCATGGGCCAAATCAGGACTTCCTGCAAAAGCTAATGGCCATGAGTCAACAGTGTCCTAGTTAGTATACTCCCCCACTCTCCTTATGCCTCTGCATGTCCTGGTCTTATAAACAGAGTTATCTGCTAAGAACCCACGCATTTAAAATATTTTGTCTTCTTCCTTCACCCTATTAATATATGGGTCTGTTGAATTCTGTTACTCCTCTGCCTTACTGATGCTGGGCATGGGATGGGAGAGTCATACAGTTGTTCTTGAGACAAGAAATCGTTGTTTTGCGTTTTATTTATTTTTGGGGGGGAGGGTTAGGGGTTTTTTTGTTTTTTCTTTCTTTCTTTCTTTCTTTCTTTCTTTCTTTTTTTTTTGTTAGTGCTTTAAGGCTCATAAATACTGGGAGATTCAGACTTTTAATCCATAAAACTGAGGTTGTAATATGCCAAGGACAGTGCATCCTTCTGTCTTATTTCTCCTTACTCTATGGGGTTCACTCCTCTGAGCATTCCTGGGGCAGAAAAAAGGCAGGAAAGCCTCCCCATCCCTTCCCTTTTCTCTAAGATCTAATCAAATGAGTGTCTATGCTGGTGGAGGATGAGAATATAAAACAATAGTGTTGAAAGAGGTCCTCTCCTCATGCAGTACATAAAATCCCCAGGAAGAAAAGTGGGGTTCCTGGGTCCCAAGTAATTCAAAACAGCCAGGAAAGTCTCTGTTTCTCTACACTCCAATAACACTGAAGCTTTAAAGATGCCTCCCAAAATGAAGGTCACTACAGAAAAGAAAAAAATAAGGCATACTAGGGAAGAAAACAAATCTGACTTCCTTTCTGCCTGTGCCCCTTTTCTGCTGCCTCCCATCACACAGCAAGGCCATGGTCCCCCTGTGCTTTCTCCTACTTCCCATCTGTAGGGTCCACTCTGCTTATGAGTTCCCCTTCCCCGACTCAGTTAGGGAGTAGTAATGATACTCTTTCTTAGAGTCATGAAATCACTCACTAAAAGCCTCTGAGTCCATTGCCCCTGACGGTCTCTTCAATGTTCAACAGATGCTCAAAATGAGCCTGTTAGAAGGAAGCAACGTGGGGTGGTGGAAAGAAGGAACAGGAGTGATGGCCTCACCTTCCTTTCTCCTAGGACACTCTACTGATATGGCCTTATTTGACCAAGTCTTTCTTCTCTACCCAGAAAATTCTGAGTTACATAGTCCTCCTAACTGCCCCGCTTGCATTGGCATGGGTGATGGAAAAATGACAGGACTCTCCTATTTGCTGGGTGATCAGAAGGCAACTCATTCAGTCTCTGGGATGAAACCTAGTTCATAGGGTTGCCTTGGAGGAGGGTAAACTGTCAACAGTGAATAGTAGGCCATAGGACTCTTAGCTAGAAGGTAGTCAAATAAGAGAGGTGATCAGAGAGGTGTTATCTATTTATTTATCTATCTGTCTGTCTGTCGGTCTGCCTGCCTGTCTGTCTGTCTAACACCTATCTATCACCTCTCTATCCCTGTATGTCACAGTAGTATAGGTATGGTAATGGGACTTAGAGATCAAGGTAGAAGCCAAGTACTATAAAAATAGAGGCTCAGAGAGTCCTTTTAGAATCCAATTATAGATATAGTGAGCAGCAATGTTAAAAAAATAATATCAAAAAAGAAATGTTTTGTACATAATCTTTTTACACATTGTGAAGATGTGCCTCTGCCAAGGTACCTTCTGATTGGTTTAATAAAGAACTGAATGGCCAATATTTAGGGAGGAGAGGATAGGCTAGACTTTAGCAGCGAGAGAGGAACTTGGGGAAAGAATGAGAGAGGCTAGACTCACCAGTAATATGTGGAGGAAGTCAGATATACAGTATGAAGTGAGGTAACAAGCCACATGGCACAACACAGATTAATGCAAATGGGTTTATTTAAGTTTTAAGAGCAAGTTGGGCATAAACCTAAGCTAAGGTAAAGATTTCATAATTAATAAAAAGTATCTGTGTCACTGTTTGGGATAAGGCAGTCTAAGGAAACTTTGGCTATAAAGAACCCTATTATATCTACTTTGGCCAAATGGTGAAAGGTAGGCCTGATCAGAACCAATCTAGTTATTTCTTGCCTCAAATCAGGACTGACCCTGAGGACACAGCCTGCAGTGGGGAGATCTCTGTCCATTCCAAATCCAGGTTAAACCTTATAAAACTGACTTGCAAAGCCAGGTTCTGCTTATCAACT
The DNA here is from genome assembly GCA_033318265.1 of Phyllotis vaccarum. NCBI lineage: Eukaryota > Metazoa > Chordata > Mammalia > Rodentia > Cricetidae > Phyllotis > Phyllotis vaccarum. The sequence goes on from JARWLC010000001.1 coordinate 189,043,891, forward strand.
CCTAAATGAGAGAGTTTCATTCAGCTCCTGCAAGGCACCATGGTGTTAATTTACTCACATCTCAAATCTTTACAGAAAATTTAAAAAACTAGATGAGTCCTCATACCTGAACTAATACCTCAGCTCCAGCCATTGACCTCCGGGCCTTAATGGTCACACATTTATCACTTTCTTATCCAAATATGCTTCAGATCTTGGAGCAAGTACGCTTCTGGAAAAGTCAGTGGACAATTGACTTAAATGGCCAAGCCTTTTAGAGACCAATAGAAAGAATAACATTAAGACTGGTCTTTTGGCACAAGACACAGTTGGTAGGGTGCCAGTATGAAGAATCACATAGGTACAAAGGAAAGAAGTCTCTCCCTCCTTACATAGGCAGTCAGAAGATCACAGATGTATTGTATGGCCCAGGAATCTCTGTGTTCAAGCTCTCTAATCAGCCTTGCAGAGAGGATGGGCTCTTGCTGTTCATTGTGTGACTGGTGGACTGTATGCAATCATATCACTAAAGGTTAATAGAAATGAAGAACGCATTAGACTCCATTCCTATAGAACCATAGCCCATATTTCACAGTATCTCCAGACATTCTTATGCACATTGAAAGCTTAAACGAGCATGCTTAGTACATACATATGTCCCTGGAGTCTTCTCAGATCCCAATTTTCCCAAACTCTTTATGATTACCACTATTTTGCCTTCAATTTTCTGAGAGGCCTAGTTCATCCAAAGATCAATGCCATTGTTATCTTGGGTCACCCAGCCTCACAGAGAGATGTACACACCTGCTTGTACTTAACAGAGCTGGCACAATTGGACCATCCCTGCAAAGGAGGGTCCACAACAAAGTCAAACTGAAGAAAAGAAAATCAGAATTAAATACAAAGCCTTGCTTTGTAGATTTAAACAAATGATCATTAATTCAAACAACATTTGTTGGGCATGTCTTATGTGCCAGGCCCTTAAGGGGATAACAACTGTCATTCACTTGATGCCTTTTGTTTGATAAAATATGTTCACTTCTTTCTCTCTCGCTGAACTGCATATGCAACAGATAGGCAATGAGCAGATTAAATGAAAAGCACAATCCTATGTCTATAAGTAACAAAAATAAGGCTCAAAACAGCTAAGTAACAAGCTTGAGATTGAGAACTCTGAGCTGGTGTCCCACCCCCTGGCTCTCTCTCTGTCCTCAATCATGATGGGTCTTTCTGTCATACATACTTGGTTGCTTAGCTACTACAACTTAGTCATTTCTGTTTTTCCTGCTTTAAGAGTGCCTACCATGGAGAAGCCCTGTGATCAGCTGTCACAAATATCCATTAGACAGAGCCATCCATTTGAAGTCACATGCAATCCCTAAACATCATACCTAAAGCCACAAAAGAATTGTCTTTGATACCTAAACTGTGGAAGCAGCCTAGGCATCATCAGAGAGATGGGCGGAAAGCAAGATGTGACATATACATTCAGTGAACTCCTATTCATCCTTAAAAAGAGAAGGGAATTCTGAAATACACAGTAACACAGGTTAACCTTGACAATACGCTAAGTGAAACAAGCTAGTTCCAGAAAGAAAAAGAATCCATGATCCCACTGCCATGAACTATTTAGAATAATGAAAATCATAGGAAAAATAGCAGATAGCACAGGTTGGGAGGAAGCCGGGTTGGAGAATTTTTACTGAGTGTGTACAGACTCAGTTTGGCATGATGAAGAGAGTTGTGGACATGGACATTGCCGGTGACTACACCTCATTATGAATGTGCTTATTGCCACTGAACTGTACATAGAGCAATAGTTTAAAAGGCATACTTCATGTTTGCATGTACAAGGAGAACGTAAGAACCGTCATATGTAAAGAGTTAGAAGGGGAAATTATCATTGGTAAAAGCTTAGGTACTTCTCTCTTACAAAACACTTAACAAACGCTACTTTAAGAAATGACTAATTCTAGATTGAGGGTGCAGCCCATCAATGCAGGGAAGGCATGGCAGTCCTAGTGGCTCTAGCTGTACCAGCAGAATCATGAAGCTGCTGGTCACATTGTGTATGAAGCCAGGAAGTAGAGAAGGATGAGTTATGGGCGTCCATCTAATTTAGGACCCTGATCCATGTGACAGTGGCAACTATATCCAATGTGAGTCTTCTGACCTCACAGATACATCCAGAGGCATGTCTCAAGTTAACAAAAAAGATTCACCATCACAAGTTGGCACAAACACTTTCTTATATATATTGGGGGGGGGGGGAGACCCAAGATACAGAACCTACAGACAGAGCTCTGCAGGTCAGTGCCTTGAAATCTTGATTTTTTTAAAATCACCCATCAATGATAATTCTTACTTTTATAGAATAAAATATTTCCCCCATATACAAACTAAAGTAAATGAATAAATGTACAGATGAATAAGAAAATTGATCTGTATATCCCTGAACCATGAAAGCCAGCATGTGAGAGTAAAGAGCCTTGGTATGGAGGATTTGGGAACAGGAAAATCTGAGGGTCCTTACTCTGTCTTCTGCCCTTCGCTTCAGTACAATGCAGATCTTTCCTGCAGACGCTGATGCATGTGTCACAGCTCAGGAAATGCTCCTGTTGGTTTGTTTGTTTGTTTGTTTGTTTGTTTGATTTTACTCTTTGCTTTTAGGGTTGGGACTGCCACCCAGCTCCCAAATAAATAAACAGAGGCATACTCTTACTTAGGAACACTCAGCCTTACTTTGGTTCATTTCTAGCCAGCTTTTCTTAAATTACTTCATCTACCTTCTGCCTCTGGGCTTTTATCTTTCCTTATTCTATGTACCTTTCTTTTTTTCTTACTCTGTGTCTGGCTGCATGGCTAGCCTCTGGTGTTTTCCTCTCTTTCCAATCTTTTTCTCCTTTTCTTCTTTTTATTGTTTATTCTCTCTGTCCACCAGCCCCACCCATTTCTCTCTCCCGCCTAGTTATTGGCCATTCAGCACTTTATTAGACCCACCTGGTGTTTTTGACAGGCAAAGCAATACAGCTTTACAGAATTAAACAAATGCAACATAGAGATTGTAACACATGTTTAATATTCCACAACACATGTGTCACTAAGTCTCCATGGGGAAAAAAAGCCCACACGTTGATTAGATTCTTTGCTCTCCCAGTTTTATAAATGAGAAGCTAAGACTCCAAGCACAATCTGCCTGTCCTAGGAATAACCACAGGGTTCACTCCCATCCACATACAAGTTCCATGTCCCATTCCCTGTTTCTGGCACAATATGCATCATATGACTCATAATGACCACATCTGGCTATTTCCCACATTAGAAGAAGGCTCAGCCTCTGCCTCAGTGCCGTTGTATGGTGAACACACGATGATGCCACCCGAATAAAGAGACTGTTGTTAGGGAGAATTAATACATTAGTGAATGTGAGGCCTCTGGAAAGCCAGAGTGTGATATAAATACCCATGCTGTCAGCTTTGCCTCTTTGCCACAGAATGAAAGGGGCCATAGGACCCCAATGTCCTTGGATAATAGCTCTGACTTGGAGCAGGCTGGGAGGAAGGAGACTGACCAAGGAGAAGCAGTTCTGAGCTGCTCACATGGCACAGAATGAGGAAGGAAGGGTACTAGGTGAGTCTTTCCAGAGGAGCTGTGTTCTCTCATTCCTGGTGCCTCTCCTCCCCCCACAATGTATGTGTGTGTGTGTGTGTGTGTGTGTGTGTGTGTGTGTGTGTGTGTGTGTGTGTGCGCGTGCGTGTGTGCCTGTCAGTCTCTCTCTCTCTTTGTATGTTTCTGTCTGTCTGTCACTCTCTCTCTCTCTCTCTCTCTCTCTCTCTCTCTCACACACACACACACACACACACACACACACACGCACAGAGAGAGAGGTATGTGTGTGCAGGTGTACATCCACCCCCCCCCCATACCAGCTGCCTTTTAACTCAGTCCAATCCTTATCCTAGATAGGGCATGTCACAGTAACCAGTGGGAAGAGAGAGACACCAACTCCAATCTACCAAGCAATGCCAGTTTGAACCACACTTCTCTCTTGGAAGGTTATTTGCTATAACCAATTCACACCCTGCAAACTACTTCTAGGACGAGTGAGGACCCAAATTGCAAACAGCAGGGCTCACTCAGTCTGGGTAATTTTACCTCTTTGGTGCAACACAGATGTATACTTGAGGGTTCTAATGAAACACCATATCTGAGCGCCTCCAATGGTACACAATTATTTTCTAATTATTGTAGAGGCTGGGAGTTCAAGATCAAGATAACGAGCATGGGCAAGGCTGATCTTGGCTCGCAGACTACTGCTTTCCTCCTACGCATGTTCACCGTGTGAGCAGGAGGAAAGACAGGTGGGGGAATCTGACTCTGGTATCTTTTCATGTTTTCAGAAAGTTACTGCTCCCATCGTGGAGATCCCCACTCTCATGACCTCTTCAATTCTATTTCTCCCAAAGGCTCAACCTCCAAATAGGGTTTAGGTAAAGGGCTTCAACATGGGCATTGGGATGGGGAGGTGGATATAAACATTTAGTGCCCAGTAATTCTGAAACAATAGCTAAGAACTCTCTAGGCCAGAGCAACACAAAGATCCAGCATGGATTTTTGTCCCCGCTCTATAGTGTCTGAGATTCCCAGAGTAACTTGGGTATCTGAACAAGGCTGGGGAAGTTGGGACTGGAGAAATCCACAAGTCCTGCTCTCTCACATCTTGTGCATGTGCTGGCTGAAGGTCATCTGCGCAGGGACTATTGCCTCGAGTGTAGACATGTCTCTTGCCATGTGATGCATTCTTTTTCCTTCCTAGAGGGTAATTCTGACAAAGAGCAGCCCTGCGGGACAGGGGACATAGGAGAAAAACCTTTTGTAAGCATCATTTTTATTTTTCTCCACAGGGAGGAACAGCCACAGTTCCACTGCAACAGAAGGGGGCAAAGGCTCACTCACAGTGAGAAAAGTTGGGGTCAATGATTTTAACTTAAGATTGGGAAGGATTTCAGTGTTTGCTATAGGACTGGGGCTCCAGTTGGAGTCTCGAGTGCTCTTCAAATGTCTTAAAGGAAATTATTGGAAGTTGTTAAAGAAGAGGCCATGGGAGGTCTTTAGAACACGGAGACATGCTCACTCAGGGGACTATGGAACCCATCATTTTCAATATTTTGAAGAATAAATCTGGGGTTCTTAGTAACGTTGGGCCTTGTCTTTATGTCTGAGGCCAAGAGAAGCTACGTGACATACTTTGTGTCACATAGCAGTTAAGTGACTCAGCAGGTGTTCAAAAACAAGTCCACTAACTTAAATCTCTATGCTCACCTCTTGCTACCCTTACAGTGGCTGTTATAATAGCGCTGGCTTCTCCTTTCCTTTACCAAAGTAACAAATCCATCTCCAGAGATGGGTAACCAGTCAAGAAGCTGAATCCTCCAGTCTTCTCATTCCAGGGGGGGAGGAGGAAGTCACAAGGGTGACCAGGGGACACCTAATGCTTGAGGAGGCTGTAGGCTGGCAGACAAAGGTGAATGGGTCAGCCAGCCCCTAATCCCCCAAACCTTCAGGATGGGCCTGTGATGGGCAATTGGATAAACACATTTGAAGCAGGACACGGATGCAGTCAAGTGTGTGCACATTTTTAAATATACATTTCACATCCATATGCAGATGCCACTGACATGTGACAAATATGCAGTGGCCTCCAGGAGCTGTTCTCCAAAGAGGCACTTATTCCATTTGACTCCAGGCATCCAAGCCTCAACAGATGCCAGATTTCAGACAGGCAGTGGGAAGCAGGCTTCAATTACTACAAGAAAATCTGCATTAGACAGTAGAAAGGACTTTTCCACCACATTTTTTTTCTTCCAGAAAATTCTTTGCAATATGGTATGTAGACTCAACATAGACACTCAGATATATAAGAGTGATCTCTCGAGACATGAGGAAGAAATTGAATTGATGGAAACTGGGCTGTTAGCTCACACCCCCAGTGTTTTTGGAGCACAATTATCCAACTAAGAATGTTATTGCGGTAAGCTCGTTGGGTTTAAATGATGGTGGGGTGTCTGCTTTTGGAAAGAAGACAACATTTTAAGGAGCAGAATATAAAGACTTGAACTTGGAAAGCTGAGAACTGAGGGCTTGTCAACCTTTTCCACAGGCATCTGTGAGATGGGAAGAAACTCAAGTCTATATAAATAAGTTCCCCACGCTGTGTGCCAGACACTTTTTGTCTCCTTTACTTGGGTTGTGAGGAACAGTACCTTTATTGAGATATGAACCACATGTCATATAATTCAGTTGTTGGAACTGTGTGCTTTAATGCTTTTTAGTACTTTCACAAAGTTGTGTGCCCATCAATGCAATCAGATTTAGAACCTTTCCCTGATCTCCATAAGACACGCTCTGTTGGTTTAACAGTCTATCCCAGTTCACAGTCACCAAACTGAGGCTGGAAAAGATAGATTCTCTGGCTACCAAAGATTGCCCCTTCACTAAAGGGATGTGAAGATCTGCTCTCAAGTCCTTCCCTCTTCTACAACCATCCCAACCTTCAGACCTGTTTGCTGTCTCTAGCCTTCTCAATAGATGCCTCTTTGTACTGTGCTCAAGGGCCATGGCCACCATCTGGAATGGAAGTCACTCTCCACTCTATGTAATCTCTTCTCCTTCTGAGTCCTGAGATTGAACCCTAACCCCTGGAGCTTTGCGTTCCTTCTGCTAAGGGTAGTAGAAGCTGAGGCTGAAAGAAAAAAAAAAAATTAAAGGAACAGACCTGCTTCTCAGCCATCTGTCCACGTTCCCATGTGTCCACATCTGGATGTAGCTCAACCAGACTGCAAGCGCATCAGTCTCCATTTCTTCTAAATGCTGGAGAACATAAGAGTCTAGCTTGGCTCATCAGTAGCTTCACAGATATCATTCCCTATCAGACTCAGAAAATGTCTCCCTAGTTTAAGAAATCACAACGAGAAACCCCCTGGATAGCCTGCCATATCCTGACACACATCTTGATTTGATCATGGGGTGGCTTTCAAAGCCTCCTGGGGCCAGTGACCTCCCTCTTCCCTGTGCTGCTGCAGAGCCCCACCATCCAGGAAGATAAATGACACCAGGAGCCATCAGGTATGTTGTATTTATATGATGCACATCGTTCCTTATTCTCCCTCCATTGTTCTTTGATGTATGACAAAACTCCCAATTTGTCAAACGCTTAACAGCAGTCAGGATAATCTATTCTCCACACATTCACAGAGCTTTTCATTTTGCACAACTGTCACTGAGAACAGCTTATGAATTTTCTGTCTTGAGAGGATGGAGAAGGGGGGAGCAGAAACATAGAGCGCATCCCCGTCTCCTGTGAGTCACACAGTCCCTCCCTGCTCAATGTGGGGGGACAGCAGTGTCTGAGTACCACCCCCTCATACTGCACCTCCTTCTAATTGCACTCAGCACTTAGGCCCATTTTCCCTGCAGCCATTTTCAAAGGCTATTCTGTTGGTATGAACTCTTTACACAGTTGCTCAAGTAAAGATCATACAATGACCTCCAACCAGGACCTTACAGTTAGCGCACAAAGAAGGCATTTAGACAGAAAAGGGCAGTGATAGCCAGCCCTCTGCACCTAGAAGTCAGCGCCACTAACTAGTTGACTTTCTACAGATCACAAAGTAAACCCAGAAGCCTCGGGATTTTTTAAAAATTACATATTGAAAAAAAGTTACAGTGAATCATCTTTAATAGCACAAACCTGAAAATCAATCTAAATTTCTAAAGAATGAGATCAATTAAATAAATTATGATAGCCCACATGGCAGGCCACTGAAAGAGCAGCTCCATAGCATAGAATTGCGGTCAGGATAAGTTAACCACAGGGAGTTTGAAAACGGTATTTACAGTATGACTCTAATTTAGTAAATGTATGCATATATATGTATGAATAGGGAAGAAGACACCAGATGGATATACACCCTAAATGTTAAAACTCGAGAGATTATCTGCTTTTTAAATAGATATTTGCTTAAATGTATTTTCTAAATTTTCTTCAATGAAGAAAAGAAGTTATTCTTTAAATTAGGATATTTTTGCTTTGTTTTTAAGAAATAGATTTTCTACCAATACTGTCTATTCACACACTACTTTGAAAACTTTAAAGAAGTGGAACGATCTTCTACCCAGTAAACAGAATTCACAGCACAATATCTTTCTGACAGAAAGTACGTTTTCATTCACACTGGGCGACACTATTCAGAACAGCAGCTGTCTATATAATTTTAATCACAGTAACTTCTGAAATCACAACCTGCTTTTTTCCGTATATTATTCCATTAAAAAGTGGCCTCTCGAAGCTAATGAGCGAATTCTCAAAGTGCTGGAACCTAGGAAATGCTGAATCATGGGGTGAATAGCCTATTAAATCCATACTAGTTATGCAGTCCTTTGAAGAGGCACAGAGCTCAGATCATTTGAAAGTCCCTCTGAGGATATCTAAGGTCTGTGGTTATCATATGTAAATGAAAGCCAAGGCCTACCAAGAACCAGTGATTTGCAAATACTTTGGCTCTGATCTAAGTTGCAGTTCTAATCTGGGGTATAACACCATGATCTTTGTAGCAAGGACCCAGAGGCTAGGATTAACCTTTCCTGGAAAATCCTGGGTGGCTAGAGTGAAGACCTTCTAAGAAGCTGTGATCCTCTGGTCTAATTACAGTTACCACTGTAGGAGCCAAAAGAACACGTCCATACTATACCTCACCCTTCCCCTTCCTTCTGGTGATTTGTTTTTTCTCTCTTTCTACCCACCTTGTATTCCTGGGCTATCTCTCCAAAAATAGTGTATCCTCTAAATGTTTCTGTAAGTTCTTCCTTTGGACAGGAAAACAAGAACCCTTTCTGTCAGAATTCCAGAGCTTCCTTAACAAGTACCACAAGCTAAGAGGCTTAGATGCCTAAAATTGTTATAGGATCACAGATAATGGGGCCAGAGATCCAATGTCAAAGAATCAGCAGATTTAACTCTTTCTGAGGGCTGTAAAACAGAATTCCTGTCCCTCTTCCTTTGCCTCTAATGATTTAGAGACCATCTCACCCTCTTTTGACTTACAGCAGTATCACCCTGATACCCAAGTGCATCTTCCCCCAGCTTCTCACAGTCCACATGTCTGTATGTCTAATTTCTTTTTCCCATAAAAACACTAGATTGCATTTCCATAGTAACACTGGATTACAGCTTGATCTAATATACACATTTTATTTTAATTACATCCACAATGACCCTATTTCTAAATCACTTCTATCACTAATGTCACTTCTGTGATCCAGGAATTAGGACTTTACAATCAAAGGGGTCAATTCAACTTGTAATGTGAACCCAGGCTGTCACTCCCTTTGACTCTATGCCAACTAAGCCATTGAGTCCTGCTAGAAAAGACAGCTCTGAGTGAGAGCAAAGGGTGCCAAGCTTAAAAGAGTTAGTACTTTCCCATTCTTTTGGGGACACCCTCGCTTCCTGGTCTCCAGGACTGCCTCTTCAGACCTTTATCATTTCCCGCAGCCCCTACTTCAGGAGATGATCTTGTACTCTCTTCACAGGTCCCAGAGGATGTCCTAATTGCCCCCACTAGAGAGTTCGAACCTCTGTTACATTCATTTCCTTTCTGTGCTGCCATCAAACAGAGGGCTGTTGTTTCCCTGAGTTCCCGACCCTGCTCCTCAGCCTCATCAAAACCTTCAACCACATCTATTACTCTTTCTACTTCTCTCTTTCACCATTCCCTCTGCATAGGCAGCGTCTTTCTATGCATAGATATACAACTTAATCTCTTCCCTGCCCTAAAGAACCAGATCTTGTATCTCCATGTTTCTCCAAATCTTCCACTATTCTTCACAGTAAAATTTGAATAGTGGAATAGGGATAACCCCACTTTCTTGTCCTTAACCCATCCCATATGACCTCTGCCCTTCCCTATATTCTGCAAAATGGCTGCCATGTGCACTGTTGATGCTGAGCTGGCAATTTCTTTCATTCCTTGTCTTTAAAGGATTACCAGCATGCATGAGATTCCACTGGTGGCATCCATCCTTAAATACAGGCTGCAGTTTTGCTTTGGTTTGCTTGAACAGACACTGACACCCCAATATGAGCCATCTGCACAATGTTTATATCCTTAGTTATTGTGCGTAGCTTCCAGCTTCCTAATATCATCTCTACGAGGAGTTGGATAACTCCCGAGGTTCTGGTGAGTCACAGTCTTTACCTACCTCCCTTTCTCTGTTCGGCAATCTTACCTACCACATTCCTCTTGAATGACCCGCAAGAAGGATGGTTGCAGGCAACTGATGCTTAGCTGACACAAATTCAGGAAGGCCTAAGATCCATTTAGAAGGGCAAAGAAGAAGAGAAGCGGAGTGAGGCTATTAGCTGAATTTTTCTTGAATCATGATTTTTATTACATACCCTCCACATGCCAGGGCATTGGTGGAAGAAGAATCTATTTTCTGAGATAGGAGAATATTTAAATTTAATTCATGTCAATGGGTATGCCATCGAATTGTGCTTTAAAGTGAATACTATTTTTCCTATCGAGACTTTTAATTAGAAAAGATATATTTTTTTATTAAGGTTTGCTTCCTGCCATGCATTCAGCTTGGTCTTTGGCCTCATTGTTGGATATAATTACAATTGTGAGCAGTTAGGGTGTTGAATAACAAGCAACATAGAACAATAAAAGTCAAAATAGAAAAAAAATAGAAATAAAAGTTAATAGCTTTAAAATATGTGGTGGTCTGAAAAGAGAGCAATTTCATGTACAGGAAAATACCTCATATTAGTTAGTAAAAGCAATCAAAAGCTTGGAAATTAGATCCCACTTAATCCACCTCCTTTATCTCAATAATATCTACAAGAGTGAGTTTAACTCTCCGGAACAGGAAGAGGCAATGACAGGACTGGTGTTATTTCATCAGAGTTCCATTCTTTGAAGTCTGCACAGGGACTTCGGAGACATGGCCTTATTTGACAAGGGCCTTGTAACCATCAGAGCTAGAAGAGCACATTAGTGCACCACCCAGCAGGACCTCTGACAAGATCACTTTGCACATGTGTTTCTAGAAGCCCAGCTTGGGAATGTTCCCCACAAACATTTCAGCAGGCTCCTCCGATCTTCTCAGATCCAAAAGCCAATTTTGCCTTTGCCCTCAGCCTCTTCTGATCCCCACTAGCTCTGCTAGAATGGTCCAGTCTCTTTCCTTCTTCTAGCTCTGTTATAACCAGATCTAACCAGCTGTACACTAGGAGCTCTGAAAATATCCCAGGCTCATACCCTGTCAGGAAAACAAAGAGTAAATAACAACAAAATCACCTGTGCAGAACAGAGATGCTGCATGAAATAATTCCAGGTGCCAAGCATGGGGCCGGGGACTAGTACTAATAGTGACTCACTTAATTTAATCTCTCAGCCTTAATAGAGTCCCATTCTTTGAAACATGCACAGGGGCCTATTGTATTAGGTTTCTGGCCTGGACTTTCTAGTCTAGTTTCATGGCCTGGACTTTCAGACCCACAGAGACACAAAGATGCTTACATTAGTTGTACACTGATTGATGTGAGGCCCAGGCATATAACTTGCTAACTCTTTACCCTTGAACTAACCCATGATTTCTTATCTTGTTCAGCCATGGTGCTCGGTATCTTTCTCAGAGCAGCATAGTTGTCCTCTGCTTCTTCTGCCTTCTTTGTGGTGTTTCTGCTCTGTTCTTCCTGTTCCCAGAGTTTTCTTAGTCTGGTAGTCCTACCCACACTTCCTGTCTGCCTTTGGCCAATCAGTGCTTTTTATTAAACTCATAGGCGGAACAATCATTTATAATGTAACATCATAAATCCACTACATATCCCCTTTTCTCCTTATAAAAAAAGAACCCCAAATCTAATTTTTTTGTATATTTTTTTTTCACTGTTATCTATAACAACTTGTAACCAACACTGTAAACAAACACAAACATCCATAATCCATGTTTTGGGAATGCTGGCGTCATTCTCTAAGCTACTTCCTGCTGAATGGCGGCACTGGCAATCCCATGGGAATCCAAAGAAAAATTTAGGATTATGCACAAGTCTTTAGTGGAGTACTCTGTAAGGCTGGGCCATCTCAGCCAGTCTCCTTGAAATTGTTCTGGATACAGAGCTCAGAAAACTTCAACAGAGGTGCTCTGAAATGCTCTGAAATGAAATCATCTGGACCATCTATTTCCATTGGAGATTTTTCAGGGGGTCTTCCTCTATCAAACTTTATGTTCTTTATCCATGAATAAATCCACAGCCTCTAATTTTCTGTGAAAATAAAAGAAAACCTCTTCTCCAAAGTAGCATGTCTTTGGATTTCAATTTTAAAGCCAACTCATGTACAAAATACATAGGTTGAATTACTCTAACAACATTTATAATCAACTGTCTTTTAGCAGCTTTTACTACTTCCTTTTCGGTCAAGGAGCTTAAAGATAAGACAATAACATACAGTATCCAGACACTCTTTGTATTTTCCATCTTTATGTGGCTTATTTTCTTTTTTACTTTACTTCTTTCTTAAGGGATTTCTCTACTTTTTTTCCTTTTCTCTCTCTAAATGTATGTATATATATTTTCAACACACTCTAAACCATTTAGACTTTAAAAAAAACTATCTTTACTGTATATTTATTTCTTAACTTTTTCTGTCTCTGACCACACCTTTGCTTGGCTAGGGTGATCGACTCCACCCAGATTCTTCTATTTCTTTCTAACTACACCTTTAATATGCCAAGGTCCTTGGCTAAGGATTAAAGGTTGGTAGAATGGATGGATGGCTCCACCCAGATCCTAGTCTAGCTTCATAGAATTTAGCTTTTTAGCCATGTACTGGTAGAACCCACAATTACCACTCTGGAGAATTTTAGGGTCCATATAATCATCAAGTAAAGCACTGTCTTCTGCTGCTCATTAACTCTGTTTAAGCATATGGCAGCAGGTCCTCTTAAAAGACTCATAAGTGTTTTGCCTCTAAGGCTGAATCAGGAAGCCTCTCTTAAAAAAGCCAAGCCTCTGCTTGCCTCCAGGAAACAAAGCTGATCCAAAAAAACATAGCCACTAAGAAGCCATCTTTGATTCTGTTCCCTTTTTTTCCTTCTAAGCAGACCTTAAACACATCATTTACAACTTTTTGCTTACATTGAGGCTCCTGTGAGACTTGAGGAACCGGCTACTTTGCACCGTAAGGTATACTCCAAAAGCCCGCCATTTTGTAGGCCAAGCCCACATGTCTCACCAGGACTTCTCTATATCATGGCTCATGTGAGAGACACAACTCATAAACTGGTTTTTTGCTCTGATTCTGTGCTCTAGAACTCTTTTTAATCTCTCTCCAGCTTTATGTGGGTGTATATCACCCACGTTGGGCTGCCATTTATTGTATTAGGTTTCTGGCCCGGACTTTCAGACCCAAAGACCCACAGAGACACATAGATGCTTACATTAATTGTACACTGATTGACCTGGGTCCCAGACATATAACTTGATAATTCTTTACCCTTGAACTAACCCATGATTCTTATCTTGTTCAGCCATGCTGCTCAGTACCTTTCTCACAGCAGCATGGCTGTCCTTTGCTTCTTGTGGCTTGTCTGTCAACTCTGTAGTCTTTGTGGCATTTCTACTCTGTTCTTCTTGTTCCCAGAGTTTTCTTAGTCTGGTAGTTCTGCCCACACTTCTTTCTGCCTTTGGCTTTTTATTAAACTCATAGGCAGGACAGTTATTTACAATGTAACATCATGTATCTACTACAGGGGCCAGAAGGAAAGAAGATATTATTTATAATAATTGGTTCACCATTATCCATTCACTTGGCATAGCCCCCAACAACATGATGGGCCTTTATGCTATTTGCAACCTATAAAAAGTCGTGCTGTTGTGATTCAACATAGAGTGAGATCCATTTTAAGCGGATAATAGAAACACTCAGCTATTATTCATCCTAGAGTCTTAAACATCAGAGAATTCCTTTATTAGGAATATAAGGTTAAAACCACATCTGCTATTAATATTGCAAGTAGGTCATTGCATTTACTATGATGCTCAGACTGTTGAAAAACATAACTTAGAATTTTAAAAGACATATCAGGTAAAAGACAGGTCCCAAGTAGCATGTTGAGAGAATTTAGCCAATGTACGCACTACTGCAAGATGGCGTAAGTTGAAATGAGATTAGTATTTGGAGCTGTCATTTCACTGGTCCAATTTACCTCTGAGTGTTATGAAAACAGCAGACAAAGGAAAAAAGTAGAACATGCTAAGAAACTAATATCCAAGGGCTGGGATGCTATGAAATATGGGAGCTATGAGCCAGGGTCAGACTTGGTTAATAATCATGAGTAAGAGTCACTTATTTGGCATTCAGTGAGCCACTACATGCAGCAAAAGGTGGAGGCAGTCTACAGGGAGAACATGAGAGAAACAAGATAAATGTAATGAAGAGGGAGGAATCAGGACTATCCTAGAATGGCATATAAGGACACAACCCTGCTCGCCATAGGTTCCATACAGGAGCCATAGTAAAGGCTCTGACTGAACTGGAAGCTTCCTGGCAGCTTATGAAGGCATTTCCTCAACTAGCATTCTCTAATCCAGATGATGCTAGCTTGTGTCAAATTGATATAATTGATATAAAACTATCCAGCACACCCACACACAGACTCGCACACATGTATACTGCATATATACACCAAACGTTGACAGAGTAGCCCCATAGATAATGATGAACAAGAAGTCCATTAAAGGCTATCAAGATAGAAGAGGTCAGGGATGATGCTAAAGGACTTGGGTTGAGGAACTGAAAATCCCAACTATGAAGTCTAGCTCACTTTACTGCTCCAGAACCCTAGAAAGGATTCTTAGCTGAGTACATTAAAGATACCCTATCCACATTGTAAGGATATACTTCAGCTTTGAGACTGATTATTCTGAGTTTCCCAACCATAGCCTAGACTGTTCATTCCAAGATACAGTGAATTCAGAGTGAGAAACCAGAGGCTTCACCATATACTCACAGAGTATTATGAAGAGAATGAGACTCTGGGAGTAGCCATAGAAAACCAAATGTGTGAACAGGAAATGACCCTTGCAGGCTTATGGGCAAATATCTGATACTGGGTGGTAGCAATATTTTTAAAAGATTCTGGAAATTTTAGAAAATGCAGCCTTATCAGAGGAAGCAGGTACCAGGGATATGACCTTGAAAGTTATACCCGGTCCCTAGCCCTTCTCTTGCTCTGCTTCCTGTCTTCCAAGGGTGAGCACTCCTACAAATAGAATGCTATGTCCAAGAATAGGGCCAAGTAAATATGGGTTTAAAACCTCTGAAATAAGAAGACAAATTAAACATTTTTTTCTTTCTCTTTCAAAAGGGTTCAGGTAAGTACTTTGTCATGATGATGAGACAGGTATTTAAAATGGGTAGAATTCAATGTATTTGTGCATCAGGACAAAGACTTGATTTCCTGAAATACTCCATGGCAATTGGATACATATTCAACATGGTAGTTCTAACTTGACAGTGACTGCCTGTCACCTCTTCAATTCTCAGCCTAGCAACAAAAGTGAAAAGAAACTTTGGCCGAAGGCAGACTGGAAGAGATGGAAGAGATGCCAGAGAAGCCAGCATCTGCTGCTATGCTGCTGTGAGAAAAGGTACCAAGCCACATGGATAAACAGGATAAGAATCATGGGTTAGTTTAAGAGCAAGAGCTAGCTAGCAATATGCCAGAGCCATAGGCTGGTCAGCATAAAATTAATACAAGTATCTGTGTATTTCTGTGGGATTGTGGGACTGTGGAACCATGGGTCTGCATGTCTGTGGTTCCATGGGTCTGTGGTTCTGCAGGTCTGGACAACAGGCCAGACAGGCCAGAAACATTATACTACAATACACTGGGTGACCAGTCATACCAATGAGATTCTGGAAAAGTGAGTTTCAATTTTTCATACAATTTAACTTTTATTCTTCAAATTCTCATCAATCTTTGGATATATTTTATCAAATTAAGGCATGGTCGAGACACAGGTAATGCTCTGGTTTTGGGATGCTAATGACCTTCCTCAGTTGGAGGCCAGTTTTGAGGAAGCAAAAGGAAAAATGGAGCACCATGGCACTGCTGACTGTGACGAAGCTTGAGTCATTTCTCAAATCACTCTATTGACTCCATCATCCCTTTAGTCTGGGAGAATTCCCTTTTAGAAATTGGAAATTTGTTATCCAGTAAATTTTTAATATGATTATTCTGATCTTTTCCTTTCTTTCTCCCTGTCTATCTCAATTATCTCATTCCTTCATCTATACATCCATCTGCCAAATGGTATAGAGAGCATATATTTGTGCCAGGTATTGTATAAAATTTCAAGATATTTCATGTCTTGGTTAGAAGTCAGCAGATTACACGCCAGGGACCAAAGTCTATGATGGGGCATACACTTTTGCTAGGATTTCAACAAAGTCGTTACGATAAAGATCATGTGACTCACAAAACTTACAAATATTTACTTGGTGGTCCTTTATAGGCTCAATTTGCCATGTCATCTTGTCCAGTGATAACTTTTAAAAGATAGCAAAGTCAATGACTCAAGTCTTGATACGCTTGCCCCACAAATATTTTCTTCAGTGTTTTCCTAGACTACAGAAGCACCTGAGTTTTGTCTTCATGACTGCTTGATTCCTGAGGCAAGCTGGCCCAGTGAGGCTCATGTTTGAGGTGAAACTGGTCCATATTAGTTCATAAGTAGCCACCTACTGTTGAGACTCTTCCTCATTACTAGGAAAAGCCAGTGAGGACTTTTTTTCCTCTGGAAATAATTATAGAGATGAGTATTGATACATGTTTTGACTTTTCTGCAAAAGCAGTTCTGTCTTCTCCAGTTTAAGTAATTACATTTGTTTCTAAATAGAGAAGATGGAACTATAGTTGTCAAAGAATGTACAGATCAGTCGCTTGTGCTTAGGGTATGCTAAGAAGAGAAGAAGCTAGAGGAATTGTACCACTACGTACACCACAGAAAAAATCGGGTGCAAATCTCCGCCAGTGTGTCTACAGAGTACCTAGTGAGTCAGAGATAAAGGGGAGGGAAACGTGTTATGAATGGGATTGGCCTGGGTTTGTTTCCTGGTCAGGGAAAGAGAGAGAGAGAGAGAGAGAGAGAGAGAGAGAGAGAGAGAGAGAGAGAGAGAGAGAGAGAGAGAGAGAGAGAGAGAGAGAGAGAGAGAGAGAACAGAGCCCCAAGATCCCAGCAGCCTTTTATGAATGGGGTTGGCCACTTCCCCTTCAAGAGCCCAGGACCCTGGATAAGCATCTTCCGACCTTATCAGCTGACACCTGATTCCCACCACAAACGTGACTGAATCCCAATAGGAATTTCCACCCCGTAGAATCTATTTTCCAACCCTCTCATCAGGATACAGTAAACAATTGCTTACGGGAAAGTGTTTTCTCATGGTGTCTGGCATGCAGGATCTCTTTAAGGTGATGGTCTAGCACTTGCAGAACCCACATTTTACTTGGCATTCTCACTGAAGACAGGATCCTAAACAAAGGAAGCATCTTATGGTAGCAGCAGTGACTTACTAAAGATTAGAAAGACACCTGAAGGCAAAACTGACTTGCCTTGAAAGGAGACCAAGCCTGACCAAAGGCCGAGGATCAAAACACGGAGAGACCAGGAACTCCTAAAAACGGCCCTGAGAAGCATTTACACTATGGGGGAGGTAGGCAAGACAAAACAAAACAGATGTTCGTGGCACTGGGTTACACAGTGTTCCACAGCATTCCTTCATAGATTCCCAGGGTGACAGGCAACTGGAAGCCCTCTTTCCTACACCAGCAGCTTCCAAACATATCCACATCCTAACCACCAGAACATCTGACGACATCACTGTCCTTGATAAGAGGTATTTTATGGATATAATTAAAACTCTTTAAAAGGGGCCCTTATCCATGATTACCTGGGTGGTCCAATGTCATCACGAAGATCTTTATAACAGAAAGAGGTTAGAGCCAGAGAAAGATTTGAAGATTCTCTTCCACTGCATTTTCAGAAACTCGGCTAAGCTTTAGATGCTAGGACAGGAAAAGAAACAGCTTTATCCCAAGAGCATCTGGAAGTAAATTCAACAAAATCTATTTCTGACTTTTGACTTGAGAAAATTGGAAGATAATGTGTAATATCATATAATGAATTTATTTATTTATTAAGATACCACATATGTGGTAATCTGTTGTAACAGCTTTAAGAAACTAATATAACAATAGTATATAGGGGTGAGAGATGGGAAAGAAACCACATACCTCCTTACCATCATGTAAGGAAGTCAGAATTATGCAAGGCATCAGATCCTAGCCAGGTATGTAGATGGTAATAATTCACTGTTACTTTTCAACTTCAGTGTGACCTGATTCATAATGTAAAAACAATATTAAAATTCCTTTGTTTTCAACCCTTTATTTATTTAATATACTTTACCTTAAAATCCTATGCTGTATATTCACAAATCTTTATATAAATGTGTGGACACAAAATAAGGTGTTGGCATATTTGCTGGGCATTTAGCCAGAAATAAGAAATATTAGAGACCGAAAGCATTAGACTGTAAGTTTAATATAATTCACAATGGCCTTGACAGCCAGCTACACAGAGCTACTACTAAGAATGTTGGCTATGAATTAGGATCAGTGACTTTAGAAATATTGGGAGCACGATACACAGAGTTTGAAACCACAAATACTCTCTAAGGATTTGATGTTTCTGTCCCCTTGTGGACCAGCATGACCTCATATTGGTGGTTGTTTTATCTTAGTCATGATGGAGAGATGAGGAGGCTCATTTAAAAAAATAATTCCAAACAGAAAAATCCTCAACTAGAATTATCATGCTAGTAACCAAGCCATTAGACAGGTAGCTATTTTTATAAAATCTTTGATTTTGTAAAATCAGGAGGAGTTAATACTAGAAATTTGTGGTAATAGGAAGAAAAGTTTCTCTCTCTTGCACAGAAAGTCTAAATCCAAGAAAATGGCCTAATGTTGGATAAATAAGTGAAAACGTGGGTTTTTTCTACCACCTGGTGGTGGATACATTAAGACTATTTATTTAAGGAAAAACATCTTTCTCTAACTTAACTTTCAAGTACTCTATAATTCAATAATGATCCTGGCAACTAGAAAAAAAGTAAGATCACTCAGAAGAAAGAAATGACCAACAAGTTAAAATACTTCTGCTTCACATTTTATCACATGACAGGTTCCCTGAGAAGTAGACTGGGAATTAGTAAGGAGGATTTTGTCACATGGTTTCCTTGGTGTTAACATCTATAGAGAGAAGGAAAAGTTAGCAGGGATGAGGCTATAGTGGATCTGGGATGAAGACTCAAGAACAGTGCTAGAATGGCCCATCTAAGTGTCCTGTGGTAAGGCCAGGATGTGACGCATTCATACTTCCTGCCTCACATAACAGTGGCTGCTCTAAGAAGCAATATGAGTATGGGTGGGGCAACTCTCAGAGACTGGAACACCTCTTGCAGAGAATACTTAAGTAAAAGGCTCAAATAAGTGAACTTCCGGTGGTGAAATTCTCTGTGTCAAAGGAAACATTGACCTGCTTTGGGATACAAATTCCAAGAAGCCCTTCAGGTCTCTAGCCTCATCTGTGGTATGCCTGGGGCATTTGGACATATTGAACAGTTGATGCTTAACCATGTGATGCATTGCTAGATGATGCCTCCTTTTGTCCATCTGTATCCCTGCGCTATGCTACATCATTGTGACATTTTGACCTCTAGGGAGGGCTGTTGGATGCAGACAAGGAACTGAGGTAAATCACATGATTATATTAAGCCTATAGTACTCACTTCCAATAAAAATAATGAACCCCAGATTCAGAAGATTTATTGTTTGGCAACATCCTAACATTCTATGCATCACCATGTGTTATTACTGAAAGCACACATTGCCGGTACAAGTCCTCTGAATGGGTAACTCAAATCTCATGCTTGGTTCTGCCTTTGCTCTTCCACGTATAGTCAGTCTTTAAATGCAGCCTAGTGCTGATTGCAATGTGTATTCCTTTACTGTGTTAAGCTGTGGTCAAGAGTATAACCTCTTTCCTGCGTTCTGATGGTCCTTTTTGCAAATCATCAAAACAAGGATGGCTTGATGAAACCTGAGAACAGGACTATGTGCTGTAAGACACCTGCTTATAGGCATCCTAGAAGCTAGAGTCACAGATTCTGTCCTGAAGGTGGATTCAGTGCCACACCACAGTGTCTAAAAGCAAGACTTGTAACAGGCAATCTATTCAGGAAATACAAGTCAGGAAATACCCTGCCAAACTCTGCCTAGTGGATACTGAGAATGATTTCAGTCTATATCTCCATTTGCAATTTATGTAAAGAACAAGACCAGCTATTCACAATTCAGGATAGAAACCAGAATTAATTTTGGCCACCAGCTACAGCTGACCTTGAGCATTTCAAACCTTTGAAAAGTCTCCCAGGTTGAAGACTGCAAGAGCCATCTGAAATTGAATAGCTAGAAAGATCCATGCATTTTCTCTACTAGATTGACACCAGAGAGAAGTAAACAAAACCACATATTGCAACTTTAAATGTATTTTAAGTTCAGGAGTTAGATCAAATGCAGCTAGGCATCTTCCATACTAAAAATAGAAAACAATCTTTGGGAGGACACATAACTTTGGAGAACGGCCACTTGTTTGTAAAACTCTCTATTTCACAGATAGCAAATGGCTTAATCTCCAGTATGACATTTTGTTATAATTGGGGGTATATGGAATGAGCATACTTTGGTGGATTACCTGATGATTCCCAGCTTAGTCCTGAGATGAGATGCAAACAAACAGCCTGTCTGACAGCTGAGGCCAATGGGCTATAAGCATAAATATTACTTTTTCTTGCTGGCTTAAGGTAACCAAGAGCCTGTATGTTCTATTTCTCTCTTCCTTTGTCACAGAGACCTTGGAAGAACCAGGTGCTTCCAAGATGACAGAGCTCTATGACAAAATCCACCCAAAGCCCTGGACCTAGGATGACAAACTTCAGAAAGATAGGCTTATAAGCCTGTACTAAAAACAGACAGGTGTACACATCTCTAGAGGAGCAGTGCTGGCTAAGTACATTTTTAAATAAGCAGTTTATAGTGTAGAGAATTTCAATAGCAAGAAATACATAAGTTCCGTGTCATGGTAAATTTTATTTCTGAAATCTATGAACAAGAGGGCAAAATGGTGGGGAGGAGGGTGGATGTGTTTTAAGCTGAAATTCATGAGCAAGAAATTGAAAAAATAATAGGCAACAATGTGCTGCATTTCAACACTTATGAGGCTTTAATATCCATATTTTCCTCTGATGTGCAATTATATGAACTTATAATCCCTGAAAAATTGTTATTTCTTGTTGCTAGAATTGCTTATAATAGGAATAACAGATAAATCTAGAAATGTGCCTGGATGGCTATAGTTGAACAAACACAGCCATAATTCTTAGTTTTGGATATGCTAGGATTCTAGAAATGCATATAGAGTTCATAACATCACTTCCTGGAAGCCCTGTGTTTCGAGGTTTGTGTAAAACTGGGTAAGATTCAATTGTACAGATAGATAATGAGGGTGGTGAGGTATAGACCTAGCTTCCAGAATGATATCCACATGTATCTTCAAACACCACTGAATGCTACTGCCTATTGTTAGCTAACCATCACCACCTAATTTCTTCAAGCCGAATGTCCATGCCAGCATCTAAAGCACTTGCATCAATGCATTTCTATACATAACTCATGAGAAGTGACTGTTAGCTACCAGTGAAGTTGTTGTCATGGTCTTTTAAGGAATGTCCTTGACTTAATGCTAAAAATGTCCCCTAAGATTATTACTTATGAAATTAGTAAAACTGAGTATGATTTCAGTAACATGAGGTTACATTAACCTTGTACTTAGTAATTTTTTACACCTGCTCAGACCATTCCGACAAAGAAGATCTGCATACTATAATCGTATAGAAGGTACCCAAACCCTTGTATTCTTTTATAATTTCAAGGGTGATCAAGAGTCTCATGTGGGTGGAGAATCAAGAATATTTAATAGCTTAAATTAAGTATCACTGTACAATTCATATCCGTCACAGACAGGTTATAAAACCTTTATGCCATGTGTGGACTCTTCACTTTATTACACTCCTAGCAGATGGAGAGAATTAACTTAAAGGACATTATCATGGTGGGTGCATATAAGCTAAAAATGCTTGAGGGAGAAGCAGATTTTTGTCAAAGAGAGTAGCACGCTCAAGTGACTACGAGAATATACTGCTAGGGTTTTAAGATGCACAAGGAGGGCTTGTGGTAAGAGGTGTGCTCCATAACCTTTGTGTCATAAACAATTTGATGTGGGTTTTCTGTTGTTCATTTTCTTTGTGAGACAGTCTCACTATGCAGACCATGATGGCTGTAAATTCACGGAGCTCCACCTGCCCCATCTCCTGAGTGTGGGGTTCAAGATGTTCACCATCACATCTGGCCAAACCTTTACTTTTTCTTTCTTCTTCTTTCTCTTTCTTTCATTTCTTCTTCACTTTTTTTGTTTGTTTACTTGAGATAAGGTGTCATTACATAGCCTTGGCTATTCTCAACCTTTCTCTATAGATCAGGCTAGCCTTAGAGATCCACCTGCCTCTGCTTACTGAGCGCTGGGATTCAGGGTCTATACCAACACTTCAGGCCATATCTGACCTTTTAGGAGGATCAAGGGACTGTCTTGGTTCTACTATGTTCTTTTTAGAACTTTAACAGTGCCAAGCTATATGAAGAAAGTGAATGTTTAAATCTACAAGAAAGATGGTGATCTTGACACTGGAGGGTAGGTCGAGAGGGAGTACCTAGTTATAGTCTTATTTTAGAAGACAGATAGCTAGACCCACACTTAAAATTACTGATCAAATTGGTATAGAATAGGGCCTGGAATTTTCATTTCTAGGTTCTCAGGTGATGCTGAGGATACTGTCAGGCAGATGGTCCACCTCTATTTTCATCTAACTTGGCTTCAACTTCAAAGTCTTTATAGTGGCCAGAAGGTTCAAGAGCTGGGTCTCAGTGATATTTCAAGCCTCTATTGAAAGCCCTATTCTAGGACCATTCCCCTCTAACACAATGAGTATGTGCTGCTTCCCCTTCCCTGCTTTGCAACTGCTGTTCACCAAACTAGAATTCTCTTCCATAAGTGGCATTCAGTTCTCTATTCAGAAAAGGCTTCTAGTATTAGAATTATGAATGTAGGATGGTTACATTCTATTTCCTACTTTTCCATTTTCACTAACTGTCTTTGATCACTTCATATCTTCTGCCCTGGATTTTCACTTCAATTAGTGATATTAATTTGCTAATAATGTACTAGTCTTTTCATTCACTGCTACATTTAATGCTTAAGAAAGTATCTGATATGTGATAGATATTCATTGCATATTTGCTACATTAGTGAATAAATAGTGGTTGGGATAAGTGGACTCAAGAAAGAATAGGGTAAATAAACCAACTTTCAAGGTGACAAAGCAATGAGTCAGGGTTTAAGGGTTTAAAGTCAAACCCAGGTCTCTATAAACAATCTATAAATAAGAGCATACATTGTGTATGAAAGTCTAATAGGTATAAAGAAACATTTAACTGTTCACAAGTGCTAAGTCTACACATCTCATTCCAATACTATACTCTACTACTGTACACTAGTACATTGATATCAGTCATACTGGTGATATTAACACTGAGCACTGAAGGTCTTGGTGAACATGGAGGATCAGGGCTTTGTGGGAGAGGTCCAAATATCAGCAAAGCATGGATTCTGTCTGTATATAAACGCACTCAATGGTTAGTCTAACATCCTTAGCCCATGTTACCAAAACCAAAGTCAAGACTTTGTCACAAATGAAAGGAGAATGGATAACCATCAATACAAAGTCAGCATCTGTGCTTTGGGATATAATCCAGCAGAGCTGAATATGTCCTCTCTCCTATAAGATTAGTCCAAATCCTGTGCAAATATAACTCATGCCTTTGAGTACATTCAAACTTGCTTCCAGCTCACATTATATAACTTAATTTAGTACTCCCAGTGGATTTTCACTCCATTAAGTATTACTAGTTACTTTGCTCATTGCTGTGACCAAATATCCAGCAAAAGACACAAAAAAGGGGAAGGTCTCACTTTGGGTCAAGGTTTAAAGTCATAGTAGGAAAGGCAGAGGAGGAAAGGCAGAAGGAATGTGAGGTGTCTGGTCACAATACATTCATACTCAGGGAACAGAAGAGAGATAAAACTCTGAGACTCAGCTTGCTTGCTTGCTTTCTCTTTTTTGATGCTGTTCAGAACCCCAGTCTAAGGGATGGTCCAGGTCACATATAGAGTGGGTCTTCCATGTCTGTCAAAGCTCTGTGGAAACACCATTGCAGACAGGTCCAAAGTTATGTTGATAATGAAGATGAGCCACTACACAAGTCAATGAATGCCCTTCCCTCTCATTCCAACTAACCACATCTAGAATAGACAGAATGTTTTCAAGAGACTGTATGCCCAATCATGCATATCTAGGCATAGAAACAAGGGAATGAAGTACATACTGAAGGCCACAATTGACAGAAGTTAATAAATAACAGTAAAATGCACTTCTATGTCAATAACCATATCCCTTGTCTAAGCATCTTTATCTAGATCTTAGGAATATTATCATTTTAATTTAAAATATTTATAATAAGTTGGATCTGAGTTTTATATATTGTTTATAAAGTGTTTTCCTAGATACTATGATGATATCTGAAGAAAACCCATAAATTAATGGAGAAATTATAACTGTTGAGGCCATTTAAGTGGTGCATATGAGAAGAATAGCTGGGAGGGAAAATCTCTTGCTACAAAGTTTGTCATTACATGTTAATTATAAGGCTTCAGGTAGATTTTTAGAACTCAAATATGAAAAATTTAAATTATCTTCCCATTTGCTGCTTTTAGTTATTAATGTTCCCAGTAGGAGTACAAGTTAACCTTTAAATTTCAGCCAGTTCAGAAAAAGTGCCCAAATTCACACTTGACCTCTTCTACAAGGAACCCGTCTTTGTCACAATATAATTTTATCACTTTAGAGTTGCTCTGCAGCCACCCAATGTTGGCATTTGAACTCTTTAAAAACAAGTCCAGAAATAATAGTACCCAGAGCAGTGGTAGTCATTTTTATTACAGTTTTAGACACTAGATTTCCTGCACTGAGAGTGGCAGAGATTCATGGTTTCCTCAGAAAACTAGACTTCCTGTGCCTTGGCTGCTGGCTGCCTTTGAATGCTGCCTCTTTTCTAGGCCCCAACTAGGTCTTCACATTCCCATAACATTCCTCAGATCTCAGCTCCAATACACTATCTGCATTTTCCTCAGCATTTTGCAGAGGGTGGAAAAGAGAAGAAAAGAACATGGTCACTTAGCACAAAGAATGGAACCCCACTAAGAACACAACAACAAGGTACATCACCAGAGGACTCTTCCCTAGATCCTCTCCTAACCATAGCCTTTCAGCTTATCTAAACTTTCCTCAGTTTCCTTGAGTCTCAACATCCCCGTTCCCATTTTGCTTATCCTAAATGTGAAGACTAACAGATACAAACTGGTCGAAAGATTTCACTTTTAGGTCATGCAAAAGAAAACTATAAAACTATTCAGACATTAGCTGCCTTACAACTTCTTAGAGATCTTGCTTTACCCATTCCAGTAATTTCATCTGACTTTGCCTATCAGCCTTTGAGTCTTATATAGCAATCACGAAATTTCAAAGAATTCAGCTAGAGTTAAGAATTGTAACCAGATGTCCTTCAGCAGCCATGAACCTGGATGACACTTCCATTTTATAGTCAACCATCCTGAAATAGGTGTCTAATTGTACCATGCCATTCCAGCCTCCACACATTGCAACATGATTTCTGTCTGCAGCTCTCTAACAACATTCTCACCAAGTCCAGAGAGTTCATCAAATGAGCTTTCTGGTCATTGTGCTTGTTGAATGAATCCTAATATACATTAAATATACAGTTTTGAATATATTATTAAGTATAACTATCTGGCTTTATATAATATAAATTCTGTAACATTTATTGAAAATAAAAATTGCTAAAGAAATTTAAAATTCGGGGCTAGAGAGATCGCTCAGGCATTAAGAGCACTGACTGTTATTCCAGAGGGCCTGAGTTCAATTCCCAGCACCCACATGGTGGTTCACAACCATCTGTAGTGGGAGCTGATTTCCACTTCTGGTATAAAGGCATACATGCAGAGAGAACACTCATCTACATTAAATAAATAAATCTTAAAAAATTAAAAGAGAAACTCAAAATTCATTGAGGTTGCCATCAGTTTGTTCTGGGCAACTCTGTTTTGCTTGCTATGTGGAATACCTCCCCTCCCCCCTCCCCACACCCCTCACTCCACTTAGAAATTCAGAATATGTATTATTGCTGAGGCAATGCTATTTATGACAGCACAAGCACATTTTTGTATTTAGCCATTATGTATGTCCAATGCTATCGCTGGGTTAGTTTATTTGCCACTAAAGCATAAGCATTTCCCATGTTGCTCAATAGCATCTATAATTACCATTTTAATATCTACCTAATATTCCACTAAGTGGACTAGCTATGATTTACTGAACCATTATCTTATTCTCAGGTACTTAAGTCTGTTTCCAATTTTTGTTTCATACCTTGCCCAGCACATAAACTATCCCTGGTTTAGGTTGACTCCTTATGGTATTTTTCTCCTATATTTGATTACTATGGACCACTTTCAGGCCTTTGGTACACATGTCCAGTTCCTTCTGAATTGACTGTGCCAATCTACTGCCAGCAGTGTCCTTTATAGCATCCTCACATGAACTGAGAACTCTGCTCTCAGAACACATTGAAGCCACAGGTGAACACATGACAGGGTAAGCTGAAAGTGGTTGATATTTTGATGGATTATAAGTCTTTTCTGATATAGGCTTTCTTTATCCTCTCTCTCTCTCTCTCTCTCTCTCTCTCTCTCTCTCTCTCTCTACCTACCTACCTACCTACCTACCTAACCTTTGTCAAAAAATCATTTAAAAGTTAGAGAGATGGTTTGGTGATAAAGAATGCTTACTGTTCTTTCAGGGGACCAGAGTTCAGTTCCCAGCATCCACATCAGACAGCTCATAAATGCCTGCAACTCCAGACCCATGAGATCTGATGCAATCTTCTGGCCTCAGTGGGTATTCATTTACACATACATATAAATATGAGTTCCTTAAATAAGATTTACAAAGAAGAAATCACTCTAGCTGTCATCACAGAGACTCTTTGTTGCAAAGATGATACCAGGCTTCCTAAAATATAAAGGTGCCTGGACCTGGAGCAAAGACTTTCCCATCTGTGTCTAGCAATAAGCCTACTTCTCCCTCAACGTGATTCAAGGAAGACTGAAGGCAGAACTCCTAATAGATACGAAGAACTACGAAACTGCTTCCGTGAGACACTTATGACATGTGGCCATCTATGTCATGGTAAGGCCCAGTATCTACACAAGGATCCATGTTGCTAGCCATGAGCTACAAAGTAGGAAAGCCCTGATCTGTGAGCACAAGTAACACTGCTGCCTCGCAACCTGGGAGGTTAGCCTGGAGACAAGACAGTGCTAAGTGGCCAAAGCTTCTGCAAAGTTGTCACTCAGAAGAGGATCTGCATAATCTTTGAGGTGCCACCAAGTAGAATTAAGATCCTGGAAGCCAAAGTGAGATGACCTTGTGTTTGGCCAAGTAAGAACTTTCTACCATTGTCAGCTCTCTCTCTTTCACATCACACTCATCTCACTCCTGCTAGCTATGTGACATTGTTATTGGTGCCCCTGAGCCTCTTGCTTCATTTGCTAACTTGGGATAAAAATGCCAACATTGAGATTAAGACAACATTTAGTGATCCCCGTGTGATAAAAAATAAAATAAAATAAAATAAAATAAGCTCCAATTCAAGATGGATATGGTTGACACAGGTCTGCCATCAAAGCTACTTGGGAAGCTGAGACAGGAAGATGACAAGTCTCACCTTGGCTGGATCACAGGGATCACAGAATGAGTTCAAATCCAGTCTAGGTAATCTAGGAAGACACTGTCTCAAAGCTGGGGAAAAACAAACAAACAAACAGACAAAAACCAAAAAAAACCAAAAACAAACAAGCAAACAAAAAAACCCAAAAAACAAGGACTGAGGAAATAGTCCAGTGGTAGATCATTGGTCTTACGTGAAGAAAGTTCTGATTTAAATATCAATAAAATGAATTAATCAGTCAATAGAATAACCACAAAAATCTCAATGGTAACATTTATTGAGTTAAGACCTGTCTGCTCTGAGTTAAACAAAAGAATTTATGCAAATTATTTCACTGATACCTTCCACAGTCTCTCAAGCTAGAAATATTAAATAATTGGCACCAACAAAGAGCCTAGTGAATGGTAATAGTGTTCTGTCCTTTAATAATAGTAGTTCCCAATGAGGATTAGCCCAATTAGCTAGTGGGACAGAATTACTGAAATGAGTATTATCAAAACTAGCTTTCCCTTGGGAAGTTTATTAAAAGGACCAGAATGCCGCTGATTGCATTTATAGCCATGTTTAGTTACTTGTCTGTATTTGTGCCATTTGCTCTAGAACCATGTGACATTCTTCCCCTTTGACATTGAGCATGATCCCATGACTTCTTTTGGCCAGTGCTAAGACAGAAAACTTCAGACAAGTGAAGGGTGGAGAGAGAGTTGTATATTTTTCCTTCCTGTCTTAAATCCCTGCTCCTGCTATGATATCAAGCCCAAAATAACTATCTGGAGAATGCTAGATCCTGTGGAGAAAAATAGAGCCAATGCAACTGAGGCTACCCAGGCCATCTAGCTCCAAATGACCTGCCTGCTCATCCAATATGCACATTAGCCAGGCATGACTCACGTCAATAAAACTGTCTAGACAAACCATAGATTCATACAAAAGTAAATATCTGCTAGGTGTCACCAAAGTTATATGGGTTTTGTTATGTAGCCGTACACTGGCAATAACTGACTGATAAAGCCACTTCCACAAACTCTCAAGTACTATTTCCTTTGTACAGGCAGATACCATCTAGTGAATCAGCATTGTGACAAAATTTCACATGTATTGAATCATTTATTTGTTATCCCAAACACATGAGACATTGCTATACTACCTTCATTTTAGAGATGGAAAAAAATAGATACAAATAGCTAAAATACTTACCCCAAATTCACAGGATCATTAAATAAGGCTTGATGCTGGAGAATGTTGACCTCAGAGTCCCCAGTATACACTGCTTAGTCTTCTTCAAGAAGCTGTTTCACAAACAAAACTGTTCTGGGCCTTCCACTCTGAGCTTATGGTGTTTTCTCATTATGGGATCTGGGTACATCCCCAGGGGGAAAAGCCTCATGTAGATACAAGATGTATAGATCAAAGAGCTTTGTGATGCTGAGTGTTGGTCATGATGCAGTGTTCTGGAGGCACCAACTGTATGTGTTACCCAGGAGGCCTGTTAGAAATAAGCTAGAGCCCCGACTCGGTTCTCTAACCACTTCTTCAAAAATCCACTACTGAGATTTAAAGTGGCTGAAAATGCTTGACAACACCATTTCTCCTAGACCTATCAGTCTCTGTCATTTGGACTTGGTGACAGTTTCTTCTTGGATTCTGCAGCTTCTAGAATCAGCCTTTCTAATACGCCCCTCACCTCAAACTAGAGCATACTCCCAATATACACATCATAATACATCAACCTCTGTACAGACATCTGCATTGGATGCTTGAGATGAAATGCCTATATCCAGCACTCAGTCACTTACATGATATGGCCTCCCAAACCAAGGTGTCAATATACTTGTGCTCTGTGCCTCTAATTTCACATTCCTCTCTAGTCTCAACACTTAAACATCAGCAGGCCAGGTTCTCATCTATACAAATATGTTGGCCACAGGTTCTAGAACAGTAGCCAGGCAATGGGCTGGAAACAAAGCTATCTTCTTGGGAGGGCCAAGGTTCCAACCTCCTCTTTAGTCATGATCGCTTGAACAGAAACACTCAGCCAAGCAATTTTTAGCACAACCCAAAGAGCTTGTCTCTAAGAGCAGCCAGAAAACCTCTTTAGGGAGTGATGGGTGGGAGCCATGGTCTCCTACACATTAGAATAAAGCCCTAGGATAATTATTATCAATCCATTTACACTGCCTTAATCCCAGCACTTAGTGTGTAATCAATAACTTACATCCACCTGTGCTTCACAGAGTCCAAAGCATGTACATATCCATTTATTCCTTTGTGGTCAGCCAAAAGCTTGCCATCACCTCTATTTCATAGAGGAAAAAACTGACCTGGAGAAAGGCAGAATCTTACTAAGTCCATCCAAAGTCAGAGATAAGGATCATGTAGGGATATCCATAGGACCATATTCTCTGTCCTGCTGTATCTATTGCAATGTAAAAACTGGCAACAAATCCTCTGAAGCAGAAAGAATTTTGAATTTAAATAACTAGTAAAATTCTACAAAGGTTGAAGAACCTCTGTCAGCATTATTCTGAGAACTTGGAGATCAGAGGATGCCTGTTATACTAGTCCCAACTCTAGGGAAGAGACACTCACTGAAAGAATAGAATATGCTTGACCCTGGGTCTTGTGTGGTTGCAAAGCATCTGTCTTAGAGTAACAACCTTCATCCTGTTGGAAACTAGGGGAGAAGGGACATATCCCTGCTTTCTAAGATGTATATCAAGAAAGCTACACATAGAAACAAACACAGAGGCAAGCTGCCTGTTAAAAATCCATCCAATCCTCCCCATCTCTTTCATTTTTTTCTCAGGGTTATTTCCCAAGGAAGCCACCTACAGTCAAATCAAAATGTGCCTTTCCTTTGCAAACTTGCAACATGTCATAAAGACATGGGTTTCCCAACAAGAAGGAAAAAAAAAAAAGCCACAGGGCAGAGAATAAACAGAAACAGCTAGAACTCATAAGGATAATGTCATTGGGCTCTTTGGAAGCAAATAAGTTATTTGGCAGGAAAAAGCCCATGGCTATCCTTTGGAGATATTACACGTATATTTCAGGTAGGATTTATGTAACAGAGAGGAGACCATGAATGAATACCTATTTTGCTAATTGATAACTAAGCCAGAAGAATCAAAATGTTGAACGCCACTAAATTTTACAGGAATGAGCTGAAATTAGCTATTTAATTAAATTAAAATTAAATAACTGGATGGGGAAGTTCATCCAACACTGACTGGTCCACGATGAACATACTTCAAACACTGCTGATGCCTATAATGGACACTACTAGGTTTCCTTTACCCTGTGACGGCAGTTGATCAAGAAATCTCAGCACTCCACCAAGACCCTTTGCTTCCTCCAGGAAATGCCTCCCAATTAATGAAATTCATCTTGCCAATAAGCACCACCCTTCCCCAGTAGCTCACAACCACTGGTCTACTGACATGAGCTACACAATGTTAGCCTCTTACTTGATGGAAGTGGAGGATAAAGCTCTGTCCTTTGCTTTTATGGCCCATGGGCTAAAATAAGGTATCAAATTTATTTTTGTGAACAGTTACTAGAAACTGTAGCTTGAAGAATGGGTGAAAGAAAATGACCCCCACCTGACTCAGTCCCTCCAATTTCTTCCCCTCCTTTATTAGGTCTTCTAGTAAAATACATCTACTATCTCTCTACAGGTGTCTCTGCCTCAGTGGCTCCCCACCCAGGATGATTATTTCTCTGCCTGCATAACATAACATAGCTCATACATGTCTCTCTTGTGATGAGATGGTGAGCGACTTGAGACAGAAGAAAAAGCCCCTCACCCCTTAAATTCAAGTCTCCATCTCAGTTTTCTGTCACAGAAAAGACATTCAATGAACAAATGACTGAGATAAACAAATGGCCCTTCACACTCTACACCCTGGTCCAGCCAACAGCCAGATGCTCCCCTTGACCCATCCCTGCGGCAGACTTCAGGCTCGATTTCTCAGCCATTCAGCCTTGCCCAGAAGCCCAGCTGTGACAGTTAATAGATGAATCCCTTCAATTTGCGAGTTCCCCTGAGTCTCAGCCATAAAATAAGACAGATCTCCAGGGCGCTCTACACCTAGGACTTAGCACTCAGCCCCATGACCTTGCTGCTGCCCACAAGGCCCTTCAACATGCCACCCTCTGTGACTTTGAGTCAGAAATGGGAGTCAGAGGAAGGGGATGTGACTGCATCTTCCTAAACCTGCTAACAAGGACAGTGTCTGCGAGACCGGCTCATGCTCATTAAACCAACGCTCTAGTGACCGATTCCTCCCAGATTTCAAAATTGAGAGAAAAGCTTGCCAATCTAGACTCTGCTTTCATCCTATTGATGCTAAAAAACCACATCTAAGTGGTTTGAATGAAAAAAATATATCATTAAGTAATAACAAAGGCAGGAGATAAGCCTCATAGGAAAAGATCATCCATTGGAGGAAAGAGGATTGGGTGTGGCCCTTCAGTATCTGTCCTCTGTCTGATGCTCAGGGGTAATGGTTCACCCTGAAGTGGTCTGAGATTTTTATACTACTCTTCCATAGCCCCTGAGCCTTGGAGCATCTTGTTTAATTTGCCACATTGCTAGCAGCTATAATGAAGTCAGACCGCTTACAAGAACACATGGTTCACTTCCATCATCCTTTCAGACTCAAGGTCCTCTGGGAATGCATTTCATTAGTAGAAAAAGGGGTGCTGATGTTGCTTATCCTATGTCACGTTTCTGGATTTCCAGGACACCCTTTGTCCCCAGAGAATAAATAAATAAACCTCTATAACAGTGGAGCTCTCACAGGACTTCAGTCAGCCTCAGCAGCCTTGTGCCTCCTAATGTGTCTCTTTAGCAACCTTTAGAGTAATGTTTCTCAACCCTCCTAGTGGTGTGAAATCCTTAATACAGTCCCTCATGGTGTGGTGACCCCCCAAACATAAAATTATTTTCATCACTGTAATTTTTATACTATTACAAATTGCAATGTGAATGTCTGACACACAGATGGTCTTAGGCGATCCCTTCAAGAAGGTCATTTGAAACCCAAAGGTTAGAGCCTGAGAACCACTGCTCTAAAGAAAGCCTGTTTTGTGACTAAGTGAAAGCCTATCCATATCGAGTTGTCCTGTGTCTGAGAGAGCCTAGAAAACATAATTTCAAACCGAAGATTGAATTCCTCAGAAGTCCAAGGCCATCAAAGAAGTCCATGGAAGTCAATATAAACAGTGCACACTGGAAGAGGGCATTGCCACAGCCTTACAGAGTCTTCTGTCTCACTGGCTATTCAGAACACTCAGTCCCCTATTTATTCACTCACCATTGTGGTGATCTAACCATTATCACTCATGCTATGTTCTCACTATGTCCTCTGAACTGAATTCACTGACACATATGTTTAACTTGATCAAAGTCCATCTCTATCAAAGATCCCTAGAATTCTCAGAGTCAAAATTCAGATGCTGCTACTAGATCAAACTTGATAATGCCCCTGTCCTGTGGAATTATCTGAAGATCCTCAAAGAGCCAAAGGTTTTATCTTTGTAAAAAGTGTTTGTTGAGTAAAAGGAAATATAGCCCTCCCTTGCTTTTCTCTGAAGCTGGAAACAACCCAACAATTTAGAGTGAGAATCTCTTTGTATTCACTTAACACTCAGAGATCTCCAGCGTAGAGCAATGAGTGCCTTATGCCTACTTCTGAATTCAAGCAAGCCTTATTCACCTTAGGTCTATATCTATAAGGCAGAAGAATCAGGATATAAGCAATAAGTGGCCCTAAGTAACTATTGTCTCCTTAGAAAGAATATTCCCATTTTGTTTATAGCTCATAGCTTATAGCTTATAATTTAGTAACATGACCATACTCAACTGCAAGGGGTCCTAGGAAATGTAGTCTTTAGCTGCTAACATCCTAGGCAGATAAAAATCCAAACTCAATAAGAAGTTAAGAATTGGAGGCTGGGAGTGGTACTGAGTTGACAGCATACTTGTTTAGTGTGCATGAGGCCCTGGATTTGATCCCCGACAGTACATGAAGATGTTCAAAGTAGCACAGACCCATAATCCTAGCACTATGGAGAATCAGGAGTTCAAGATCATCCTGAAACATATGAGACCCCCCTTTCAATTAAGAAAAAGAAAGAAAGAAATGAAGCAAAAGGGGAGATATTAGTTAGGTAACTAGATGTCTCTTCAATCTTTTTGTTTGTTTGTTTCCAAATGTAGGAGAAACTCTGACCTAAACTGGTCATCTTCATCAACAAGCCATCTACCACCAAGGTTCAAAGAACATCTTAGAAGAGGAAGTGAAAAGAACCTGAGTTTGAGGGAGTGGGGAAGGCTGTGAAATGCTATCTTCTGGATATGACAATAGTTGTGTCATAACCTCACAGCATCTTTGACTGTCTGAGCAAGATCCATAAAAGAGCAAGCTAGCTAAAATTCTTCCATAGATGGGGTATATAACCTCCTTACTGAAGAGCTATTGGTAGTTGATGGCTGCAGGGGGAAAATCATCCCTCTTTCAAGGTATGGCTACTGGCAATTTCCCATGTCTCAGCAAATGTCCACACACCATGATATATAGGTTGTACTAATTGGACTTAATGGGCTATAAAAAGAAGGTATGAATTTAGGAAGGAGAGATATTGGGAACATGAGGGGCCAATGGGAAGTGGGCATGATCATATTTCATTGTATATATGTGTGAGCATCGCAAACAATAAAAAATTTTAAATATTGGTTAAAAAAAAGAATCTTAGAGGAGTCACTAAACTACCTCAAGTAAATAGTAAAGCCAAGAACCAGGTGTCCCCAACCAGGTCCCCGTACCCCATCCTATCACCTAATTATGCAATATCCGAACCACTAAGGAATTTGCAGAAAGCACTACACAACATCAGTAGTATCAACACACACACACACACACACACACACACACACACTCATGCATCCTCCATCTCTCTTGTCTCATTAGGATCAAATTATTTTCAAAAATATATCTGCTACCTCCATCAGTCATGAAAAGCAATCAGCCAGCTACAGGGGAGGGGACCATGTCAAATTGGGGAGTGGACTAATTGGAATTCACCAGAGTATTCACTCTAGCCTTTCCCTTGATACTTTCAAGCAGACACAGTCACAGAGACTAAGGCTATTGAGAGATTCAGCATGGACCGAGTCTGGACTTTCATTCTGTGTGGCTTATACTTGTGGCATGGCTCTACACTAACAATAAAGCAGAGGTCATTTCTAAGCTGCTGTGAGATCCCCCAGGATACTTATGCAAAGATAAGGCAGAAGAGAAAAACCAATTTCCTTCCAATATTTTTAGCTTCTCAGGAAAATAACCATAGAGCAGAAAATATTCATCTCTGCCACTGTGGCAAAGAATGACAGGAGAAGAGACAGATGCAGTTGAGCCTCGCGTGTACACAGTGAGAAAATAACACAATTAAAAAATCCCAGTGATGCTCCAGCTCCTGGGAAAGTACATAAACTTCTGTTTCTCCTAGGAAGCTCTTCAAGAAAAATTACCTCTCCCTCTCAAATCACACCGAATAAAGAGAACTTTACCTACTTTCCAAGAGTATTCTTTCATATGTGCAACAAAATGGCTTTTATATCAAGACAGCATAGGATTACAAGTGTTTCAGTTACCAAAAGTCATTTGGATAACGAAACTAGCTTTGATATATGTTATTGTGAGAGAAGAGGTCAAGTGTGTTTATGAAGAGGATGTTTGAAAATTATGATAGTGAACAAGACAATGGACACATTTAATTGAATCAAACAGAATTAATGAGTATATCCAAACCACATCACTTGCCAGAATGAAATATAAGGAAATAGTGTAGGCTGGAGATGTAGCTCAGTGGTATGGCATTTGCCTACCTTGCCGAAGGCCCTTGCTCTGTCTATCTCAGAACCAAAGAAAACAAAACAGGTATAAGCATACTCTAATGAGTTCTAACTTTGAAAGAGCCATTTAAATCATTGTCCAATTATCCATTTCACCCTGTTTTAAATCTTTGAGGTAGTCAAATGTATTCCCGTTTTGCAGATGAGAATGCAGAGACACTCAGATCTGCAGCAGTTCCCATAATGAGGCAGAGGGAAGGGCAGATCTGAGACTCATGGGCCATGAATACAAGCCCAGGGAGGTTTCTCATCCCCAAAGAGAAGTCTCAGGTTTTCAGAACATCACTGATGATGAGAATGTAGGTAATAGATCTGCCATATATCCTGCTTTCATTCTATTATAATGACCAAAAAAATGGCTCTTTAAATATTTATTATGACATGGGCCACTTGTAGAAATCCAAAACACTTTGTGCATGGTTGTGGAAAGTAGTCTTTAGCTAAAGTAGCACATTGATGGACACTTGCGTACTGCCAGACTGTGCTGGACACTACAGTACTTAATGGAATTCTGTTGGTCTCTTTCCTTGAATTTCTCCCTGTAGCTCATGGGAATTGTCCTATCACCAGGAGATTATACCTGACTCCATCTTAGAACTTGTGTCTTCCCCCCACTCACTATTCCCATGGTGCTCAGAAACCCCATTCACTCTGTTAGAACTGACCCTACCTACCATAGCCTATAGGTAGAGTTCTTCATAGGGACTGACGGCCAGTTCTCAAATAAACACACAGAGACTTAGTATCAATGATAAATGCCTGTTAATAGTTTAGGGTGGTTACTAACTAGCTCATACAACCTAATTAACCTGTATTTCTTATCTAAGTTCTACTACATGGCTCGTGGCTTCTTACCTGATTTTCTACTCTTGCTCCTTCTGTGACTGGTTCTAGACTCCTAAGACTCACTCTTACTCTTCCAGAGTCCTTTGTGTCTGGATGTCCTGCCTCTACCTCCTGCCCATCTACTGGCCAGTCAGCTCTTTTGTTAACCCAACCAGAAGGCTACTTGGCAAAGATACATCTTCACAATATATGGAAAAATTATTCCATAACAATAGTCTCTTCTATCTTTCATAAAGGCAACAGGGAAAGTTGACAGACATGACACCCTCTGATGAGGTCAAGGTCAAGGGCCTGATCACTTGGCAAGGGTTACTTCTGTCTCTCCTCCCTAAGTCAGTGTTATGTCGTATTACTTAGTCCAGATTTCCTGAATAGGTCACCTTTTGATTCCCACAAAGTACCTGTGGTGGGGTAACCTGAGACAGGCTACACTCAAGTCTACCTCTAAGCATCCCATCATTCTCCTTCTTAATGACAACTACTTGGAACAAAGCATTCCTCTCCAATTAATAATAAGGAGAATCCACATTATGTGTAAAGCTCTACGTTCTTCACTAGAGTGCTAATGGGTAAGCAGATAAACTCAGCAACTGAACTTTGTAGGGATGATGGTAAATTGAAGACACCATCAATGTCACAGAATTAAATGATAAGAAAAGAAAAATGCAGATGGTTCCGTAGTCTACAGGAGCAAATATATATCATGGAGTATTTAATGCAAAGGGAAGCATATGGCAAGGATAAAGGCAGTTCCAAGTGTGTGACTGATGTTCAAAGGCCAGTGTGGTTTTGAAACTCTATCACACCATATTAAGACACATTTATCTTCTTCCTCCAATTTTAATTTTGTCATATAAAAATTCTATGATATTGATAAAATAAATTTGCTTTTATTATCATGTGGTTCTCCACAACTTAATAACTTATCACTGCCTCTAGATTTTTCTAATCACTTTGTTCATTGAGAATTCTTTGTCTGGGAAGAAAGTTAACCAATAGTTGAAATAAATTTTTTAAACAGTAAAATTGATTTTATATATACCATGTATATATATTATAGAGAGAATTAAATGCTTGTTATTTTTAATCGTACTATTTTTTCAACATATGTTTGAATTCAAATACTGCCACTTCAGGCTCTAAGACATTCCTGTGAGCAGTGAAACCTCCTAGCCATAAAGGTGAATGACAAAGGAGGATGGACAGGACAGGAAAAGTTGAAAAATCTCCTGAAGGTTCTTGAATGTCAGCAAAAGCAAAAAGTAAGGGATGGGTAGAAAAAAATGTAAAGTAGGCAAGATACAGGGACATATGCATGCTGCCACAGTTCAATTGACTATCCTTGGGAGGGTAAACGGAACTTGGAACCCAGAGAAGCAGGTTCCTGATTAACAATAGGGAGAGGAGGAAGCTGATGAAAAGGCTTTGCACAGTGATAACACATACCTTCAGAGACAGACAAGCATACAAAGAGGGGACCAAGGGAAGACATCTGAGCAAGTGCCCTGACAACAACTGGGAAACTCTTATATCAGATATGTGAGTCACCTCCCTCTTAGGGTAGGCTCATTAAGACCATGAAGGTGTTCATGTCAAGGGGTTTCTATGGAGATGGGTACAAACTGAGCCCAAGAGTGCGACATTGAAGGTGCCATGAGGTCCAGTGAAGCTCATCAGAACCAGCTGTCCAGACTCATAATCTTCTTGGATCATAGGTCATGTTCTAAGTATCTGAGCCACTCTGTACAATGCTGCTTATGTATAGACAGCTTCACAGGAGCCAGACTGTCACTCCAAACTAATAGAAGAGGTCCAATGAAGTCCAGTAAACTTGTCCATGGCTATACCACTGGTAAGTAGTGAGCATATGAATGTAGATATCTCTCTCTCTCTCTCTCTCTCTCTCTCTCTCTCTCTCTCTCTCTCCATATATATATATATATATATATATATATATATATGAATAATAGCACAAGAGGGTCTATATATATATATATATAGACCCTCTTGTGCTATTATTCTCTGCACTTAAATCTATTTTCTCAGGCTGAAAACATAGCTCAGTAGTAAAGTGTTTACCAGACACACATATGTGGTGATATATTATATATTTACTAAAAATAGTCTAGAATATCAGAGGACAAGTCACCCACAGAGCCAAGCCATGAAGGCCAGAGAGTGATGACTTACAACTTTAATTCTATCACCTGGAAGGCAGAGATCCAGATCTCTATGAGTTCAAGGACTAAAAGCCAGGCAGTAGTGGTGCATGCCATTAGTCCCAGCACTTGGGAGGCAGAGGCAGGAGGATCTCTGTGAGTTTGAGGCCAGCCTGGTGTATAAAACAAGTTCCAGGATAGCAAGGACTGTTACACAGAAAACCATGTCTCAAAAAACCACAATCAAACAAACAAGAAACAAAAAAAAAGCCTGGAAAGATGGCTCTGCCCTCTGATATTTGAGGTTATTTTTTTTAAATATACAATCTATCATCATATATGTAAGCACATAACTTAGATGTCCAGCATATATCCATTAATTAATAATTGTTACACTTAGTCATATGGAGGTTGCCTCCGCCTGACAATCCAGCAGATTCAATAGCACCATTTTATATTTGAACCTATTAGATATGTAAATTCCCTTCTCACCCTGAGAAAATACATTCGAGTAGAACAAAAATAAATCAGCAAAAGAAAATTAATTTGGAAAATCCAACACAGTTTACTGGGAAACAAAAGAAAATAACAATTATCTGCCTTAGAAACTTTCCAGGTTCCACAAACTGGGTAATAAGTATAAAATATAAAAGTAAATAGAGAGTAAATAGTGCCAACAGAGTCCTTGGGCTTTATCTGTGTGTAGAGTAAAATTGAAGAATAATGGACAAAGATAGGACCGGGCAGAAGATGCTCAATGTGTTGGATACTTAGATGTGAAAAGAAAAAAAGAGAAGAATTCCAAATGACCCCCAGATTCCAAACTGAGCAGAGAAAAATTGGTTTTTACCAAATAGAAATCAACATGGAAGCAGACAGGAGGCAGGTGAAGGAGAGAAACCAAGGAAGAGGCTCCAATCTGTGAGGCTGAAGTGGGTGTATGGTGGGTAGGAAAAACAGTTATTTATGTAGACGTGGTCTTAGGAGAGAGGAGGCTGTGCCCATGGGAACAGGTAAAATGCCCAGAGATTGCTTGCACGATAAAGAAAGAATCAGGCAAAGTATAGTCCTACAAATGTGACTACACAGAGACACCAGAGAAAATAGATGTGCAATTCAAGGCTTCAAAGCAAATTAAGTATAATTTTTTTTTTTTTTTTTTTTTTTTTTTACTTTGAAAGCCCAGTGTAAATCCAGCCGTTGGGGACATGAAGATAGAAAGTCCTTCTATTGTTCCAAGGGTGACAGTATAATTTCTGGGTATGGAAAGTCATGGCCTTAGAGAGAGAGAGAAAAGAAAAA
The DNA here is from genome assembly GCA_033318265.1 of Phyllotis vaccarum. Lineage (NCBI taxonomy): Eukaryota > Metazoa > Chordata > Mammalia > Rodentia > Cricetidae > Phyllotis > Phyllotis vaccarum. Next base: position 189,084,262 of record JARWLC010000001.1, read on the forward strand.
AAAAAAAAGCTGTTGCAAGATGGAAGTCTGTGAGGAAAAGAAAGAGATAGAAGAAGAAAGGAAAATGTCAGATGCTAAATCAGAGCCTGCCTAACCCAAGTCAAAAGGGAAGATAACAGCCTGCCAATATTTAACATGTAAGGACACCAACAAAGCAAAGAGATGATTCTATACAACATAACCAAATTAGAGGCTGTGACTTGTAAACACTGATAAGAAATAAGGGCCATCAGTTATCAGCTCCTAACACCAAACTTCTTGTTTGCAGAGGTTTTGTCCTAGGAAAACACAAAAGAATACAGAGAGAATGTGGGCTCACAGTAGCTACAGATGCTCACATCCAAACAAACAAAGCCTCATTGTCCATGGTTGAGGGCTGAGTGTAAATCGATCCGATTTTATTTTTAAAGAACAAACCAAGTATTGTTAAAGCTCAGTGGCTAAAGCCTCCTTCTGGGAATTTATTGCAGGGAAAATTATTAGGCATGGGTATACATGTCCTAAGTTCTCTCAAGATATTAATTACAATTTAAAAATATTTTTAGAAGACCTAAATGTCTTCTAAAAGGAGTCAAAGTTGGGATATAATCAATTACACATCCATGATGGCACGTCAAGACTTAGGATAACATTCCTTCTTCCTTGTCTCTATTTTACCCACTTCCACCACACGTGCCTGCCGGGTTCCTTTAGATCTGTCCATGCCAAGTTGCCGCGGACAGTCATGTTGCCAGGCTCATCAAAGGGGCGTTTTGCATAAATCTTAGTTTTATTCCTCAGAAGCTTCCTCAGAAGGTTAGCAATCGTCCATCCTCAGCCTAGCTGCGGACTGTAAGGCCGTGTGTTTTTCTGGTTGTCCACACTCCTTTAGAACACCTGTTTTTCAGGCTCTGCCTCCCACTCCAAGTTGGTGTTCATAGGAGTCAGCATCCTCGTATTCCACATACTCTAACTAGGTTGATTACATTTATTAGAATTTTGTGGGAAGAAAATATTCTGTGCTTCATTAGACACACGATTTGCCTATAATCCTGCTCCCCTGTTAGCTGTTGCTTCCTCTATGAAGCTATGAAGACTCTGCAAACTGTAACTAAGATAGCAATCCAGCATAATTCTTGTCCATAGATATGCAAATGGTTCTTTCTGAAAGAGCTTTCCCCTCTAAGGAACGGGTCAGTTTTACCTACATTTGCATATTCATCTCAATATTTCTGATATGTAGATAGTCTAATCTGTGAGTTATCCTCTATATTGACTGTAACTCACCAGTTTCCTCATTCACGAATTAAAAAAAAAATCATGCACATCTCTGCATCTCTATGACAGTAATGATGTTATCTTGTCTTGAAATTATGTTGATTTAATAGTTTTAAATATGTCAAGCCAAAAAAACCTAAACGTATGTCTCCATTCCTGAATGTTCTTCCTTACTGAACAGCAGAGACATATGGCTGATTCTGGTTGCTCAAGGCAATTTTCAATAAAGTGGCCCTGAATTACAGAATACTGAACCATGGGATCCTAGAGGAAATGCAGGGTTATGCTCCTCTAGTCACAATATTATTTGCAACTGATGAATACATGTCCCTGTTTTGTGTGTGTTCTTCTGCTTAGGGACACCTTGTTTAATAGACATAGCTGATTCATTAACACTGAACTCACAGCCAACAGCATAATAACTCATGTCTGAACAGAGTTCATGCAGCACACCCGTATCTTCCTATGCTTGGGGATACCAGTTGGCTCTTTAGCACTACTACATTTTAAACAAGTGTCCCCAACATAAAAGCACTGTAATAAAAAAGGCATTACATATGTGGACCCATCAAGAGGACATCTTTAAAATATTGAGATGCAATAAGAAGGCAGACTTGCCACCTAGCTGGGCCTTTATTGAAAATATGTGTACTAAACAATTCAGATATTTTACTACTCAGTGTGTACTTATGAGTGTCCTTATAAGAAGATACAGTGACAGAGAACTGTGGCATTGACGTTAGTGGTAAATTTTGTGAGATAAATGAGTTTGCGAACATGGAATCCAGATATAATGAAAACAGAGAGTATCTCTATATCTGAATTTCTCCATATCTAAATTAAAAGCAATATGTGCTTCCCCACTGGTCTTCAGGAAATCATAAAAATAAAAACAAGACTATGTTTATTTTATTCACTGTGTTACATTCCTTAATCTCAATTCCGATGTTTGGCACATGTGGCTCTTAAATGTATACTTTTATTTATCAGATTGAAAATATGCTTAGGTGTACAAAAAGTATTCACCTTATGTATCAGTCATACTTCTACCAAACACTAACAAGAAGAAACTTAAGGGATAATGGATTTGTCTTGTCTCAATTTCAGGGGATAGAGTGCATCACAGCAGGGAAGGCATGGCAATAGGAGCATGAGGCAGCTGTCCCATTGTGTTATCAATAGAGAAGCAGAAAGAAATGAACATTGCTGTTTAGCTAATTTCTTCCTTTTAAATGGAGCCCTGTGTCTCAGCCCATGAGATGGTACTACCACATTCAGGATGGGTCTTCCCTTCTCAGACAAATATTTCTGAAAACATCCCCTTAGATACACCCAGAGGCAAGTTTCTACAGTCATTCTAAATCTAGTCAACTTGACAGTGAGAATCAACCAAATCAACATCACACCACATACTGCTCAATTAAAAAAAAATTAAAAAATAGAAAAATAAAAAATAAAAAGCTCTTCATAGACTGTGTACATATTGGCACAAATTTGTGTAAGAAGATGACTATGTTTGCATCTGAGAAACAAAGCTACAGCAGGCAAAGGCTGGAATGGCCAGATCTGTGCTGAAGTTGAGAATGGTTATGTTCAAATGGTGGAATTTATGGGCTGTTTTTGAATTCTACTTTAGGATTTTTTTTGCATCATCCAAGATAAAAATGAAGACATATATCCTTCATCCCCACCACCATGCCAGGAGGATGTAAACACCTTCCTTTGCCTTTCCACTCCACGCAGCAGATGTCTGAACAGCTCTGAGAACTAGAGGCTCTCTAGCTTGCAAGGAAATGTCAGAGTCAGCACCCCAGGCTGCCAATACAGATTTCACAGCTCAGCCCCATAGGGCTCATTACCATCCCATATAAAATCTCTTACCTACTGTCCTTGACAATGCATGGCCAGAATCAAGTGCTATATTCTTAGGGTGCTTTGTCTGGCATCTTTCAAGGATCCCATTGCTCACTCTTTTAGAACTTTCAAAATACAGAACACCTTGAAAATCATGCCTGAGGATGCATATACATCTATTCTGAGATCTACCAGATGTGCATCCAGAAACAAAGACGTGTCCTTAGCATACATAAAATCTACTGTGCTCAAGACAGAATGCTGGTCATTTAATACCCATGTCATATGTCGTATGTCTAAGATGCCAAGGCCTTGATCAAATTCTTTGAGTGGGTGTGGGAGTATTCAAACACCCATATCAACTGTAAAAGGTAATTGAGGGTCACATTATTGACTTTTTTCTTCTCAAGGATATTCCTCTGGGCTCAATTTTATTGTGTTTAGTTCATATACTATCCTCTATAAAACAGTCTGGGTCAAGTTTAAATGCATTTGCTGCTTAACCTTCAAATAAAAATAAAAACTTGCAATTAATCAGAATTCCTGCTTCCTCTGTTTCATGGTTCTCACCCCTCCCTCTGCACCAAATATCCAGTTAATCCATTACAGAGAATACAAAACCCTCTGCAGTGGGTAGAGGGCAGACAAGGAAGAATGTGGAGCCAGAAGAGATTGTTTAGTAACATTCCACTTGGTAAACTACAACTTAATTGCCTCAGACCCTCAGGATCACACCTTATCTAGAGCAGGAGTGATCACTGAGTTAATCTCTGCTTACTGTGAAGATCATGAGGTCTTGTTCAGGTAGAGCTACAAAAAGTTAGAAATGTCAATGCTCTGCATGCACAGTACTGCCAACCACAAGGACAGGGCTGTGCTCTCCTCCCAACCTGACTTCTCATTGTGCTGGTTCTGTGTCTCCAAAGCCAAAGCCTTTGCAATGGCTCCCCATCCCATTCCATGTTCCACCTGTCCCCCATGGGACTCTTCTGCCATCCCTTCCTATGGGTGCTGGAATAACATGTCCATCATGTGAGAAACAAAGTAGAAACCTCGCCATATACCACAGACCACTGTGAACCCACATCCATGAATGAGTTCAGTACATGGCAGGAACCATTAAAAAAATACCACTTTAGCAACCTCTGTTTTTATTGGATGATGTTACATGGGGCCATTTCCATTTCTGACTGTATATTTCCTTACTTTACAATTTTGTTTCCAGGGTGCACACACTTCTTCATAACCTTCATTCGCCACTCATTTTCTGATTGTCTACAAACAGTTTCAGCCAGAACAGAGCAGGGAACTGTCCTTGGAGATAGAACATCAAATGAAAACAGCGTATGATGATCAAACACACAAATGAGCAGAAGGACAGGGTTTCCAATACTTTAAAAGGAGAGAAGAAGAGGTTAGCTTAGATCAATGTGTGGAGGTGACGTGAAAGGTAGTGATGAGTTAGTTAGGGACAAGTGTGGGTGACAGAATCATCCACAGAGGTGGGGCAATGCACGCAAAGACCCAGGCACAGAATGAGATGCAGTGGAACTTGCTATTCATTTTGGTATTTTGTGGTGCTGGAGACCAAAGTGCTACTGAGCTACATGTCTCTCCCACCCCGTACTTCTGGGGAAACAGAAAAAGATGAGAATGGCTGGCAAGTGTAAGCAAGACACACACACACACAAAACACAGACAAAAAGAGTGGAGAAAAGACGGGATTAAAGGGAGAAAGATCTCAAGTTCAAGGACAGCCTAGGCTAAGGAGTCATGTGAGAGGTACCCTAGGCAATTTAGTGAAACTTTGTCTCAAAATACAAGGTAAAAAAGAGCTAGAGAACAGCCCCTTAGAATGCCTGGCTAGTAGCAGAATCCTCTGGGCGCTGAGTGCTGGGGTTGAAAAGGTGAGTTGGAACACACTTGAGATCTCACTTCTCTGCCTGTGAAATGGGCAAAATTAAACAAAATGACAGTACACAATCGTGGAAAACTCCCACAGAACTGCTCATATCATGGGAAGCAATCTGTGAAGTATAGCAAAAGCCATAAGGATGCCTCTATCTTTTAATATCTTCCTTGAAACTTTGTTTAAGGAAAATCCTTCAAGCAGAAGGCTATAGAATGGCAGAAAGGCAAGATTCTGGAGATGCCTAAATATGCAGTTATAGACTCATTTAGCAAATTGGGGTAATTAGACTCCAGGGTCACTACAGAGCCATTCAAACAAGGTGCAAATTCCTTAAAAACATACAAAACATTCACTTTCTGATGTTGAGTGACAAGCAGGGATCACATGTGGCACATAGGCCATGATGCCATAAGATTTGTGTCAGTGACACGGAGGGACATTCACAAGCAAACACTCATCTAATTGGAATATGGGATATATTTTAGTTTCCTAAAAAGTTGTTTTCAGATTTTTACAATTTGATAATTTGTAATTTCAAGGAAAAGAGGAAGAAGGAAGGCCCCCAGAGTGGCTGCATCTGCTCTCAGCTCTGAGCCCAGCTGGCTGAAAGACTTCTGCTGCTGCTGTTGCTGCTGCTGCTTCCAGATGTGAACAATAAGAAGTATCTGCATGACAATAAAGATCTAGTGCCCTAGGCCTTATAGCCTCTCACTTGCTCCCTAGGCCTGGCTTCAGGTACACCTACCTTCCTAAACCTCAGAATGGCACGCCTGGATTTTCCAGAATGTGAAATGAAAACCATGGAAGATCCTCCCCCCACAGTCACAGTAGGTCCTCCCCTAACAGTCACAGTATGTGCTCCCCATGGTCAGAGTAGGTCCTCTCCCACGGTCACAGTAGGTCCTCCTCTCAGTCACAGTAGGTCCTCCCCACAGTCACAGTAGATCCTCTCCCACGGTCAGAGTAGGTCCTCCCCCACAGTCACAGTAGGTCCTCCCCACAGTCACAGTAGGTCCTCCCCACAGTCACAGTAGATCCTCCCCACAGTCACAGTAGGTCCTCCCCCACAGTCACAGTAGGTCCTCCCCCACGGCCACAGTAGGTCCTCTCCCACAGTCACAGTAGATCCTCCCCACAGTCACAGTAGGTCCTCCCCCACAGTCACAGTAGGTCCTCCCCCACGGCCACAGTAGGTCTTCCCCAGAGTCACAGTAGGTCCTCTCTGTACCAAGCCAGACACACTTTCAATGACTCTCCCGTCCTTCTGTGTGTGATAGAGACTTTTAGAATAGTACATGATGAACAAGGCACCCCCCTGCCTAGGGCTGTAGGTTCCTTTGTGAATGTAGTAGTCATCTTCCCCTTGTCCCTTGACTCACAGCAGTGAGGGTGTGGATAATAGTGAATATCTCTAGCGTTTAAAGCACTGGAAGCCTCCATACACCAAATTTCTATAAATCTAGGCATTGACCCCCAGAGGCAGAGTAATAGGTTCAGGTGAACCAAGAACTTGACCCTCTCCAGTCAGACTCAAGGCAGCCTCCTAGTCTATATAACCCACTTAAGCTCTCTGGCCTTGTTCGTGATGGTGATAACACATCAACCTCATGGCTTGCAAGGAGGCAGGCATATTCAGGATGGTAAGTTCACAAGGATTTTCTTTCCAATATCAATACCCTCCATTCCTATGCAGTGTAGCAATATTATCCCCAGTTCATTGGTGAAATTATTCCTAATCCTCATGGAAGTTGTGCTAGGTCGTCCTGCATCCAACTGAATGGACCTATACCCAAAGTTGGATGAACCTGAAAACAAAGCCCTCATTTGCTGCCCAGGGGAATAGCAATGTAGAACCATGCTTGTAGCTTTCCAAAATACCAGTGATTTGCTAAGTGCAATTAAAAATAACCTCTCACATTTATATAGTGTTTTGCAGTTTATAACAATTCTTTTACATCTACACTTGACTTTAAGGGGGAGGCACTGTTAATTGGATAAGCTTTATGTAGTTTAGTGAAATATTTATAGTAATATATAATTTCAAAATCTGTATGTGCATGTGCGCCTGTGTGTGTGTGTGTGTACGTGTGTGTGTGTGTGTGTGTGTGTGTGTGTGTGTGTGTGTGTAGACACATAAAAACGTATACTGAAAGTATTTAAGGTTTCTATTGCTGTGAAGTAAGACTATCACCATGGCAACTCTATTAAGGAAAAACATTTTAATTGAGTGGCTTACAGTTCAGAGGTTCAGTCCATTATTATCAAGGTAAGATATAGCAGTATGCAGGCACACATGGTTCTAGAGAAGGAGCTGAGATTCTACATTTTTTATCCACAGGAAACAGAAAGTGAATGAACCGCTGGGTGTGGCTTGGCATATATAAGATCTTAAAGCCTGCCTCCACAATGACACACTTCAACAATGCCACATCTCCTAATAGTGCCACTCCCAATGGGCAATTATATTTAAACTACCACAGGTGTTTTCCCCACTTAAACCTTTCATCTCAAAATTAGTCACCACACCCCAACCCAGGTAATATTCAGCTCAAAGCAAACAATATTCAAAGGACTTTAGAAATAGAGCTTGGAGCAATTCAACTGCTTTGTCTCATGGGTAACATGACTGCCATCTGATGCTTGGGAGGTTGAGAAAAGAGATTGCTAAGTTCAGAATCAGTTTGGGATATAGAGTTAATTTGTAGTAAGATGCTATCTCAAAATAAAATATAAGATATGATGGCTAATCGTGGATGTCAACTTGACTAACTACATCTGGGATCAACTAAAACCCAAGCACCTTGGCACACCTGTCAGGAGCTTTTCTTGAGTGGATCAATCAACTGAAATAGGAGACCAATCCCAAATCTGGATCATTTTATATCAGAAAACCCACCCTAAACTTGGGCCACACCTTCCATGGCAGCTCTCATAACAGAAGATGAACAAAAGAAGCATTTGATTTTGCCGGCCTGCCCCCCATTATTGTTGACAAGTTCATCTGCCTTGAGAGATGTATTCCTTCACTCGTATTGGAACCTACTGCTCCAGGATTCCAAAAAGACTAAAGCCCAGTGGCTCTCTGGGACTGCACTGGGACTCCAGCACCAGACTGAGGCTAAGAAATCTGGTCTCGTGGACAGAATAATTAGGCGATTTTTGGTCTTTCTATTGGGAGACAGCCACTGCTGGACTTCCTGGGTTTCAGCCTGTAAGTTGCTTAATAAACACATCTATAATAATATGTGTTCATTCTATCAGGTCTGTTCCTTTAGAGAGACCTAATGTGTAAGGAGGCTGGAAATTTAGTTCAAGGGTAGAGTGTTGCTTAGCACATGCAAATTCTATGTTCAATAATCAGCATAAAAAAAGACTTTGTTATCCTCAAAGAGAGATGAAAACGCAGTATCTGTCTGCTGGCTTTCCAGGCTCAGGAAGGAGTTGGAGTCATTTGCAAAGCATAGTCTTGCTTGTCCCACCAATCATCAAGGCATATACAAGACAGGGGAAAGCCCCTGTTCTGAAGCTTTTGGTAAGTAGAGGAATGACCTAGTCTACATTAGTCCTGCTAAGAACTGTCCATGTAGAGACATTTCTTTCACCTCAAAGAGAAAAAGACACCATTTATCCTGGTGCCAAAAATGAATGAGCATGACCCAGAACACAGATTCACAAGATTATTCTAAATATCAGGTCCCAATATCATATTGGTTTCATGTAAGCTTTTATTTTTTACAGAGCAAATCAAAGTAAAATAATGAAGATGTTTTCTAAATGCACCATTGGACACCAGTTGGCCGGGTTATAAAAGAGTGAAACACCCTTAGACAGGTCTGAGATGATACATGCTAACATTATTTGATTATGGTTAGTAGAAGGCAGGGATCTATTAAGAAAACCAAGACCTTTCATGAGTGTCTGAAGGATGACACAGACACTGAGGCAGGTAATTGATGTGGGAATGCTTTTCTGTAGTGATGTGGGAATGCCTTTCTGTATGCTGTAAATCTCAATCTTTAAATAAAGGAGCTGTTTTGGGCCATGACAGGCACCATAGAAGAAGTAGGAGGAATCAGAATAGGTAGGAAAGGAAGGGTGGAGTCAGAGGCAGATGGAGCAAGCCGCCCAAGGAGCGACATTTAAGGAGCACAGGTGAGCCACAGGCCACGTGGCAGACAGATTAATAGAAATGGGTTGATTTAAGATGTAAGAACTAGCTAGCAATGTGTCTGAGCCATAGGCCAAACAGCATGAAGTTAATGTAAGTGTCTGAGTCATTTCTGGGGGCCTGAACAGCAGACGGCTGGGCAGCTGAGGGGTCTGGCATGGCAGGGTCTGGGTCTCTGGCCGCCCGAGATCAAGAAACCCCACTACTACAGGTAATGAATGGCTGCTAAGGAAAATATAGTTCAAGATAACTCGGCTCTAGATGTGCGATATTCAATATTCAAACTCTTTACAATTGAAGATGTTCTAACCAGTCAATCAACCTTAGAAAGTCTTAGCATCCGTGTGACCTTTTGTTTTTCTTCTAGGAACTACAGTTGAAAGGGAGCATTCAAATCCTGGGCTGGTGTGATGGGGACCCCTATGTTCTAGTTATCACTGGGGTTCTTGTCTATACTTAAGAATTCTCTCAGATAATTTACTCCAATTTGAGACACTATTTACATAATCAGGTTTTTTGGTTTTGTTTACATCATTTCTTTATTGATTCATTGGGAGTTTCCCATCATGCACTTTAACTCTGCTCACCTCCCAGTCCCCTCATACACTCCCCTCACTCTTGTAGCACCCACCAAAATAAACTTTAAAATCATACCGAAACAAAACAAAGCAAGCAAGCAAACAGAAACAAGGAGAAATTAAACCAAAACAACAGTAACAACCACACTCTCACACATATACACACACTCACACACATATACACACACTCACACACATATACACACACTCACACACATATACACACACTCACACACATATACACACTCACACATATACACACACACATATACACACTCACACACATATACACACACTCACACACACACTTGCACACACACTCACACACACATACTCATATGCACATACACACAGACACACACATATACACAGACACATGCACACACAGACATGGACATACACACACATGTGCACACAGACATGCACATACACACACGTGCACACAGACATGCACATACACACATGTGCACACATACACACACACACACACACAAAATAAAACCTTACTTTTCCCTTCTTTTCCACCTCTCCAACACCTCATTCATCCTGTTAGCATTGGGAGCAGTGTGTAGCACAGTAGCCCCTTCTGTCCAATTAGCTTTACTAGCTAAAGTTCACTGCAATGAGTCAGTGGTCTGCTTCAAGGCCTCTGATTTCTGGTACACCATTATCACTGGATCCTCTGGGATAGTTCACAGCTGCCCCAAGTCATGGAGATCTGCTGGTATTGCTCCACAGGCCCAGTCCCTTCCCAAGCAACAGCAGGTCCTACATGGGACAGATGTTAGTGTGGGACAACCCAAGATGGGGGCCTGAGTGGTAGCTGAGCTGAGCTGGGCCACTGGGGCCAAGTACCTCAGGCGAGGGGATGAAGCCAGCTCCCCTATACCTCTACCATCAGGGTCAGTTTTCCTTGTCTGTGGTGCAGAGTAGGATCATCTCTCTGGAGAGCAGGGGTCAACTTTCCCATGTGGGTCTGGGCTAGCCCTCTTGCTTCAGTGTCCAGTGAGAAGCAGGATTAACTTTCCCTGGTCTAGCAAAGGGTGGGGCCAGCTCAAGGTGGACCTATGTATGATTCCATCATGCTTGGTTCCTATGGCGCCCTGGGGTGGCACAGGCTACAGACATCACCACAGAGCTGCAGCTGGCCCACAGACCTGGACATGACCCTCAGCATAAGCTATGGCCTAGACAACATCCTGGCTCTGGGTAGAATCACTGGCCACTCAAATTAGGATGGTTCTGATGGTAGCATAGCTGGGACACCACTCAGGTTTCAGCCCCCAAACCTGCTTCTGTGAAACATTTGGTGGCAATACAGGACTCGGACTTCGTCACAGAACCCAGCTATGATAGGACCGTGGACCCAGACATGGTCCTTGGCAGCAGCCACATATTTAGGTTTCTAAAATTTTTATTTTTAAGTGTATGGGTGTTTTGCCTGCACAGACATGTGTGTCTGTGTACCATGTATATCTGGTGCTGGAGAAGTTCAGAAGAGGCCTCTGCGACTCAAGGCCCTGGGGCTGGAATTACATACAGTTGTGAGCTAACATGTAAGTGCCAGGAATTGAACCAGGGTCTCTAAAAAAGTAGTTTTGTAAGCTTAACTTTTTTTTTTTTTATCTTACAGCTTGAACCCTGACCCATGTAATTAAGAATATGGTTTGCATAAAATAACAGAAAATTGTGCTATGTGCATCTACCAAACATTATTTATTTTTCCTATTGTTCTTTTAAGTGATTTGCAAGTTTTTGAGCTTATAAATAATAGTGCTGAAATGGTGTCTGTACAGGGCTCTTTCTGAGTGCTCTGATTATTTGGTTAGAAAGAAATTTAGTGAACCATCCTCTAGCCATATAGAGTCAGTCAGCTCAACTCACTCCCATAAGAGTTCGCTGTGCTATTCCTTAATGATACTGGTCATTATCAATTAAAACACAGACTTTTTGTAACATACCAGGTAGAATGCAATTATTTAAATATCAGTAACACTGGACAGTTTTTTGTACATTTCATCATTTATATCTGTATATGGGCATGCTTGTGGTACACAGAGCTGTTAACTCTGTGGCATGTGTGTGTGGTTAACACAGGGTGCCTCCTTCAATTGCTTGTCACCATACTCTTTTAGACACTGTACTCAACTGTTCACTGGACCAGATGATTCTGCTAAGCTGACTGGTCAAGCTCTAGGACTCTGTCTTCAACCATCCCAGCACTGGTATTACAGATGTGCACCAACACTCCAGGCCTCTGTGTGGGTACTGGGAACCTAACTCAGGGCCTCATGCTTGCATGACAGACAGTTTATCTATCCAGCCATCTCCAAGCCCCATTTTCTTTGTATTTACCTGTTTGTGCCATTCTCTTTTTACCTATTAACACAATTATGTTTTAGTGATTACAGCACTGTTTCTATAGGTTTCTATAGCACTCTTATTATATTTTCCCTTTGCCTTCTTTCTGCTGTAGCTTTTCCTGCAGCTGGTTAAACCATTTGACGTTTAAGTACTTGTCAGTACCCACCACAGGCTTCCCTTCTCCTATCTCCTTCTGAGTAGTGAACTTTCCAAATATTACCTGGGCGATGGAGCTGCTCACTTTTAAGGACCTGAGACTCCTGCCTAATAAAATAACATATTTTCTTCATTTTCCCCTACTTATTATTTCTATCTATACTTTTAAGTGCCTAATCTATCTGTAATTGACTTAGTGTATCATAGTATATACAAAGATTCTATTTTCCCAATTATTAACGCTATATACTACTTATTAATCATGTGCAATTTGTTAAGAACTTACACACTCATATATAACACTCCAAATCTTGTTTCTCCATAGATTATATTCTTCAAGGCTTTAATTATGATAGTGATTATAAATGTTGATATCTCAAAGAAAAATCCCCATCCTCCTGCCACTTTCTCTAAGTGGTCTACATCGCTCCCCCTGGGCTATTTTTTTAATATCAATTTCTAAATCGATTTGTTAAGTTCCAAAAATAATCACATCAGGAGTTGGATCACAATTATATTAAGCCTATAAATTAATTTGGGAACAATGATATCTTCACAGTACTATATTTGCTAATCCAGCAGCATGATATATGGCTACATTTATTCCAGTCTTGTTTTATCATCCTCAATAAAATTCTGTAGGTGTGCGTATTTTCATATAGATTCTGAATCTTTCTTACTTTACTCCTAAGCATTTATATTTTAATTGTGTTTGGGAAGATATATTTTATTATGTTTTTGTAACAGTTATTACTGGCATGTAACTATTGATTCTTATTTATTTACTCGGTGTTCAGCCACAAGACTGAAATGAGCTTGTATTTCTACTAGAATTTTTTTTCTCTCTCTCTCTTTAAAGTTTGCTTTAGTCTCTTGGGCTTTGAGGGTATAAGAACATTTTCCTCTTGAAATAAGAAAGCACCTTCCCATTGCTGGTTCACTAAGAATTCTGATCAGTAATGAAGAGTGAAATTCTTTCAAATTACTTCCCAGCCTCTCCTGAGAGGATCATATGGTTTTATTCTCTGACCACTAGAAGAAAATATTACACCAATACTTTTTCTCATATTCAAGAATCTCTCTCCCCCATATTCCAGGAGAAGCCCCACTTGGTCATGGTGTATTAATGCTTTGCTAATCACACTGAATTGTGGAGATCATATCAGACAGTGAGCTTTGTAGACCCGAGCTTAGTTGTCTTAGTTGTCAATCGGACAGGAACTAGAAATATTGGAGAGGTGGGATCTGGATGTTCCTGTGATAACTGATATGTGAAGACCAGATGACTCATGGGCTGGACTATTCCCATCCTTGACTAGAGCAAATCAAACGGGACTGACTGGGCAGCAGCAGGTGCTCACTTCTCTCTGTCCCTGACTACTGACCTGATGTGAACAGTTACTCACCCTCCTTTTCCCTTGACTCCCCACCATGATGGACTATGTCCTTGACCCAGGAGCCAGGGCAAGCCATTCGTCAGTCAAGTTGGTTTTAGGGGGAGGGGGTCCATTTTCATGTATTTAATTTCTGTGTATGTGCACAGGTCCACAGTCAGAGGGCAACTCCTGGGCATTACTTTTCTCTCCTTCCATTATATGAGCTCCAGGGAATAGACTTGGATGGTGGACTCTCCACTGAGACATTTTTCTGGCCTTTTCTAGCTGTTTGAGCACAGAAACAGAGAAGAAACTTAGACATAGCTGCACATTAAAGGCTCAATCCCTGGCTGGGTCCCTTGAGCAGGAGTGTGGCCTTGGTCATGTCATAGGTACTGCAGAAACTTATGCCTACCCTGAAGGCTGTGACAAGAATTTCAAGATATCCAGTGTCAGCTTCATGCTATCCAAATTGCACAGAGTGGCTATTCCTATTAACAGCCACTATTTGCCTTAGAATAATCATCCATTTGCTATATTTATTATCTTAAGCTTTCACAGCTTCAGAGTGAGTGACCCTAATTTTAATGTATTTCGGGGCTATTTTTATTAAATGATCTTGATAACTAAACAGTATTAGCTCTCATTACCATTTATGTTTTTCTGTGGCTCACTTTTTGCTCAAATCTGAACCTTCAAGATTAAAAGATTGGGGCAACGTTGGTCACTTTATTCTTGTGCTTCAGTTTCTAGGAAGCTCAAGTCCCTAGAGAACACAAGGCAGCAAGGATATCTAAGTGTGGGAGAATGTGGAATGATGCCTCTGTAGTTGCTTTGGAATTTGACTTAAGCCTCATTACCAATAATTTGCAGCTAAACAAGGCAACATTCTACAGAGATGCTCAAGGCTCCACCAACCATCCTTTCCAGAGGTTGCAAGGAGGTACCGAGCTGAACCCTCCCAACCTCACTAATTTCATACAATACATGGTGGGAGCTGGAGGAAGAGCCTCTCTGAGGTTGTGAAGTATGGATTTGAAGAGAAGAGGCTTTACCTTATGCCACCTCTTCCATAAACCAAGGGAGGAAGTCTCTAAGGCAGTTACTTGTTCATGATTCATATGACGGTAGAGAGGGGTCTATAAGAAGAGGAGATTGAACACTTAGACCTTTGAGAACACACTCTGTGGTTCTCATGGGAACTCCAGAATTGATGAAAATAAGAGAAGAATCCTTCCTTTTTTGAGCTTTACCTTCATGTTTCTATACAGCTAGGGAAGAAGGCAGTATAGGAACACTAGAGGATGGGAAAGGGCAAGGTAGCCTGTACTCCCCTCTTTCTATGGAAACAGTGGTCATAATCTATCCTCTCCAGTTGCCTCCAGTTCTGAGCTTAGGCTGTATTGGCAGCAATCTCCCTTCATGGTGTACCTTGCATGATGTTTTTGCCACTTGTCTTTAGAATCGATTGATTACATTACCTAATACTGGATGGGGTGATGATTTGATATTTTATTGGCTAATCTTGCCATGTTCCCTTGAGATTTATGGATCATTTCACCTAGACTATAGAGCAGGGCAGCAGTAAGGATGAGACTGCATTCATAATAATACTCACTCAGAAGGCAGTTCAAAGCCCTGAGCCAAATTATGTTACATTGCTCCCTGCCAAACACACACCATTACATTACAGATTGTTCAGCAAAGCTTGTAGCAGTGAAGTAAAGGTCCCAAGGGGCTAGTGATACAATCTTGCCCTACTTTTGAAGGCCCTCAAGTATTTCTTTTTTTTCTCTCTCTCTCACACACACTCTTTTCTGAGGCAGAATTTCTCTCTAGAATGAAAGACCCTTCTATGCTGGCCCTACTGTTCTCTTTGAGAAAAGAGACCCCTAAAAATACATATCTGTGAGTATTCAGGACTCTTCTTCTTCCCGGTCAATCCCCTTTTTTCTGGACTTGCAAGGCCTGGTTCTTATGTTTCTTGACCTTCTAGACGAGAAAGAGATCTAAATGTCACATGCCTCTCTCTTATCTGGGACTCTGAACAGAACCAGAAACAAACGATCCACATCCTCTGCTCTTTACCCCCACCTTCAGGCACCATCGCAGTTACTCATGGAAGATCCAGGACACTTGCCCAAGTATCCCTTTCTTGCCATGGACATCAGAGCTGCTGTGCTAACCACAGCACTAGAGAAATGCTCTTATGATAGGGTCCATAATGGCCAAGGTAGAAAATTAGTCCATATTTTAACAGCCCCCTTCTCAGGCCTGAGATACATACTAAATTAATTATCTTAATTAATCCAGAACCCAAAGGCTCTCTGGGTTCTGAGTTTTCTGCTAAGAATATACTTACTGAAGCTGCACAGGAAAATTCTGTGATATAGTCTCCCTTAAATGGAAGGGAAAAAAGTATAGGCACAGAGAAGGCATATCCCTGGTCATCCAGCTAGCAAATGTCCTGCTTGAAATAAAAACCAGATTCTCTTTGGCTCTAAGGCACATATCTTTTTCTCTAAAGTCTAATGACTACTCTCCCTTCATTGAGCTCAGCAATTTGAATTCCTCCTTTTTATCCCGCTGGAGAAACGAGAGAACTAGACACATATCATTTCAAGTAGAAAAGCATAAATATGTAAATAAAATATAACGTGTGATCAGCCCTCGGGTGAGGGGAATAGAAAACGCTCTTGATATCAGCAGCAGATAGGGCATCTCTGACCATGCAGCCTGCGTTTCCACTTGGGGGATTGGAACTTTACTGGTCCACGATGAAGTAGGTATCTGGCAGTGGGTCTTTGATTCACAGGAGCCAGCAATCACTCAGCTTACTGTAAGGACTGGTGAACCTATGGCAGGGATGTGGAGAGACTCCCCGGGGGTTTGATTTAAGCTGAGAATGGAGAAGCAGAGGTTTCAAGGGGAGAAGAGACGCAACTTTCAAATGCTAATATCCTGATTTGAGATAAAGAGAAATGCTTATGGAAAGCAAAACCAAGGCATGTGGGTGTTGTGTGGAAGCAAATCTGGGGGAAACAGTTTACCAGAGTCTTTTTGGTGGTGTTTATATGAGTCCTTCCAGAAACCAATAGTCTGGTGCTGAGGCCCTTGGAACTGATACCTACAGAGGAGCTGCAAAGCGAGACTGGATCAACATGGTGCCTCTTGCTTTCCCCAGTTAATGACCATGGAAATCATTTTTGGAGTCATTGCCTTCAGGGCTCTTTACAAGCTTCAAATAATTAATGCAGTAGCCTGCCTCCTAGTAATACTTTTTCTTCTTTTGATGTAAATTATTGTTTCACAGCCCATGCTGGACTTTAACTCATAACTCCTGCCTCGGCCACGAGTATGCTGGAGACTAAAGATGTGTCCTACATCACCTAACTGTCTGTACTTAAAAACTAAAGGAATTGTCCTGTGTGAGCCCCCAACCTCTGAGTTCTATGACAATTAAGTTAACACTGGGTAGAAAAAGCACCTGACGCTCAGGTGCTTCAGCAGGGAGATGGTCTGTGTGGACAGTGTGGCCCTACATTTAGAGGCATGGCTCAAAGTGAGCTGCCCCATTGTACAGCATCCCTAAGCTCTACCTACTACCTAGATGTCTGCTGTCTGGGGTATGCTAGAGCAGTGGTTCTCAACCTTCCTAATCCTGCAACCCTTTAATATAGTTCAGTATGTTGTGGTGGCTCCCTCAACCACAAATTATTTTGTTGATGCTTAATTTTACCACTGTTATGAATTGTAATGTAAATACTAAAATGCAGAATATCTGATATGTCTCCCATAAAGTGGCTGCAACTCACAAATGGAACCACTGTGCTAGAGAAAAACACTCAATATTTTTGATAAGAAAGCTGCCCAGAATGCAAAGGACACTGAGAGCATTATGCTCTGAAATGGGATTCCTTATGACATGGTAAACAGCAAGAGAACATAACCCACTTTCTAAATGTGTGCTAGTCCTGAAAAGGAGACAGGCCAGGCTTCTGGTCTGTATGTTAATGGCTCACAATAATAACATCCATACCAGCAGCATCAACATATAGTGATTGTTTCATTACAGAAGTCTGAAGAGCATTTTGAGTTTTTCAAAACATTTTAATATACATCATTGTCTCTGCCCCTAGGCCTTCATCTCGGGAAGGATGATGAATGATTAAAATGAGGGAAAGAATCAAAATGATGAATTAAAAATGAAAGAAGCATTTTAAGAGGATAGCATGGAGACAGAGGGAATAAACTGATTTTTTTCAGTGCTAAGGAGGCCCTCTGACCCTATTGTCCAGATGAAGCTGGGGAAGTTCTCAGGGACAAAGCTCAAATTTCTTAATCCCTAGACTAATATATTCCGTGGCCTGCTATTCACCTTCCCATATTATATCAAATTCACTCTCTTAACTATCTTCATTATTTCCCATCTCCGAATCTGCTTCCTCCTCTCATATCTAAGTCACCTATACTACAAGCCTTAGATGAAACCTGAGACCTTCTTCTACCTCCCATCCCCACATATATAGATTCCTGTGAATCTGTCTGTACTCTAACACCTGCCTCTTGGTCCTGGACACTCTATAGCCAAACTCTTAATAGCTTCACCTTAAGTGTGAGACTCGGCTTCTAATATGTCAAGGTCATACCCCGTAGAACAAGAATATACCTCCACCTGCCCTCACTGACTTGGTTGCCTTTGTATCTTTCTGGAGCTTAGCTGAGTTTGTAACTTATCCGCTCCCAAGCTTCTGCCCCTGCTTGTCCTGCTCTATCAAAGCCAGTCTCTCCCACCACTTCCTAGAACAGAGTTTGGCTCACAGAAGAGAATAGGTAAGTGTTCAGTATAAATTACAATTGCAACCATTCACCTTTAGCTGGTCTCCATGGTTACCACCCAACTCCATACTTGAGAGGACACTCATGAGCAGGGGAACCCATCCCCAACCCATGGCTGGAAACTCCTTCAAAGCAATGGCAAGATGTCCCTTTGAGCCAGGATACTTGGCTCTAAGCACTTATATGCTGTATGCTGTGTAGCTTTGATCCAATTAACTAACTCTCAATCTACCTCTTAGAGCTCATCACACAGTCAGTGGGTCTCCTCACAGGAGACAAGCCAATGTGCCACAGATTGTTCTCTTTACATACGTAGCCCTGTGTGTCATTTCTGCTAGCTACACCATACATTTGTACTTTCTGAATCACTAGTGATGAGAGAGTAGGTCTGAATTTACATGAAACTTAATTTTTTTCGGGTTGCTCTGAAACAATATCATAGATTTGATTACTTATAAATAATGAAAATGTTCTTTTTACAGAACTGGTAACAGCCTGATTTGTGGTCATAGACCCATCTTTTCACTATACCCTCACATGACGAATAAACAAGAGGGACATCTGGAAACTTTTTCATAATGGTGCAAATCTACCCATGATGCATTTGCTCCAAAGGCTCTGTCTCCTACATCATCACTTGGAGACCCAGGTTCAACATAAGAATTGGGGTAAACAAAAGTGCCCAATATCTATCAATATTGATGTTGCTGGTCCTGGAATCCCACACTGAGAAACGCTGCTCTAGATATTCCTAAGGACACTGCTTGCTGACCCTGTCTCGTTCCACAAAGCACGCTATTTCAACACCCAATCTTCATGTTTATATCTTATCCCTTTTTCTACTTTTCTTGAATCTTCACTGAGTCTGTAAATTCCTCTGGGCAGAAATTATACTTTCCACACTCTGCACTCTCTCATTTTCTGTTTTGCAAAATAATGAGTACATTTCCAGTGTGATTAATAATAGAATAGCAAAAGGGAAAAAACTCCAAATACCAATGGTAATAAAGAGCATCTACAAATGGATATCAGCCCTAGATTCTCTTAAAAATTAATTATGAAGTAAAGAACATTCTACCATCAGTGGCGATGGAAGAAAAGATTATTTTCTTTATGACATTGTAGAATGTAGGTTATTTGAAATTTAAGTCTAGCTTACTTAAACAGCAACATTTCTGGAAATATAATACTGCAAGCAACATTTCAACTCATAATTTTTACAGTGATAGTCAGACCATTGTGTTTGTCACATGTAAAATCCATTATACAGTCATGGCAACTGTTTGCATTAGGTTATAAATTTTTATTGAGATGATCATCTTGCTATTGAATTTCTAAGTGCATTATGTGATCATGAGCAAATAAGTCCATGGGGGCTTTGAAAGTGCTTTGAATATCATTTCCAAAGATCAAAGTCCCTTAAAGCTCTTACATTTACCTTGCGGAAAAGGAGAAACCTTAACAACAGGTTCAAATCAATTATTTTTATGAATGACTATTACATTGCAGAGCTGAAGGAAGGAATTACCTGGCTTAATAACATATCCTTCTGTCCTTTGAAAGCAGTCAGCTTTATAATCAGGTTTCAGTGAGGAACTTTACCAAACACTTGTTTTGAAAAATCACTGGGAAAATGGACTCTCTCTTCATCATAGTGGTTCAATAATTTTCAAAGGTGTGTCATCCACAGAAATATTAGTGATCCTTGGCGTCCACGCCATCAGAAGCACCACCGAGACACTTAGAGTGGTTGCTATCAGCTCTGCACTCAACCTGTTTCACGAACAACTGAAAATTCAGTTTATTCCAAAGTAATTGATCTATGAGGGCACAATGTAAGCACAGAGCAAATGCTACATCAGCTTATATGTGATTGTGCTCACAGAAGGTGCAAGTAAAAACTCTAAGCTACATAGCAACACACACACACACACACACACACACATGCACGCACGCACATACCTGTACCTGACTATCCCCTCAGTTCACCACTCTTGTAAGACACACCCATTTCTACCTGGTGGTTGCTTTCCACCTATTTCAGATGGCTGCTTCCTGCTTCCTAGTTACTCACAGGCTGTAGACCCCTACCTCAACTTGTAAAAGAAAATACTGAACTTTTCAGGAGGTGTCTGTTATCTGCATTCTAGTGATTTGCACTTTCTGATCCACATGATGTTTACAACTGTGCTCCCAGGCTCATTAATATAGTGCTCCCTTTCCACTGTTACTGAGGAAGTGAGGAGGACCTCAATCCCTACTTTCCCTCCTAAGTCTTCTGTTCTTAAAGCATAATATATCAACAATTGTAGGGGCACAACTTTCAAATTATAGCGGGGCCTGATGCAACATCCTCGGCTGTGTCCCATGCTGGTGTACATATGGATTCTTCACTCCCACCTCAGGAGAACTTTTGCTTCATTTTCCCTCAGAAGTTCATGCTGGATGCTTCACTAAGCCAGACACAACAGTAGTACAGTAGTAGCTCCAAGCACAGTATATTATATCAAGGGCACACATCTCTCCATTCATCTTGGTATAACCAAAGATCCAGGGATCTGGAGCCAGAAAACCTGAATGCAAATCCTGACTGTACCACTTGACAATTCAATGAGCCTGGAGAAAGTTAGAAAATACTGAGCCACTCTCCATCAATCTGCACATGAAACAGAAATACTTACAGGGAAAGGTATTTGAGGGTGATAAGATAATGTGAATTTTAGAAAAAAATGAACACCAGTCTCTTTTAGTTTCATGGGTTTCATTCAGAGATACAATTTTAGTCAACAGGCAAAGCCAAGAGGTCTCTGGGATATAGTTGTATCCAGAGAACCTTCCCAATCACATCCACACCAATAGCGCTTAAGCAGAAATAATATGGAAACAGTTGGATACAGAAACCCACAATCAAAGTAGAATCCAGAGGCCCATAGAATGACTGTCCCAAGTCAGACTCTTTAGTCAAAAGTCAGGAGACCCCACAAGATACGGTGTCAGGAAGTTCTGAGGGGCTAAGGCAGTTTCAGAGTCAATTCTGAGACGCTGTCAGAGCCAGGTAGCCTTAACAATGTAACTGGTACAAGGATCTCCTCAGAGATGATGTTAGAACCAGGAACCACCAGGGCAATGACAAGATCCATGAGTCACAGACCAAAAAAACTATTTCTATTAGATATACAGGGATATATCCCTGCAAGGATGTAGTCTACATGGGAACTTTGAGGATCCCTTGGAGACACAGCACCAAAATCCTTCAGAAACATGCAAATGGCACCAGGATTCCTCACAATGATGAACCCAATGTCCCATAAGAAATACTATCAACACCATGAGTGTCTTCATGACACAACCAAAGACAGAAGGTTTTAGAATCACATCCAGAGCTAAGAGTTTCTCTCAAAATTGAACAAGTCCCCCTTCATGATATTTCTATCAAAGGCAGCACACTTACACCAGAGAAACCTGTGCTCAAAAGATAGAGGAGAGCCAGGCAGAAGAACAGCACAGCATATGGAGAAAAGTCCTTACCAGCACACTTGGTCCTGGTGGTAAGAGGAGGCCCTGGTGGTCCTGTGCCCCCCTCTCCTGGTCGTGTGAGCAGTACCCGGATCTCATATTCCACATCGGGGTCCAGATGCCAGAGTTTGTAGTTGGGAGAGTCCACGATGTGAGTCTCGGCCCAGGTGCCTGTGGTAGTGCGGTATTCTACTTCCTTCAAAATGATGGGACCATCCCCAATAATGGAGTTGGCATTTGGCTTAATCCATAGGTAGGTGGCCCCCACTGCCAACAGTTCTGGGGGAGCAATAGGTGTGGGAGGCTCTGTAAGAAAGCAAGCAAGCAAAAAAAAGAAAGAAAGAAAAGAAAAGAAAACTGTCAGTCTAAGTTGCTTATGAAGTAGAATCTAAGCATGTAAGAAAAAGTGGCTAAACTTTCAACAAAACCAGAGAGGCCTGTCAAGATGGCTGGGCAAGTAAATTATTTTGCTGCCTATTATGACACCTGGAGATGGATCCAGAGGACTCACAAGGTGTAGGGAAACAAACTAACTCCCAAAAGTTGTAGCTGACTGACCTCCACTTGCAGTATTTCTCTCTCTCTCTCTCTCTCTCTCTCTCTCTCTCTCTCTCTCTCTCTCTCTCTCTCTCTCTCTCTCTCTCTCTCTCTCTCTCTCTCTCTGTGTGTCTCTCTCCTACATATTGTTACCTGTGTGAATATGTGCTAGGGATAACTTGTTGAGATTATATAACTTGCTATAGCTGATTCACCTCGTCTTAGCAGCTGTTAGTTGCCTGTAGTTCTTCAACTATGGCTACAGGCTTGTGATATTTTTCCCAACCATACTGGCAAAACATCTTGTGTTATCATTAAGTGGGTATTGTCTAGAGGACAACATGGGTGCAAATATCATATATAGATGACACTATCACATATCAAATTCCCTCATACTGTGGCTTACAATTTTTTAACTCTCCCATGATCTACTCTGAGCCTTAGTTGTAGGGGATCATGTTATAAATTGATGTATCAATTGGGGCTGAACACCCCATAGTCTGTTGTTGTCTGCACATTACCAATTGCGGGTGTGGTGGTTGGTTTTATGGCAAATTGACACAAGCTAGAGTCTTCAGAGAGGAGAAAACCTCAGTTCAGAAAAGGCCTCTATAAAATCAGGCTGCAAGCAAACTTATATAGCATTTTCTTAATTACTGTTTGCTGTGGGAGGGCCATATCCATTATGGGCATTGCCAATCTTGGGCTTGTGGTCCTGGGTTCTATAAAAAAGCAGGCTGAACAAATCAAGAGAGCAAGCCAGCAAGCAGCACCCCTCCATGGGCTCTGTGTCAGTTCCTGCCTCCAGGTTCCTGCCCAGCTTGAGTTCCTGTCTTGACTCCCTCTAGTGATAAGCAGTAATGTGGGAGCATAATTCAAAGAAACCCTTTCATCCCTAAGTTGCTTTGGTCATAGTGTTTTATTACAGCAATAGTAACCCTGACTAAGACAGTGGGTTTCCCTGATTATCTGCATCTACTGCAAAAGGAAATTTCCTTAATAGGGTCTAAGAGCAAAACTTATCTGTGGGTATAGAGATAAGTATTTGAATACAGTTAAGGACTATATTGATATAGAAAGGTGGCTGTAGTAGATCTTCCTTTAGAATCCATGATATAAACAACTATGTTTTACAGTACCAGCCATGAATTTCCCTTATTGAGGAGCCTTAAGTCCAATTAGACAGCTGAGGTTTAACCACAAGATGTCATTGACACTGTTGCACCACTGGTAACATCTTGCCTGGCTGGTCATCATCATGGTTAGTAGATAGATAGGTAAAACTACTGATTGCTTTTCTACCTTGGCATCTTGCATGGAACCTTTGGATACTGTGAGAACTGGTCCTCAGGGAAGAGGCTGTCATGTTGGTTCCACCTCGGATCACATACACTGTTAGCAGAAACTCTCTGCAGATGGTGGTTTGAAGACAGATAGCGAGTGTCCTTGACTAACAGGTTTATAGCAGGAATCAAAGGCCAAAGAAAAGGTTGTACCATGCTATCTAACTGACCTATGTGGCACCATCCTTAGGTAATATACTTAATATGCTTAACCAAATAGAGATAACAAAACTTACAGATCAGTGAAAGACCCCATACAAGGTCTCCACTCTTAGGTTAGCCTGGCCTCAGACTCACTATGTATCCCAGGCTGGCCTCAAATGCCAGATTCTCTTGCCTTGGCCTTCCAAAACTCAGGGATTATAATTATGCATCTCCATACTTTACCAAGTGGTCATTTATTTGTTTTAAGATGCTTTTAAGGCTCTATTTTGTTTTCTGAAAAATGCTTTATTTGGAGCTGAAGAGATAGCTCAGTGAATAGGATTATTTGTTTGCTCTTGAAGAAGACCTGAGTTCTAGTCCCAATACCCACATGGTGGCTCATAAACACTTGTAACTCCAGTTCCAGGGGATCTGATGGATGCCTTCTTCTACCCTCCATGGGCACTGGGCACAATTGGTATATAGATACACACTCAGATTAAATGTTCATATACTGAAATAAAATAAATCTTTAAAATTTAAATATTTTACTTAATATTCGCACATGCATACATTATTTCCACAGGACTTATACAAGGTCAACCAAAGTCCTAGCATAAGTAGGGGAGGAGCTTGTGAAACATGCCCCCCCCCATTTGAGGAAATGTGATATCTACTGGAGAGAGTCACTTTTGTCAGGTATATGGATTCTGAGATGCAACCCATGATCCCAAGAATTTATCTTATTTGTAATCATGCGTAAGTCTGTGAGCATTTACAGAAGAGTATCAGTACCTGCAGAGTCCAGAAGAGAACATCCACTCTCTTAGGCTCAGACTTACAGAGAGTTTCTAGCTGCCTGATGAGGGTGCTGGGAACGGAACACCACACCACACCGGTCTTCCACAAGAATACCACTGAAATCTCTTACCTGGTGAAATCTCTCCAGTCACGCCCACCCACATTTTGTCTGTTTTGTTTTTAAATAAACTTGGTGTGACCATTATTTTTATTTGCAACAAATACAGAAGTGGAGAAACAACCCCAAGAGGTCAGAAAGAGGAAACATGTCCTTGGACACTGCTGCAATCCTACCCAGTTCTTCTTTGTGTCTTACATCTTTCCCTGTAGTTTCAATAACACAGAGACCAGATGGAGATGGGTTCTGCTCCCCTCACGTTAACCATCCCGATAGTCCCAACTACATGCTACAGGGAGGGGTTTACTGTCTTTCCTGGGTACTAAATAACTATCAAGTTATCATCCTAATTATTTTCCTACTGTTAGACATACGGGCTGTTCTAAGCTCAGCTACAGTAAATAATTTGACCATAGACATCTCGATGCAAATGATTTCAGGCCTCCTTGTCTGAGTCTGCTATTGTTTTATGACCAAGGGTTAGAAATGGGGTTATCTGTCAAGTCCTTGAATCCTGTAGCAGAACACAGAGGTGATGGGTAAAAAGTCAAATGCAGATTTATTAAAGAACTCCTTCTTAGGGAGTCTCTGGGCTACTTGGATGTGCAAAGGAGCAGGCGCTGAGTTTGGTTTGAAATGCAGGTGGAGACTTTGGGATTGAGACACATTTTATGTTTTTCTTTTATTTAATTGCCTAGCATTATACATTCTCCAGAAGTAGAATAATTTGCTATAAACCAGAGGTGGACAATATACTCCCAGTGTGACTCGAAGCACATCTTGAGGGACAACTTCAGATTGCCTCTATTATAGCTCGCCATTTGGTCAGAGGAGGGAATTAAGCATATTAGTCAAGCTAGGTGCTTTTCTTTACAAAGCCATGGAGGTTATTACTCAAGACCTTGTTATCTCAAAGGTGTTTGCAAATTGATTTTGGGATAATTTGTTCCAGGTAGAGAAGTTAAGTTGGCAGGCAGATAATTTCTGGACTCATCCTTTGTGAATTTTAAATATATAGAGCTTCTGATGGCCATTATCAACTCTCAGGAGCTCCCATCAGTCTCCAATGAGGCCTCAGGGGTGATATTTTGTAGCTCCATGATGACTCTGCCTAATTCTTTAATATAATTATTCACAGACCGGCTCTGGACAGGATAGAGATCAGCCTACTCTAACGCTGTGGGGGCTGCGCCAGTGGCTGCATTCAGCTCTACCATCAACTTTCTACCATGGTTTACTGCTCTCCTATTTCAGGGATTAACAGTTTTCAATTTCTGACCACCAGAAAGAAAATATGGTATTAATTTTTCCAAACATTTACTCTCTTTTCATGTATTTCTAATAGGAGGTACAAGTATAATAGCAAATTTCTTCTCGTGCTTGTAAGGCCCATCTCAAATGGTTTGCAGGTTCATAAGTTCATGTGCAGTCTAGGCATTATGGTTCTCTCTCTCTCTCTCTCTCTCTCTCTCTCTCTCTCTCTCTCTCTCTCTCTCTCTCTCTCTCTCTCTCTCTCTCTCTCTCTCTTTCTCTCTCCTCAAAACAGGTCATGTATGCATTTATGGTGTTTCCAGTTTTAAGTATCATGAAGCTATTGCTTTTAGCTTTCATATTTTTCTCTTTTCAATGTCAAGCTGGTTTAAAACTGGCATTATTTAGAAGACATGTAAACCAGTGTTAAAAAGAAGAAGAAAACAGGGATTAGGGACAGTAATCTATTCACAAGCAATGTATCATTTTTAAATGAATAGAAACACGCATTAATTCTTATGCATTCTTTTTTACATTTGAGATGACCTCTCCAATAAAACCATGCAAAAGATGCACGTGGACATCCAGTCTGGCATAGATGATAGCTATCCTAAGATCTCAAAGACATCTAGAGGAACAGAGAGTTCCAAAGGGCACTACAGAAATTGGGTAGGTGGAACATTAGAACTCAGGGTCAGATTCCTGCCCCACCCTTTCTCATTTTATACTTCAGATGTTTATGGAAGTAAGCAGAAATGTCATTAAAGAATGTGTATACCGGGAATGTTTAACTTTGAGTAATACAGAGACCCTGAAAATCTGATAAGAAACTCTAGATGTTCTTCTGAAAAATGTACAGAAGAGCATTACCCAAAGTTTTATACATTGTTTCAGAAATGTGTATTCTTCTGTTGTAGATAATCTTCCTTGCCAAAGTAACTGGATTTATAATCATATAAGAGAGGCTTTCAGAGAGGTTTGGTTGAGGGAAGCCTACCTTGAATGTGGGTATCATTGTGCCATGGACTGGAGTCCTGTGGCTTAGTAAACAGTGTAGAGGGAAGAAAGCAGCTAAGCATTAGAATTCTTCTGCCTCTGCTTTCTGAAACATGGCCAGCTGTCTCATGCCCCTTCATTACATCTTTCCTGTTTGGAGAGACTGTAGCCCCTAAACAAAAAGTCGAAGTATGTCTTTCCTCTATTCCGTTGTTCTGTCAGGTATTTTTTTTAACAACAGCAAAATAAGTAAATAATAAAACTATATGTTTATTCAGACAAATAATAGAAATAAGAACATTATTATCTCTAGTGGGCCAACTGTCTGAAAGGGGCCATGAGGAAAACTTTCTGAGTTTTCTATACCTTGCATAGGGTTGTATAACTGTCTATTGCTGTTATAAAGACCATAACTGAAAGAGCCTTGTGAAGGAAAGGCATTTATTTCACCTTGGAAGTTACAGGCCATCATTGAGGGCAACAAAGCAAAATCTCAAGACAGGAGGCATGACGGGAAGCTTCTTCCTGGCTTTCTGCCTGTAGCTCACTCTGATTATTCCACCTACACAGGGATGGTACCACCTACATTTTATGGGTCCCCACATCAATAAATCAAGTAGATGCCCCAGAGACAGGGATGCAGACCAAGCTGATGGAGGCATTTTCTCCATTGACATTTCCTCTTCCCCACCTTGCGTCAAGTTGGCAAAACACCACCCAGCTCAGTGACACTCATCAAAACATAGATATAGTTGTCTTTGTATGTGGGATCTTTAAGCATTGTGAAAAATGCTGACAAGATGATCCAGTGAGTCAAAGCTCTGGAGCATAAGCCTGATGACGTGAGTTCACTCTACAGAATTCATGTTAAAAAGCAAAACACCATGTTTCAACTCTGTAATTCCTATAGTAAATGGGAAATAGACATGGGCGAATCACATGGAAGCTCTTGGGTCAACTGAACTAGAGGATGCAGCTCAGCTGCACAACAGCAAAAGAGACCCTATCTCAACAAGAGGGAGAGGGAACAGAAACTTCAAGCTGAACCCTAACTTCCATGTACACACACACACACACACACACACACACACACACACACACACACACACACACACACACCATACATTTATAAATTATGACAAACATCTTTGGTCAAGGAGAAATAATGTTCATAGGAAGATACACTACTACAGGGTTTTAGATTGAATCACACAAAGTTTATATAATAAAAGAGAAGGTACAGCATTTAAAAGCACATACTGCTCCTTCAGGGAAGCCAAATTTGAGGCCCAGCACCCATGTCAGGAGGCTCACAGTCACCTGTCACTTCAGCTCCAGGGAATTTAGCAACTCTGGGTCTGAAGACTCCTGCATTCATGTGCACAAGACCACATATAGGCGCGCGCGCACACACACATACACACACACACACACACACACACACACACACACAAAATTACTAATAAAAATAAATATTTACAAAGAGATGAGCCTTCAACCCGGTACCATTTCTTACCAAGAAAATCTATCCTTTCTCTCAGATCTTGACTCTCTGATACACCCCCGAGTGCTCAGTTTCTCAGATACCATTTGCTCCCATTCAGGGGCTTTCTCTCATATAACACAATCACCCTCTCTCTGACCCCACAGCATCCACTATGCAAAAACAAGTGATTGACACCTGATGGCATCTCAGCCCACAAAGTTTGAAGCCAAATGAAGAGGGAGAAAAGCCAGCTACCAGAGAGCTATAGCTTGACTTGGAAAATGGCATTGGCCCCCTCTGGCTAGATATCAAAGCCTACTGAAGAAAAAGATGTTGTGAACCCCAGGCTACAGCTGCCCCGGAGATGCCAAAGCAGTCCTTCGATGTCTAGATGGTGGAGGGACTCACTTAATGTAATTCAGCCGCATCCTCAGGCATCAATCTTCAGACCAATTCCGTCTTTCTTTTCCCTGCTGTGAGTGCTTGTAACCGTTTGACTCCCAGGAACCCCAACTGAGAGCAAAAGTGCTTCAGATGGCTGGAGATGGATCAGTGTGTGTAAGTATTGTCTGCTTCGAACAACAATCAAATGTTCTGAAAAAAATCGGATGTCCCTTAAGGTCTGGAAGGTGTGCGGGGACCTTAACATGGTTTAGGTAGGGGTAACATGACCTCCAGGACATGCTATTGCTTTTCTTACACTATCAGAGCTCACATGTATTTTGATTTACTGGTCATATGGTCTTGAGAGGTCGCATGTACACACCAGGAGACAAGTACTAAAGCTGCACTATTAACACTTCCATACTTTTATATACACTTTTACATTTGATAACAAATGCTATTCATGTCAGATGGGGTGTTTTCCTTTGTATTCTTAACTAAGTCAGGTGCTCCCTCTCATTTTGTCTTTGCTTTTTAAATTTTAATTTTATTATTTTTAAAATTATTTTTTTATTTTTTATTTTACATATCAATCACAGTTCCTCCTCTGCCCCTTTCTCCCACTCACCTCTAGCTCCCACCTCCCACATGTCCACTCCTCAGAGAGGATAAGGCCTCTCAGAGAGTCAACGAAGTCTGACATGTCAAGTTGCAGCAGGACCAAGCCCCCTAGGACCAAGGTTGAGCAAGTATCCCTCCATAGAGAATGGGTTCCAAAAAGTGAGTTCATGCAAAAGGAATAAATGCTGGTTCTGCTGCCATCAGAGGCCCCACTAACTCCCCAAGCCACCCAGCTGTCCCCCACATTCAGAGGGCCAAGTGCAGTCCCATGTAGGCTCCCCAGCTGTCAGCTCAGGTCAGCTGTCTCTGTGGCTTTTCCCATCATGATCTTGACCCCTTTGCTCATATAATCTCTCCTTCCTCTCTTTGACTGGACTGGGAACTCAGCCCAGTGCTTAGCTCTGGATCTCTGCATCTGCTTCCATCAGTTGCGGGATGAAAGTTCTATGATGACAATTAGGGTGTCATCAATTTAATTATAGAAAAGGAACCTTAGCTCTTAGCTGGGGTCATCCTTATGGATTCCCGGGAATTTCTCTAGCACAAGGTTCCTCCTAACCCCAAAATGGTTCCTCCTATCAAGATATCTACTTTGTTGCTCTCCCTCTCTCTCCCTCCCCCAACTCAAGCATCCTGTCCCATTGTCTCATGTTCTCTTCCCACCTCCCCTTACTCCTCCCATGATCTCAATTTACTCAGGAGACCTTATCTATTTCCCCTTCCTAGGGGTATCCATGGATGTCTCTCCCAGGGTCCTCCTTGTTACCTAGCTTCTCTGGGTTTATCCATTGCTTTATGTCTAATACCCACTTATGAGTGAGTCTGTCTTTCTCGATTAGGGTTACCTCACTAAGGATGGTTTTTTTCTAGTTTCAACCATTTGCCCGCAAATTTCAAGATGTCATTTTTTGTTGGTGGTGTTGTTGACTGCGCATTACTCCCCTGTGTAGATGTACCACATTTCTAAATCTTTTGTTCAGTTGAGGGGCATCTAGGTCGTTTTGGGGTTCTGGGTATTACAAACAATGCTACTATAAATATAATTAAACAAATGTCTTTTACACAAATCTATTTGGTATTATCAATAAAAATCCATAGCCAGATACTGGGAAGAAGCTGAAATATCAAAGAGAGAAACAGCTCCAGTACTTCTCACCTACCAACACCTCAGGCCTAAAAGGGTGAAGGGAAGAACTCTTGCCTCCCCCCCCCCATCTTACTTTCTCCACCCTGCCATCTCAATTCCTGATCAGCTTTCCTAGTGCTAGGATTAAAGTTGTATCCCACCAACGCCTGGCTTTGTTTGGTCTTGAACTCACAGAGATCCTCCCCAGTACTGAGATTAAAGGTGTGGGTCACCACTCCCTGACCTTCATGCTTGGCTCTGTGGGTGGCTCTGTCCTCTGATAATTTAGAGTATTTTTATTAAATATACAATTTATTACCACAAATGTTCAATAACCACAAATAAAATAAAATATCCTGGGCTAACTCTGTATGACAAGAACTTTAAGTCCTTCAAGAAAGAAATTGAAGAAGAAATAAAAATAAAAAGATCCCCCATGCTTTTGAATAGGTAGGATCAAGACAGTAAAAGATGCAATTTTACCAAAGGCAATCTATAGAGTCAATGCAATCCCATCAAAATCCCAACACGATTTTTCACAGACCTCGAAAGAACCTCAATTTCATATGGAAAAACAATAAAAAAAAAAAACTCAGCATAGCCGAAACAATTTTATTCAATCAAAGAACCTTATGAGGCATCACCATCCATGAATTCAAGCTCTACTATAGAGCTATAGTAATAATAATCAAAACAAAAATAGCTTGGTATTTCCATAAAAACAGACATGTGGATCAATGGAATCAAAGTCCCAGACAGAAAAACATACAACTATAAACACCTGATTTTTGACAAAGAAGGCACCATGGTGGGGTGGAGATAACATCTTCAACAAATGGTGCTGCCATAACTGGATGGTGGTATGTAGAAGAACATGAATAGACCCATATCTATCATCCTGCACAAAGTTCAAGTCCATGTGGATCAAAGACCTCAACATAAACCCAGTTACCTGAACCTAATAAAAAAAGAAAGTGGGAAGTAGCCTTCAATGGTTGGAATAAGAGACTACTTCTTAAATATAACAGCAGTCACACAGACATTGGGAACAGTGATTAATAAATGGGATCTCCTGAACCTGAGAAGCTTCTGTGAGGCAAAGGACACAGTCAATAAGGCAAAATGACAGGCTTTCTCCTTTTCACTTTGGCTGGGGTCCATGCAGTCTTTGAGTACAGTCAGATGTATCACGACAAACTACATTCCAATAGGTGCTACTGGAATTATTTTTTTGCCCCTCATTTCGAACATTTGGCACAAAGACACAACTCTGAGCAAAACAACCTAAGGGGAAGAGATTTAGTTTTCTATCATTATTCTAGATATTTCTATCCACCATAATGGGGCAGGCATGAAGAAGAAGAGGTGCTTATTGCATAATAACAACCAGGAAGGTGTAGGGAAAAGATAGGGAGGGAGAGAAGGAGGAAGGAAGAGAAAGAGACAGAGAGAGAAAGAGAAAAAAAGAAATAGAAAGATTGATTGATTACTGGCTTTCCCCCTCTGTTTTTCCTATGGGTCCCCCAGCCAATAAGGACAATGTTACTCACAGTCAGGGTAAGTCTCTCTATGTAGTTAAATCTCCCTGGGTGTGTGGTAACACCCTCATAGATGTACCATGAGGTATGCTTCACTGATGTCCTAGGCATCTCTTGATCTAATCAGATCATTACAGGGTCGAAGCTAAGTAAGTATTTGATGTCTTAGCTGGATATGGTGAAGTGCACTTACATATGAGTCCTTAGAAGGCTGGGCCAGAGGATGGTGGGTCCAGGCTGGTATGAATTACATAGTGAAAACTTGTCTACAATAAGCTTAAAAATGAAGATCTAAATATTTCAGAACGTACTTAAGATTATGAAAACTCCAAAACAATGTCCCAAGTACTCAGACTGTGAAGAACACAGAGAAATCCAGACAAAGTCAACCCTAAGGCTGGAGTTTAGGTTCACATAGGAATATCTTTAAAATATAGGATTTAAAAAAAAAAACAATATCTAGAAAGCATTCAGCTATTCACAGATACAAAACCAAAAGGCTTTCTTTTAAAATGTCAATCCACACACTGCATCCTTACAATTTGAAACCCTGGGATATGGGGAAGATGGAAATGATAATAATAACCCAAGTAACAGCAGCAAGAGCTTCTACAGACTGGGCATTTTGTGGACATCTGTCAGTGGACTTGGAATGTTAAAATGATAATTGCTTTTATTAGCACAGACGCTCTATGGGTAACAACTCTGAAGATACACTTTTTTTACTTTTCTGAAAAGAAAAGATATCAAGATGAATGTCAAATAATTAGCCATTCAAAGAACCAAGATTAGGATTGAAGTACCTGCCTAAGAGACTTCACTCCCAAGTATTAATGCAAGGATAATATTACCACACACAGAGAAAAGTGAAGTGCTCCTCAGTAATGTGCCAAGAATTTTGCTGTCAGAGAAAAGGTTCTTTTTGCACATCCAACAGAACAGAACTCTCATACACAGGAAAAATACCATCACTTGTGTTCCTCAGAGAAAAATAACTTGACAGTTTGCACCAGTGAACCTAGAGATGATCAGTATCGTCGTTTCTAGAATATGGAGTTTGAATATGCCAATAACCAGTTGTCACAGGAGAGATAGCTGCTACATGACCTTCCTCTCTAAGATGGCGCCTACACAATAAGATAAACCCTACATTCCCTCCAAAGGCTCAAAAACCATCATAGAAGATAAGCTGGGATAAGGGAGGAGCAGAGACAACTGTCTGTTGGACAAGACAGAGCTGTGGCGCTCAGGGACTACAACAGCTGTGGCTGCCTACACAAACAAGCCTGTCAATATGTCAGCATGAAATGAGAAGGGGGTTATCAGTCCACAACCCTGACTGAGAAGCTATGGACAGTTGACAGCTTCTGGGGAAGAGGGACTCAGTTTTCTCTATGGGTATGATACTGGTAGGTCAACCATATTCCAGTGGGTGGCCCCCAAACCATGAAGATATGGGCCAGCATTGACTGGAGTGGATGGAGTACTTTCTTCTTTAAAGGGAGAGGGAAAGAGATCATACAATTGTGGGGTAGGGAGGTTGCTGTGGATTTTTGAAAAGCAAGGATGGAGGATGGAACTACAGTGTATGATGGCTCCGGTATTGGCACAGCCTCTGGGAAATAAGGTGACCAGCTGTGGCTCTGACGCCAGGCTTCCTTGTAACCTTTGTAATTAGTGTGTGCGTGTGTGTGTGTGTGTGTGTGTGTGTGTGTGTGTGTGTGTGTGTGTGTGTAAACTGTATGAAATCTTTAGAACTATTTTTTAAAAGAAAGAGGCTGTCTTAAGACAGACTATTGAAGAGAGTCCGTATTGTCAGGAAGGTCTTCCTTTGGGACATGGTTAGCTAGGTTAACCTTTTTGTTAGACACCACAAACACTTTTGGAAAGTCTTCCTCAGATGGATATCTCTAGGCTTAAAATTTCTACTTTAACTAAATCAAACAAAAAACAAAATTCCACCCACTTAAGCCTATTCAAATATCAGATAGTTGGACATGGGAATTCATGTCTTCAATCCCAACAGTAGTAAGGGGAGTTACTACAAATCTGAAGCGAAACTAGGCTACATGATTGAGTTCTAAGCCATGTTTAGCAACAGAAATGAGACTCTGTATCAAGAAACCAGAAAGTCAAACTAAACATCTAGATACTAACACCAAAATGTCGGTGTTCCATCTTCTTTTGACAGTTCTGAGGAAGCAGGCACTTTCTCAGCCCATGCCCCACACCCCTCCCTCAGACAGATGTTTCCTAATAAGCGTGCATTGGCTGGTTATTGTAAAGATGCAAATTTAAAGAAGCACAGTTTTCTGTCCCATGCTTTCATGGGCAGTGTTTCCTTGGGTGTTATTCATCCCCTGCCCTCTGCCCAGACAGCTAGGTACCAGAAATCAAGAAACATGGCGACACAATTTGTCTTGCCAGTTTTGCATCAATATCTCAGTAGCAATGAGAGACAGACTACTTCTGATGCTACCCAAAGGCCTCCACTGTGAGGAGACTTGACTTTCAAATAGTCTTAAAAAAAAACTAAGAAGTAATTTTTCTTCCTATAGTGATCCATGCAATGAGACGAAAATGTTCTCATTATATGGACGCCAAGGCTCTGACTTTCATAATGTGTAACCTGCTCATATCACATGAGTAATAACCAGAATAGATTCCTGCTTATTCTCAAAGTCTACACTCTTTCCCCAGTACTGAACTGTCTCTTTCTGTGTACTATGCAAACAGTCTTCTATTTCAGCTATGAAGGATACAGGATGGGTGTGTTCACCAAGAACTTTCTGTACATCCAGTACCAGGCTGAGGGCACTAAATTACTACATACAGCTTGTTGTCATCATTCTCACTTCGTAAGTGAAACAAACAAACTCAACAGAAAACTAAAAGCCTAAGAAGATTAGCTAGTCACAATTACAAGCAGAACCTGGGATTCAGTCCAAGGAAGATTACAGACAAGTCTATCAGTACCCTCGCTATTCACAGAGGTCAAGTGATCTTGTGCAAGGTACAGAAGGTGTTGAGCAAGAAAAGGCAGCTCCAGAACTCTCTCACACCATGCTAACAAGAGGCAACAGTGATAGGATTGTGAATGTAGAAGGTATGTAGGAAATCATGGTGTGTCACCTGCCTGAAACAGAGGGACCCCAATATGTGCCTAACACTAAGTTTTAACATGGCTAGGGATAAGAAGCACGTTCTCTATTGACCACATAAATAGAAAAAATTTAAGGATATTTATTTTAAATAATTGTGTGTGTATATGTGTGTGTATGTACATGCACATGAATGCATGCTCAGGGATAAGTGTGTGTGTGTGTGTGTGTGTGATGTACGCATATGAGTACAGGTTTTCATGGAGTTCAGATGCTTTTAATCCCCCTGGAGCAGGAGGTTATAAGCCACCTGATGTGGGTGCTGAGAATTGAAATTAGGCTCTGTGCAAGAGCAGAGCATGCTCTTAGCCTCTAAGGCATCTCTTCAGCCTCTCGAAGGTTTTTACACTGACAAATCATGCACCTGGCCTCTAGGTGGCTGATGCTATCCAGCCCACTAGGTTCACTACGCTACTGTTGCCATTTTAACTCCACACACCTTTGACAGAGAAATAGCAGGAGGCGCCTTTGCTTTTGCTCTTGCCCTTGCTAGACTCCTCTTTGTGTCTCCAGTTAACACTTTTTTGTCCTTGGAAACCAAGGTCCCTGTGGAGTGTCCTCCTG
The DNA here is from genome assembly GCA_033318265.1 of Phyllotis vaccarum. NCBI lineage: Eukaryota > Metazoa > Chordata > Mammalia > Rodentia > Cricetidae > Phyllotis > Phyllotis vaccarum. Next base: position 189,120,352 of record JARWLC010000001.1, read on the forward strand.
GATACTCCCAAACTTATACTTTGTTCTCTGCGCTTCTGGTACCTTAGCACAGGATACAAGGTTTCTGCAGAAGCAAGAGATTAGAGATGAATTCGCCGGAGACAGGAAAAGGGCAGCGATGGCCCTAAACAAGGACGTGACTTCCACTGTAGAGCAGCTTCTGCCTAAATGCACATGGGGCTCTGGATATGAACTTTACCAGTTTTAGATAAAAACACAAGAATTATACGGCATTAATTAGTCAGCCTCCCTGGATGCAGAGCACCACTACCTCTCTCCTCTCCCCCAGCATGCAGGTCCCACTGCTAAAGGCACTTATCTTGAGACAGGAATACTAGTCTCCTAGGACTTCTAATACAATATGCCACAATGCTGGCAGCTGAAAACAATAGCCATTTATCATCCTGCAGACCCAAAAATTATATGCCTGACATTGAGATAGTTGTCAACAGGACCACTTTCCCTTGAGGGGCTCTAGGAAGACTCCTGGTCTGTCTCTAAGCCTCTTGGGTTATGCAATAGTCCTCGACTTCTGTGGTTTGTGTATGCATTTAATCACCCTCTGCCCTGTCTTTACATGATGTTCTTATATGGCTGGAATTTTTATACCCAAATTTCTTTCTTCTTATGAAGACTTAGTTCATATTAGATTAATATCTGCCATTGTTAGGGTTTCTAATTGTGATAAAATATCATGACCAAAATTAACTTAGGGGGTAAGGAGTTTCACTTGCACAGCCCATGTATGACTGCTAAGCACACTTCCTAAAGGCAGCCTGGCCTCTTTAATTAGTCTTTCCAGTTTGGGTACAAGTGTTCTCCATGTGAGTCTTGGAGTGGGGAGCATTTTATAACCAAACTATAAGATTGATTTTCAATACCTCTTATTTGGGCTGCTTAAGCTATAATCAGAATTAAATCACTTTGAATCCCAGATCAGGTATTTTTAGACATATGTAGTAGACGCTGGTGGTGGGCACACGGATTTCTTAGTGGTTGGTACCTCCACACTCCAGAGACATCCTACCTCCAGCACCTGCACTAACTCTCTGCTAATATCGTTGTCACAGGACTGTAAGAGAACCATGACAAGGCAGACTGGCTATGTCTGGAGTCTACACTCAGAGATAATCTTTACCCAAGGAAGGATGACAGTAGGTAAATACATAACCTAGTTTGCTGGCTCTTGATAAGTTAGTATGGTAATTCTCTATCTCCCAGATGATCCCTAGTGGCACTGATCACCAGATACAGGGCAAGGTTACAAAATCTTGAACCTACCCTTCAGGGGACTCACTTCCTTCTCTGCTTCACCTCCCCATCCCCACTGCTATGTTCTTCAACTTATAGAAAACATGCTTGCAAATACGTCTCAGAGTCTGTTTGGGGAGATATATAATTTAAAATTTGAAAGCCCTGACATGTTACTTAATACCTGTATCTCAGTTTCCCCATTTGTGCTGTAAGGACAGCTCAGTGGGTAGAATATTTGTCTAGCATATATAGATACTCAGATCTAATCCCAGCATCATGAGAACTAAGGGTGGTGATGTATGCCTTTATCCCAGAACATGGAAATGTGGAAGCAAAAAAATCAGAGATTCAAGGTCATCCTTACCTACTTAGCAAGTTTGAGGTCAGTCTGGGCACTGTGAGATACAGTCGAAAGCAAACAATGAAAAATAAAAACTTCAAGGAACAACAATAAATCCACAAATAATTAGACACTGAAATTCTTCATTTATAAAACAGATTAACATTATCACTTTTCTTACAAAACATGTCATGAGGATAAAATAGATAATTATATTTAAAACAAACAGGCCTCTCCCAGCACATAAGGTGCATTTCACGTCCCTTATCACAACACTCCTATCCAATTGTTGGTGAGCTAGTCAGTCCAGGGTAACTGTTCTCTTACCCTGTAGAACAGAACGGTCCCAGCATGTCCTGCTTCATACATTTGAATAGAGAATCAACAACAACTTCTCAGTTTTCTAATAGCTATTTTCACAAACAAATAAATTCAGGAACCCAGCCTCAGTCTACTCAACCGATCTTAGTGAAACCTATGAAGTCATTTAGAAATGCATAATTCAGTAACAGCTTAGCACCAGATGAGATTTTATGATCTGCAATACTCTGTCTGCCCCTGGCTCCTCTTTGTCCCTCAGTGCCTCATAATTTTCAAGATTACTCTTTGCTGGGCCATTTCCCAAAATTAAAAGCAGAATAATTATATGAGAAGAGCCTTTTTAAAACTTACTTGCTAATCAGAAGTCTTCGGAAAGCATGAATCAAGAGCCTGTCTCCCTTGGAGGAGGACCAAAGAGACCCAGGATTGTCAAGCTCTGCAATCAGAAGCCACTCTGCAGAGGCGTCTTGTCTCAGAGCAGCAAGGGTCATCTAACAGGCATCTTTTTTGTCCTCCTGTCCTACTTTTACCCAGAAGTCCTGCTCTAAGAAATGAGTAAATGGATCTCACATCTTAGTGAGTTTGAATCTCTGAATTTCAGATATACCCGTGTACACACTCATGTGACAGTTAGAAACATTATACTACAGGGAAAGAGCAGCTAATAATCATTTTGTGTTATGCATATGCTTCTAGCCCCAAGTTTACTTATATGAACCCATTCATCCCGAGTACCATACCATAAGGTAAATTTCAAGTGCATCTTAAAGATGAGAAAAGCAAAGGAATGTGCCCGCCTTTTACCTTTGGTCTTTTGGCTTCAAGCCCACCTTTTTAAGGGTTACCTCTGTGACTCTGGGATAGAACCCTGCAAATTATACTTCCAGGTGCCTAGTAATAGGGGACTCTAGAGCAATGTTTCTAAACCTTTCAGTCATGACCCCGATACAGGTCAAATATCTTGCATATCAGTTATTAGCATTATGATTCATAACTGTAGTAAAAAATTACAGTTGCGAAGTAACAACAAAATAATTTTATGGCTGAGGGTCACTACAACATGAGAAAGAGTATTAAAGGGTGGCAGCAATAGGAAGGCTGGGAAAACCCGGGCTAGAGGGAGCCAAACAAAAGACTGAGATGCTCCCTTCTTGTGTCACTGCCAATGGAGCAAGAGGTAGCTGAATTTTGAGCTTTCATTTGTTTTTTTTCCTGGTCTTTGGTAGAATAATAGCTTAGCATCTCACTGGAAACCTTGCCAGAATCAAGGTTGTGCCCTTAGTCCTGATGTACTGTGGCAGAGGACTCTCCCTACAAAGGTCTCAGCAACTAGCCCTACAGGGTTCTTTTTCCAGAATTTAGACTCTACAAGACTTGTTCCCTTTGTCTGGCCGAGACCTAAATGTATCAAGTGCCTCCTGCCATTTTTGGCTACTATAGCCAAAATGGCTCTTACTCTTGTTCTGACAGCCTTCCATCATTTTTGTAAATGCCTTCAATCAATGAAAGTTCTCTGTTTAAAATACATTGTGTGGTCTGGGGGTTGCTTAACCCTACATAGCAAAGCTAGATTTTGTAATCATCTTCATTTCCTAAATCAATAAACTAAGAGACAGAGATAAGTAATTTGCCCAAGGTCATACAATTAGTACATGGTAAAGCCAGGAGATTCAGATTGCCTTGCTCTAGAATTTGTGTTTTTAATTGCATTTTATTTATTAATTTGTTTACTTATTTACTTGGGGTGTATATGTGTGTGTGTCTGTGTGTGTGTATGTGTGTGTGTGTTTGTGTGTGTACATGCAGACACCATGGTTCACATGGGGAAGTTAGTAGGTAATGGACAGGAGTTGTTTCTCTTCTATTATATAGGTTCCAGGGACCAAACTCAGGTAGACAGTCTTCTTTGTGCCAAATGCCTTTCCCTGTTGAGACATCTCACTGGTCTAGAATTTGTGGTTTTAACTGATACATACAGTCTCCTTCCCTACCCCCCGGTTGTTCTATCTCTCTGGCCAGCAACAGAGCAAGACATAGATAAGAGCTGAACAGAAAAACTCTGGTTCAACTAACAACTACCGAAGTCTGAGTCTACTTGTTCCCAGGACAATAGATCAAAGAAAATTACTATCTTTACTCCAGAGGAACCTGTGACTAGAGAGTGAACCAAATTTAAACTTGGGATGAAAATAAAATTATACAACTGACAGCGGTACCACCAGGGTTGTACTGGCTTACACAGAAATGTAATAAATCAGAAAAGCAGCCCGCAAGGTCCAAGTTCTACTCTCAAACTTTTAGAACCAAAAGGACTCTGAAGATGTGATGAAGACACAGCCATTGGGTCTAGTGCCCTGTTTTATGCAGGTGAGCTCAGCATAATCACCTATAGTCATTAAGTGAATAAGAAAGATAAAAGAAAGATGTTTCTCAGTGGCTTGAAAGATAACTAAAGAGGCCATTAGGCAGGAAACTTGTGAAACTAGAAAACTGGAAAGAAACTAGGAAAGGCCAGGGAATAAATATTCCCATGAGTCAAATGAACACAGTCCAGATGAATTGCTGTAGAAATCTGACCTCTGGTACCATATAATAAGAAACTTATGTGTGTTGGGGCACATAGACCATGGCCACTTCTTATAGTACGTACAGGATATTAATATAAGCAAAGATATAAAAATCAGATGGAGGAGGTCATAGAGGGCTTCTTGGTGAAATCAAGCTGCAAGGTACATTTTTGAAAGGAGATACTTTCACAAGGGTGGGGGTGTGGTGGGTTCCTCTGAGCTAAGTCTAGGTTATTCTCAAGCTGCATGTCCTACAGAAATAAAGGTGACATAGAAAGGCAGCAAAAAGATGAGCAGAGAAGTCAGTGGGTACTAGATGACGAATTCACCATACCAAGACTTTGTAAGGACTAGTAACACACAGACATAAATTCCTTTAGGACAATTTTTCTGAATATTGAATAGAAAACTTGTGTGATTGAAGGAAATTAGACCTGGAAGCCTAGTAAGGAAGTCAGCATCAGTTGTCAGTTATGGATGGGAGGGATGATGCGGAAGTCTGAGAAATATGATGGTCCTGGGGTTGGAGAGGCTGAGTGAAAGGAATAAGTCACAGGTTCAGGAAACTAAATGGAGACAACACATGGCCATTGATTGGATAAAAGGAGAAAAGAAAATGGAGCCAATACAAAGATAACTTTCAAGAGTCCTGAGTTCCTACACAGACTTCCTTGACCCTCGCAGTGCTTATGTGGCTAATATTAGCTGATATCTATCTCCTTCCCCTTCTAAGTATTCTAATGCTCTGTTATAGCTATATCCAATGTCCTGTGTGTAATCTCTTTGCAATTCAAAGGGCAATGTGAGAGATTAAAAGATTGAATGATAATTGGGTCAAACAAGTTGGCTTACTACCACTATTGCTTAGTTGTACTACTTTGGGAAATTTACATCATTTCCTTGAGCCTGGGGTTCTTCATCTGCCTATACTCAATTGGGCAATAGATACTACCTGAGTAGGTCTTGGTGAAAATCAAATGTAAATCCCAGAAACCTGACAAAGCTGGTGGCCTTATTTTCTACAATGATCTTTCTCTTCATTCCAAAGCTCTTTCTAACAATGACCATCTAGCCCAGACTCTTAAGTATCCTGTGATACACAATCTGAGCATCTGGATCCTCAAAGCATCTTGGACTGAAGTGAAAGAGTTGAAATGCAGGTCCATGAATGAAGAAACCACTTCTCTCCCACAAGGATTAGCAACTCACTATTACACAACGCTGTCACACAAGAATAAGTCCGAGAAAACACAACGAAAAGGAGATGCGGAGAACAAGATAAGGAAACATGCGGTCTAGAGCAACTAGTGACCATAAGGCTTCACTAGTTGCTATGCTACCAGACACAGAGAGAACGGCTTACACAGAGGGGTGATGGGCTTTAGAAATATTGTTATTTTGCAAATTTCTCTTCTTGGTCTATCCCTATGTGCAAGGGGGAGACACATAATTAGTCTCTAAGCTGCTGAAATGGCTAGAAGTGACTGAAAATATAGATTCCTCTGAAGTGTCAGGAAGGGGTATCCAGATGGATTAAGAAGCTTATCCACATACCCTGCTCAGTTTGTGTGGAGAGTTTAAGAGATGATTGCCCCCTTTATGTAAAGGGACTGAAAATTAGCTTCTTCCAAATCCTCTCTTATTCCCCTAGGGCTGTCTCTGTACTCTGCCATATTCAGCCAGGAGAGAAGAGTCAGCAGAGCTAAGCAACTGCTCTCATGACAAAGGGCTTGCAACAAAAGAATTCTGCAAAACTCTGCAAGGTCCTATAGACTGCAGTCTCATCCTCCGTGGTTCTGTCTTAAATAGGTGGATAGAGGTTTCAAGGGCAGAAACAATGGCTTCACTTAATGCTAAGATCTTCCATGGTCTTATATAGCTCCATGCAAACTTGGTGTTCATGACCCCCAAGCAATATTTTAACATTTCTAATACAGTATTCAAGTATTTCTTGATCATGGGTACAAATAACATAACTTGAATATATATATATGTATTGGCTTTTAGTGAGTTATATAAAACAACCAAGTTTTAGCTGGAACAATTTCATAGAAGAAATTCTACATGATAGTACAGAGAAGTTATTTTCAAACTTTTATACACATAAAAGGTTCCAATAAAATTCTACTTTTATACAAATACTTTCTAGAAATATGAATATAAAATATACTCCAAATCCACTTGGGAATCCCAGGATAAATATCAAGACCTGACTATGATATCACAAAAAATAACTCTGAGGCCCATTTCTCGTAGGCATGGAGACAACAGCCTATAAAAAAGAAAAAAAAATAAATTAATTTATAAAATGAAGAATAGATCATAATCAAGTTGATTTTATTCTAGTAATATGAGATTGGTTTAAGATGAGAAAATCTATCAGATGAAAACCATACAATCACAGAAGAAGTTAGTAGAAAAGACAAAAGGCAGGGGATGGGGAGGCTTCTGGATGTGACATGATTATTATACAAATGAATTCACAGCAGATATGATTATCCACACAGGACCTCCATGTGATCACAAGTTGAACATGTGAACATCAAGAATGGGGAAGGGGTATCAGATGCCTCACGCCTAGCTGAGAAGTTCAGTCAATAACTATTAAGGAAAGAAGAATCATTTTACCTTGGGCTGTAGCAGCCACTGGCAGTTTGTCCATATCCCAGTGTATTTTTATAAGAAGCACTAATTTGACTTAGTAGGTTGTTTAAAAAAAAAAAAAGATATAAAGCTGAGGGTATGAATTTTATAGGGTGGAGGGAGCTAGGTCCCAGGGTAGAGAGAATAGGATGGTTATAACAAAGATACCTGTACACACTCAGGAAATTTTCTAAAAATATGTTCAGTCATTGCAAAAGATGCCAAGGAAATATTGATGAAAGTCAACATTCACTCGTGTATAATGAAGTGCTTAGCAGTCAGTCATAGAAATTCCTAATGTGGTAGAGGTCTACAAAATATAAGTTTAAGATCATAATTAACAGTATGATATTAAAGACTTTCTCTTAACTTTTCCAATTCTACTGGGTGTTCTTGCCAATGCAATGAAGCAAGAAAAATACATAAAAATTAGAAAGGAAACAAGATAGCTTCATTAGTCATAGATCATAGGATTTTATATATAGAAAAATCTCTCCTTCCAAAATATCAAAATATAATGAAAGTTATCAAGGGTATTTTAACAAAGTTTCATATATTAATATTTGTGCAATATGAAATATTATAAAAAGAAACAAAAAGATGTAATTTACTGAAGAGTAGATACTCTAATAATGTTCCCTTTGGATGGAGGTAATTGACTCAGAAGTAGTATGAAGTATATAGAGTATCACAAATGTTTATGGCCAGATTTACATGGTTATATGAATGTATACTTGCATAAAATTGAGATATTCATATGACATTACTATCATTTATCTCAATGTATAATACCTCAATAATGAAATAGTTTCAACAAATATGTATATATGTATATGTATGCATTTATGTTTGTATATATACTGAAATATCCCTCTACACTTAAAGCTATAAACATTACTTAAGTGTGTTTTAAATGTTTTAATAAGGAAAAACTATTCAATATTTGTGAACTGGAAGAGTCAATATTATAAAGTTTTAAATCACCTGAGTTGAACTGCATGAGATTGTTTTGCTTCATGCTGGCTTCATGGAAAATTTGACAAATGAGTTCTGAAATATTTGTAAAATAAGGAAAAGGTAGAAAATATTTCAAATAAATGGAAAAAGAAAAAGTGAGAAATTTTATATTACAGGATAAATGTAAAGACTTATTATCAAGCTCTGATAATTGAGAAAATATGGCACAGATTCTAAGTAAAGACGTAGGATAATAGACGTTGACAATCTTACCGAGTTGTGATCCTATGAACCACAATACTGTGCTGCTTAGGTTTTTGTCTACTTGACACAAACTAGAGTCACTTGGGATGAGAGAATCTCAACTGAGAAATTGCCTTTAAAATGGCCTGTAGGTAAGCGTGGGCATTATATTGGTTAATGATTGATAAAGAAAGGCCCAATCCACTGCAGGTAGTAAAATTGCATATAAAAGCAGGATGAGAAATACATAAGAAGCAAATGAGGAAGTAGAGTTGTTCCATGACCTCTGCTACAGTTGCTGTCTCCAAGTTCCTGATTGACTTTCTGTCCTGATTACTTTTGACATTGTACTCTATAAGATGTAATAAAACTTTTCATCCCTAAGTTTTGATCAATGTTTTATTAGCAAGAGAAACCAAACAAACTAAGGCAAATAACAACTTTCTAGGCAAAGTGTGCCCACAAGTACAATAGAGGCATGGTCATTGCTAGTGTAACCAATTAGTCTTCAACTCTATTTCAAGCCATTTACACAAAAGGAAATTCACAACTGGTACTGTAAGTCCACTTTAAAAGCTCATGTTTGGATTGGAGAAATGATTCAGTGGTTAAGAATACTTGCTGCTCAGAGAGGATCAGAGTTTGGTTACCAGCAAGCACGTAAAGGCTTGTAACCATCTATAAATTTACAGTTCTGGCAGATCTAATGCATTCTCCTTGCTTCTGTAGCAGTACAGGCACATGGTACATTTGCATACTCATACAAATAAAATATAAACAAATACATATTTTAAAATATAACCATTAAAGGCCCATGACTGCGGTAGCCTTAAAACTAGGGGGCAAATTTCTTCTGTTGTTTAGATAAACTGGCATGGTCCCAAGCTGCCTTCAAAATATTTATGTCTAGCAAAATATTTATGCTAGACAAATGTGACTCTCAGCTTCAATCAGAAAAGTTTCACTTTCCAATGACAGTGTGCATATAGGAACACACGAGTGTCAAAGTGCTGGGAATAAGTAGAGGTTGAGCACTCAGCCTGAATAGGACTGTTATTCCACATTCTCTTTCCCAAGCTAAAGAGTCTTCACAGAAGACAGGAAAGAAGAAATGTAGAAGCGGGAATATTGGAAGACAGGCTTCTGTGATCTTCTGGGCTTGGTGCACTCAATGTAGCCATGATCTCACAACATCTGTGGCTATCTGCAGTGAGTCTACACAAGACTGGACCCTATTAGCAGTTGATCACAGATTGGAAAAAGACTCATTAGACTCTATTTCCCCCTATTGAACTACTGGGTACTGATGGATTCTGGGGAGCATAGAGACATCATCTTCAGTTGTGTGTCCACTGAAGAATCCACTAGGCTTTAATGGATAGTTCTAAATTTATAGTCAAACAGACAATCCTAGCTAAATTTAGCAGATTAAAAAAACCCATAAATCTAGAACCTTACAGAAGAAAAAACCTAAAGAAAGGAAATACACGCAAGCTACCACCAAAGATAACAAGAAATAACAATTAAAAAAAGAGAATATAAAGAATCAATGAATCAAAGAGTTGGTTCTTTGAGAAAGTCAACAAGATAGATGAACTCTTATCCAAACTAACCAAAAAGCAGAGAAAGAATTTCCAAATTAACAAAATCAGAAATGAAAAGGGGGCATAACAACAGACACCTAGGAAATCCAGAGGCTTATCAGGTCATACTTTGAAAATCTATACTACACAAAAATGGAAAACCTAAAAGAAATTAACAGCTTTCTGTCCAGATACCACTTATCAAAATTAAGTCAAGATCATATAAATGACCTAAACAGGCATATAAGCCCAAATGAAATTGAAGCTGTTATTAAAAGTCTCCCAAGTAAAAAAAATAATAATAATAAAATTAAGACCCAGAACCAGATGTTTTCAGAGCAGAAATTTATCAGACATTCAAAGAAGAACTAATACCAATACTCCTCAAACAATTCCATACAGTAAAAACTGTAGGAACATTGCTGAACTGTTTTTAGGAGGCCACAATCACCCTGATTGCCAAGCCACTCGAAGATGCAACAAAGAAAGAGAATTACAGACCAGTCTCTCTCATGAGTATATATGCAAAAATACTCAATAAAATTCTGGCAAACTGAATTTAACAACATGTCAAAAAACAAAAAATCACCCACCATGATCACATAGGTTTCATCCCAGAGATGCATGGATGGTTCAACATACAAAAGACTATGAATGTTATCTATTATATAAGTAATCTCATAGGGAAAAAAACCACATGATCATCTCCTTAGATGCTGAAAAAGCCTTTGTCAAAATCCAATACTCCGTCATGATAAAAGTTCTGGAGAGATCAGGAATATGGGGGAAATACCTAAATAAAATAAAGGTATTATATCGCAAGAGGACAACCAACATCAAACTAAATAGAGATAAACTCAAAGCAATCCCACTAAAATCAAGAATAAGACAAGGCTGACCTCTCTCTACTTATCTATTCAATATAGTTCTCGACATTTTAGCTAAAGAAATAAGAGAACAAAAGGAGATTAAGGGAATACAAAGTGGAAAGGAAGAAGTCAAACTATCCATTTGCAGATGATATGATCCAATATATAAGTGACCCCCAAAATTCTACCAGGGAACTCCTACAACTGATAAACACCTTCAGCAATGTAGCAGGGTACAAGATTAATTTAAAAAAAAAATCAATAGCCCTACTATACGCTAAGGATAAAAGGGCTGAAAAAGAAATAAGGGAAACATCACTCTTTATAATAACTGCAAATAGCATTAAATACCTTGGCATAACCCTGACAAAAGAAGTAGCAGACCTGTTTGAAAAAAACTTTAAGTCACTGAAGAAAGAAATTCAAGAGAATATCAGAAAATGGAAAGATCTGCCATGCTCCTGGATAGGTAGGATCAACATAGTAAAAATGGCAATTGTACCAAAAGCAATCTACAAATTCAATGTAATTCCCATTAAATCCTAATATAAGTTTTTACAGACCTTGTAAGAACAATACTCAAATTTATATGGAATAACAGGAAACCCAGGATTGCCAAAACAATCCTGCTCAATAAAAGAACTTCAGGAGGAATCATCATCCCTGACTTCAAGCTATAGAGTTATGGTAATAAAAATAGCCAGGCACTGGCTTAAAAACAGACTCGTGTATCAATGAAATCTAAGTGAAGACCCTGACATTAACCCACACACCTATGAACACCTGATTTTTGACAAAGAGGTCAAAAATATTCAAATGGAAAAGATAGTATCTTCAACGAATGGTATTGGCAGGACTGTATGGTAGTATGTAGAAGAATGCAAATAGACTCAAAACTACTATGACCCTGCACAAAACTCAAATCCAAGTGGATCAAAGACCTCAACATCAACCCAGCTACACTGAAATTGATAGAAAAGAAAGTGGGAAATACCCTCCAAAGCATTGCACATCCACTTCTAAATATAGAAGCTTCTGTACAGCCAAGGACACAATCAATAAGACAAAATGACAGCCCACAGAATGGGAAAAGACCTTCACCAACCCTACAACTGACAGAGGACTGGTCTCTAAGATATATGGAGAACTCAAGAAACTAGAGCCCCAAGCCTAAATAACCCAATTAAAAATGGGGTTCAGAGCTAGAAAGGGAATTCTCAACAGAGGAATTATAAATGGCTAAAAGGCACTTAAAAAATTGCTCAACATCTGTAGCCATCAGAGAAATACAAATCAAAGCAACCTTGAGGTACCACCTTACACCTGTCAGAATGACTAAGATCAAAAACACAGATGGTAGCCTATGCTGGAGAAGATACAGAGCAAGGGGAACACTCCTCCATTGGCGGTGGGAATGTAAACTTGTACAGCCACTCTGGAATTCAGTCTGGTGGTTCCTAAAAAAACTGAAAATCAATCTCCCCAGGAATCCAGCAATACCACTATTGGGCATATGCCACCCAAAGGATAGACATTCGTACCCAAAGGCATTATTAGATCAACTATATTCATAGCAGCATTATTCATAATAGCAAGAACCTAGAAACAAGCTCAACTGGAGAATTGATTAACAAATTTTGGTACATCTGCACAATGGACTACTACTCAGCAGAAAAAAAGACACCCTAAAATTTGTATAAATGGATGGATTTGGAAACTATCCTCCTGAGCGAGTTATCACAAGCCCAGAAAGATAGGCACAGGATGTACTCATTCATAAGTGACTTTAGACAAGAAGCAAAGAATACCCAAGCTTCAAACCACAATCCCTGAACAGCTTTGGATCAGAAGGAACTTAAGAGAGACAACCAGGGATTCCCCTAGGAAGGGAAAATAGAAAAAAATCACCTTAGCAAACTGGGATCATGACGGGTTGCAACCAAGAAGAGGTGGGAACCAATCATGAGAGAAGGAGATGGTTGAGTGAGAGGAACAACAAGGAGGGAGAAAAAAAGAGAAGGATATCTTGATAGAGGGAGCCATTGTGGTGTTGGAAAGAGACCCGGTACTAGGGAACCCTCCATGAACTCACAGGATGTCCTGGCTAGGTCTCCATTGAATAGTGGAGGGGGTGCCTAATCAGGACTCCCCATTTATTCAAATGAATAAGCATCCTAAGTGTCATCACAGAACATACATCCAACAATGAATGGGGTGGATCAGAGACTCATGGCTGAGCACTGGGCAGAGCTCCTGGTCCAGCTGAAAGCAAGGGAGGAGAGTCTGTATGAATGAGCAAAGGGATAGAGATTATGAGGAAAATTTCCATAGTGTTGGCAAGCTGGAGCCCTGGGGAGCTCACTGTGTCAAAAACATCCACTGGAAAACCTTCAGAAAAAGAAGCTAGGCCCTCCAAGGGTAGGCAACTGTCGATTGGCATGGGCAGTGGAGCCTCAAGGGGTGAGGTCAGACTCTGTTCTCGTGCTTGGGCTGTCACCTTGTAGCCCATTCCCTGTAGAGGAACACCTAGCCCAGCCTTGACTTTGGGATGAGTAAATCAGCCTTGCCTGGGGTGGATGTGCCATGCTGAGATGGGACTTATTACCTTTTGTGGGAAGGGGTTGGGGGATAGGAAGAGGGGAGGCTGAAGGCTGTCTGGGAGGGATTTGTAGGAGGGAAGGGATGGGGAGCAGGGGAATACATGGATAAAAAAGCCTTTTTTATACATAAAAAAGTAAATTACAAAAACAAAATTATGAAAGAGACTAATGCAAAGGGGTAGGTGGGAGAGAAACCAGAGAATGTGGAAAAGATTCATTAGAATTTTCTATTGCTATACATGTAGGGAGGAGCCAGCTTCTTGCCAATACTGGTGGTGTCACTGTCTCTTTGAGGATTTTCTATATGTACTCAATGGCTTCTGATCATATTTATCCTATTATCCTACGTGTCCCTTCCTGCTGTGCCTTTTCTCCCCAATAAGCCCCCTCCTTTTTGTGTGTCATACTTACAGTTTTACAAATGATTCTTGTAATTATATACTGATGATTCATTGCGGTTTTAATTTCAACATTCAACAGCAGGCAACTGACTACTTTAAGAGTTTACATCTACAAAACCTCTTCATTGAAATGTCTGCTGATATATTTTTCCATTTTCTTATTGCCTTGACTTGCTGTTATTTTAATGGTGCTTTACATATTTTAAACAGTACTTATCTGTCATATATGGTGTTGAAAATATGTGTTCTTACTCTATAGATTGTCTTTTTTCCTCCGTGAATGAGCTTTCATGGAGTAAAAACGCTTTAATTTTGGTAAGGTTCAATTTATCAATTTCTCCTTTTATAAGGCATGCTTTTGATGTCAAGCCCATATTAATTTTTGGTTCCACTCAAATTCAGTAATGCTTACAAATAGTTCATATTCCTGACCAAAAAAATAATAATGTTCTCATGGATTCATTTGACAAACACACATAGTTTTGTACTATTTTGTACCCCAGAGAGTTCCCCAATAACACAAAAATACTGGTAGGGGGAGCCTGAATTATTTCAAAACTTACAGTGCCTCTCTTCATTTATTTTTTACAAGTACGATATTTTTTAAAATTGAGCTTCAATCAATATGATGGATAGTTGTTTAAAATTGGAGAATTCAAAGACTACTAAATAAGATATAAGACAGTAAAACTCAGAAGAACACACAACCTATAAGGAACATATCCAGTACAATCCTGTCCTTCAGCATCCCCTTATTGAACTTGACTGGGAAGAAATGAGAGTGCAACGCTGAACTTGATGAGCGATTTGTACAGGAGAGTTGTCAATCTGAAGAGCTTGAGCTATGTTTAAATGCTTGTTTAATGTGTGATTGTGCATTAAGACAGAGATGCAGAGAGATCAAATGCCTTGTCTCCTGTACAATAAATTCCTAATCAACATTTGTTTAAGATAATACCCTCCAAGGGTAGGCAACTGTGGACTGCATGAGCAGTATGAGGAACCTGCAGGGGTGGGATCAGACTATGTTCCTGTGTATGGCTGGCATCTTGTAGCCCATTTCCTATAGTGAAACACCCAACCCAGCGTTGACTTTGGGATGAGTGAATTGGACTTGCCAGGAGTGGATGTGCAATGCTGGGCTGCTGGCCCACCTTGGGACTTCTTGCCTTTCGCGGGGAGGGGATTGGTGGAGGGGGAGGGGTGAGGCTGAAGGTTGACTGGGAGGGATTAGGAGGAGGGAAGGGAGGAGGAGCAGGGGGATACATATTTAAAAATGACGTGTTTTAAATAAAAAATAGCAAAAAAATTTAAAAAGATAATACCACCACTTTTGAATTGTGCAAGTTCTATAATGGTCACCAACGTATGTCACTTTTTGGTGTCCACACCCCTGTATAATCCTGTTCCCTTTAAACTGAGCTGAAAATAACAATTGGTATAGAACACAAATAGAGTGAGAACACCACGAATTGATTTCTGAGATCAGGTCACAAAAATTCACCATCTTATCAGCCTGATGCTCCCTCTGTCCCCTTCCCACCCTCTCATTTCTCCCTCTTTCCCTTTTTTAATGCCTTCCTTTCCTCTCTTCTTTCTCCCCTTCCTTTTCTATCTTCTTCTTCCTCTTCATTTCTTTTCCCTATGCTCATTCTCACCTTCTGTCTCCCTCTCCCATCTTTTCTTTCTGTTTCTATACTTCTCACTCTGTTTTCTTGTAGAAACATGTGGTACAGAAACAACATCTTTAGCCAACATGAGTGATATCCTCGTGAGTAAGACAGTTAAACTCTCTACCTATCAAGTTTGGAGATGATTATAGGCCAAGAAGACTCCCGAGAGTAGCCTTCTGAGAGAGCTCAGCCAGAAACACAAAGCTACACCAGCATCCCCAATTCAGATATAAGAAATAATATATTCTTGTTGTTTCAAGTTATCGGTGACTAAAATATCATATTTATTCTATAGATATAATTCTATAATTTAGATTCATGTATCCAGACTTTTTTTTGTAACCACAAAAGAAAGTCTTTCCTAGAAGAAAATATAAAAAAGAAAAGGGGAAAAAAATAACAGAACTATACACACACACACACAGACACACACACACACATACACATGCACAGCTTGACACTTCTTTTAAGATAAGTTTCAAAATCCCCTTTGAAGATGAGACTCACAAACAGTCAAAGACTGGAGAAAACACAGCTGAATCTATTTTGGATAAAAAACAAAACAAAACAAAAAAAAGAGGTAGCCTACTGTTACTGAAAGATGCCCTCCAAAGACGCGTTTTAATATATTTTTAAAAAGTATTTGAATATTTGATATGCCCAGTGTTTTATTCTACAGAAGAAAACACATGTGAACATTAGCAGTCAGGTATTTTTTATATTTTTCTCTATGTTCATTAATACTTATGAGACACTGATTTCTAAATCACTTGAAAGGAAGATGATAACTTGTGAAAAACACGCTAACAAAATACAGGTAGATGCTTGTGTTGTGTAGAATGTGTGATGGCAAATATCAGTTGTCAACTTAACTGGACTGAGAGCTTCCTAGGAGATGCATAAGGCACTGCTAGGAGGGCTCATGAAGGTATTTCCAGACAGGACTTACCAAGGGGAAACCACTCGTCTGACAGTAGGTGGCAAACCCCGTAGTCTAAGACGGTTGATGGAAGAAACAATAGGAAAAGGTTAGGACACTAATGTTTACTGGCCACTCTCCTCTCCTGCGAGTGTTTCCTGCCTGGGCTGGAGAATTAAGTCCTACTAGACCTTCCCTTCCACAGTGACTGACATGAGCCGAAAGAAGGCTTTTCTCTTCTGAAGTTGTTTAGGTCCATATCACAGAGATAAGAATGAAACATAAAATGGAATAAAGTGTGTGTGTGTGTGTGTGTGTGTGTGTGTGTGATGTATGTATATGAACTGTGTATGTATATATTATTCATGTGTATATCATATATAATGTGTGTGGTATATGTATTATGTATATGTATATCATATATAAAAATATACACATTTACAGGGTAGGCTTCTATATCCATTATTCAAAGTTTCCAACAGCTAGAGAGTCAGTTGTTGATAAAAGTTAGGTCTAAAATCTACGTCTTTATTTCTTCGATGGGACGACAAGACATGGAAGAAAATGTTTAAAATGTACCTTCTTTGTCATACATGCAATAATAGCAAAAGTGAATCTGGAAGTTTTCCCTGCTTCAAATATATACCTTTGCTTCATCAATGATATACGTCTATAGGCTCAGTGAAACTGCTATCATTGTTCATAAAGAACAAAACACACATAAATTCCAAAGGGTTATGTGTGTGCGTGTGTGTGTGTGTGTGTGTGTGTGTGTGTGTGTGTGTGTGTGTGTGTGTGCATGCCTTTATTCTTGACCCATCTATGTCTTAATCAGTAGCACAATCTTATTGAGCCACATGTACAAAGGACATTGGATCATGCAGTAACAATTTTCCCAAAGCGTTAACAGTTTTTGAAGACTTGGTCTCTAATGGCATCATTCCTTCAGAGTGCAGCACAGCCTGCAGGACTTTATAGCCTCTGCAAATGGCCTCATGAATTTCTCTACCTTTTATTCTCCTAAAGGAAGTAAATGTGACTTAGATTGCATGTGCCAGGCTGGAAACTTCAGTGAGATTCACAGACAGCTAGCCTGTACTCAACAGTGACCCTTCGTTCCCACAAAGGTGATGTGGGAATATTTTAACTTCAAGGTCAATCAAAAGTTATACAACCCATCTCATTGACACATAAGAAGCATCCATGGGACTTGTCTCGAAAAAATGGGAGACATCATAAAACCATGAAGCTTGGTCCTGGCAGGACCTCACTGAGACCATTGAAATACACTCACATTGTAATAGCAAATATCAAGATCCCTCCAAGGAAATTCTGTACATACAGATAAATACTGCTTTTCTGAAAGATCTCGTGGTAAGAGATGATACTTATAGAATTGCTTTTGTAGCCATAAGTAACTCCCAAACTTGGCTACATGTTAAGATCATGGTGAAAGGTTTGAGCTCCAGACTTTGAGGCTATAAGCTTTACTAAATCACTCAGAATCTCCACAGTGAGACCCGGGTATTAACAATGGTTTAAACTCTCGAGCGTTTCCAAGATGCAGACAAATGTAAGGATCACTGGGCTTCAATTTTCTTTTCTTCATCCAAATCCTTCCTGAACACTGATTCCATGAGTGTGTCCCTGACTAACTTGTTCTAGTTAGCAATGTTAAATTTACTCCTCTGTTCTAATGCCAGTATCAGAACCAGCCGTGGATACACACATGAATGAGTGGTTCAAGGAAGGGTCTCCTTTCTGATCCTCTCTGACTTGGTATGTGCATTAGGTATTTTCTGCCGCTATAGTAAAATACCCTGGTTGACGCAACTCACAGAAGAAAATGTTCTTTTGGGTTAATGGTTCCAGATAGCTAAGGTGACAGCAGCCATGCACAGCAGCTGGAGCAAGAAGGTGAGAGGTCACATCCTGAAGAGTAAGCAAAAAGCAGGGAGAGAGAGTGAAGTCTGGTGAAGTTATATGCTCTTTTTTGAAGGACTTTATTTTTATTTTGTGTGTATCAATGTTTGCCACATGTGAGTGTAGTATAAATGTGTGATGCCCAAGGAAGCCAGAAGATGTCCAAGTTCCAGGAACTGGAGATACCGGCAGTTGTTAGTCACCATGTGGGAATGTGTGTGCTGGGAATAGAATCCAGATCCTTTGTCAGGGCAGCAAATGCTCCTAACAATTATGCCACATCTCTTCAGGTCAAGCTATGTACACCTGAAGCCTACCCCTGAGACTATTTCCTCCATTGGGACCATATCTCCCAAACCTCCCCGAAATAGCCACCATCTGGGAATACCCGAGCCTATGGCAGATGCTTCTATTCTAAATCACCATAGACTACAAGGAGGATTTTAGCTGCTTTCAGATAGGTTTGCATGGATTAAACAATCACTGTTGCGTAGTACCCATGAAGGCAAATGAGTGCTAAAAAGTCATCTAACCTCACTGTGTTTTCTTTGCAAACAACCTAAAGAGCAGGAATTAGACCTCTGAGTACAGTGTAGCAGTCCTGTCTCTATACTCACCGAATACAATCTTTCATACTGAGTCAGATTTGAAACATAGACGGTCATACACATCAAGTCATAGTTGAAATATGCAAGATCCTGATATCCAGCTAAAACAGCTCACCTTACAAGTCCCATTAAAATCTTTGGCTACACCTGCCTATCTGGCAAGTTCTAAAATGGCATGTGACAGTCAACTAGGTACATACTAATGAACATTTGCTCATCCACTATTTTAATGGTTGAAGATATATTTGAACTTGTAATGGAAAACTACCAGATTTCCTTCCTGTATAACTGTATTACAGTGATATAAGGTCCCATCTAAAAGATCAGGGGCCAAGTTCTTTGACTTTTTTTTTACAAGCATAAGGAATTGTAAGGCCCCCCCCCCCCTTTTTCCTCTCTTTTGCTTGCTCTAGCAAATTTTTCTTACCCAAGAAATAGAGTTAACAGCAGCACGTTGCAAGTAAACCTCCCTAAGACATATTAACAAGACAGTAAAGATTAACTCCAGGCTAAGATGCCTGGGATAAAGAAAAAAGAATGTAGTCAGGTAACTTTCACAATATATGTCAACAGGGCAGAGGGGGAAGGGAGGGGAAGCACGAGATAAGACAAAGGAATGTAGTCAGGTAACTTTCACAATATATGTCAACAGGGCAGAGGGGGAAGGGAGGGGAGCACGAGATAAGACAAAGGAATGTAGTCAGGTAACTTTCACAGGGCAGAGGGGGGGAAGGGAGGGGAAGCAGTTACTTAGCTATGTGATCAGGCCCAGCCTGATCAGGAAAAGAATTCCAAAAAGAAGATAAAGAACAAAAGAACAAACAGCAGGCCTGGGGGCGGGTGATAACCAGGTTGTTTGGTCAGGCCGGATGGCAACCTGGGGGCCCTCACCCCTCACCCCTCAACAGGCGATTTCATTCAAACCAGCCAATAGAAACTTTGTAACTTCGCCTTTGCCTCTGTACGCGCGTGTTTTTTCCTAAACCCTATAAAAAGGCCCCGAACAAAGGGCTGGGCGCGCAAGCCTTCCCAAGAGACTTGGCCCGCAGATTTCTGTGTCCAATAAACCTCGTGCTGTTTGCATCTGATCTGTGACTCGGTCCTTCTTGGGTCCTGGGGGGGTCTCATCCTGAGGAAAGGTCCGTTTCGGGGGTCCCCAGCCCCCGGGGATCTTTCATCTGGAGGCCCCAGCGAGATCGGAGACCCCCATGCCCAGGGACCACCGACTCACTGACAGGAGGTAAGCTGGCCAGCGCTTTGTTTGTTGTCTGTGGCTGTGTCTGGTGTCTGAATTTGTTTTCTGAGAATCTGGGTTGTCTGTGGCTGTGTCTGTAAATCTGCGCACGCGTTTGGTTTGGTTTGGGGTTCGGTCGGATCCATTTGTATTTGGCGGGGATCAGAAGGAGCCGACGGGCTCAGAACTTCTCCCCCGCAGCCCTGGAAGACGTTCCAGAGGCATTGGTAGTCCCGCCGGGCGGGACATTTAAACCCCGATGCAGCGGGGCATATAGAGCTCGCTTTTGGGGAGGCCCCTTTGGAGCTCAGTCCGTATCAGAGGGGCACGTGGTCTTGATTGAAAAAGGAGAATCCAGACCCCCGAGTTCCCCATCTGAGTTTTTGCTTTCGGTTTTACGCCGAAGTCGCGCAGCGCAATTGTTTGTCCTGTGTCTAAGTCTAGTCTTTGTATCTGTACTGCTAACCCTTCTCGGTTTTGAAACCATGGGACAGACGGTAACCACCCCCTTAAGTCTGACCCTAAGCCATTAGAACGATGTCCGGGACTGGGCCAACAACCAGTCAGTAGAAGTCAAGAAGAAGAAATGGGTCGCCTTCTGTTCCTCCGAATGGCCCACCTTTAATGTAGGGTGGCCCCGTGATGGCACCTTTAACCTTGACATTATTTCTCAGGTAGAAGCCAAAGTTTTCAGCCTTGGACCCCATGGACACCCGGATCAAGTGCCCTACATCGTCACCTGGAGGGCTTTGGCCTCAGACCCCCCACCTTGGATCCAGCCCTTTGTTCCTCTTCCTAAACCCCGCTCTTTCCCAATCACCCCTAGTCCCTCCGCCCCGTTTCCCCCAGGAGAGCAATTGTCCCATCCCCACCCCACTCCTACTTCCTCTTCTCTTTACCCTGCCCTCACCCTGCTCCAGGACAAGTCCCCAAAACCCCCCAAGCCTGCTCCCGTTTTGCCTCCAGACGCAGGGTCCCCTCTTATCGACCTGTTAACAGAGGAGCCTCCTCCATACCCGGAGGCGGCAGTAAAAGAGCAAGAGCCTGTTCCTCCAGTGTCGCCCATTGCGGGGCGACTCAGGGATCGGCGCGAACAGCCACCGAGTCAAGCTTCCCAGGCCTTCCCTCTGAGGGAGGGTCCTAATGGCCGGCCACAGTACTGGCCATTCACCGCTTCTGACCTTTATAACTGGAAGCAGCATAACCCCCCCTTCTCTAAGGACCCCGTTGCCTTGACTAACTTGATTGAATCTATTCTAGTCACCCATCAACCCACATGGGATGATTGTCAACAGCTGTTGCAGACTCTGCTAACCTCGGAGGAGAAGCAGAGAGTCCTCCTAGAAGCCCGAAAGAACGTACCGGGCGATGATGGGCGGCCAACCCAGCTGCCCAACGAGATTGATGCAGCTTTTCCCCTGACCCACCCCAATTGGGATTTTGCCACACCTGCAGGTAAGGAGCACCTCCGTCTCTATCGCCAGTTGCTCATAGCGGGTCTCCGGGCTGCCGCGAGACGGCCCACTAATTTGGCTCAGGTTAAGCAAGTGATACAGGGAAAGGAAGAAACACCTTCTGCTTTCCTAGAGAGACTTAAAGAGGCTTATAGGATGTACACCCCTTATGACCCTGATGATGAAGGACAAGTAACTAGTGTATCAATGTCCTTCATCTGGCAGTCTAGCCCAGACATCAGGAGCAAGTTACAGAGATTAGAAGGGCTACAGGGATATACACTTTCAGATTTATTAAAAGAAGCAGAAAAGGTGTTCAATAAGAGAGAAACTCCAGAAGAAAAAGAAGAGAGAATGTGGCTAAGAATGAAAGAGGCTCAGGACGAGAGAGACAAGAAGCGGAGCAGGGAATTGACTAAGGTGTTGGCCACTGTAGTTACTCAGGGACAGAACAGAGAGGGAGTCAGATTTAGAGAACGGGAGCGAAAAGGGGCCAGACTGGACAAAGACCAGTGTGCTTATTGCAAGGAAAGAGGACACTGGGCACGAGAGTGCCCCAAGAATCCCAGAGGTCCCCCGAGACCTAAACCACTGACCTCCCTACTGACGTTAGAAGACTAGGGAGGTCAGGGCCAGGAGCCCCCCCCTGAGCCCAGGATAACCTTAAACGTCGGGGGGCAGCCGGTCACCTTCCTAGTGGACACCGGGGCCCAGCATTCAGTCCTAACCCAGACTCTAGGACCACTCAGCAACCGGACTGCCTGGGTGCAAGGAGCAACTGGAGGAAAGAATTATCGATGGACCACGGAACGCAAGGTCCAGCTGGCTACCGGTAAGGTGACTCATTCGTTCTTACATGTGCCAGATTGCCCCTACCCATTACTGGGAAGGGATCTCCTGACCAAGTTAAAGGCCCAGATCCACTTTGACTCGAAAGGGGCGACGGTAATAGGCCCCAACGGAGGACCCTTACAGGTCCTAACCCTTCATTTAGAAGAAGAATATAGACTATATGAGCCTGAGCTATCCCCAGAGGTCCAAATTGATATCTGGCTAAGAGAATTCCCAACGGCCTGGGCAGAGACTGGGGGCATGGGAATGGCTCGTCAGCAACCCCCCCTTCTAATTCAACTCAAGACAACAGCCACCCCTGCGTCGATAAAGCAGTACCCCATGTCTCATGAAGCCCACCAAGGCATAAGGCCCCATATTAAGAGACTTCTTGATCAAGGGATCCTAACTCCCTGCCGGTCTCCTTGGAATACACCTCTCTTGCCAGTAAAGAAACCAGGAACCGGAGACTACCGGCCGGTGCAAGATCTAAGAGAAGTTAACAAAAGAGTTGAGGACATACATCCCACCGTGCCCAATCCATATAATCTACTGAGCACTCTGCCACCTTCTCATGAATGGTATACGGTGCTAGATTTGAAAGATGCCTTTTTCTGTTTAAGACTACACCCAGAGAGTCAACCACTCTTTGCCTTTGAATGGAGGGACCCAGATTTTGGACTCTCGGGACAGCTAACTTGGACCCGGCTTCCCCAGGGCTTCAAGAACAGTCCTACTCTGTTTGACGAAGCGCTGCACAGAGACTTAGCTGATTTCCGAGTGCAGCATCCCTCCCTGGTACTTCTTCAATATGTTGACGATCTCCTCCTGGCTGCTAGCACCGAAGAAGACTGCCTGAGTGGTACCAAAGCTCTCTTGCAGACTCTGGGACAGCTAGGATACCGGGCCTCAGCCAAAAAGGCCCAGATATGCCAAAAACAAGTCACCTACTTGGGATATCAGCTGAGAGAAGGACAGAGATGGCTTACCGAGGCACGAAAGCAGGCTATCCTCCACATTCCTGCACCTACTACTCCGCGCCAGCTAAGGGAATTTTTGGGAACTGCTGGATTCTGCCGCCTATGGATCCCTGGGTTTGCAGAGATGGCAGCCCCCTTATACCCCCTCACTAAGCAAGGGGCTCGGTTCCACTGGGGCAAGGAACAGCAACAGGCCTTTTCCAACATCAAAAAGGCTTTACTAGAATCCCCAGCTCTGGGACTCCCAGACGTGACTAAGGCCTTCGAGCTGTTCATAGATGAAAAACAGGGCTATGCCAAGGGAGTGTTAACCCAAAGGCTAGGGCCTTGGAAGCGCCCGGTGGCCTATCTGTCGAAAAAATTAGACCCGGTGGCTGCCGGTTGGCCACCCTGTCTGCGGATGGTGGCAGCCATCGCCATCCTAGTCAAAGATGCGGGCAAGTTAACTTTGGGTCAACCACTGACCATTCTGGCCCCCCACGCGGTTGAGGCCTTGGTCAAGCAGCCCCCAGACAGGTGGCTCTCCAATGCTCGCATGACCCATTATCAGGCCATGCTTCTAGACACTGACCGTGTACAGTTCGGGCCTGTGGTGGCCCTCAACCCTGCCACCCTACTCCCCCTGCCCGGGGCAGTGGAAACTCATGACTGTCTCCAGATCCTGGCTGAAGTCCATGGCACCCGAGAAGATCTGACAGACCAGCCCCTCATGGATGCGGACTACACCTGGTATACAGATGGCAGTAGTTTCCTGCACAACGGAGAGCGGAGAGCAGGAGCTGCGGTGACTAGTGAGACAGAGGTAATCTGGTCCGAGGCGCTATCCCCTGGGACGTCAGCTCAACGGGCAGAACTCATCGCCCTGACTCAGGCCCTACAAATGGCAGAAGGTAAGAAGCTAAACGTTTATACTGACAGCCGCTATGCCTTCGCTACGGCCCACGTACATGGTGAAATTTATCGGAGGAGAGGGCTCCTCACCTCCGATAAAAAAGAAATTAAAAATAAGACTAAAATACTGGCTCTACTCAAAGCCCTATTCCTGCCCAGAAGACTGGGCATCATGCACTGCCCAGGCCACCAAAGAGATAATAGCCCGGTGGCAAGAGGGAACCAGCTGGCTGATCAAGCTGCCAGGGAAGCAGCCCTGAGGGGGAGGGAGACTGGGCCCATCCTCACCCTGGACGCACGGCCCCCACAAGGGAAAGAACCTATAAAATACAGCTCTGAGGACCAAGAGCTACTAAAGAAAATGGGGGCTGTATGGGATCCAGAAAAGGGGGCATGGATCGCAGACAAAAAAATTGTTATGCCCACTTCATATACTCACCACATAGTTCAGCTTTTGCACTCTCTGACCCATCTGAGCAAAAAAAAAATAAAAACCCTTCTAGATACTGAAAATCGGTCTTATATATTATTAAACCAAGACAAAGTGCTGCAACAAGTAGTTGAAAAATGCCCAGCCTGTGCACAGGTAAATACAAAGAAGACCTATGCTGCCTCCGGAGCGCGCGTTCGAGGACACCGCCCTGGTGTACATTGGGAAGTCGACTTCACGGAAGTAAAACCTGGACTCTATGGCTACAGGTATTTGTTAGTTTTTGTGGACACTTTTTCAGGATGGGTGGAAGCCTTCCCCACCAAGCACGAGACCTCAAGCGTGGTAACTAAAAAGTTACTCGAGGAGATCTTCCCCAGGTATGGGATGCCCCAGATGCTGGGCACTGATAATGGTCCAGCCTTCGTCTCCCAGGTAAGTCAGAAAGTGGCCAAGTTACTGGGGATTGATTGGAAACTACATTGTGCATATAGACCCCAGAGCTCAGGACAGGTAGAAAGGATGAATAAAACAATCAAAGAAACTTTAACCAAATTAACGCTTGCAGCTGGCTCTAGGGACTGGGTCCTCCTCCTGCCCCTGGCCCTGTATAGGGCCAGGAACACCCCTGGGCCCCTAGGTTTGACCCCCTTTGAAATACTTTATGGGGCACCACCTCCTATTGTAAACTTCTTTGATCCTAATATTTCCTCTTTTGCTGACCGCGCTACCCTACAAGCCCACCTCCAGGCACTTCAGATTGTCCAAAAAGAGGTCTGGAGACCATTGGCTACAGCTTACCGAGAGCAGCTAAGAAATCCAACCGTGCTGCACCAGTTCCAGATTGGCGACTCCGTCTGGGTCCGCAGACATCAGACTAGAAGCCTCGAGCCCCGGTGGAAGGGACCCTACACCGTTCTCCTGACTACCCCGACAGCGCTAAAAGTCGACGGCATCGCAGCTTGGATCCACGCCTCCCACGTAAAACCGGCTTATCCAGAACCAGACGGCCCGGCAGAACCCAACTTCAAGAAATGGGAAGTCCAACGCACTCAAAATCCACTAAAGATAAGACTGGCGCGGTCCTAAGACTGACTATTCTTGCTCTGACTGTATTAAGTTCCCAAGGGTCCCCCCACCAGATAAAACGACTCTCTTGGCAGATCCTGTCACAGACAGGAGAGGTAGTCTGGGAAACCTCCCAGCAACATATCCCCAACGCCTGGTGGCCCTCCCTCACCCCTGATTTTTGCCAACTAGCAGCGGGGCTTGATACCTGGGACATTCCAGATAAGAGCCACGATGCCCTAAATGTTAGCAACTTAGCTTGCCCAAAAATCCACCACTTGGGGTGTGCTTGTCCCAGTGTTCGCTGTGAATTAGCCAGTCATGATTTCTATGTTTGTCCCAAAGACGGGAGGAGTCGAGCACAGGCCCATAGGTGTGGAGGATATCAAGAATATTTTTGTGCCGCATGGGGTTGTAAAACCACTGGAGATGCCTATTGGAACCCTTCCTCATCATGGGACCTTATAACAGTTAAGCGCGGGTTCAAAAAAACATGGCAACACCAGGGTGGGGTCTTTCGCTCTGTTTGCCCTGCCAGGGACACCGGAGGGCCTATGGCAGCTGGATTATCGTTACCGCTAAACATAAGCTTTACTGAACAGGGGAAAAAGTTTTCAGACTAGAGTTCTGGTCGCACTTGGGGTCTGCGGTGGCATCTAAGTGGTACAGATAGGGGAGTTACTTTCGAAATTAAATTAAAAATTCAAGACCCATTTACCCTCCCGGTGGGCCCTAACACAATACTCTCCGACCAGAGGGCGCCCAGCCCTCCCCAGTCGAGAGTCCCCAGACCGGCAGTTAGCGGTATTCCAGTCCCTACAACTCCCACAGCTATGCAAACCAGTAAGGCCCCAAAAATACCCGGGACAGGAGATAGGCTCATTAATCTAGTTAAAGGAGCCTACCAAGCTCTTAACCTCTCCAGCCCTGAGAAGGCGAGCAATTGCTGGCTATGTCTTAACCCCAACCCTCCATACTATGAGGGCATAGCCCTTTCTGCTAATTATACTAACTCTACCACTCCCAGCACTGCGTGTCTCGCCCAAGGTCATAGCCTAACTCTCTCACAGGTCTCAGGATCAGGACTATGCGTAGGCACTCCTCCTCAACATGTTCAAAGAACCCTTTGCAAGTCGACCCATAAAATATGGGCCAGCTCCTCTTATTTGATCCCCCCTAATGGGACTTATTGGGCGTGTAACACAGGTCTAACTCCTTGTGTGTTTGCTGCAGTCTTAAATCCAGCTACGGACTATTGTGTGCTAGTACAACTATGGCCTCGGATAACCTACCACACAGATGAATTGATCCTAGGTTACCATGAATAGAGTGATCTTCACCGAAAAAAACGTGAGCCCACCACCCTAATCACCCTAGCTATGCTGTTGGGAGTGGGGGGTATTGCAGCCGGAGTCGGTACTGGAGCAACTGCCCTGATCCGAACAGATCAATACTTGCTTTTACATAATGCTATGAATGAAGACCTTAGGGCCCTAGAACAATCCGTACGAGCCCTTAAAGAGTCCCTATCCTCTCTATCAGAGGTGGTGCTACAAAACAGGAGAGGCCTAGATTTACTATTTCTTAAAGAGGGTGGCCTTTGTGCCGCTCTTAAAGAGGAATGCTGCTTCTTTTCTGACAAAACCGGATTAGTAACAGAAACCCTAGACAAACTAAAAGAAAGACTAGACAAGCGTAAAAGGGACTTTGAATCCCAACAGTTTTGGTATGAAAAAATCTGGAACCGTTCACCCTGGTTTACTACTTTGATATCCTCTTTAATAGGACCCTTAATACTATTGATATTAGTTCTGACTCTCGGGCCTTGGATCATTAACAGGTTGACCCAATTTATAAAAGACAGACTGTCACTTGTTCAAGCCATGGTATTAACCCAACAATACCATGCCCTAGAACAGCGAGATAATAGTTCCCCATAGAGTAAAAGGTTTTACTCGGGCTAAAAGAAAATGGGGGAATGTAAGGCCCCCCCCCCCTTTTTCCTCTCTTTTGCTTGCTCTAGCAAATTTTTCTTACCCAAGAAATAGAGTTAACAGCAGCACGTTGCAAGTAAACCTCCCTAAGACATATTAACAAGACAGTAAAGATTAACTCCGCTGATAAAGAAAAGACGGCAGCTAAGATGCCTGGGATAAAGAAAAAAGAATGTAGTCAGGTAACTTTCACAATATATGTCAACAGGGCAGAGGGGGAAGGGAGGGGAAGCACGAGATAAGACAAAGGAATGTAGTCAGGTAACTTTCACAATATATGTCAACAGGGCAGAGGGGGAAGGGAGGGGAGCACGAGATAAGACAAAGGAATGTAGTCAGGTAACTTTCACAGGGCAGAGGGGGGGAAGGGAGGGGAAGCAGTTACTTAGCTATGTGATCAGGCCCAGCCTGATCAGGAAAAGAATTCCAAAAAGAAGATAAAGAACAAAAGAACAAACAGCAGGCCTGGGGGCGGGTGATAACCAGGTTGTTTGGTCAGGCCGGATGGCAACCTGGGGGCCCTCACCCCTCACCCCTCAACAGGCGATTTCATTCAAACCAGCCAATAGAAACTTTGTAACTTCGCCTTTGCCTCTGTACGCGCGTGTTTTTTCCTAAACCCTATAAAAAGGCCCCGAACAAAGGGCTGGGCGCGCAAGCCTTCCCAAGAGACTTGGCCCGCAGATTTCTGTGTCCAATAAACCTCGTGCTGTTTGCATCTGATCTGTGACTCGGTCCTTCTTGGGTCCTGGGGGGGTCTCATCCTGAGGAAAGGTCCGTTTCGGGGGTCCCCAGCCCCCGGGGATCTTTCAGAATTAAACAAATGAAAGATGAAAAAGGGAAAAACTGGAATCAAGGGGCACAGAACAAATGAAGTGTGGGACATTCTTTCAGTGGATTTTTGTAGCCCACTCCTGTCCTGTTCCATTCTGTAGGGTGCCATAATTCTTGCCTGTGTCTGTCTCCCTGACAATAGAGTCACTGTGTCATGGGAACAATGGCAAATCATGCCTATGTCCCTCACAGAGCCAAGTACAGTTTCTCATACATAGGTTTTAAGTAGAAAGCAATTTTTTCTTCTATCACATTTCTAATACCCTTTTAGGGTTAAAAGAAAGAAAATTGATAAAGGAATAATCCCACACAACAATTCAGGCCATTCTAAAAATACAAAATTGATAGCCTTAGCAGCACATCTCCATAAAGCATGCTCTCTCTCCCTCTCCCTGTCTCTTGTTCTCTCTCTCTCTCTCTCTCTCTCTCTCTCTCTCTCTCTCTCTCTCTCTCTCTCTCTCTCTCTCCCTCCCTCCCTCCCTCCCTCCCCCCCCTCTCTCTCTCCTTTCTCTCTGGCATCAGTAGACCCCTGGTTTGTCTCCCACCTGTGTGGCCACTGGGTGACAGATCCTGGGAAGTAAGTCAGTCACAAAGGATTTGAGAATTTTCTTGATATGGAGATTGACCCTTTCTGCCCTGCATTTGCAATTTTCACAGAATTCTCTTTGATGAAACAAAATACACATCTCATCTAATGTGACTCCCCAAATCCCCTTTTCTGCATTGCTCCAGCTTTGTGTGCTGCAGCTCCTAAAGTCTCTTCAGGTCCCTTCAGTTCCCTCCAACCTGGCTCTGCCACTGCTGAGAAGCTCTGAGGCTGGAAGACCCTTTGCTCTTCACCCAGGGTGCGTGGTGTGTACAAGAATCTGACAGGGCAGCTCAGGAGATAAGAAGCAAGGAGTATCTCAACTTTACAGAAATGTTTTCTCAGTTTAAAAAAAATGTTCTCACTTAAGAATGCTAATGGACCATGCACAGAAATAAAGTCCCTGACCTACTTTGAAGTTGAACTTATTAAACAAGCCGACCTTATTACTCAAAAGAGACTGTAAAATAGGAGAGAGAAGCCCAAATTGAACCCCTCCCATCTCTCTTTAAAGGGAGCAGCCAAGAAAAGCGCAAATGAGTGTTGGCAGCCAGTGCTGTGTGCAAACAAATGAGATGTTTCCTATGTTACTTGCCCTCCGCCTTAGGTTTTGAAGCAGGGTCTCTCACTGAAGCCGAAGCTCTCTGATTTGGCTAGACTCGCTGACCAGGAAACCTCAGGAATCTTCCTGTCTCCATCATCTCTCCAGCTCAGGATTACTGGCACATAGCACTACAGCAGGATTTTTCACATTGCAGCTGGGACTAAGATTGAACATAGACACTGGTGCCTGAGCCACCACCTTAGTCCTTGAGCCTTGATGACCTACCTTAGTGTGACCTAGACAATGTCATTGTCCCCATTTGACTATCAGAACCCTCATCTGGGGAGCAGACAAGATAGTATTAGAGGTTGTTTCTATCTACCATACTGGATGACTCTTTTGTTTGCTAAAACCAGAATATTGAAATGGAAAAAATAATCCATTATAAAGAATATATTATAACAGACATTATAAGACAGGTGAGACACTAGGGGAAACATTTAGCCCCCACAGAGCACATGGTCTGGCAGATCCAGGGGGTGGTCCATACTGATGAATAGATTTATTTCCTAACAGTAATTTGAAAGCTGCCACAAGGCTACAGCAGACAGAACACAACTTGTGTCTGCAGCTAGAATTCCCTTAGGCTCTCCACCTGACAAGTTCAGTTTAGCCGAATGAATCTTTTCGTACATTTTAAACCGCTGCACATCTACAAATGGCCGCCTGCAAGTTATAATCAGATTCATCACACTGGGGAGGAAGTGAATGGTAAGACATTTTCATGAGGTTTTAGGGCAATAATGTGAGTCATTCCTGCTCATTCTGGAGAAACTTCTTAGCTTCAAGGTACATTATCCAAACCAGAATTGGAGGGAGGCAGATGAGGTTCATGATGGAACAGTAGGTGTTGGTGACCCACACAATGTGGAATTAGTCAGTATTGATGGGCATTACTGTGGGATGTTTAATGATGTTACACAGAGAAAGTCATGGTGCTGCAGAATTGGAGGATTCTTTTTTGGTCCAGATTTCAGCTTCAGAGGTCTCTTTTAGTTTAGTCTTTAGGATTCACACACCTTTTGGAGCCCAGAATACACAAAACCAATGGAAGAGATTTTACAGAAAGAACAATTAACCCTGGGCTTTCGATGGATTGTTGTGGCTTCTCCTAGAGCTGATGTTGGTGAATTTGGGGATTGAAGTTATACAACAATGAACATGGCAAAGATCACTTGTCCTGAATGCTCCTGGGTTTAATCACTAGCATTGCATAACAGTGGGCATGATGGCACACACCTGTTATTCCAGGCTCTGGGTATTTAGGCAGGAGAATAAGATAAAATTATTCTCAGCTACATAGCAAGTGAGGACAGCTGGGGATACATAAGACTGTTCCAAAAAATAAAAAGAAATGAGCATGCCTCACTGAGACTTTGGGGTGTTCTGCAAAGACTGGATGCCCTGAAAGTGTCAAATGTCACATGCCAGGAAGAGTTAGAAGGACCTAGATAGAAGGCTCAGGATTATTAACTCTACTGCCCCTAATTCATAGCCCTTATATACAGTAGCATGTGATAGGGCTCAAGATATTGCCACAAATATTTGAATCCCCAAGACATTAGAGTTATAATTCTTTTTCTCCTCACCTTACAGATATGAACATTGAAAAATAAGAAGCATATGCCAAAGCCACAAAGCTACTGCATGGCTAAGAAGGATGTGAATGTGGGCTATCCTGGAACACTGAGGATAACCCTAATCCTAATCTATTTGGTGTCCCATCTTTCTTCTCTCATGAGCTAAT
This sequence comes from Phyllotis vaccarum, assembly GCA_033318265.1. NCBI lineage: Eukaryota > Metazoa > Chordata > Mammalia > Rodentia > Cricetidae > Phyllotis > Phyllotis vaccarum. The sequence goes on from JARWLC010000001.1 coordinate 189,151,906, forward strand.
TCAGCTAGGTAACCTGCCAAACAACCATGCCCATTCAACAGTCGCACCCACCCACCTACCTGAAGATACTCCCATCCTCCATGGGAGTCTGGCTGAACTCTGAATGAAAACTATTTGCTCTCAACTATCCACATTCTTACTAAGTGCTTGCCCTGATAGCTACTTTTTGAGATTCTTCAGGCCACTGAGCCAATGAAGCATGTGTCTCATCTCAGCATGGAATTTTCAGTAACATTCCCCCAGGGAATCTCCAAAAACAGTGAAGCACAGTCAGAGTCCACAGTTTGGAAGAAGGCAACCATCTTGGCTGCAGAAACTTTAAGAAGCTCATTAAAGCTTGCATCTGCACAGTGCTGAGTGAGGTCTCTCTTCTCTACCTTGTGAGCAGTCTCCTGACACAGTGAACCTTCTATGGAACCCTTCTAACAATTATGGGAAAAGCCTGAACTACTCAGTTTAGATAGAGTGTGAATAAAAGACTTCCATCCACCCCAGATGTCTGCCTTGTGTCCTGTAATAGGTAGGGTAAAGAAAGCACTGCCCTCTCTACCAACCAAGTTAGATAACAGAAGCCAAGTGTTTAAGGCTACTTAGAAAGATGGAGTAGAAACAATGGTTATATCACCAATTCTGGATTCTAAGTCTCAGCCCACCACAACTGACACTTTCGTAAAGATCCTAATGAAGACAATCCCTGTCAACTTTAATTCACAATTCTTCTAGTCACATTTCTTTACAAAATCATTCTGGGAAGCTCTGCCCCATAGTCAGTCCACAGGCATGGGGCCTGACTTACCTTTAACTCCTATAGTTAAAGGAGCTCTGATTAACTAAATCCAGAGGCAAATCCACACTTCCATTCCTGTCATTTAAAGAACCCAGGGCTGCTTAGTGGCAGTAAAGACTATTTTGCTTACCTATTAAGAAAAAAAAAAGACTGGGGGAGGGACAGTGAGATGACTTAGTAGGTAAGGACATCTGCCAACAAGCCTGACCATTTAAGTTGAATCACTTTGATCCACAGAGTGGGAGGAAAAGGATCTACTTCTCATGGTTGTGCCCTGACCAAATGTTTGCTGTGGTATGCACATTCTCGTGCAAACACATAGACTATATATTCGATTTTTTTTTTAAAGAATGAAGTTGTTTAGGAATGTAGGCCTTTCAGTAGGTTCATGGGATGAAAACAAAATAGACCACTCAAAATAAAATAAGGATAAGGATGGGATAGGGATTTAAAGGGAAATGGTTACCAGGAATGAGAAGAATAGATCAAGGTGCTGATGTACCCAAAGACAGTAGGCCCCAAAGTAAAGACCTCTCAAGGGCCAGTTGATGTTCCTATTTCTGTTCTTTGACCGTCACCAAGGCTCCATGAACTTCTCAGTGCATCATACAGCCTCTCCTCTTGGAGGAGGAAGTTCCAGAACAATCCCTCCCCACTCTTTCCAAGTACTAAGGAGAAAATCTGAACTCAGAGAAAGGAGGTGCTCATCCCAGCCAATGCAGAGACTGTCTGAGGAAGTCACTCCTAGAAACACCATGCCTATCAGTGGGCTTGCCCAAAACAATGCAACCCTGATGGCCTCAACGCCCTGAACCAGTAGTAACACAGTCACCATTTTCAATTACCTAGCCCAAGGACTCTGGAGGCTGCTGGGAGCTCTTGGCTTTTGATGTGGCTCATTCCTATAACCAAAAGAAAATTCCTATATTAAATGATCTCCATTTGAAATATCTGGAGACTGTTTTCCCTGCTGGGTTTTGGTTAGCAAATATACTAGATGAGCTTCTTTCTCTATCCAAGTTGTTTTATCTATGAAATATTGTTAATCTCTCAAAAATGTGTACAGAAAATATAACATAAAACATAATGGTAAAGGAAAAATGAAAAATGAGCCATTAGCCACTTCAGCACTGGCAATTTTAAGGAAGTGAATATCTTCTTCTGTTGGGAAGATCCTTTCTGTTCACAGGAGGAAATATTGGGAGAGTTAACTAATAATAAGTGTCCTCTTACAGTCATATAGAAACCTATTACTATAGAAGCCTCCTAAAATAGCCCCCCCCCCACACACACAGCCTTAATGGGTTTACCCTGCAATGGGGAACAATTCCCCTAATGAATACCAAATGCTAGAAACAAAAACTCCAGTCTCAGGAATGGGTTACCTCTTTTGAGTTGTTGGCCAGTGAGGTTCAATAGATACCCAAACATTACAGATTATGGCCATTTTCTTAGTTACCCTCAAGAACTTGACCACAAGACTCTATTGATGAAGGTACCACGTAGTTGAACCACAGAATATGAATTCATCAAGCTGTTACTTACATGAAAAATTCATTCATATTAGATATCTTCCATAGTGCTGGGAGATGCTATGAACCAGAGGAAAATACCAGAGCAAAAATGTAATCATTAACTTTACTTAGCTGCAAACACTGTAAGCCAACATAATGAATGACTTGACAAGGTATGTCCACTGGTGCTACAGTGCATGAGTGCTATATGTGCAACCAAACACATTCTGATTGGATTTAAAGCCTGCTCCATGGAATAGAACCCATAAGGGCTAAGGATATGTAGCTAGATAGGTCACTGGCCCTAGGAGAGAATTAAAGCTACTATTCTGCTAGAAGGATGTATTATTAAAATGACTCCTGATGACTCCTGTAGATTAGTGCAGCTCTTATCATCACAGAAGTTCCACTTGCTCTTGAGGCAGAGAATAAGAGCTTATAGCTTATAAGAGTTCAGCAGTAAATGGGACATCTATATGACAATCCTCCTGGGATCTGAGATGATCTTGGAAGAGCAGTGGACTAAGAGCCAGAGACTGGATGACAAGGAAACAGTGTTGTCTGAACACAGAAAGAAAAGTGCATATATAAACACAGTGAATGGGACAGGATACACACCTAAGGCCTGCAGGAGCTAAAGATGGACAAAATCTCAGCACTGATGGTCAGGGGAGGTAAACATGAAGTTCCACTCTAGCTGGGAGCTACTGACCAATTGATAGCTACTAAGGGAGAAAGAGTAAGATTTTCTTAGGAGTATGACCCCTGGTAGATTAACTATGCTCCAGGACACACAACACACCCAAGAGTATTTGAACACCACCAATTAGACCTAAAGTATGGAGGGAGTGAGGTAGGAAAGGAGGGAAGGAGAGAGAGAGAGAGAGAGAGAGAGAGAGAGAGAGAGAGAGAGAGAGAGAGAGAGAGAGAGAGCAGGAAACTGAGTGTTTAGGGAGGGGGATAGTTAAATCTGGAATGAGGTGAGGAAGGTGGTCAAATTACATTGTATGAAATTATCAACAAATTAATACATTTAAAAAAATGTACATGCGGCCACCTCAGCACCAGTCTTTCAAATGTTTGAGTTTCTTCTTTGGTTGGGAAGAATATTTCTGTTCAGAGGTCTCATTTCAAGGACCCCATTATTTTAAAATAATGAATAAAACTACTAGTCAGTATGATAATGATTAAAAATATCATCTACCACACAGAATTGTGAAACCGCCCAAGAACACAGTTAAAAGCCATTGTTATTACAACTTGAATTATGGTTCTCCCTCAGAATGTTTTAATGCACTAATATCTACTAGCTCAGGTTACCTTGCAAGGAAAAGGATTGTTGAAAATGCACTTAGTTAAGGTGAGAATTCATATTGCAGCAGGGTGAGTCCTAATCTAACATGGCTTGTGTTTTTCTTTTCTTTTTTTTTTCATTTTATTTTTTATTTAAAAATGTCATTTTTATTTATGTATCCCCCTTCTCCCCATCCCTTCCCTCCTCCCAGCCCCTCCCAGTCAGCCTTTAGCCTCACCCCTCCACATCCATCCATCCCCTCCCCTAAAAGGGCAAGAAGTCCCAAGGTGGGTAAACTCAGCATGGCACATCTATCCACGCAAGCCCAATTTCCTCATCCCAGAGTCAAGGCTGAGTTAGGTGTTCCTCTACAGGAAATGGGCTCCAAGATGCCAGCCCTTGAACAGGAAAACAGTCTGATCCCACTCCTTGAGGCTCCACATACTGCCCATGTCAGTTGCCTACCCTTGGAGGGCCTAGCTCCTTTTCCCGATGGATCTCCAGTGGCTATTTTTGATTCAGTGAGCTCCCCAGAACTCCAGATAGCCATCACTATGGGAATTTTCCTCATAATCCCTATCCCCTTGCTCATTCAGACTCTCCTCCCCTGCTGTCAGCTGGACCAGGAGCTCTGCCCAGTGCTCAGCCATGGATCTCTGCCTCCACTTCTATTCTTTGTTGGATGTAGGCTCTGTAATGACACTTAGGGTGGTTATTCATTTGATTCTAGGGGAAAGTCATGGCTTGTGTTTTAATAAAGAAAGACAGATTCAGGACAGCTGTGAAGGTGAAAGAGTAGATTGTTCCATATATTAACCTAGAATGGTTTGGGATGGCCCACACACCACCAGGAGCCAGGAAAAGGAAGTGGAGTGTTTCCTATAATACCCAGATTTTATAGGGAGTGTGGATTCCAATACCGATACTATGATCAGGCCTTTTGCTCCCAAAACTATTAAAGGGTGACTGTTGTGTGGTAGGGCAGTGGCTTTGGGGAAAGTCTGTTGTGGTCAGGCTAGGAATACAGTTGTAATCAAAGACAGTAAGTTGCTATGTAAGCCCATACTGGACAGCACTCCTCTGCATTGGCCATATCACTGTTCTGAGAAAGCTCCAAGAAAGAGATCACACTGAGCTAAACTGACCATCCTCTGCATGCTTCATAGAGTCTGAGCTCTTGTGGCTGAAGGAAATTTGAAGCCTGTAGGTTTTGAGTCAAATTAGAGGCTCTAAAGTTGATACTGAGGATGGAAGGCAACAAGTGCCAAAGGACAGGGTGGCATATGTAAACCAAGAGTAGATCGCACAAAGAAAAAGGCTCTTTTGTCCCACCAGGACCATGACCATAATTCAGCCAGATACAGGGATGCACTTGGATACAGATAGTTCATTGAAGTTCCAAGATGAGAATTCAGCCTGGTGAGCATCTCAGTTTTAACTTGGTGACACTTGGGACCCAGCACCAGCCACATGGTGCCTCAGCTTCAGGCCTATAAGATGCTGAGACAATGGATGTGGGGCTTTCAGCTGCCAAGTTTGAAGTCATTTCTTACACAGCATGAGAAAGCCAACACAGGAATGTACATCGACTGCCAAAACTTTTATGTGACTGTTAAATTATAGATATGTCCAAGACTGTGAAGAAATACACAAATGCTTCTGATTGTAACATTACCTTAAAACATGCAAATAGAATGATACTCTCTTCTTATGGCATATAGACCAAATTCCTACACAGATGAATAACAGAATTTTAAATGTGGCTGGGTGACAGGATTGTTAGTTTAAAACTGCCTTTGAGGTTAGAAAGATGCCTCAATTGGTCAAGTGTTCGCATATACTTATGAGGACCTGAGATCCTAATTCCAGAATTAATGTAAGACTCAGGCACAGAGTGCACATGTATAAACCCAACTCAGAAGAAGCCAAGATAATAGAAATCTGGAAGCTCATATATATATATGTACGGTAGAGCCCTGACATTGGCCTCTGAACCTCTCTCACACATGTACACACACATACAACATATACATGCACATGCACACAGACCCATCTTCAGTCTTCCTTATATCATAGATCATAAAGATTAAAAACTATTTATGGTCCCTGTGGCTCTTCAAGTTTCCATTCACCAAGACAAGAGTTCGTCATACTCATATTTTAACAACTTTAACAAGTAAAGCAAGTCAGTAAAGCAAATGCCCAAGTCCATATGGGCAATGGATTAATCAGGCTGTTAGTGAACTGATCTGTGAGTGGGAGCCCCCCCCCAAAAAAATAAAAACATGGTTCCACATGCCACAGCACATAGTTTCTGTCCACTTTGCCTTTTCAGCATCTTGGCCTCCTCATAAGTGTTGGTTGCAACACCCCCAAAGAGATACGAAGAGGTATCAGTAACCCACTTTTCAGGTTATAACATTGAAACTCTCTTATCCTCTTTGTAAGGGTCACTACAAGGTTTCCAGATTGTGGCTGTTCCACAGATTTAGAGCTAATAGAAGAACTTGTGTGGGCCGCTGACAAAGTCATGTGAACAATAATCAAAATTTCTATGTCTGTCTTTGAGTCTTTGCTACTATTATCTACTGTATCCTACAACCTTAGTGTCAATGTGATACTTCCCTTTCTTTAGGAGGGGGATGAGGCTGAGATGATAACCTCATTAGCTGAAATCTACAAAGCTTGTATGGGCAGGGCTGAACATGCAGTTCAGGTGGTACAGAGTCTGTGGTAATTATCACCTTTTGTGCATCCCTTCCCAACTCTACTTCTTAATGCCTAGATAATGTGATATTATTAGTAGAAGAAGCATGGATGTGACAGAGAATCCCACTTCACAACAAGGTGTACAATATGCCACTCGTCACCTGTACTAAAATGTCAGAGGAGAGAAGGAAACTCTAAGTACAAAGACACCTGACTAGAGAGAGATGCATCATTAAAAAAAGAGTCTAAGTGATATCTCTGTTCTCTGAAGAGATTTCCATGGCCAAACTGGCCACTGTAATTTCATATCCAGAGTCCCATGGGATCAGGCTGAAGGATCAGCCTATCAAGCTGAGTATAGGCTTAGTGTCTTACTCACCCCTCTGACTTGCCAGCTGTGGATTCTCCATTATTTAAAGAAAAGAATACATCACACAGAAGCCTAAAAGAAGCCCCTTCTTGGCACTATGTGTACTCAGAGTCAGCGTCAGTATATTGCTCCAATGAGATCAGGATGCAAGGTGTTGTGGTTTGGCTAAAAGTTCCCCCATAAACGGATAGGGAATGGAACTATTAGGAGGTGTGGCCTTGTTGAATTAGGTGTGACTTGTTGAAAGAAGTGTGTCACCAGGGGGTAGGGTTTGAGGTCTCAGCTGCTCAAGCCAGGTCCAATGTCACTTTCTCTTTCTGCAGTCTGGTGATCTGGATGTAGAAACCTCAGCTATTTCTCCAGCACTATGTGTGCATGTACACCACCATGTTTCCCACCATGAGGATAACGGACTAAACCTCTGAACTGTAAGCTAGCCTCAGTTAAATGTTTTCCTTTATAATAGCGGCCACAGTCATGGTGTCTCTATACAACAATAGAAACCTTAATACAGGGTGAGTTGACAGGCTTGGCCAGGCACTCTTTACATTTAGGGCATCCTGGGTTTCTGTACCACATAGTTAGCATGCCTGAATTCAAACTCATATCAGTAATAAGCCATGATAAGACTGGACCTCTGATCCACTCATTCCTACCCACTGCATATGATAATGGTGGAAAGGCATCACCTAAGATAAATTCTATCCTGAAGATTCAATGATCAACCTTTATACCTACTCACACACATTACTGAGAGGCATAGTCATGATAATATATACCAATGACAAAAATTTCCAGCAATGTATCCTAGAAAATAATTCCAAAGATATGCTTGCACAGTAAAATGAAATTGTGACATGGTAATATTCCTTTTGATTTTAAAAAAATGTGTAGAAGCAACCCAAAGGTTACCCAGAGAACCAAGTTAAACAAATAAAGTTATATCCATACAGTGGAATGTTCTAAACTTTAGAATAGGAATTTTAGTGTGTTAGAAAGATTACCAGACACATTAAATGGAAAAATGTGAGCTTAAAAGAGTTTTAGAATAGCCTAATTTGTGTAAACAAACAATAAAATGGAGTGTGTGTATGTGTATGTGTATGTGTGTGTATCAGCAATAATCCATGACAAGTCTGGATCTCTGATCCACTCATTCCTATCCACTGCATAAGGTAATGGAAAGGCAAATGCCTCGGGAAAGATAACAGAAATGTGTAGGGGATTGTGTTGTTTAATGATAAATAATTGTCCCACCCACTGGTTTAATAAAAAGCACTGATTGGCCAAGCAGGCAGGAAGTTTGGGCGGGGCTACCAGACTAAGAAAACTCTTGAGAACAGGAAGCACAGAGCAGAATGCCAGAGAGAAGCTAGAAGAAGCAGAGGACAACCATGCTGCTCTAAGAAAAGGTATCGAGCCACATGGCTGAACAAGAGACATGGGTTAGATGAAGGGTAGAGACCTAGCAAGTTATATGCCTGGGCCTTAGACCGATCAGCTAAAAACTATTGAAAGCGTCTGTGTGTCTCTGCGGGTCTGTGGGTCTGCAGGTCTGTGGGTCTGTGGGCCTAAACCTTGAGGATAGGCCAGAAAGTTCAGGCCAGAAACCTCCTACTACAGAAATGAGAGCACTAGGAGTCTCCAAGAGGACAAATGTGTGGCTTGGATAAAGCATCAACAGAGGGATCTCTAGTAAATACCTTTTGACTTTGAACACATAATAATATCAGCATGATTAACAATAATTATATATTAATGGAAATTATTACCTAAGAAACCAAACAGGAGAGAATAGCATTATATTTACTTTTTAAACTCCTGACTGCCAGAATTGGAGGAAGACTCCAAAGTGTGTAGAGCTTCTACAGAATGCAGTATCCTCTTCCAGCACCTAGCACAGGTGTCTCTCCCTTCTCAATGCACGGTGCAATTTGCCTTCCCATCATACTCAGCTCTTCGGTACTGCTGTGTCTTATCTGCCATTCTTAGAGGGCTTTATTTTAAAACATGCTGATGGTGAAAATGCTAACTTCAGTCTTCTCTATGCTGTGGCAAGGAGTTATACATCTGGCCATGACGGGATGATTAGTACTAGACTTGACCTCTGATAAAAGAACTAATAAGCTACAAAACAATCTGAATTTTAATTTTTCAACATGAGATTTGGGGTATTAAGAAGAAAATTCAAGTGCATTAGGGTTCTTGTGACTTACTGCCTGGGAAGATTCTACATAATCAATACAGGAAGGTGGTGTCCAAGTACAATATGGCAGTCTTACTGCACCGGGGAGGCCAAATAGAGTCTGAGGGACCCTTTAGTGGCTAGGATTTATAATACCAAATACCAGAGAACATATTAGGTTTTTTCTAGTTTTTAGACAATGATTAGCCTGTACATATGCAAAGAAAAATTCTAACAGTTCTAACAAAGAGGATGTCTTGGAGACGTGAGAACTGAACATAAAAATCAGAAGTTACACAGTACTGGGGAGCATTGCAGGATGCCCATCCATTTAGTGGAGACTCCAGCTAAAAACCCATAAAGAACAAGTCGCAGGCATAAGTACCGTGCCTGAAAATAAGGACCACACATGAAGATGACCAAGAGAACCAAATAGATATATCCTAACAAAAATAAAAGTCTTGACAGGTTCAGAAGGACATGCCAAGCAATTTATCTGCCTGACAGGATACAATTCAGTACCCTTTAAAGAAAATTGACATAATTCAGACTGTCTAGAGAATACTATCTGGGTTTTATGTGAAGAAACAGGAAGTAAAAAGCTAATAAACTGAAACAATGAGAAATGAACAGTCTTCCAAGATGACTGAGAATTTTGAATCTGCAGTCAAGTACACTAAAGCAAATAAATAAATATATGTATGTATGTGTGGATATACATATATGTATATTCAAACACACGTGTGTGTATATAAAATAAAGGACTGAAAAAATAAAATAATAAAAGAACAAACAGGGATTCATAGGAGAGGAACACAAAGCAAAATGAATGAATTGATTAATTGATGGATGGGTGGATGAATGAATAGATGGATAATACAATTCCATCACTAAAATATGCCAAACCCAAAATAAAAATGTTTGCTCTTGGATTAATAGCATTTTATCACAACATTAAAAATTAGAAGGAATTACTGAATCTGAAAACCAATGGTATAAAAACAAGATTAAAAATAGTTACCAAGACTCAAAGAGCCAAGAAATAGCATGTGGTCTAACGTGTACAGTTGTTTAGTATTTATGTATGTCATAAAGGTAAATTGAAAAACATAGGTAAAGATATAATTAAAAAATAGGATACAGAGACAGTATTAGTACAGTTCTGCCTAGTGTGCACCAGGCCCTGGGTTCTATCCCTATAGCAACATCAAAGATTGCCATAAAATCTTTGACAGAAGTCAAAGGAAATAAACCTTTAAAGCATTATTGGCAAGCTAGATATATCAACATTTGTCTATAGTTTCAAATATGTGGCAAATTGAGGCATGAGAATCACTTGAACCTTAGAATCCAAGAACATCCCAGTTGGGTGAGCAAGATGGTTCAGAGGGTAAAGGTGTTTGCTAACACACTTGACAATTCAAGTTCAATGTCCAGAGCCCAAATGGTAGATGGGAGAACTGACACTGACTCCCATGAGTCATCCTCATATTTGAATATGTACACCATGACATGTAAACACACACACACAACACATATACAATAAGCAAATAAAAATATAGCTGTTTTTTATTTGTAATGAACAGCCTTGGCATCACAGTGAGATGCTATATCTACATCAAATCTAATAATAAGTTAAAAATAAGCTAAGACTATGATGAATAGGGTGTCAGACTAACAAGCTGGAAAATTAAATTTTAGTAAACGACAAGTTATCTCAAAACTGTTATATAGAAAAATGAAAATTTTGGTAAATTCCCAAAAGTATTTTTTTTTCTTTTTAAATAGATTGACACACTTGCTAATATGTATAGAGAAGTGTAAAGGACCCAAAGTAGTTGAAACAAAACTCATAAAGAAAGCATGGGGGTCAGCACAGAAACATGACCCTTTTGACTCATGTTTACAATAACTCTAATGGTACTCTCAACAGTTAGCCTGTTAAGTCCACATGCAGCAGGCTGTGCTTTGTTACACTTCAGTCCTTCCTCTAAAAATACTTAGTTATAGTAGCTGCTCTGTTCAGAAGAGACACCTGAGATGGGTTGACTGACAGCTTGAAGAGAGTAAGGGATGCCAAACTCAGCCATTACCTACCGATGGCTAGCAAACACAGATTGTGAAATAACAATGAACTGTTCCTTGGCCTTGCAATGCAGAGAGTCTTAGGACTCACAGTGATTTCAAAATGGAAGATAAATTTATAACAATCAAGAAAATAAGTTATCAAGGCATTAATAAACAAAGCTATCATCAGAAAGGGATGGCAATCTAGATATGAGCCCACACATTTACAGTCACATAACATATGGCAAATGTCCAATTATAATGAATTGAGGAACACAATACTTTTGCTATCATATATTATCAGCTGATATCGATATGGATAAAATGATCCATCATCTCCATAAAACACCTCATTCAAAAAAAATTACTTTTAGACTGATTACATGAGCTTATATGTGGAATGTAGAATAAAATACCTTCTAAAATAAAAGAAGACAATTATTTTATCTCAAGCGATATTCTTTCCTAAATGTGACATCAACCAAATAAATGCAAAAATAAAACTAGGTGTCATTAAAATAAGTATTTTTAAAACATACTCACATATAGATGATAGATAAAAGATAGATAATAGATAAATGATAGATAGATAGGTACATAGACAGACAGAAAGATGATAATCTCCCACCCATGTATGTCTTTGTTAAGGTGTTCAACTCAGTAGTCTTCAGAATAATACAAGTTAAAACCACAAAGAACTATTCCCATACACATAATGTTAGTACAGCTAATATTACAAGACTGTCAACAATAACCCATTCCACCTGCAAGTACGTTTAACTCAAAGAATAGCTCCATTCCTAGCTATATATCTGAAGAAATGGAGTCCAAATACTATGCATTAAAACATGTCCCGAATAATCACAACAGCAGGGTTTAGTACAACTAAAATAGGAAACAAGGCAGGTCTTAAAAAGAAAATGCACACATTTTGTGGATTCACACAATGCCATGCTACATAAGAATAAAATAATGAGTGTTCAGTATACCACAACAATGTTTAATGGAAAAATAAGGCCAGAAATGCACACTCTGTGGTTCTAATTACACAAGATTCAAAAACAGAAAAAGAGACTGTAAAAATCCCAATTCATTGAAAATCAAAATTAATAATTTAGAAGGCAGGCAAGAAAGATACTGGACACTAGTTACATCTCACATCTTGGTTGAGTGTTCTCTATGCCTACGGATTCACTTACAATTTATGCTTTTTTATGTACCTACATGATGCTTTAAAATCAATGTTTACCCTTATTCCCTCTAAAAGCCATTTCAAGAATCCAGCTGAGGGCGGCTGTAGAGAGTCGATGTAAGGATCGCAGTAATGACAGTGAAGGATTCAGTCTAGAAATAGAGCATACATTTCCAGGTACACTCCGATTGATTGGATGTGGAGATGAGGTGAGGTAGGAATCTAAAATTGATCTCAAATTTCTTTCTGGTATGAGAGCTGGAATAAATAGGGAGATCATTAATGGAAATCAAAACTAAGAAGAGTAAGTTCAGCTGGAGGTGCCGATGGTCATCTGCAAGGATGTCTCTGGCATGAAATTAATTGGGAGTTTGGTGGAAGAGCCCAGGCAAGAGAGATGGCTATGAGAGTCATCAGGATCTCTGGTCATAATTAAAATAATGAGACTGGATGGGATCTGTCACAGAAAGAACATGAAGCAAAAGTGTCATCAACTGCTGGAATGTGGCCAGTATTCTGGGGATCTGACATTTGAAAGAAGAAACTATGTGTAGGGCAGACAAGTTTCAACTGCAGAAACAGGGAAGAGACCAAAAGACATCAGCCATGGGGGCCCAGTTATAAAGAGATGCAATGAGTGGTCTGTGAACTTCTTTTACCAAGCAAAGCCTTCCTTGAAAGCAGAGTTAGATCTGAAACTGTAGCCCTCAGACAAGTTATTTCTCATCTCTGAGCCTCAGTTTCTTCACTAATGTGTGGAGGAAATATTAAGCACCCATGTTGAATGATATTATAACAACTAAACAGCATAGTTGTTGCACAAGTGAAGAAAACTCAGGGCCAGATCTCTGGGAAGGGCTGAGATATCAGTAAACACCACAGTCAGATCTCACCCAGCTGTCTTCCAGCTTCCTCAGCCTTGCTCCTCCTGGCTTCTTCTGCCTCCTCTGCCTTTCTATGCCTGCCTTAAATACCTTCTTCATTCAGCTGTTTCACATCCAGGTTAAGAATAAAGGTGTGGCACCACCACTGCCTTCTTGAGAGCCTGGATATCCTTCTGTGAACTAAAATGACCTCAAATTCAGGTTTGATGGGATTAAGGGCATAGGTCACTACTCCTGGATATTCCCTGTGCTGGGATTAGAGGTGTGAGTTACCACTGTCTGATCCTCCTAGACTGACTGTGGGTAGATCCCTCTGATATCTCAGACTATTTTTATTAAATTTGAAACACCCCCACACATAATACATTTAAAGTGCTTAGCAAATAATGAGGAGTTGTAAACTACAGCAGTCACAATCCTCACATTGATAAACTATGCAACATCTTCTTTGTCAGGATGGGGGTTATAGGGATGAGTTTTATGTTAGTAATAGTGATAAAAATCACTAATTACCTCCAGAAAGAAAGCCTCAGGACTACAGGAGGTTGAAGTCACATCATATACTGAGACAAATAAGAACAGATATGGAGATGAATGCTCTGGTGAAGTGGTGAATGCTGCATTTCTACCCCAGACATTCACTATGCACTGACAAGCACTAGGAAAATAGCCTTAGGTTTGGGACAATAAGACAGGTACAAGAGATACTGAAGAAATACTAAACTTCATTTCTTCACCTAGCAATTTTTACTTCCTCATATTTGGGAAAGACACTAAATTTCTATCAGGTAAGTTAAAGAAATAAGTTCTTACCCTTGAAAAGAAAACATGCCTCTAGGATGTTGACAAAGAACAAAATAGGAGGCTAATATACCCTGATCATTTCCTCTATACCACGCTGCAAGCTCATGTATATAAGAGATATGTAATATATCTGCTTCTTAAATACAATCAGATAATAAAACGTATTATTTGTGTGTGTGTGCGCGTGAGTATGCATATGTGCGTGCGTGCGTGCGTGCGTGCGTGCGTGTGTGTGTGTGTGTGTGTGTGTGTGTGTGTGTGTGTGTGTGTGTGTTTAGCCTTAAGAGCTAAGCAAAAAAAAAAAAAAAAAAACAACTCAAGGTTATATGACAGTTAGGATCAGAGCCAGTAGTGGAAAAACAGAGCCGCATTTAAGCAAGAAATTGTAGAAGGTGAGATGGGTGTCACAGATACATTGGCTGCTGTTGAAATTATAGAGTGCTCAATGAGGAAAATGCCATATGGATTAGAAAAGAAAGGTTGACCAGAACTCCAGTATTACCCTGGCATATGCACCCACGGCATACTGGCTGCACAGGGAAAAGTCAGGAGTCTTACTTGCCTTCCCATTATCCACACATGGTTTCATCTTGAATGAACACAATTCACTCTAATGACCAAAGTTAGAATGGATTTCTGCCAAGCTTTCCTGAGTACACAGAATTGTCCTTCTGCACTGTCAAATCCCCAGATTGCATACTTAGCAGCTGTTTTAAAGATATTTTGTCAAAATTGTATGTCATATAGGCACAGAATAATTTGTCTCAGGCATTTTTACATCTGGCTGACTCCAATCAAATCATCCAGGGATTATGTAAAGAACTTACAATTTTTTATCAGTTTTAATTACTTAAAAACAATTTCAATGGCCATTTAAATCTCTTCCACCCTACCCCCTACATATTCAACACAGAGTTTCAGAAATAATAGAGAACAGATGCCTGAAATATTTAAGGGTCTTATTTTTTAAAAACAAAACAACCAAGAAAATATTTTGCTTATTTATTTTTCAATTTAGAAGAAAACTTCTTTACAAGAAAAGGACAACTTTGCAATATCAAACTTAACTTTAAAATACATTTAATCTAATTATACCAAAATGATGGATTTCTCTCAGCTCAATGATGATTGGGACTACCTGACACTCAGAGGGAACTCAGACATGCCTAGTATTAGTACAGCTATGAGTTGTGGACTTTAGTGCTCAGGAGTGTCCATGTACCCATCTCATCCAAGAACCTGGCACAGCCTGAGTTGAATGAGTGCTTGTGTAGACTTGAGGTAGGTTATACAGAACAATCAGCTCTCTGAAGGAAGCTAAGAATGTCCCCAGGTGCTACGATTTATGTTTGTATGTGACCCTCAAGAAAGTTTATTTGCCGGAAGCACAGGCCTTAATGAAGGGGTATTAAATATGGTAGAGAGATGGTTAGATAATTGTTGGGAAAGAACAATTTTGTAGATTCACAAAGGGGCACAGGAACAAAAGAAAATAATATTCAGTAAGGTGATTTCTTTATATACATTAAAATAACCTATACCCAACCCAAACTGGCTAGTAAACATATTTGGTCAAAATGACTTCTGTCCTTTATCTCCACTATGGAGTGGCTATGTTTCACTCCACCAATAGGAAGAACTGGGACTTCACAGGTCATGATTAGCTATTCAGCACAAAAGGTTCAGAATATATGGGCCCTTGTCAGGGTAACTATCTTTGATAGGAAAATGTTTCTCTCATCATTGATGCCCTAGGAAGGGGATTATGCTGGTCTTGGGGAATGAACTAGTTCCTATATAGATGGATTGTTATATAAAGAAAAAGCCAAAGTAGCCCCTCTATAGTCTTTGACTCCCAGACTCACCATATTATCTCCCTGCCCCCCCCCCCCCCAGTTGACAGCAGCCTAGGGAGCTATTGAGAAGCAAATGTCCAAAGCTTCAAATCTTTAGAACTGAACAAATGATTTTTTTTTCTTTTCACTTAAACTTCCTAAGCCCCAGGGATTTGTTATAACAATTGAAACAGATGAATGTACAGGAGAAGGAGAAGGAAGGTCCTGCTGGGAGGTTGACCCTGGGTAGCACAGAGGTTATCATGCCCAGAATTCCTTCTGAAAGGAGATAGAGGAAGTTGAATTCTGAAACAGAATGCCCAAAACTCTGATGGAAACTTGGATAAAGCTACCCTGAGACTTTCTTCCAGCTCCTGTTGACTGTTCCTTACGTTGTTCTAGAGAAGAAGTCAATAGAATTTATTCTAATATCATTCTAAGTTATTGATTGAAAATACAAGTCTTTGGTGTCCCAAGCCCTATACTCAGCACACACAGCTAACTAGCTGTATGACCAGGACAAGCCACTTAATCTTTCTGGGATTTGCTTTCCTTACCCATTATAATTTCTTACATAGTGCTTGAAATACCATAAATATAGTGTTTGGCACAGGAGTACCAATCATAAAGAACAGACTCTCCTTGCCCATCCTCCAATACCTCACAAATTACAGGACACAAAAAAAATTTAAAAAAAAAATAAATAAATTAAAAAAAAAAATTGGCCTGTAAATCTCTTGACAGATTTGGTAAAATTCCAGTGCTGCTGTAATGGACTAGGAGAAAAATAATTTGAAAACTAACTCTAAGGTGACCAATAGTGCTGGCCTCAAACAAGCATCTGTGTACTTGTCTCTGCTGCCTCATCCCCTACTTCAAGGCAACTTCACCCATATAGCACAATGGCAGAAAGTTCTTGTTTAGTTCAGTGATAAATCCACTAGGATTTATACTGACCCCTCTGACTCCTGAAAAGCCTCCACCCTTACCTTCTGATGCTAGACCTGGACCTCCTGAACCTAGCTACTCTATGTTCTTCCTAGAAACTTCTTCCACAAAAAGGATGCTAACCAATTCTATTTTCTTTTAGCCAGGCTCAGACTAGAATCTTCCAATTCCTTTCATAAGCCTGTCTACTCCATGAACAAATTTGGGATACATCACTCTACCCAATAACACTACCCAACAGAATGCTAGGAAGCAGCTATGTTCCCCATACAAGTGCTGCTTTATTCTATTTTTAATGACATTTAATCTATTTAAAGTTGAATTTAAAGATCGTCGCATGGTCAATGGGTGCCATATTGAACCACCAAAATCAAAAGGATAAATATCTCAGAGAGGGGTCATCATACACCAGATGTTCCATTGAATTATGGTAAATTTTAACAGCTTGGCAAAGCAACCAGATGAAGGATTAAGCACTAGTGGAAGCAAGGCAAGTTAAATAGACTCAGATGACCTGAGTTCAAGTCCTACCTTTGACAGTTTTAGAATGAGTGACTATCGCAAGTGCAAATCTCAAGCTCAGCTGAAAGCTTATCTGTCTTCCCATCTGTCAAATGGTCATAACAGTACTCATATTACAGAGTTGCTTTGATCCCTATGTTAGTGATTGCATACAGCTTGGGTAGGTCAATGTATAATATGTAATAAGTATATATTAACGCTTATCCTATTTACTTTTGTGTGTATGTGCATGCAAATACATGCATTCATATGTGATGATAAAGGCAAACACATGTACAGCATGTGTGTGGAAGTCAGAGGACATTTGGGTATTCGTTGTCACCTCTCACCTTATTTGAGACACCCCTAATGTTATTTTATTATTATCATGTTAGATTATTTAGTCTTCACATTATCTTGCAAAGAAGGCATCATTGCCTTCTGTCTCCATTACACTAACATAAAAGCAAAAGAAACACAGAAACCTGGACTTGAACTTGACCCTTTCAGCTCAGGTGTCAGACATGGCAGCCATAGACTGCTGTCCCTAGAGATTATAGTGCCACCACTCAGGTAGCCTTCACTGTGGACCGTGGCACAGAAGCCACTTAGGCTGGGGACAATTTAACTATACCCTATCTCATGACGCCCTGCCAAAGGGCAGAGAGGCAGGATGCACCAGAAAGGCAGAATTCATCACACCAAGAGGCCACCCATAAAGCTTCCATGGGTGGCTTGATTAGCGGGGCTGGCCTGAAAGCACCACTGGGTTTAGATGTAGAAGACTGGAATTTTAGTCCTATCACTGGTAATATTGTTTTGTCTTAAGAGGATTAGTTGATATTTCTGAGGCAGGACCTAGAAAGTAGAAATGAAATTATGTACAGCAATCTGTGACTTTCAAAGTATTCATGGATTCATTAGACATAATACTTATGGGCTACCTACTGTGCACTCTACCCCTAAGGAGATAATAATAGGCAAAGCAAGAAAGTTACTCTCTTCAAAATGCCACATGCATCTAATTACCTACGTATATTACCAATGAGATTAAACTAGTAAGGGAATATTAAATAGCAATGAAAATGCATTCATACCAGCTATACCTTTGTGCTGATTTCTGTTTGGTTCCTAATTCCATTTGTTTTGCCATAGTTATCTGACAGTCTAAACCTTTACCTGCAACTCTGAGATCTCTTGGCTTGTATCTCCTGGTGAGGGCAAGTTCAGGAGAGGGTAATACAGAAAATGTGTTGGAGAGGATGCAGAGTATTTTTGTATGTCATCCCGCACTGGCTAATCAAGCTCCTGCTGGTCTTAGAGCCACTGCTTGCTCTTCTGTTCCTCCATCCTGGGAGAGTGGCAGCTTCCTCTGAGGCTCCTCAAGGCTGCATCCTCCGTGCTATGTTCCCTTTGCCAGCATCTCCAACCTTTCCATGGAGCTCTTACCAAAAGCAAACATAAGCTGAGGGAACAGACATCAGTCTAAGGAATGAATGAGTACATAGCAAATAGCATCTAAAGTAGGGACCGGATCCCCAAAGAAAATACATGCACTCTGCAGGGGACCTGAAGATTAGGGACCCAGTACCTGCAAGATGGAGATCAAGCGCCTCCATCTTGCTGACAAAAAAAAAGTGAGTCTCGGAGAAACCAGGCTGGGCATTGTTACATTAACCCTGGACTTTGTCCATGTCTGAAAAGTAGGTTGTACGATCTTTACTGAGAGCTCTTCAGTAGTAACAAATGATTGCACATTGATGGGCTTAACACAAAGCAAAGATATCATCCTGCCATTCCAAACAAGGGAAAATCCTAAATTCAAGGTATTGGGTAGACTGTGTTTTTACTGGTGGGAATCTAATCCTTTAACTTTTTATTTCCAGATTAGAGAGGCAGTCTGATCCCCTCTTCCTGTGGCCTTTTATCAGTCTTTGAGACACCAGTGTCGCCTTTCACAAGCTCTCTCTTGCCACATCCCCTCTCTTAATCTGACTCTTGCTCTCGCTTATCCACTCCCTGTGATTATACAAGGTCCGGACAACTCAATATAATCCCCAAAGCTCCAAACACTTAGCCAAGTCTGCCAAGTTCCCTTTGCTGTGTGAGAAAATATGTTCACATTTTCTGGGGATTAGGATGTAGGCCCAAACTCCTCTAGGAGCCACTTATCTGTCAAGTACATGAATCTCAAGCTCAGAAATTCTTTTTTAATTTATTTTTATTTTCTTAAATAGGCTTTTAGAATTTATTTTTATTTTCCTAATTTCTTTCATGTAGCTCAGGCTAGCCCTAAAGTCACTGTAGCCAAGGTTGGTCTTTAATCCTGATCCTCATACACTCACCTTTCCATGGCCAAAATTATAGGGATGTGTTGTCATTCCCAGTTAAGGACCTTCCTAAGCATCACTTAGCCTATTGTAAAATGGGAACAACCACTATTCTCTATGCTGATGGGACTACATGTGCCAGAATGTGGAGCTCTTATGATCTAATAGGTCTCCTTGCTCATCCACATCTCCTTCTACCTTACATCCTCATGATACACACATGCAGCCCATTATCAAAGCATTGGTGTCTGTCATGGCTCTGCTATGGGCTGCTGATTGGGTTTTGGGGCTAAGCAGACAGTGAAGATAAGAAAAGACAGATCCATCTCACTGATAAGTGACAGACAGTGCTCCTAAGAGAACTGGGCAAAAGAGAAGGCCTGTGAATTCCCCTCTCAGGGTGGTACCCACCCATTCCCTAAAGACATTACTTTTTGATACAAATATCATGAGACAACAGCATCCATTGATCCTAACATCCTGATTCTTAATGTCTTTTGAAGACTATCCTAATGTTAGCAAAACCATGTGAAGCTGGTTTTGTCTGGAACCTCAGGTAACTGTCTCTTCACTCTTGACTCTGTTATTCCGAATTTGTCCTTTAACTGTATATTTCAGTCAGGGAAGGAAAATATCTCTAAATCTGATGTCATAACTTCTTTGATATATTACTGATATTACAGAGAATCTCTGAATCTTCCTACTAGCTAAGATGATGCTTGGGACACTCTGAGCACCATGTCAACAGTTAAAAAAATGGCACAGATTACATTAGAGACAGCATTTAAGACATGGCAGATGCTTACTATTGGTTACACCCCTTTTTTAACTTATCATCTAGAAGTCACACTTGTCATCTTTTTCAGAAGACTGGAGACCAAGGGAGGGTAAAGATATTGCTTCTTTAGTCTCATGTGCATACTGTTGGATGTCTGGAACATTTAAGGTATCAGCAAATGTTTATAGAAACGCAGATGGAAGAATGTGTCAGAAAAGAACTGGTCTACCAGTGAGTGCTCAATTTCAGTAGAAATTTTAGTTTGCCAAGTGTAGGGTCCCATTTCTACTTGCCAACTGAATATTTTTACTACTATACTTAAACCTTAATGACAGGTCTTACCACAAAGTTGATCTTGACATTTATGTTTAATAGCCTTCAATTTTCTATTGATACAAGGTTAACATATCCTTGATGTGATGAAGTCAGATCTCATGACTCCAGTCCTCCAGCCTGCAAGCCCATGGCTCCATATTCAGGGATCTTTTTCTCCTAGAATTCTGTGCTAGAAAAGCACTAAACTTTATAAACCCAAAACATCACTACGTCTCTACTCACATAGTGTTGCCACTCAATTCTCTTCTTTCTTCAAAACCCAGAATCATCTTCCTGGAGATGGCTGAAATTGAACCTTCCAACAAAGCTACTGCATCTTGGAAGAGTTATTCACTGCTTGTTAATTTTGCCCTCACTGGGATAAATAACAACTGTAAATATCTTCATCAAGCATTGATATTTGGATAGATTCAGTATTGAACCTCTGTCATCATCTACCTCTAACCATGTGCATGTCAGATTTTAGCATGTATCCAAATAATCTGGAAGGGTTTTAGAGCAGATTCTGGGAGCCGGCCTCAGATTCTGACTCATGAAAAATATGTGGTCCGAGAATTTCAATTTTTATCAAGTTCTAGGCACTGTCGGCACAGCCGTTCCTTGAGTAGTAGAACCAGCCTACCTGGCAGGAGTAAACATGTTCCAAAGAGACATCTATGCCTCTCTCTTTGCCTATTGGATGCCTCTTTTCTCAAAGAAAAGAATAGCCTCTCCAAAAGTCAGAACTTTCCTAGGACTATCCTGCTGGAGAAAAGGCCTGGGAATAGGAACTTGTCTCCTTGCTAGACACTTACAACTTATGAGTTGGTTTTGGAAGTGAGATCACAAAGTATGGGGCCACATCTTTCTGAACTGCTTAGTTAGGTCTTTTCATTGTCTACTATTTAAATCACACCCTCACATCAGGACCCCGAAGGAAGGGATTCAGTAGATTTCTAAGTCCTTTTTCTTAATGTTGTTACTATGAGCCAATCTCTCTGCCCCTTCCCTCACCCTCCTCCCTCTCTGCTATTCATTATTAATTGGATTATTGATGACAAGTAGCCACACCTATTTTGTTGGACTGTGACCCCTTCAGTCCAGTAAGAGTAGCACAAGCTATGACACTACGTAAGGATGAGAATTTAGGCAAATGGTTACAGATCCACTGGGTCAGTGATGAAGTCAAGTCCTGAACCACCATCAATGGAGTTCCACCGTCTTTGGTTGCCTTATTCAACAATAAAAGTGACAGCATTTGTTCTCAGTTCCCTTGACACAAGACATTCTACCAAGCACCCTGGACACACGTCATTTAAACTCCAGGCTCCTCTGGGGCCATGCCCACCATTGCTAAATTATAACAGATAAGGAAGCAGGTGGAGAAGGGAAACCCTAATATAAAGGTTATACTCAGTACTTTATAAAATGGGAAGCTAAGTAAGGGACAGTAGCAGTGTGTCTGTGCACTGATCAGGACCACTTTCTTACTGCCATGTTATTTATCCTTCCTTGCAATCCTTGATTTACAAAGAAGTCTCCCCAGCCAGGCAGTGAGTGCCCTAGGCCATCCACTCGTTTGGGCAAATTGCATCCTTAGCCACTGGCAAAATACAGGCAATTAGCAGGTATACAAACTTGTTTGATGAATTAATAAACATGCGGGATTTAGGGGGTAAATAAAGGATATGAGAATAAGAAATGTCTTAACCACACAACCCATACATTGGCTTCTCTAGAAAACTAAGACTGGATTATGGAACAATCAAGTTTGTCTTCAAATTTAGAAAAAAATTAAACAATCATGATAAGTCTCTTTGTCTCTAGAACCAGTAGACTGTCATGCAGGGCACAGGTTTAGCAAAACAAGGCGCCTGCCCTGAACTAAAAATGTTTCTCTTGTTTCCTGTTCAGCTAATTCCCACCCCCTGCCCCCCTCCCGTTCTGAGTCTAGGGAGCGGGGGAGGGGTCGGTCTAGTGAATGCTGTTCAAACCAACAGCTGCAAAGGGGTAGAGAAGGCAAACAGAAACAACTTTTCTGTTGCTTATAATCAGGGGTAAAAATAAAAGAGGCGCAGTGAAAATTAAGGAAAATAAACAGTGATCAAGCCTTTTCTTTTCCATTTGCCTGCGGAGCCCTGCTGCGTGTCCAACAATGGATGGAGAGCAGGACTGGAATGTGTGGGATTCCACATCAGCTGTCTCTGCACACAAGGACAGAAAGGCACCTCCCATGAGCCAAAGCCTAGCGGCCTCTTCTCCCACACAAAACTGAGAGGATGGGAGGGGCAGGTGAAGGGAATAAACCATGAGTGGATGGGCTGCTGCTTGTTCCCTGGCTAAGAGGTGAAGCCTAGCTCTGGATGTAGATCCTGGCCATTCGCTTATTCAGATCGCAAGACTTACATAAGATGCCAGATCCCCTAATTACATTGTGAATAATATGACTGGGGTGGTTTGAATGGAATGTGTCCTCTCTAGTTTCAGACATTTGAATGCTTGTCACTTAAGTGTCAGTGATACTATTTACTGAGGTTAAAGTAGGGCAACCTTGCTGGAGGACGTGTATCTCACGGGGTGGGGAGAGGGCTATGAACTTTGCGATGAAAAGCCTTACTCCACTTCCGGTTTAGTCTTCCTGTTTCCCGTTTGTGGTTCAAGATTCAAGCTCTCAGCTCCTTCCACAGGCTGCCATGCCTCGAGCTGTGATGGGCTTTTACCCCTTTGGGAACCATAATTGCTTTTTGTCATAGTCTTTTATGACAGCAACAGAAAAGTCATTAATACAGTGATCTTCACAGTGGCTGCCTCCTCTCAGACGAAGAATCTGTACTAAGGGCTGGGCACATGGCTAGTGGAGAAAGTAGTTACCATGCAAGCATGAGCCTCTGAGTTTGAATCCCCAGAACCCATGTAACAAAGTAAATTTGGAACAGTGAGGCATATAACTCCGGTGGGACAAGTCCTGGGAACTTGGTGTCTAGCTAGCCTTGTCAAATCCACTGATTCCGGGTTCAGTGAGAAAATCTGTCTAAAAAAAAATATATATGGATAGCAACTCAAACAGGTATCCAATGTTGACCTCTGGTCACCATACAACTATGCAACATAAACACCACACATACCCATTTGCATATGTAGGTTCAACTATATATAATAAATACACAACATACATATAAACACCTACAAAAAAAAAAAAAAAAAACTGAACCTGTGCTATGCTTAGGGCTGAATTTCAACATTCTGCCAGAACCACTCTTGGCCAAGTTGATATGACCATGGTGTTTAATCATGGCAATGAAGACAATAACATTTACAAAATGGTGAGTACTAGGCTGGGGACTTGCCATGCAATATCTGGTTTTACCAAAGGTTCTGTGATGTTGGTAGATGTATGCCAATTCCACATATAAGAGGAGCATAAAATGAGGCACAAAGCCATTTCCCTAAAGGAGACAAAGAAGAGACCTGATCTAGACAGCATGCTGCATCTAGGAAGTGGCAGAGCATGGATCTCAGACTCTGCCCCTAGGGGAACATCTGTCTCAACGCTTTCCATCCTGTCCTTGAAAGACCATTCTGAAGAGAAAGTATTTAGGGGACGACAGGAAGGGTGGAAAGATGACACAAACATCTCCACCTGGCCTGCAAGCGCAGCCTGCTTGGGTACAACCAGTCTCAAAAACCAGCTCTGGCACCAGCGGTTTAACACATTCTAATTGCCCCAAACGTTATTTGTGTCTTTGCTGAGTCTGTCACTTCATCCGATTAAGTGAAGCTTACAGAAGAATCCACTTGTCATTACAGCAATTTTTCCTTGTGCTAAACGCTTCTAAAATCTTAACTACCAAGCAGTCACAATCAGAAAAGGTATCTCTAGCAGAGATGGTAGTATTTCTTTTTCACCGAATCAAACATGGACAGGACCCCTGCCTGACATGTACAGAAGCCCCTTATATTAGATATGTCTAAAAAGCTAGGCCTGAGACAAGGGTGGAAGTGGAACATTAATGAGGCTCAAACCAGACCTAACATGGTGTATAAACGCTGGGAATTCACAGTGCTTGGGCATCATGTGTCACAGAAGTATAGAGCTGCCAGTCAGCAAACAGACCTAATGTCTGGCTCTTTCTCTGCCTAGTGTGAGAATTCCCAGAAAGCCCCTCTGCCCTATTCTAAAGGCACAAGTTATGTGCTAGCCCCATCATTTACCCACTTGTTCAAACCAAACTGTGTACCTTCAATTCCTTAACTATTCACACTCAAGCCAACATGGAGAGTTCCTACTCACTCAACCCCTTGTCTAGAAGGGTTGTCTTCCCGCTCTTGCAATGGGTGACATCTTTGATCTAATGACACTTCCTCTAAGAAGACTCTCATGTCCAAAGTCAGTCTACCTATGGATCATTCTATTTGATTTCCACAAAGCCCTGAACACAATACAAAATTGGTCAGTTAACTCTTTGAAAGTCCAGTGACTCCTATGGAACAATATTGTCTAATGTGGTAGATATAAATACACATGGCTACTTAAACAACAGTGTAACTGAAAGGAAATAAAGCTTAAAATAAAATTCCTTTCTCTTAAACACATTTCAAGCGCTCACTAGCCATATATGACTATCAACATACAACTCTCATGCACCATAGTCCTAGGATAGTTTAATCATAGAAGAAAGTTTTCAGCTGGACAGTACGGGGCTATGATATATGTGCCAACCAACTTTTGTGTCCCTGGGTACCTAAAGAGTGCCTGGGCATATAGTAGCCATTCAATAAATACTTGAGCACATAAGTAACACATAATACACAATTTAAATAAGGTATTGTGGAAAAGCTCAGAAAAAGGAATGTCTCCGCTTGCCTTGTGAAGACCAAAGAATCTACAGAAGGAAGGTTGCAGCTAATGAGACCTTTAAGGTGTGACCCTGAGAGGAAGGTGGAGGGACACAGAGCACAGTGGATGGGGAAAGCATATAGAAATGAATCATCATTCTGCTGAATGTGTTTGGTTAAGTTCCTTGTGCCTCAGAATTGGGAGTAGAAGTCAGGATTCCTATGATTTAAAGTCAGATGTTTAGGGTCTCTTGGCAGAAATATCTGCTTCAGGCTATAAGGCTTTAACCATAGACTGGCAAAGAATATCCTGCAAAAGTTAGAAAAATAAATCGGTTTCAAAATGCAAGGTGAATAATAAAAAGTAGGTGTCCACATTACAGTTGACAGGGGAAGAGCCCACACCTTCAGTGGTCCTTAGCCTCCTGGCATCTGTCCTACAGATGAATGTAACAGGTTGCACAGTGCTCCAAGCACCCATCTCAGAATGCATATCCAGGAAACATAATCCATCTTGAGAAGGTTTCTGGACATGGAATACAAACACGACCTCAGCCATAGACAAACAAGTGAAAGTACCCATTCAATACCAAGGTATGCACCTGCTTATAAGGCAACACATCACCCACCACCCCAGATACAGGTTTCATTCCTGCTTTCTATGTGATCTGTGCCTCTTGCTATTCACATGGAAAAGATGACTTGCCTCAGGATGCTGGAGCAGGCAAGGACCGCAGCAGGAGAGGAATAAGCAAATCCTCTTGTCTCTGCCCCTTCGAAGGGAGCAGGTTCATTCTTCTGAAAGATGAGTTCATTTATACAAGCAAACAGATCAGAACAGGACACAGCGAGGAATTCCCACTGCATGCTAGCTCTTTGCTTCCCTCGTGAAGATAAAAGAGAAAGAGAAACAAAGGACTTTGGAGCATGGAGGTGGTAGGAGCCCAGAAAGCCTCTCTGCATTCCTGGCCTCTCCAGCTCTTTTGCTGGTTCCCCTCTTGGTGCTGGGCCCTGGGTCTTTCTCTGAGAAGATGCAGGTCAGCTGGAGCTGGCTGGGGAGCTCATTAGCACTTCACCAGAGCCAAGGGCTGCCTGCCTTCCAGAAGGCATTTTGAACTCTCACTTTGGTTGCTTGTTTGAAATCAATACAAATGTCTTTTCCGTAGCTCCATCAACTGCTTTTGCTGCCAATGGAGGTTTCAGACTTCTAAGGAAAAGCATCTTTAGGGTTTATCAATACACATGTCTTTGTTATATTCTTGCACAGTGCTCCTTTGGACTCTGTGCCTGGAAGTGTGCATGTGAGTGTGCATATGTTGTTGTAGACTCACATATGTGTGTTCACGTGGAGACCTGAATATAACATTGGGTGTTATTTCTCAGAAAGTACTGTCTATCATGTATTCCTCTGTGGGTTTTTCTTGTTTGGGGGTATTTATTATTTATTTATTTAGAAATAGGGTTTTAATTAAGATTGTCTAGCTGGCCAGCAGGCCTGAGGGAGCCACCCTTCTCCACCACACCCAGCTCTTTTTACATGGGTTTGGGGGCTTGAGCTTGAGTCTTCACACTTCCATGCAGACATCACACTCAATGAGCCATCTTCCCAGTCCGGCCCTTCAAGCAGTTAACAGGGCAGAAAATAGCTCTAAGGGGAAGTGTGGCTGCAGAGGATGGAATAAGAGCAGAAATCCAGGCCTCAGGCACATGCTGAGGTAACATGGGCAGGGAATAGGCTCAAAAGTAGCAGAGTTTACATGGATTGATCCTTCCCCCAAGTCTACAGAAGATCTAAGAAGTCCTGGATGGCATCTAGAGCCTGAATCAGCACCTAATGCAGTCACAGGGCTGTGGAAATGTGAGATTTGTATTTATTGCCATTCACTCAAGGAGGAGCTGCTCTAATGAAGGATGAGAGTCATGTTTGTCTACAGTTAGTCCATTATGGCTGCTCACGATACTCAGAACCAATGATAACTGAATGCTCAGCCCAAACTGGCAATTTATACCACACTTTGTGAGGCAGAAAATGAGGGAATGGTAAGAATGTAGAGCTGGAAGACAGATAAAAGGTCTGAAAAAAATCTAGCTATTGCAAATATAATCTCACAGCAGTTCCAGTTGGCTGCACTGAGCCTGCATAAGTCTGAACCAATCAACATCCAACCATGGATCGAGCGTGATTGATGGGGTCCTGATCTTCCTTGCTGAACTATTGGCAACTTATGGGTTCTAAGGAAGGTATAGTTATTGCCTTTAGTTGAGTACCAAATGATATGCCCATCAGGATCCAAAGGATAGTTTCAAACGTGTGGCCACAAAGATGGCCTTGGATATAACAGAACAAAACAAAACAAAATGCATGAAATTAGAAAGTGGACCTGTGGGGAGGAAGGAGGGATGGCAGAAAGGTGAGGATATAAAAGATGGTGAGAGGAAAGAGAAACAGGATACACTATATGTTAACTGTCAAAGAACCAATGTAATCAATAGGAGAAAAGAATGCTAAGTCTGAGATGAGATTATTTAAATAGCTCCTTTGGTGTCAGGCTGCTTTTTAGTTATCATGAGTGTGGCCAGCAGGACCCAGGAGAATCCTGGCCCTAGATACATCCCAGCAGGTCCCAAGGCCCTGAGAAGCCATCACAATAGTTGAGCCACAAGGCTCTAGGACATTGGTCCTTATGGAGCTCCAGGGTAGTAAGTCCTGTGGAAGGTGGTCACCAGCAATTCTGTAGATGGGCCTTCCAAAAGCCAGGTCTTCTTCTTAAAGTGCAGAAATGTAAAACACTGAATTTTCCCCTTCCGTGTACCAGTGTGAGCGAAGGAAATGGAGTCTCTGCATGACTCCAAAACATCTCCAACAACATCACTTCTCATTTCTCAGCCCAATAACGCGATGGTAATCACAAAGCCTGTGGACCACAACCCCATAGAGCACTAGGGCTTCCAGGTTCTACAGGTTGAGGTGGTCAGAAGGTCAAAACTTGGCAAGATCCTAGAAGGAGAAGATTTAATACATCTTCATGGGCATAATGAGGTTGTAATAATATTTATTATGAGAGCTACCTGATTTTTTTCCTAAGAAAATGTGTGTGTGGGGGGGTGCGTGTACATGCACAGGTATGGGTGTGTTATGGCTTGTATAAGTCAGAGGACAACCCTGGGTGTGGTTTTCACCTTCCACCTTGTTTTGAGACAGGGTCTTGTCTGCTGCTGTATACACCAATCTAGCTGGCCCTAGAGATTTCAGAGATTCTACTGTCTCCTTGCCCTGATTTTTTCTCACCACTGCTGGGACAATGACAGATGCACATCATTGCATCCATCTCTATGTAGGTCCTGGACATTTGAACTCAGGTCCTCATACTTCCGAGTGCTTTACCCACTGATTTATATCCCCATGTACAATATAATCCTTTCAGAGCACTCTGTTTGTTATCTTTTGTTATGGAAACAATCATGAATCTTAATAACAGACACAGGCCCTCATTTCTGGCTTTTAGGTTTATGGATCAGTTATGCCTTAGCCAGGATGGTCAAGGCTGGGTTCAGATTGGTTTAAAAGCTTTTCCATCTGCCCCTTCCAGGAATGGGCCTGAAAAGGCTGCTATACTCAGTTCTCCTAAGGATGAGCAGTAGGTGAGGCAGGAAGTAGAAACATGTTTCAGCAGCTAAAAGTGCTTCTGGGAACTGTCTGCCACAGTGAAGCCATGGAACCAAACTCTCAGTCGGTTGGACTTTGTCAGAATCAAATAGGACACATTTCTGCCTCTGGGGTGGGATCACAAGAGCAAACTATTATAGAATCAAAACAACACAAGTGTTCCCCAATTGCCCAGCAAGGACTCTGCAGACAATAATGTCTCAACAACTGTCAGGTATTATTGACATTATGATGATTGTCATTATTAGAAACAGCATTTGCCAAGGATTTACTGTGGCCTGGAAAGAGATGAGCACTGAGGGATACTCCTCAGGGACCCTCTTGAGAACGTTCCCAAGAAAACACGGTCAAATTGGCTAGACAAAGACAGCTCCAGAGCCCATGTAGCCAATCAGATTATAAGAAGGAAAAACCTAAGGCCATGCTAGGTCCCACCCAAGCTGTCCTCAAGATGAGCAGAGAGTGGAGGAGGTGTGGCCAAGGCAGGACTTAACGACATTTTGAGCTTCAACCCCAGATAAATTGCCACTCCACTTTTACCAGGGAGATTATTTTTGAGATAGAATTGATTCCGTGCGACATACTTTTATATATATATATATATATTTATATATAAAATCTTCTGGTATTTATTTTTATTTCTTTTAGGCTGAAGCCTCACTCTAAAAATAGACAGTATTTTTTAGTAGCCCTGTCATTAGCAGTTGCTGTGAACACTATGTCTCCCCCACCCCCCAGAGAACTACAAGAACATTACTTGAAAAGAGCAATTAGAACAGAAATCTCCTAAGAGTCAGTGACTATAGTAGCTGCTGCTCTTAGTACTACAACCCCCAGGGGCATGCCTGGAAGCCAGACCAGGCTTCAATGTCCCAGGGCTTCTGTGAGGACCATCCCCATCCAATTGGCTGTGCGTATGCACTATCTCCAGGGGGACCTGAAGTCTCTCATCTCATCAACTCCCCCAACTCAACTGTGTGTCCTTAACTAGATCACATAATCTCTCTGGTTTCTTTACTATGGCGTGGATATCAAAACTGTGAACTATTCAGAGCATCTGTGCCAAGTTTCACACATGGAACAACCATTGCCTTGTAAGAGAGATCACCAGCAGAGTTCTTTATAAACAATGATCTTGCAAAAGAATTTACAGACTAGTCACACCTGGGTTTTCAAAGAAATTAGAGCCTAGAAGGGAAGAGTTCTTGGCAGATGGTCAGAAATTTGGATGTACATATAGTTTGTGATGGTGGAAATGGCTGTCAAGAGGAAGTCCTCTCTTGATACAAAGTGCCTGTGCCAAACTATGGCAAGGAAGGATGTTCTAGGTCAAAGCCCTGGAGGCTGTATAAAATTGCTATGGCTAGCTTTCAGCCTAGGTGAATAATGTGCATCTCTAGAAAAGAACTACAGGGTTTGCTTGCCTTCCTCAAAATATAGCCAGTGATATACAACCATCTGGCTTTTACTTGTGTCTCTCTTCACTTTACTTCTCTGAAACAGAGACCCTCTCTGGTGCTGAAGATCACTGATACATCTGTCTAGCATATAGCACTGTCCAACGACCCTTTCAGTACCGACTTCCTAGTGCTAAATTTCTAGGCACATAACAATGTGCCCAGCTTATTAATGGGTAATAAACCTTGAATGCAGGTCCACATGCTTGTGTGTCAAGCATCTTAGTGACTGAGCAATATCTATAGTCCCCATCTCTTTCATTTATCCTGAACATATTCCCTGATTATCCTCAGTGTGTTCTACACAGGAATAGATAATGAGGAAGAACAGACCCAATGTCTGCCCCTGTAGAACCTATAACTTACTGAACTTCATACATTAATAACACAATGTGCACTGTACAGAGATTCCCTTGGATTATAAGAGTGGATTAGGAAGCCTCAAAAAGCCAAGAAGAAGCTCAGGGTCTTAGGTCCTGTAAGAAGCAACATCACTATCTAGCAGTGGCAATGGTGGTGGGAAACTAAAGTCAGTCTAGCTGTTAAAGGAAGCCCCTGGGTAGGGTTCATGAGAACTACAGCTGGAGAGACACAAGGTCCAACTTCCAGATGAGTCCTCCCCATGGTGGCCACTGTTAAAGAGGTTCTGTCTGAGAGAAAAAAATCTGAAAGAGCAGACCTAAGGGCTGGAAGAAAAAAGGAAAGAACTAGTCTCCAGGCACAGGTAATAACACTCCTAACTGTTCACACCTCCAAAATAGTCTGTGGCCTCTGCATTCACCTGAAGGCATACACTGGCAGTTCATGATAAGAGACAGTGTCTGGACTCTACAGATGCAAAAACACAGAAGAATAATTCAGAAGCAGCTGGGAGAAAGGTTTAAAATCAATAAAACATATTGATGCTATGGGTTGAATTGTGCCCCCAAGAAGAGATGTTTGAATTCTAATCCCTGGTGTATATGAAGACCATATTTGAAAGTGCTCTTTGGGAAAGGCACTGTGATATGAATGTGGAAGGGGCCCAATTCAATGACAACTTTCATTGCCAGCAGAAGAACAACTGGACACAGCGACACACGTAGAGAAGTCTATGGCACTAGAGATAAAAATGAAATGAATTGGTCCACAAGCTAAGAAGTCCCAATGACTTCCAATAACATGCTTGGCCATTCAGAGATTCCCAGCCAAGGGTAAATCACAGAGAGAAAGGATAAAACAAATACTAATATGACAGTACATTGGATGTGCACACGCATCTAACAGGTCACAAATGGAAGTCATCAACAGGTGCATGCAGATTAACTAAACTCTACCTGTGGGACAAGGCCAGAAGTTAGAGAGCTGACAGCTACTGTTGTACCCACGACTGACCGAAGAGTCACCTCATGACATGACCAAAGAGTCAGTCTTGACTGACCAAAGAGGACAGCCTCATTGAGGTTATCTTGCAGATATGACAAGAGGTTTGTCAAAGTGTGGTGATACACCCAGCACAAACAGCAAGGGGCAGAGTTGAGATTTAAATAGAGGACGTTCTTTGGCATCCTTTTAGGCCACAGAACTGTATATCTACAAGCCACATGCTCTTCAGTGTGAAAAGCCACATTCTTCTCACTCTCTAAAATGATGTCACTCTTTAAGTCATTTCTGTCCAGGCATAAACTAGAAGAGACAGAGACTAACATTCTTGGAGTCAAACAGGAATGTATCAGTTAGTTGTAAACACTAGTGTTGGGCAGTGAAATGATTCAGTGAGAAGGGGCACTTTCCAGTAAGCCTGTAGAAACACGAACACACAAAATAAATAAATGAAATAAAATATTTAAGAACATTCAGTTCTAACATGGCCTACCACAAGAGTGAAATTCATGTAATTTATTATAGCAGAAATTTAACGCAGATTATTTCCAATAGTATGTAAGTCTGAGTTCAGAGAATACAACTTGTAGGTTTCCAACTACCCATCTGTTCTCATTCTTTCCATGATTTTTTCCCCTCAGGGAAATCTCCCATAACTATGTGGCCTCCTATAGCTGTCTCCTTCTGTCTGTCTGACTTGGACCCTTCCTGTAGAAGATGGGCTCCTGCATCCCATTTCTCCCCCCTTGGACAACCTCCAACTCTGAGTACAGAATTGGCTATAAAACTCTGGGCTCTAAAGACTATAGGAAAGAAGGGTTGTGCTAATCTGGGATACACAGCCCAGGCAGGATGAGCAGGAACCTCTGCTAAGACTGAGATTCTGACATGATTCTGACCTTTGAGGTCAATAAGTAGGAAGTATAGACACCAAACTGTCACCCCCAACTCACCACTGTCTTGCTCTGTGATCAGGGAGGAAGGACACCTCAGTGGGGAGCAGAGGTACAAATGAAGAAAGAAGAGGGCGGTCCAGGATCCAGCACCAGAGCCTTGGGATGAAACTTAACAGAGGCAGCTCCATTGCCTCGGTAGCCTAGAGGCCTATGCCATAACTTCCGGGGCTCTATCCAGTTAGATTTGGGATGCTGTCCCTCACGCTGTAGATGCAGACAAGGTAGTTTCCCTTTCCCAACTATGTCAACAACTGTGCTGCTTTAGCAGGATGGGAATGAAAGTGTGGGCAGGGTTGGGCAGACTCAGGAGGTATGACGGATTGAGGCTCAGATGGACGCATCCTGGCAATGATATTGGGCCCTGATTCTGAGATGCAAAGAAAAGGCAGAGGAGAGCTGTGCATCTGCCAGAGGGAATTAATCCAAAGCCAGAGGGAGGAACTGGCAAGTGGGGTTGGTAGAAATGAGCTGTGCAAACAGGGCCCAAGGCAACTGTCTGTGCCAGACAGGTCTGCCTAAGAGTCTCTAAGGAAGGAAGAGATAGGGAACCGCGGCAGCATAGCATCACACTTGTATAGCCACCTAGATCTTGCTGCTGAGGTGACTTTCCTGGCCAGTTTATGTCAACTTGGCACAAGCTAAAGTCATTTAGGCAGAAGAAACCTCAACTGAGAAAATGCCCCTCCTGGATGGGCCTGTAGATAAGCCTATGGTACATTTTCTTAATTAGTGATTGATGTGGGAGAGCCCCACCCATCGTGAGAGATGTCACCCCTGGGCTTGTGGTCCTGGATGATAGAAGAGAGCAGGCAGAGAAAACCATAATGAAACAAGCCAGTAAGCAGTGTTCCTCCATGACTTCAGTTTCCGACTCCAGGTTCCTGCCTTAAGTTCCTCAACTAACTTTCTTTCATGATGAGCTGTGGCATGAAAATGTAAAAGAAGTTAACCCTTTTCCCCACAAGTTGCTTTTGGTAACGGAGTTTTGCCACAGCAATGGAAGGCAAACTCAGACAGCAGCTAGTGGCTGAGGCCCCCGTCAAAGCACAGATTCTTCAAAAACCACTTCCTGTGCTTGATACTTCTCCTCCAATTGCCTAACACTTTAAAAGCTTGGTGCAATATGAAAGGGTGTGTGTGTGTGCGTGTGCGTGTGTGTGTGTGTGCGTGCATGCGTGTGTGTGTGTGTGTGTATTGGAGAAAGGATATGAAAAGCAGAAAGAGAGAGAGCTGTGTTCCAAATTTGATGGTGCAGAGTGGAGAGGAAGTATAAGGCATGAGAGCTAAGTGAGAACACCAAGAATAGGAACCAAAGATGGGAAATATACTAAAATATAAAAGAAAGCTAATTATTTCTAATTCTTTTCCACCCTTCACAACTAGAATAATTTCTGGTGGACTTCCTGGTTGCAGAATAACTTTGGGACCAGAGCTCTTGGCACAGGCTCCTATCTACAAAGGCTGTTATTAGTGTAAACAAAACACATACTCCATGATTTCCAGATACAGTGGAGTAGACTGTAATATGAAGTTTCTGGCCTGTCCACCCTGTGGTTCAGCCCCTCAGCCCCACAAAAACACACAGACACTTATATTAATTTTATTCAGATTGACCTATGGCTCAGACATATTGTTAGCTCACTCTTTCATCTTAACTCAATCCATTTCCATTAGTCTATTTAACCATGTGACTTGGTACCTTCTCTCAGAGGAGCATGGCTGTTTTCTTTCCTCTGTATCTGCTGGCGTCTCTACTGGTGTCTCTCTGGAGTCTCTGCTTGTGTCTCTTCCTTCTCCCAGAGTTTTCTCAGTCTGGTAGCCCTGCCCACACTTCCTGTCTGCCTTCTGGCCAATTAGCTTTTTATTGAACCAGAAGAAGGACAAGTATTTACAATGTACCAGAACATAGTCCCATTACAGCAAAGAGTCAATGAAATAAAGGAACTAGAGTCAGTCTGAAGCACTCGGTCATGTCAGGATGGGGGGTTGGGGGGTGGGAAGAGTGGTGATTTGGGCTGGAAGAATAAAGACAGAGCCCACAGATAAGCAGGGCAAAGTCAACTGCTGGATGAGGCTTGAGTTATAAAAGGAGGAACATACATTTTATATCATCTCTGCATATTGCAAAAGTTAAGGAATAATGTCAGCAGAGATCAGAATTCAACTGGAACATCTGAAGATACCTGGAAGAATCCGCCTTGTTTTCAGGCCTTCAAGTATGGCTGCTCATTTAACAGACAGTATTGAGCAGAAGAAAAATTGGTGAAGGACAAAAGTGGGTAGCCGGTTTACAAGAGAGTCACAGAAGAAAGCCTTGGGGGTGGGTACAAAAATGTCCGAGATAGCCATCTTGGCAAGCAGGCTCTATGCCAAGTGTTAGGGTATGAGTGTGAAATGGCCCCTACAAGTTCCCTTCTGAACACTTGGTCCCCAGTTGGCACAACTGTATTGTCCAGCTATGGGACCTTCAGAAGGTGAGGACTGGTTGAAAAAAAATTGGCTGTCAGGATGCAAGTGACACAGGAGACAGGACTTGTTTATAGTGTGGCCCCACTTCCAACCTAAGCTGTTTGTTTCTGTTTCATATCTGTGACCAAGGATGAGAGAGATGCAAGCTCACATGACCATGGACTGAGCCACTTGGGCCTCCATAGTTCCCTCATCGTGATGAACTATGTCAAATGAAAGAAAGCCACCCTCTCTCATCCCTGTAGCTACTTCTCTCAGGTACACTGTCACAGAGATAAGGAATGTAACTGACAGCAAAGGCAGAAGTGTCCCCGAAGTCCAGACTCATTGTTAGACTTTCACAGCAGTCTAAGCGTGGACAGTGGCTGTCTTCCAAAGGCACAGGTGTCTGTCTACTGTACAGGAGACCTCAAGAGGTTTCTCAGACATTGAGATAGGACAGGCTAAGACAGGGGCAAGCCCTCCCTGTGGGAGTGCCATCTGCACTGTCCTTGGGAATCTGATGAGCTATGGTTGGTCATTGATGCTCATTCACATTGTCAAGCTCACTGCTGTTGTACCATGGAGAGCTGTGATGTTCAACTCAAAACAGCACTCAGTGACCTAACTTCTATCTATACTGCTTGCCTACAGAAGAGGTGAGGAGAGGGAGGTCATGCATGAAGGACTTTGCATACATTTTCCCTAAATTGCTCTGGCCTCATCTAAATGCAGAGATATGGGAAGACCCGCTTGCCTATGTAATAGGAAAAAAAAAAGCATATTGAATAGAGAATGTGGTCATAGGAGTCTTTGAACTTTCCTAGCTTATAAAAAGTGGACCCCCACACTGTAGGGTTTCCACACTACTTCAAGAAGGTTGAGATAACATCATTCTTCCCTCTTTACAGGGAGAGAAACTGAGGCTCAGGCACTTATAGAGATTAACCAAAGAGTAAGATGTTAGATAGGGCAAAGACTAAAACATTCCAGCTGCCTTCAAAAGAGCAGACTCCCTACTCACAGCATGAAGAACATGTTCATGTGCATGTAAGACATAGGACACTGCAGTCCTGCCTCCCACGCCCAGCAGCTCCTCACTCATGAGTGTGTAAGATTAAAAGAAAGAAGTACAGAGTTCATGCCACTGCTGCTTATCTCAAGTAGGAGGTTCTCCCTTGCTGAGAACAGATGATCAGCAGCTCTGCCAGCAACTGCCTGCTCCCTGCCAACAGGCTGCATTCCATTAGGAAAACACACGTGGAAAGAATACTTGCATGCCTGCACGCGCGCGCGCACACACACACACACACACACACACACACACACACACACACACACACACACACTCCAGGTGTGGGGTGGAAAATGAGTCACATCTGACCCTGGGCTGGGCACAAGCACATTTCACTGTGAAGGAGAGGGTCCAAATCTTAGCTTCTTTTCCTACCAGGCTTAGGAAGGCATGAAACAAGAGGAGAATCATAAGAACTGGGGAGTTTGAAAAAAAAAAGACTTCAAGGAAGCAAAGAATTCCATCTGCCCAGGTAGCAGAGATGCATGAATATTATACTAGTCTGGGAGCCTACAATTCCACAAACTTGGGTCATTGGTTTCTCATACTGTATTAGGAAGGCATTTTGTTATTCAAAAGGGTGAATAAGTAAAGTGTACCATTTTAATCCACCCTCACTTTCAACAAATAGGGAAACTGAGGACCCAAGATATGGCCATCCAAATCCAATCAACATCAAGATGGAAACTGTATCTCTTCTCAGATAACGGTGCTCTATGCAAGGGTTCTGGCCTCCCTGGATGAGAATGAGCATATCTCGGGCAGAAGTCATGTTATGTATTTTGAGAGTAATGTCACATGAGTACAACAAACCTTTCTGGCAACTGGATGAGGTATCAGGGTCACCTCAGTCTCTGGGACGTTGCTTGGTGGCACCTGCCTCCTACTGACTGCCCCAGTGTTGTTTGGCTGACATGTATGTATGTTGGCAATTCACAGGGATCATTGCTAGGTGGTTGGTAATGGGAATTGCAAAGCATTTGACTCTAGTTACCCTCACCACTATGCTCGCTCTGAGGAGTATATATGGCCCTGATGAGAGTAACAAATATAGTGCTAGGTCATGGAGACTGTTGCTCCCCTTCTTGGAGTAAGGGAAGGCACTTATCTTGTTATCTTCCTGACTTAGGTGAAGTTCTGTTTCAATGGGCTAAGTTTTGGGCTCAAATGATTATTATCTAGTGATTTGTCTTGGCTTGAAACTTACTAGGAATTTTCCATAGATCTCAGCACTGGGAGTTCATCTACTTTCTTTACTGAGTCTCCATGGATATTTAGTAGGAAAATGAGAGAGTTAAGGCCAAGGTCTCAAGTCAGAGTAAATAGAAAGACTCTGGCTCAAGCAAACTGAGTCACTTCTTCACAGCTATGTAACTAATTCTACCATCTTTTTACCACATTGTACAACCCACCTGGCCAGAGAACACTGGATTAAAACTACTCAGCACTAGAACCTCAGGGATAAATAAGTTTCCCCATAAAGATAATCTGGGCCAGGGGTTCCCTGTGTCTCCTGGTCCTATGGAACTGGACCATTCTTTCCTGCAGAGTTATGCTGTGTACTATGAGATAGATGTTGGACAGTGTATATGAATTTTACTCATAGATTCTGGGCCTCCTCCTGCCCACGTGTGGAAATCAAATCTGTCTATGATATCACCATATGTTCATTCTGAACAGAAGAAATCAGTCTCAGGTAAGAAGCAGTGCTCAAGGGAGAGGCTGCAAGTTTCAGAAGGGAATTAATTTGGCTGCAGTGAGTGGACAGAGGCAGAAGCCACAGCACATTTCCAAAGCTGGAGCCTGTTTCGTGGAGCCCAAAATTTGGATCCATAGGAACAATATTCCATTTAAGTCTGGAAGAAAAGAAGATATCATGGAAGGTTGGTAGTAGGCACAGTAGAAAAAAAAATTAATCTCCTTTATTTAGGGAACAGGGCAGGCCTAGATGATGTGACTCATGAGAATCACTAGCAGGGATTCAATATCTTCACAGGCAACTCATGGGGGCAGTTAAGGTTAAGTGAGATCTCATGGCTGGTGTGTACTAGACGGTCCACAAAACCAGCTAACTACAGCCTCTGCGGTCCACTCCCCTGCTCCATCATTCTTCCATTTGAACACGGGATGGTAATGTTCCAAATGAATGAGGATTTAATGCAATTGCCATTTGATTTAATTTCCAAATGTGTTAAAACTGTTAATTCAACACATCAGCATGCAACTGATAAAGTAGTCAAAATAATTCAAGGGAACCAATACTTGTCAGGTTTTATTTATCCACATTTTCATTTCTTTAAAATAAGCTGGTCTCTGTACTGTATAAAGTACAATATACATAGATATCTCCCTGTTATCTCCCCCACACACATATGTTCAAGTTAAGTATTTCACTCTTTTTCCATCTGTCATTTCTCCCTTCCCATGAAGAGCTAATGGAGATGTTATCAAGAGTGAGAAAGTGAGAGGCTGAGGTGGGGTAGTTGGCAAATGTAGGGATGATAAAACTGACAGAGACAAGCATCACATCACACACACATAAGTACACACACACACACACACACACACACACACACACACACACACACACACACGAATGAGGGAGAGAGAGAAAAGAGAGAGAGAGAGAGGTTTGTCTGGGCTCTGTTCATATGTGGCCATTCTCCCCAAATTTAAGGCAGCTAGTATCAATCATTGCATTTTTATGTTTAGAGATTCATGGAATTAAATTCCCAATTCATACAGCCGAGCAGAGTTGAATCATAATGTGAAACTAAGGCCCCAGACTCTGTATGTATGTATTCTGGGTAATCACAGCTATGGTAAAAGATTCTGGAAGCCTCGCTCAGTGGTAGCATGGAAGCATGAGAGGGCTATTCTATAGAGAACAAAGTCTGCAGAAAGGATGAAGTTACTGAGCTTCTCTGGGGACTGGCAGGGAGGGGATAGGGAGGAGTTGGGCGAATGTAAGAAGCTGTTCAACTTTCAGGCCTAAGTGGATGCACACACTTGCTCTGAAGCACTCCTGAGGAAATAGGTAGGGTTCATCATGACACAAGAGCCCTACACTGAAAGGGACAAATGAGGACCCAGAAGCTTTTTTTTTCTTTTAAGAAAATGACGATCTCATGGTCATAGGAGAGGGTGCATAATTAGCATGACTGCAGAAGGTGTACTCAAGCTCCAAATCACAGCCAACACAGATGAAGGCCGTAAGAACAACACAGGGGATTGCAATGCTTGCAGGCTCTGCTGGAGGAAGAAAACAAGGATGAGAATGGATGGAAAGGAAAAGGAAGCAGGTAGCTGCAAAGGAGACACAACTCTATCAGGGGTAGATAAAAATGAGTTCAAATAAGGAGAGCCTCCAAAAGGAAGGAGATGAAGGCCTCTGATCAATTAAGGTAACAAGCACCCCTCTCCAAACACACACACACACACACACACACACACACACACGGTGAAGGCACTCGGGTGTTTCATTGTGCTCCATGCAATATGAAGTTCAAAACTAAGATAAAACTTAAATAAAAATAAAAAATCGAATAAGGAAGGAATGGTAAAGGGAACTTGGAGCTCTCCATGGGCAGATGTGTGGATTTCCCCTCTCCTTCACCATGTGCTCAGACACTGTCTCAGTCTCATGGACTCAGCAAGAAACTGGACTCACAAAGACCCTTGCTTCAGGGATTCTAGAAGAAAATATGAACAGCACACAACTACAGTTTGGATGTTAATTTTCTCCCCAAAGCCAATGCGGTCCCTCAGATGGTTCTGTTGGGAGGTGGTAAGACCATTAGAAGAGGAGGCCTACTGGGGATGCCTGTAATGATTACAACTGTCAGGTTGATCCCAAAATGAATGCCTAGGAAAGGTAAGGAAATTCCACCTTTGGGTGTGTTATAATGGGACTCCACTTAGATAATAATCAGAGATCTATGGCCTACTGAATGGATTAAGCCTTTGATGGAGTCATAATACAATTGCAGCAACCATCAAGTGGTGGTAGAGAGTAGGAAGCTGGGCCTTTGGAGGAAGTATTAAATGGAAGCATGACCTTTGGACTCTTGCTTTCTCTGGTCACTTCCTGTAGCCTCTTCTTTCTGCTTCTTGTCTATCATAAAGAATTCCCTCAGTCATAAACTTCTTCCACCACTTCTGCTCAAGAACATGGGAACAAGACATCATGGAATGAGCTTTCTGAAAGTGTGAGCCAAGGTAAATCCCTCCTTCCCCCTTCCTTTCCAGCACCTTTCTTCCTTCTTTCTTCCTTCCTTTCTTAACTTGTGCTGTTGGACTTTTGGTCATGGCCATACAAAATTAACTAAAGCAGGCTGTAAGTCGTTTGGGGTACTTCAAAGGAACCACAGGCCCTTGGTTTCTCCGTGTAGTCTTTCTGTCCATGAACTGAGTAGTTTGCTCTTCTATTTTATGTCCCTACCATTGCCTTTCAGAATTCTCACCAAAAGTTCCAAGCAATAGACTGTGAGCCAAATAAAAGCTTTTATTTTTTTTTTCTTCTTTTCATGTGTTAGTTATCTCGGGTGCTTTGTTTTAGCAGTGACTCTCACATCTACAGAGATAAAGGTGATAGTACCTGAAAATGACAAGACCTAGGAAGGAAACCAGAGACTAGCACAGAGGGTTGAAGCTACAGAAGGTAGGGCTGGCACCTGGTGAGTGCTCTGTTAGGTGAGGCCATCAGACAAGGCCTCTCTGAGAAGCTGGTGTTAAGGCAGAGGTCAGAGTTAACAAAGTGAGTGAGTTATCTAATAACCAGAAAGAAAGCTACTCTGGCAAAGAGAAAAGCAAGTAGAAAGGTCCTGAGGTCAGAACCAGCATTGTATCTTTCAAAGAAGAGAAGGATCAGCGTAGTTATAGCAGAGATGAGAAGACCACCATGTGACTGGGGGTCCATTAATCAAAGAGACAGAGAGAAGACAGGACTAGGGGCCATGGCAAAGAGTGTGAATTGTACTCTGAGTATGAAGTGTGTGTGTGTGTGTGCGTGTGTGTGTGTGCGTGTGTGTGTGCGCGCGTGCGCGTGTGTGTGTGTGTGATATTCATGTATGAGTGTGTGTGTGTGTGATATTCATGTATGAGTGTGTGTGTGTGTGATATTCATGTATGAGTGTGTGTGTGTGTGTGTGTGTGATATTCATGTATGAGTGTGTGTGTGTGTGTGTGATATTCATGTATGAGTGTGTGTGTGTGCGTGCGTGCGTGCGTGTGTGTGTGTGTGTGTGTGTGTGTGTGTGTGTGTGTGTGTGTGTGTATGAGTGTGTGCAGTTGATCAGGACCTGATATCTTCCTCCATTGCTCCCCTCCTTATTTTCTGAGACAGGGTCTCTTAGTCCACCTAGAACTCCCCGATTCAGCTAGCTAGGCTTTCTGGCCAATGAGCTCCAGGCATCCTCCTATCTCTGCCTCCCAAGCTCAGGGATTACAGATACATGTCTCATTGGTTTCCCAAACACGAGCTTTTTATACACATGGTGGGGAGATGAACTTAGGTCCCTGATGCA
The DNA here is from genome assembly GCA_033318265.1 of Phyllotis vaccarum. Lineage (NCBI taxonomy): Eukaryota > Metazoa > Chordata > Mammalia > Rodentia > Cricetidae > Phyllotis > Phyllotis vaccarum. The sequence continues at coordinate 189,193,745 of JARWLC010000001.1, forward strand.
GCATGGTAAGTACTTTATTGGACAAGTCATCTCCCCAGCTCTGAAGGCTGTACAAGGAAATGCCAGGATGCAAAGTTTCCTTTATAATTATCACTAAGGATGCTACAGAAAAGGCAGATATCAGCTGAGCAAGATTCATCCAATTGAACCAAGTAGGGTGTGACAAATCCAGCCCTCTTTCTGTCTCTAGACATCATGTTTTGGGACTCACAGGCATGTCTATTTTCTGTAGATGCGTTGACTGTAGCAGTAAAGAAAAAGAGTTACAACAGACTGGAAGCTTCAAGAAACTGAGAATAGTCAGCACGGGGCTTAGGTAAGAAGCATGCCAATCTGCTCTAGTGTGGAAGAATGGAGGTAGAGGGTGGTGGATTCTATACTGACTTGGGGAACTAAGTTCACACAGGAATGAAGTCAGAACCCAACCCATGTTATTTCACCCCAAGCCTGGCTGGCCTCCACGTCACACAGACCCTCGCTACTTGATCAACATTGTCATCATCATTATTGCCTCTGAGTATGGCCCAGGAGAAAAATGTCTAGTTGTAAAGGAGATTTTATTTTATTGTACTTCAATGGCTCCAAGAGACATGCTCCTGGAAGCATTTGGCATCGCCTCTTCTCCCAGCATGCATGTGTCCTCCACAGCTGCTTTCTCTTGAGGAGGCAGCAGCCAGAAGCTGTGGTCATTTCAAAAGTCTGCAAACACTGTGGGGTCCCTGGAGAAGGTTGTGGCCCACTCCCATATCTCAGACCTTTCACTGTGTACTGGGTGGCTTCCCACTCTCATGTTTAATTCTCATTAGCAACAGACTTTCTCAAAAATGGCCCTCTGTCCAGGACATCAGCACCTACCAAATTCCTCAACAAGTGATTTGGGAATAATGATAATGCTCCAGCTTCTTAGTAAGGTTTTAACTTTAAAACCCACACTCTCTCCAGGGCAACTGAGAGCCAGATGTCTAGAGTGGCCAATGCCCCCTTTATTGGCTGGCACTTCTCTCTTCACATGCTAAATCTATTAACCTCTTGCACTCACACACAGGGCCCTAATCTGCTTCAAGAAATTTCAACTCCCTTATACTGCTTCAATGGTTTCCCAAACACAGGCTGTGACCTGAGCACACCTAGATAAGCATAGCAATCTGACTTCATGGCAGCATACTGTCTGAGAACTGCATAGGGGTGCCCTGGAGTCCCATGACTCCTTTAGAATAAAGCTCCAACTCCTATACTGATATAAAGACTCTTTAAAGTAACCCTGCCTACATTGCAACACCCAAGCATGTCACCATAGTATATCTCTTTCTTAGATTCTTGCTTATCATGCTTCAAAGATGACCCAGGCTGATCCCTGTTCACACACCTACCAAGGTCACTGGACCAGTCATTTATGAAATGGCTCAGAGCAACCTTCCAACCCTTTTCAAGACTACATTGCTTACTTCACATTGTATTGTAGGACCTACCATTATGGGTTTCTGAGGAAATGTGAAAGCTATGGGATCTCTCTGATCTTCTATTTGCAAAAGACGGTTATTATCAGCCTCCTTCAGAAGGTTATTGTTAAGATGCCTGAGTTCATGCAGCAGGTGCTGGATACCAACTCCATGGCCTGTGCAGTAGGTTTGTATGTGCCCTCTAGCCAGACCACAACTTCTTTAGCTCAATGCATATTTACAAATAAGACAAACATAAGAAGGATCAATGGCTCCAGTCACTCTAGATTTCAAGCTATGACTGTGAACTCAAGTGTATATACACTGATGTGGTTTGAATAAGAATGATCCCCACAGGCTCAAATGTTTGAATACTAAGTCACCAGGGAACTACATGAGAAAGATTAGGAGGTGTGGCCTTGTTAGAGGAAGTGTGTCACTGGAAAGGGACTTTCTTCTTGCTGCCTGAAGATCCAGCTGTGGAACTCGCAACTATTTCTTCAATTCCGCCATACTCTCCATCGAGATGATAATGGACTAAACCTCTGAAACTGTAAGAAAGCCCCAATTAAACACTTTCCTTTATAAGAGATGCCAGTGGTCATGGTGTCTCTTCACAGCAATATAACAGGGACCAAGATACACACTCAGGATAGTGAATGAGCAAGATAGGAGAGTTGGTCAGCTGTAGATAAGTCAAAACATGCAGCCCCTGTCACCAGCCCAGGGCACAGGATGATCTATGTGGCCTATCTTTATATCACTTCAAGACGTTTTTCAGCACAAAACACGGTGTTAAAGAAGAAAACAAAAAGGCAATACCAAACAGTGTAAGTGAAGAAATTCTGCAACTGACATTAGCATATGGGCTGGAGCTGATGACCTCAGTTCTCTCTCTTTCAGAAGAGTGAGTTTTAATCTAACATAAAGTTAAATCTCCACATTGAGGAACCGCATCCCTTAAGCCAGGACTAGGGATAATGGACAGAGTCTTTGGGCAACATCCCCTAATAAAAATGACAGAAATAAAATATTGTTAATAATAGACATAATTTTGTTGGTACTTATCTCATCTTAGAGTCTATACATATTATACTGTCTGTCTCCCAAGGAACCATGTCTGATTGAGAATGCCAACCATGGGCTCATAGATTGGAGTGATTTGTTATGAGAGAGTGGCACTATTTGAAAAGATTAGAAGGTGTGGTGCTGTTGGAGAAAGTGTGTCCTGGAGTTGGGGTTTTAGGTTTTCAAACGCCCAAGCGAATCCCAGAGTCTCTCTCCTCCTGCTGCTTGCAGAACTAGGTACAGAACTCTCAACTACTTCTCCAAAGTCATGTCTGCCTGCAAGCCATCTTGCATAAACTAAACCTCTGAAACTATAAGCAAGCTCCAATAAAAATGCTTTCTTTTATAAGAGTTGCCATGGTTATGGTTTCCTTTCACAGCAATAGGACACTTATTAAGAGAAAACACATCAGACACATATATTCATCCCATTGCATAAAATTAAAAAAATGGGACCAATAGTGAATATGTGTTTTACCTGAAGTCAAACAGGTAGCAGACATCACAGCCAAGACTGAAATTCAGGTGTGTTCTAATCTATAATCCCTACTCTTAGCCCAGTTGGGCTCACCTGATGAGCCACACAGTCATCACATTTTGCAAAGACACTAACTCCATGTTGACAAGTTCTGAGTACATGGTGGGTATGAAATGGACTTGGACAACGTGTGTGTGTGTGTGTGTGTGTGTGTGTGTGTGTGTGTGTGTGTGTGTGTGTGTGTGTGTGTGTGTAAATCAGCTCTGGCTGTCTTCAAACTCACTTTGTAGACAAGGCTGGCCTCAAATTCAAAGATATCTGCCTGTCTCTGCCTCCCAAGTATGGCACCAATGACCATCTAACAACAATTTTTAAAATCATCAATTTCTGAATACTAGAATGCAACTGAGCAATGAAGGTTGAGGATATTCATGTCCTTTAGTCAAGCAAAGCACCCTGAAATGGAAGACATCGGAAATATCAGAAGCAAGTGGAGAAACAAGAACATTTATGAGCACTGGCCTGGAGTAAGTAGGCAGGGGCTAGGCTGTCAAATGTAAGAAACCTCAATTACAGAGTAATCTAACATATGGCCAGAACTTTATCACAAGTCAATAAACAGCTCTTCAGAATTAAGTAATTCCAATTTGCTTTCTGTGCAGTCTGAGCTGCCTAAAGAATGTTGATCCTACCTACAGCTAAGATTAGGCTGCATCCTCTAAAGCCCTGTGGTTTGCTATGCTATGATGCTAACAAGCCAAGCGGCATGTCAGTGTGCAAAGAGACAGGGCCTCAGCCTGGGTTTGCTACACTCACTTCAGTGTGTACACTTGCTATGGTAGCTATTGCCCAGGCCTACTTCCAGCTCTGGCAACTCAGATACCGAAGGGACAGTGTGAGCTCTCAATCATAGAGAAGTTACAATTTGAATAAATGGCACAAACTATAAGGGGTGGCCCATGTAACCAGGGTTTGCCGATGATAGCTTCTGTGACTCATCAAAAGTGAACATTAGAGGGGACTCAGAGAACTCTGACCCATGCGGGCACCCGTAATTCTGATGCTCTACATTTTATACATTTCTTTCCTTACACTCAACATTACTACATGGGGATTAAGCACCACTCTTCACTTTATATACCTTAAATGATTTCTCCAAATCCACAGAGATACTGGGTGAGATGTTGGGTTCCAGCCACTGAGTTTCACATGCTGTGCCATTCATTTTCTGATATCTCAGAAGATGTGTCTCAGACACAGTTCTGAACACTCCTGTACTGCCTGCCATCCCATTTCACATTCACGACACCCTCCCATGGACAAAACCCTCTAACCCTGTTTCCAGATGTATCTGCCAAGGCTCTGAGAGTTAACAGCATGCTCAAAGTCACAGAGATGAATCGAGATAGCTCCAGAATTCCATGCTAGGCATCTTGACTCGGGCACTACTCTGTGTATGAAAAACAAACCACATCAGCATCATTTTCTTTCCCTGATGGTCCAAAGTCAGCTGGATGTTCATGCCTGACTCCTCAGCCCACACAATCTGTGTGATGAGCAAAATCCATCATTCCTCAGGAGAAGGAATGACAATATGGGTCACTTCTCCAACAGCAAGTGGCCTTTAACAAGTAGGTTTTTGTTGCTTCTCAGAGATTTCTCCTTTTCTTGATAAAAAAAGGATGATAACTATTCTTTTCATTTTAAATTCAAACAGTTCAGTATGGAAGCATGTTAGCCACTGGATCAGCCAATGCTGAGAGCTTTTAGTCCTTCTTCATAAGACCTTGCCTTCAAATGGTCCTATCCTCTGCCTTTAAGTGGCTACTGGGAACACACTACAGGCTGACAGGTTTCCTTCAAGTACTTCAAGTACTTGTGAGTAACTCTGCCTCTCACTGCCTTATTGTTTTGGGGGTGTCTCTGCCTGCTAGTCTGTTTTCTGCACCCCTTTGGCACTATTATAACATTAGGATATCAAGAACCTTTAAAATCCTAATCCCTTTCCCACCCCACCCCCAGCACAGCTACAGTAGCACATCTCAGACTCAGATCCAGTCCTTAGCTTCCCTCTTAGGAAGACCCCAGATCTTCAGGTCTGCTATGCTGGCTCTCTCAGCTATAAAAGAAGTTGAAATAAAACCAGTGTACATAGCTGCAGCTAAGATAAATTGAGACAATACATTGAGGGGACACATCTATATTCAAGGGACCAAGCAAATGGCTTATCATCTTCTCAGTATTAAAATGGGGAAAGGGGTATTTAAAAAGTGAGATCCTATGCTAAAAACATGAATTAATTTCATCAAAAGGTCACAAAACTAGGCCAGATTATAGAAAGGAGCCGTGCACAATTGCCTGCTGTGGAGAAGCTTCAGAACCTCCCAGAACACCTCTCAAAGTAGAGAGCCTGGGCTGCAGGGGAAGAGGGTCACAGTGATACATTTGGCTAATGCACCTGGGACCAGAATTTACACTCTCCCTTTTGCCTTAACTAGGTCTCAGTCAGCACAGCTAACAAATGACAGAGCACTGTCCCAGTGCTACCTCTCCAAGCCTTGGAAGCGTTGCTTCAGCAATCCTCCTGCCCCAGGAACCTGTAGATCAGCACTTCCACACCTCTTTACCATAAACTGAGTAGAAGACACAGGAAAAAAACTAGGCAAGCATTTTATGACCCCATTTTTCTGTGAGTAAAAATTTTAAGGTACAGCACTGACTCCCATGGTCCTTCCCATCACTTTGTCACCACTTCATACCAGTCAGATACAAGCAAGGTGCCCCACAGATATGTCCCAAGGTCAACCAAATCTAGATAACTTCTGATAGGCACAGCAAGAGGCTTGTCTCATAGGCGAATCTTGACCATGTCAAATTAACAGTTACTACTGACCATGACAGTAGAAAAGGGGGTGAGGTGATGGGAATGCTAAATTCATCATCCTCCATGTGGCTCTCCTCCTGGAGTCAACACAGTTTATAACAGAGACTTCAGATAGTGATTTCCCTTCTTGTCCCATTGAAGCCACCAGTCACACAGAGCCAGCAGAGAGAAGTCAAAATGTTTATGTCAATAAGATAGTAGAGTGTAGTCAAAAGTTGCTCTATCCTACCTGGCCAGTCTCATAGCAATTTAGTCCCAAATAACCACACAGAGGCATATATTAATTTGAAACTGTTGGCCTGCGGCTCAGGCTTATTACTTGCTAACTCTTACTCTTTTAAACTAACCCATGATTCTTATCCACGTTTACTCGCATGGCTTGGTAACTTTGCTCAGTGCAGCGTTGTCATCTTGCTTCCTCTGCATCTGGCTGGCATCTGCTCTGTTCTTCCTCTTCCTAGATTTCTCCTTGTCTGGTTGCCCCGCTTATACTTCCTGCCTGCCTAGCTTCTGAAAAATCAGCATCTTATTAAACCAATATTTACAGTGACAAATATTTACAGTGTATAAGAGCATAGTCCCACAGAAGTAGAGAGCAGAAGAATATGGGGCATTCCACTGTGGGACTCCCAAAGCGGAGTGGGAAATCAGCTATTGGAAAGCACAATGAGTGTTCCAGGAGACAGCTCAGGAAATTACACATTCACTGAATATTTGAAAGGCACGCAAAGGCCACTGTGTCACATGAATCAATCTTATGGGACCATAAAGTAAAGATCTGAGCCTAATGTGATCAAAATGATGGTTTCTTTTATATATTAATGGTACTTCATGTGAAAGAACTTAAAGGTGTTTTTCTTTTGTATTATTTTGTTCATGGCCACCTAATTTTTTGATCTTCAGCTTAAGGGTTCATGACATTCTGCTGATAAAATAAATGCCTGCTGAAACCAATAATTCACTCACACATCAGTCAGTCCACAGAAATCTGAAGGTTGAGACTCATGAGATGATGGGCCATGCCACCGAAAGTAGTCAAACACTATCAACTTCTGTGGTTCAGTGAACACAGAACTCATGCTAGGAATAGCCTTAAATGGGAACACTTAAAAGAGCCCAGATGACACCCTGACGCTCCCAGAGCTCATGTTTGAAAACAGAGACTAAATGATGCACAAAGCAAAGGGAAGCCGTTCTTGTGAGTGTAATAAGAGCTATGTAGCTCCATCATTTCCTTTCCCTATTGCTGAGCTGGGGGAAGATGTGTGGCAAAAGCAAATGAAAGTAAAGTTTAATTTGGCTCACAGTTCCAGTGTAAAGTCCATCCTGGTAGATGGTCACGGCCCCAGCAGCTTGAGGCAGCTGGTTACATTCCATCCACAGCAAAGGAATATAAATACTGGTACTAGGCCCATTTTCTCATCATTCAGTCCATGACCTCAGCTTACGTAACAATGCTGCCCATAGTTAAGATATCCTTCCCATGTTGATTTAATATAGATAATCCCTCACAGGTATGTGCCAAGGACAACCAAATCTAGACAACTTCTGCTAGGCACAGCCAGAGGCTTGTCTCATAGGTGAGTCTAGACCATGTCAAATCGACAGTTGCTATCGACCACGACAGTAGGAAAGGGGATGAGGTGAAAATAATGTTAGTATAGCATTCTCCATGTGACTATCCAAAGGATAGCTCAGAAGAGGGAGTCCAGACAATGATTTCCATTCTTGTGCCATTGAAGTCACACAGAGCCAGCAAAGAGAAACCAAAGTTTTTACATCAATCCATGCTCAACTAAAAACAAAGTAGCAGATCTAGTAACAACAAACATCCAGAGCCTTCTGAGAATCAAGCAAATATTTTCTTCCTTCAAACACAGGAGGTCTTATTCTACAACTGGAATAATATGAACAGGTTCATTATTTCATTCACTAAATATTGCTATATTGAAATTTTAATCAGTGAACATAGCAGTGATAAAATGAATACATTTATTCACCATTGCTGCCTATGTAAACCGCCAAACCATTCTTTGCAAAAGCAATATTACAATCCAGAGAAGAAAATCCATAAAGATGGTTTACCAATTCAACTTCCAGAGAATTTATCTAAGGAAAGAATCTGGTTCTATACAATAAAAAAATTAAAATTGTTATTAGTTTTTGTTTTGGAAGAACTGTGCTGAGATGTAAATTCTTGCATATTCAAAGGAAGAAATAATAAAAACAGTAACACCTAGAAATACTTAAAGGACTGTGAATATGGAGATTTTATTAAAAAAAAAAAAAAAAAAAGGAAAATGCACTGAACAGAATTTGCATTGGTTACTTCTCTGATGATGTGATAACACTGACCAGAGGCAACTGAAGGGAGGCAGTTTATTTTGGCTTGTGGTTGTAACATGGGAGTCCACATGGTTGGGGAGGCCTCACAGCAGGCAGTCAGAACAGGAAAATGGGAGATCACATCTTCAGTCACAAATACAGAGTAGAGGCTGGGTGAGAATGAGGCTGTGACCTCTTAAAGCCTGGGCCCCAGGAAGGTACTTCTGCCAACAAGGTCCCACATCCTAAAGGTCCCATGACCTTCTCAAACAGTACCAGAAACTTGAAGCCAAGTGTCCAAATATGTGAGCCTTTGAGCACCATTGCTCATTCAAACCAGCACAAATGGTGTATGCCTAAAAAGCATGAGATTGAACAGAAATGGCATTTACAAACTCTCCAAAGAGGCAGAAAAGAGAATGTTGTGATTTGAACAAGAATTGCCCCCAGAGGCTCATACATTTGAATACTTGGTCTCCAGATGATAGAACTTTTAGAGAAGGATTAGAGATGTGGCCTTATTAGACTGGGGAGGTTTCAAATGCCAGGGCGATTCCTAGCTAGTTCTCTCTTAGCCTTGTGTTTGTAGGTCAAGATGTGAGCTCTCTGCTATTGCTCCGTCCCCATGTCTACCTGTCTGCAGTCACGTTTCCCACAATGATGATCATGGACTCAAACCTTCTGGAACCACCAGCCTCAAATTAAATGGTTTATTTTATAAGTTGCATCAGTCATGATGTTTTGTTTTAGCAACAGAAAATAATCAAGGCAGGAGACCATGTGCATACTGCTATAGAATGAACAGACAAGGACCTCCTGGTGAATAAGTGCAATAAACTGACAATCATTGACTCAAGACCACTTGGGAGGAAGACTCACTTTTTCAACAGCTTTCCGATGATATTGTCATTAGATGGAACTTCCAGTTACAAACTCTCACCAATGATTCTATGTGAACATTTAAATAGGGCATCCCTAAATCTCAAAGACGTGATCATCTTGATTTGAAATACAAATGCAAGTCAAACTTGGAAGTTACCTCTGTGATTTATATCCCACACGTAGGTATCTCATGTGGGAGAATGTCTAGGAGAGCAGAGGGGGAGGAAGAAGCAACAGGTGAGAGAAGGGGCTTGCTGTGTGAACATGGAGTAAAGAAGGTCCTTTAACCAGCCGCTTGGTAAAGTTATGGCATGGCAGCACTCACCTTTCACGATCAGCTCTGCGTAGTTGGACACACCAGACCCGCCATCTGAGCGGATCACACAGCGATACTTGGAGACACTACGTTGAGAGGTGTCGGCCACACTGACTGTGGCTGAGAAGCGCCTGTGGTTGACCACACGAGTGACCATGAGGGCCGTGTCTCTGCCATTCCATTGCTGAAGACACAAAAAGGGAAGGGGAGAAGACATTACAGCATCAGAGGGGCTTTCTGGAAAACTGCAACATAGACCTCGTGACCCTTGCATGGTCCAAGTGACCAGGACTTCCTTGAAGAAGAATGGCAAACTGTTTCTATCTAGTCTGAACTGTGGTTCTGACTGAAAAATAAACCCAACCCACTGAATGCAATAGCATGTCTGTCAGCCTAACACTCTAGAAACTGAGGCAGGAGGCTTACACGTTTGAGGCCAGCCTACATAATGAGTCCTTCCTTGGAAACTATGAAGGAAGGGAGGAAGAGCAAGAAAAGATGACGGAGAAGGACAGGTGCCTAGTTGGAAGGAACTGGGACAAAAGTTTCTCCTAACTGTCTCAGCTCCTGGCTCAGCACACACTTAAGAGTTGGCTATCTCCCCTTAACCTTCCTCTCTCCTTCATCTCAAAAGCAGAATCGACAGTATCTTTCCCCAAAGACAGGCTTCTGCAGATTAACAAAATCAAGCCCACATAGAGCGTTAGTTATCAACCTTGTGCTCAGCTCCTCAGCTGGTGATCAATGTCTCACCCGCCCATAGGCTTTGACCACCATATGCCCAAGGCTGTCACTATGGATAGGGGTGGGTGGTTTTACCTCTTTTTTTACCACCTTCTCATTCCTCTGCCTGGAATGTTCTATGTCCCTGGGAACAGGCCCTCACCCACCAATTCATGTTCAACCTACCACTATCTCCAGGAAGTTTCCTCATCAACCTCACCACCATCTGAAAGGCAGCTGTGCCTCTCTGTGTTGTGTAAACATCCCACACATCCTGGTCCCTGACTGCTCCCCACTTGGAACTATGAGAACCCAAGAGACAAAATTCCATTCGTTTTCCTGTGCTAACTCTACCTAGATTTGCAAGATCAGGAAACATATACATAGGTATTTGTCTTCAGCAACCTGAATTTTAGGTGTGATATTTTCAGTTAAATAGCTTCTTTCACAGTAGCAAGCTGCAATAGCTGGTAAGGCGTGCATGTAGATGCATTTTGAGTGGGTATTTACTAAGCACCTAGTATGTGGCAAATCCTGAGCTGGGTGCTTTTGTATAATTCTCCATTTTAATCTTCACAACCCTGTTGAGGTGTGTATTATTTCTGCTCTTCTTGGAAGAACCAAATGTCAGAGAGGTTAAACAAATATGTAGAGCAAACATATCCCTCATCCAGGCTTCTCAGCATCAATTCAAACACTTTTTTTCCCTAAGACTCTATCCCCATTGCCTGCTTTAATGTAATTTTTATCTCTAAAGTGAAATGGAGGGTGTTAATTGTCTGGTTGGATTTAGAGAAACCTGGCTACTTATGATTCCCAGGTCCCAAGTCTTTCCAGGTCTCTCTGTTGCTTCTTTCATGAAGTAAATAATCTCTCCACATGATAACTCATTTTTTTCATGTCATTTCCCAATCCAGCTCCCACCAAGGACCTGTTAAGATTGGGTATGGGAAGGGACAGGGCAGCTGATGAGGCAGCATCAACCCTGTGAGGATACAGTAAACTCAGAGACAGGAAACAGAGTCACTAAAGCTCCCACCAGAGGAGAGGCCTGCTTCAAACTAGTCAGGGAGTCAAAGGATCAGCTTCACATTACTGTTTCACTATTCTTAGGACTTCCTACCTCAAACTGGATTGCCTCTGCATTTTCAAATACTAAAGCAAATGGCATTTTCAAACAGGACATCAAGAGAGGTACCATAGTGCCTCACCCCCCACACATGCCAGAAATGACCCAGCATGGCCAGAATAAAGCCATCGAATAGATCAAGAGTCACTGGGACTGTAGTTTCTGGCCACCTGTGCATGCTTTGGGGTGTCCTTGCAAGAGATAATACAACTGAGACCCAGGAATGCAACGCTACTAGATACTAAAATACCTTATCCCTTCATAATAGTGTGTTAAGGAGGTAGAAAAGATTCTGGAAAACATGCAAATTGAACCCTGATTTGTAAAAGGTATAGAATAGATGGGGGAAAGTACTTCAAAAGATACAGGGTCACACAAAGGATTTCTTAACAAGGCAATGTAAGAACACTATATAATACATACAAATGAGTCAATAATAGAGGATTAGTTAGATATTGTCCAACCCAATTTATTTATAATGCTTTCATTTATTTTCCTCTCCCACCCTCCTTTTCTTCCCATATACAATAGATTTGTCAAAAACTTCCCACCTGTGGAGTCACTGTGAGAAATAAATAAGAAAGTACATAAAACACTTAATGTGAAGTAACATTCTGGTGTTACAAGAGATCTGCAAATTAACCATGAAGTTAGTAAAGAAAAATGTTGTCAGTGAAATAATAGCTCCCCTCTCAAAGATGTCCATACCTTAATACCCAGAACCTGTGAATATATGTGTATACACACATATGTGTGTATTCAGACTTGGCAAGAGAGATGGAAGACACAGTTCAGCAAGGATTGTAAGACTGGAATGTAACGTTGGATTATACCACATAGGTTTTCAAGTTAAAGTGATGGGTTGAGGAGAGTGAGAATCAGAGATGGTATGGATAGGGCATGCCAGAGGAAGGCAACTTCTCACTTGAACCCAAGGAGGGAGTCTGGATATAGCAAAGGCCATGGTACCACTTATAACAGAGAAGGCATTCTCCCCAGATACTTACAAGTATTTCATCCTTTTGCCATTGCAAAACAACATCACCATCTACTAAATTCACAATCAAACAAACTGTAATCAAGGGTAAAGAGATTACTGAACAGTTAAGAGGACTGTCTGCTCTTCCAGGAGACCTGGGTTCAATTCCCAACACACATATGGCAGATCATACGTAACTCCAGTTACAGGGCAACAGTGGCTTCTCTGGCCACCTCAGGCACTACGTGTACATAGTGCACAAACATACATGAAGGCAAAATACTCACACATATAAAATAAAAATAAATCTTTTTAAATTAACAAAAAGATCATGTGACCCAATACAAATCAATTGCTAAAACTTCACAACTTTTACATTTACATTTCAGCCCTGGGTTGCACTTATAACTATCCTTGGCCACATATGGTCTCTGGGTCATAGGCTGGATATACTCTCAGGGAACATAGCCTACCAACACCACAATGTCATATGCAGAGCTCACTAAAGTCCCTTTCTGACTGCTCATTTCAACAGTGGCAGAGAAATAAATTTGCTCTGAGCCGTTAGGTCTGTAGAATTTATTTCAGTGGCAATAAGAAACCGATACTAAGAGAAAGGGCTGGTTAAGTACAAAAGCTGCATTGTGAACATTTACATTTTATCTTGATGTTGCCTCCAGTATTATTTACTTATCTTCTTAATGATGTCAGATTCTGGCAGAACTGAAGAGGATTAAGTGCCTTCCCCTGAACTGTTCACATTTTTTTTTTTTCCTATTCAGCTCCTGAACTGAGAACCTTTCTCCCACTGAAGGATAGGAAATTGTAGGTTGTCTTATAAAATCTCTGGAAAACAGGCCTTTTGATAATCATACTTGTCATATTGGGAGCAGGTAACAGCAGGGCAGGAACAAGCAGGAGGGCCAGAGTCAAGGCAGATGTAGTGCAGTGATGGACTATAGGCAAGGAGAAATGGAGGTGAAGTTCAGAAAAATGAGCACTGATGGCAACAGCCTGGGATTGTGACTGGCTCAAACAAGGCAGGGAAGAGCAAGACTGTCAAGTTGGATGGATGAGCAGGAATGTAGGATCCAGAGGAAGAACCAGGACATGAATGCTCAGAGAGGAAGAGACCTGGATGTCTGCCTGCTGTGTCTACGTGAAGGGATTCAAACCCAGCAAGTATGTAAAAAGCACATGTCGCAGCTACTGTTCAGTTCCAGATAAAGGCAGACCATGAAATGCAAAGGAAAAAAATTAAAGAATTTAGATAAACAAGGAAAGGATCTGAAATCTGGGTTCGTGGGCTTCAGTAACACAGGGAGCAACCTACTTTCTTTTGCTGTGATGAAATTCCCTGACATAAAACAACTTGGAGGAGAAGAGGGGTTATCTGGCTCACACTTCTGTATTCAGTCCATCCTATCAGAGAGTCACAGGGCAGAAACTTAAAGCAGCTGGTCACATCCACTGTCAAGAGCAGGGGGAAGTGAATGCATACATGTTTATTACTGAGCCTGCTTTCTCTGTTCTTCTGCAGTCCAGGGTGTAAAACCAAGGAACTGTGCCTCCCACTTTTCACCAGTGTCCTCAATAGGCACTCAAGACAATCCCCTATAGACACACTGACGGGCCAACATCTCAAACAGTCCTATACTTGGACTCTAGGTTGTGGCATGAACACTTGGTACTGTGTATGTTGCCATGCTATGTTTGACTGTTCATGCCATGTTTGATTGTTACAACTGTTTCTAAGTAGCTGACTTGAGATCATTTTTTTCATTATCAAACCCAACAGTTTCTGAAACGGCCCTAAACATACTTCTGTCATTTAGTACTGTATATTTATATAAAACAGAGTTTTTATCATTGACAATTATAAAATTAACATATTGATCAGCTGTAAGTAGGAACCAGGGTCCAACATTTGAATCACCACTGAGGCCAGTTGTAGTCCTAGCAAGATGGGGAACTTATCAGTGGTTGATGTTGGTTCCTAGAGAAGGGGAACTAGAACCTTAGGCAGCCTACATGCACAGGCTTGAGAAACGAGAACTGTGGCTTCTAAAGAGACTCTGTTAAGGACAATAAAAGCATCCATGCTGCCTGGAACTTTCCTATCTCCACCTTCTTCTATAGTAAATTACTCATGGTGCTCCTGATTCCAAGCATTGCCTTGAAATCTGAGAACTTGGTTCTGAATAATTTGCTTCCATAGTTTCTATATTTTGTTTTTTGTTTTGTTTTGTTTTGTTTTAGAGTTAAATAATTTTTTAATTAATTTTTTTATTTATAAAAGTCTTTTTTATCCATGTATCCCCATGCTCTGCCTCCCAATCCCTCCCAGTCATCCTTTAGCCACCCCCTCTCCAAACCCCTATCCTCTCCCCCAAAAGGACAAGAAGACCCAAGGTGGGTCAGCTCAGCGTGGTGTGTTGTTTTTAATGTGAACTGACCATGGTAAAAATACTGAGCATGCAGAAAGTTCCAGTTTTCTACAATAAAAGAGTTTCCTAACACAGAAGACAGACAGACAGACACAAACACAGAAACACACATACTAAAGACATGCATAACTTTTGTTTAATTTAGGAATAATGTGAGCAAAGAATAAATGTCAAGCTAATATGATTGTGTTTTAAGGTCCTTAAAACCCTCTACTGGCCTAGGCTAACTTACTAGATAGCCCAAACCATCTCAATTTCATGAGCCTCCTACCCTGGAATCCCTGGAATCTAGTTGTGTTATCACACTTGTCCCTCACTGGCATTTTTGAGTGCTTCATTTCCGCTCAGCACTGTGCTCAATGGCTAGTACACTAGGGAATATTTCATCCATTTAAAATCCCTGGAAAAGTTCTCAAAGGGTGGTCTTTGGACCAGCCACCTCAGCAGCTCTAGGGAACTTGTTAACAGTGTAAGCTTTTAGGAGAACTGCAGCTGATAACCATTTGTAGATGCTGTTTATTGGAGCTTGGACTCCGAATTTTCTCTTCTTTATTCTATTATTAATCACTCTGGAAATGTACTCATTATTTTACAAAACAGAAAATGAGAGACTGTGGGGTATGGAAGGTATAATTTCTGCCCAGAGGAATTTACAGGCTGAGTAAAGATTCCTGCAAAACAACAAAAAGGCAAAAACATAAACATGAAGTAGAGCTTTGAAATAGCCTACTTCACAGAGGAAAACAGGGTAGGTGTGGAAAAAGGTCCGTTCTTAGAATAGCCCACAATAGTGATTTGCAAGGCTGGTACTCAAGATGGATTACAATAGCATCCCTTCTGAACTAGAAATGTGGGCTCTATAGCTCCATCTTTCATGAATTGGGAACTCAAATTAACCCTAATCAATCAGGCTATTTTTATCTTAAAAATCTGATGCTTGGTGGCATATGCTATGAGCCATAATAATGAATAGTCCTAATTAAGCAAGTATGATAGCAAACATTTCTGACCCTAACACTTGGGAGGCAGACAAAGAAGGTGGAGTGTTTGAGGTTAGCCTGGGCTATATAGTAAGACCCTGTCTCTAATACATTTGTAACCACCCTGGGATTAAGATGAAGAAGTCAAGAAATATATCTTAGAGTCCTTGTAAACTGTAGATTAGGATTGCCTAGTTTGGTGAGCATGCCTGGAATTCTTCATCTTTAGTAACTTCCCAGGCACACTGAAGCTGGTGGTGAGCTCCATCAGAGTACAGCTTTATGTGACATTGCTGAGGGAGGAACCGTATCTAGATGACAGGCCACCGGCCGCCATTTGCTGTCCAGTGTATAATAGGCACAGGTAGGCTCTATGGCTCCATATCAGAAGGAAGAACCTGCAAGGATCCAGACACTTCTGCTTCTTTAAACAGCATCTCAGTTGGTCTTTCAGGAAATGGCTGTTCTATGATAACTACAGGCCCAGTTCTCTGGAAATAGTGGAAATCTATAAGTCAGAAGCAGACACGTAAAAAGGAGAGTGACATGTATGCACACATGTCCCACAGTATCGGGTTATAGCTGACAGAACAGTAGGTGGATAAGGCCGTCTGAACCCATCTCTCTCGGTCTAGACCTACAGGTCTCAGTTTTCAGTGTTATTAGAATCACATACATAGTGATTACAGGGGTTGGGGTGAAGGTAGATAATTCTCATCTGCTCACTTGGGTCTAATCTCAATCCTCCGTCTTTCAGAGAAAGTAAGTAGGCAAATAACACCCCAGAACACACAAATTAAAAGCTGTCTTATCTTTATGAAAACTTCCTGAGTCTGAAATTTTTCATTGCACCAAATGTACCCAATCCCAGGAGAAGGCTAAATCCAGCCCAGAATGTATGTACAGAGCCATATTCTTGATCTCAGGATGGCCAAGCCCTACTCACAGAAGCTTACCAGATGCTCTCTATGCTTACCAAGGTCAATTAGATAAAAACATATATTCCAATTCATCCAGGGTTAGGACACATGCTATGCTCTAAACAGAACAAAGGTGGCTGGTTCAGTCTTACCAATGTTTCTCTCACAGGAAAAAAGTCGCTCATGAAATAATAACCCCCCCTTTCCTTTCTCCTTTCTCCTCTGTGTAACAGCAACTTGTATCCCACTTCCCTAGACTTGCCTTATTTTATATGGGTAAGCATATCCATTAAAGAAAATGACCTAGAAATATACTATGTTATCCCTAGAACACACACACACACACACACACACACACACACACACACACACACACCCCATTCCATCTCAAGTAGAATCTTTGTCTTGGGATCCACCTAGAGAAGAAGTGTGCCTAATGCCTAAAGCACAGAACATGTTCTATTTGCCCACTTCCTAATCATCTCTCAAGGTATCTACTATGGCCTCACTGTTTTGCTGTCTCCTCCCCACTCACCTCTCATGTCATGACATTATCCCTGTCACAAAGAGATAAGATACAGTGAAAGAAGAAGAAAGAAAAGGCGGTCATTATTTCAGAGAGAGGACCCAGGCTTGCAATTGATTTGTAATTGGCAGAAATGAGGACAATGCTGTCCTTAATAAAAAGGGAACTGTTGCTGCTTCTGCACAACAAATTGGACACTCACTGAATAGGAGATATTCTAATAACAGTGTCTCGTAATCTTGCAAGCTAGTTTGAGCTTCAGGAATCACAAAAAGTAACCAAGTAAATAAATAATCAGGTCCAACATTTCCTACTGAAATGGCCTGATTGCTCCAGGAGTCTCTCAGCCAGCAAATATTTAGGTGAAATTCCCACAATCCATTCGTAATGAATATTCCTTTCACCCCAGTCCTCCCTGCAACAGCATGACATTTGGAAACTTACTAGAATCGTGCCCATCGATTCTCTTAAGAGCACATTTGTACCTTTTTGGCAGTCTCTAAAGAATAGCTTTTGATTATTCTTTATTAAAAGTTAAAAGAAATAGAAGTAGACATAAATCATTTTTGATTAGCTGTTCTGAAACCCTTCCAAAGGCCCACTGCATTCATGGCAGGAGGCACATTTGGGCCTGATGCCTGTGTCCAGAGCTCCTGCACACCCAGAAGAGGACTGGTGTAAACCCCACAGGGGGCCACAAGCTTGCAGCAAAGTAGATAGGACAAGCAAGTGGGGAAAGGCCTGCACATGTGCCATCTCCCAATGGCAGCTTCCTTTGTCTGTGACGGGGCACCCCTCCAAGCTCCACTGGAGGGCCACTTCTCCAAAGTTACCATCCATATTGAACATGCTATCTTCTCTGCTTTCCCTGCCACCAGGCCCATCTTTCTCAAGCCGCCCTCCCACTTCCTGATGAAGTAGGTAACAGTGTCACTTAAGAGTCTGTCTTCACCAATGGAAGTTGAATTCGCCAGGGTGGGGGTGGGGACTGGGGCCGCAAAGATTGGTTCTGGGTGCTCTCTGTGCTATCCCAACTTCTTGCTAAGCAGGAAGCCAGCTGAACTGGATAAATCCTCAAAGCGTAGGCAGGGGATAGTTTGAGAAAAGGTACAAAAACACAGCATAAGAGAGAGAAGTATCCGAGAGGAAAATTCCAGGTCAGAGTAGCCAGAGTCCTCATAATGGAGCTGCACAAAACAGGAGAAAAGAAGCTCAGGCATTAGGTGTTGACAGACGGTGTTTTCCATTTATTTTTTTCATAGTGCTGAATATGGAACCACAGATCGCAGCATACATTAGAGAAACCCTCTACCAGAAGCTCCATGCATACCCTGGAGCTACTTGTTGATCTGGAATGGGCCTTGGGTAAAGAGTAGCAGAAAAGATGAAGATGAGATGCTGGGGCCACTACTAAAAAATGGGTTTATGATTTATAGCTTATATACTAATGTTCACTAATAAATATAAATGTATAATTTTCTTAACATAGGGTTCCCTAGCTATGACGCAGACCTTCCATATTGGACCATCACTTTACACTTACCCCCATCATCCCCATGGAACATGAGTCTAAGCATGAAACCAACCCTGACTGTAGTATCATAAATAACAAGGCCCTTCATCTCCGAACCAGGAATTCTGCATCTTCTGCCACCATTTATGAAACTGTAATAAGCAATCTTGTTAACCTGCAAGTCAGCAAAACAATCCCATAACAGTGATTGGTCTGTGGCCTGAGGGATCCAAAGGGCAGGCAGATGTTCATGGAAGGGATACTCCGTGTTATCAGGACTGAAGGTACAGACAGTGACCCCTCTGATGAGGCTTGGATTCAGAACATCTCCAACTTCACAGCAGTGTGAAAGTGATATATATTAAGCAGGGATGGCACTTCAAATTTTGAATTTTCATTTGTGCTTTATCTAGCAATGTGTGCTATACTACTGTGAAGATGTTGGAGAGAAGCCAGGAGCCTTGGGCTTCCAGTCAGTCAGCAACAAGAGGGGAGGTGATTGGAACTCCAAAATACATTGCATTGCTGAGCTATTCTGACCCCTAACTTGAGTGTACTAAAAGTATTTTAAATGTCAATCACACTCAGTATGGGTTAATCAGGATGTGACTCCATCCTTAAGCCAAGGAACATCTGTATAAGGACTGATAAGCATCCCTTGGCTTTAATAAGGAACACACTGCTGATATATAGAAGGGTGGCTTTTAGAAAGAGATGGATGTTGAATAAGACCACATTGCAAATATCAATCTTATATTTATGAAACATGGTAAGGGGATGACAATAAAGCAAAAAGCATCCAGAGAGGTCAGTTTGAGTAACATTTCAAGTGTTTTTATTTCACTGATTTTCTTACAGACTTGAGAAATTCAAATACATTCAAGTATCTAGTACAGTGGATGGAAAATTAGAGGCATGAATGTATGCTAAATAAAGGAATGTGCACATGTGCATGCATGCATGTGTGCATACAGGTGTTATGTATGTGTGTGTTTATGTGTCTATGTGTGTATATGTGTGTGTGTGTATATGTGTGTGTGTTTGTGTTTGGGTGTATATACATGTGTCTGTGTGTGTGTGTGTGTGTGTTTGTGTTTGGGTGTATATACATGTGTGTGTATGTGTGTGTGTTTGTATATCTCTGTGTGTATGTGTGTGTGTATGTGTGTGCATATATGTGTATGTATGTGTGTGTATGTATTGTGTGTGTGTATATATATATACATATATATATGTATGTGTATGTGTGTGTGTGTAGTGGGGAGACAGAGACTGACACTGAATATCTTCCTCAACTGCTCCCCATTTTCTTTTTGAGACAAGCTCCCTACAGTTTTCTGGATGAGCTAAGGTGACTGACCAGCAAACCCAGGGATCCTCTTGTCTCTGCCCCCAAAGCATTGGGTTGCACATGCATTGGTTTGAGGATTGAACTCAGGTTCTCATGTTTTCATGGCAAACGCTTTACTCATTAAGCCATTTTCCCAGCTTGAAGTTATATTTTTTATAGGGATCCATCTGCAAAGAATAACTAGATTTCATGTGGCAAAGTGATATGGGTTGAACCCAAAACTTCAGGATGCAATGTACATCCTTATCCTGGCTCTCCTGCTCAATTCCTGTTTGAATCTAAAACCCTCATATATTCCCCAAAACTCCAGGGTTCAATCTCTTTGGGGCCGTTACTGTCAGCTTTTTGGAAAATCATGGTGGTCACCAAATGTATTTTGTGCATAGGCCCTCAGGACATGTCTGCTTGTGTGCATACTCTCCTGGCTTTACACTCTTGAATTTCTCTGACCACCATGTAGTGCCCTATACACAGTAACACCATGTTCAAAGCCACTGGGAGGAGATTCTCCACTAGCACTCTCTGCATTGCTATCCAGTGCTTCCCACGGACTAAAGGTAAGAAAGTAATGGGAAGAGTGACGGCCATGAGGACTGACACACAGGCCTTGTTATCTTACAGCCAAGTGCAACTGATACAGAGCAATGGGCTCCCAGAAAGACAGCCTTTTCCTGTCAGACCCTCCCTAGTGCCTGTGATTGTCTCAACATCTACACCAACCCTGCTGGGATCCATGCAAAGCATCTGCACAAATGGCCTCCTTTCCGAGGCAGCAAGAGGCATTGGTTGTACAGACTTCCAGTGGAGCACACTTGCTGTAGAGAGGCCTCATAGGTCAGCTCCATGCTGGTCCTGACAGGCGGTCCTGCTCTAAAGTCTCTGGAGAGTGGCATGAGGGTAGTTCCCATCAGCCATGTGTTGCAATAAGAAAGGGGAATATTCTAAACACCCACTTGGATGAAGAGTGTGCCTGAGGGAATCTGGTCTCTGCCCTCACCAGGAAGACAGTCTTTCCACTGAAATTGGCCCCTCGATCTTAGACGACATTTCCTACCTTCCCCAGAGTACCAATATCTAAAGAAAAGTGACCATTTTCTGCCTTTTAATGACATTTATTTTTGTTTATGTTGGTTGCCCTCATTCACTTTTAATATTTAAATGAAAGAGAAAGAAGAATAAAAGCATCTATAATCCATCTTAATAATATTGATGTATGCATTAAGTATTATAACTGCATATATATGCATGATATATAGGAATGTATGTACATTATATACGCATATAACCGTACATATTTATGTATGTACATGTGTTTTTTATTAAAATATTAAATATATCAGTTGTTTTATAGCTTGCACTTTTCACCTAATTACATACTATGAGAATGTTGTTAAGTATCTGTCCACTGTCTGATATTTAATTACTCTAGTCCAGCATTTATGTAATTAATCTCTCTTGTGGAACATTCCAGTGGTTTCTAATTTTCTGTCCAAATGCATATAATTGCAGGTACATCTCTGTTCCCATTTCTGGTCATTTCCTTAGAAAGCTGCCACATAATGGAGCTATATTTGGAAAAAATAGGTGCATGGATGGTTTTAAATTTTATGTGCCTAATTGTCTTCCAGAAACAATAGACCTGTCTATATATTACATAATACACTGTGTGTACATGTGTGTGTCATGTTTCGATTTCCCTGTGACTGCTATGATCAACAGCTTCCAACCACAGTGTTGCACACATGCCTGAAACTTTACACAGACCTTTGACAGAAAGCCCAGTACTCAAGCCCTCCTTCGTACTATTCCCTGAAATATGAAGGAGAGCACCAATACTCAAGGAGCCTTGCTCGCAGGGATAGTTATTGTATCTACCCACTCACTGCATTAAGTTTAAAGCCTCCCCGGGTAGAAGTAGATTAGCAGAAAGCTGAGGACCCCTGCTTGAGCTGTGCCCCCCATTTCCTTCTACCTCCTAAGCCTGCTTTCACACAGAGTATTATTATGATGTGAAGCAGCCCCACAAAAGCCACTTGTGTGCCCTCAATAAGACTGTGATGGGGACGCTGTTCATTACATCACACAGTCTTTGCTTTATGAGGGCTCCTGGGAACTATTCCTGTCTGGCCTCTGTGTGAACAACAGTTAGAATTTTCCTGAGCAATTGGTTTGTGTTTATCACACAGATGTTGTAAACTGTGTATCTGACAAGCTTTCTTTATCCCGCTGGTGACTGTGGTGCTCAGGCATCCCACTTGTGACCCACAAGCCAGCAGTGGCAATGCAGAAATGTAGTCATAGCCTGAGAATCAGCCTTCCTGTACTCTTCCTGTCTCGTGGTGCCTTGTGTTTAATTTACATTATCTTGTCTTGCTTTGTATCCCATTGTAAGCCACCTGAAAACTTTGAAAAGTAGATAAATAAACAGGATGTGAAAGAGTTCCACAGTGTGTATTTCTGTCTGTTTTCTCC
Source organism: Phyllotis vaccarum (assembly GCA_033318265.1). Taxonomy (NCBI): domain Eukaryota; kingdom Metazoa; phylum Chordata; class Mammalia; order Rodentia; family Cricetidae; genus Phyllotis; species Phyllotis vaccarum. The sequence continues at coordinate 189,216,177 of JARWLC010000001.1, forward strand.
AGCACTTCCACTGTGCTGTTTTAACATCCACCTATTTGCAGACCTGAGGCTTAGTGCATACAAAGCAGTACTGTAGCAATACTGACCTTACAATAATCAGAATACCCAAATAAAGAAAGTATTGTGAGTGTCCTACATGATTCTCATGATCCAGTGGAGTCAATGCTATTGAACTGACAATGCTTCTTTGGAGCAAAATGCACTTTAACTCTAATTATGATTAAAAGAGTCAATCTCACTCTTGAATATTGAGTGACACCGAGGAGGGACATAAGCACCACTGAACAATTGTTAGTGCCTAGATGGGCTTTGTCTTCCCAGGGAGTTTGCAACTGCAAGAAAAAAGTTCAGACTGAAGAAGAGAGAAGACTGTACAAATGGCCATCAAAATGTATCTTAGGTCCACCTTGGCCAATGCGCACATGGAAACTTGTTCAACATCCTCGGTCACCGGGGAACTAAACTCTCAAATCATACTGAGGTATAAATGAATACCTACTGAGAATGAAAAGACGGACTAGAGTGGCATTTAGAGAGGATGCAGGATATGTAAACTTGAATGAACTCTACTGGAGATGCCATGTTTGAAAAGAGCTCCTGGTTTTTCAGAAAATTAAACTCATGTCTACATAAGACCTGACCATTTCACTACTAGACACTTACTGAAGAGAAAATATGTATGTGTATGATGTGTGTGTGTGTGTGTATGTTTGTGTACACACACACACACACACACACAGAGATTTGTATGTTAATGTGTTTAAGCAGATTCTTGTTAGCAGATAACAGTGAGAGCAGGGGCTGTCTCTGACTCTGTTGCCTACTTTTGGGTCCCTTTACTTCTCCTAGATTGCCTTAACAGGAGAGGGGTGCCTTGTCTCACTGCGCCTGATAAAGCACGGCTGGCTTATAAGCATGGAAAGTCTGTCCTTTTCTTAAGAGAAACAAAGGAATGGATGAGGCAAGGGGAGAGAGACTGGAGTAGGGAATGAAGAGAGAGAAGGGAAGAAAAACCGTTGTCAGGATGTAAAAGCCAAAGGTAAATTAATAAAGAAATTGGGAACAATGCAATAGGCAGCCACCAGCAAGTTAATAGACAAAAACTTATGATATATGGCATAATATTAATAGTTTACTGTTAGAATAGATTATTCCTAAAACATACTAAATAAAATATTAATACATGCAATGATTTAAATGGAGCTCACCTTAGAATTATTGAGCAAAAAAATCTTACACTGCTTGATTCCACTGTGTGTATGTATGTATGTGTGTTTATGTGTTTGTGTGTTTGTGTGTGTGTGTGTGTGTGTGTGTGTGTGTGTGTGTGTGTGTGTGTGTGAAGACAAGCATGCAAGTGTCACAGCAGGCATGTGAATATAAGAGGACAACCTTAGGCATAGGTCCTCACCTTCCACCTTGTTGGAGGCATGATCTGCCTCTTGTGTCCACTGTGTGTACACCATACTAACTGGCCCCTAAACTTTCAGGGATGCTCCTTTCTCCATCTTTCATCTCACCACACTGGGACTACAGATGCTGGGCTACCACATAGGGATTTTCATGCATTCTTGGGATCTTAACTCCAGTCCTGCTTGCACAGCAAGGTCCTCATGCACTGACCCATTCCCCCAGGCCCTACACTGATGTAAAATTGTAAACTATACATGTATACCATATATGATGTGCATGTGAACTAATCTATACTATCAGGAAACACACCAGTAGTACTTTATTAAACACTGCAGTAGAGAGAGATTAAAAAAGGGACAAGGACACGTCAGATGACACCAATGCTCATTATCTTGACTGTGAAACTTTTCACATAAAATACATTAAATTTGTCAAGTTGTATGCCTTAAATATTTCATCTTAATTATCTTCAATAAAGCTGTGTGAAAATACTTGAAATTAAATGGAAGCTGGATACAGTGGCTCACACCTGTAATCCCAGCACTTAAGGGGCTAAGGTAAAAAGATAATTTTGGGCCAGCCTGGGCTACATAGCAAGACATGTTCAAAATATAGGAAAGTGTGTGCATTTGTGTGTATGTGTATGTATACATGGGGAGAAAGAAGAGAGGGAGAGAGGGAAAGAGAGAGAGACAGAGACACAGAGAGATGAGAGAAGAGGGGGGAAGATGATCTTGTGGATACAGCAGGGAGAAGCTTAGCTCTGCTCTGCCTCCTCTGCTGCCTCAGACCTGGGCCCTGTGTTATCAGTGAGAGGGACCCTGCAGTGCTATCACCATGAGAGTTCTTATTCTGTCTCCCATCTCTGGCTCCGAGATGTTCTCTCATCTTGCTAGGGAAATAGGATCAATGAGCAGAAAAGAAAGACAAGTGTATTCAAGCTTAAAACACTGTCCTCCCGATGGATTCATTTAGCCAGAGCACAGACTGTTTATCTCAAGAGCATTTTCTAAGAAAAGAGCAACAGTTTCACAAAGCTATCCAAGTACCTTTTAGCCAAAGATGAATGTCATCACAAATCAAAACATTAAGATAGACATTTTGCCTTAGCCCTAGTAACTGTGACTTTAATAACAAAGTTTGTCAGAGAGTACTTGGTGGCAATTGGGGGAAAATCATATTCACAAATTCGATACCTAGAACTTTTATTTTTCCATCAGCTTCTCTATCTACACAATGCCAATCTAGTGGGACAGTAGATAAGATTTCACAAAAGCATGGGTGGAGAGCTATATTTAAGGACCATTTTAAAATGGTCTCCCTCCCCCACCAACCCTTCTACATAGCACATACTTTCTTCTTAGCAAGAGGAGGAAAAAGTGTGGACAAGATTCTCTCCCATCTTACCTGGAGCCAAAGCTTGTCATGCTGAGACCACTTCCCACCAGCAATGCACTGAAAAGTGGCATTCTGCCCTACATTCACCTCAACGTTTTGGAGTCGTAGGAAATGAGGTGCTTTTCCTAAAAGAGAAAACCAAAGAACTCATAAGTACAGGATGCAGTTGCCCACACCACTTCTCCATCAGGGACAGCAGCCAAGGACAGGCCATGTGCCTGAGAATGATGCTAGGCTCTAATAAGAGTTGATGGACCACTGCAGAGTGAGGCTTGTTCTGTGAATTTCACACATTATCCCAGTTAAGTCTCATGGGATAGACAGGACAGCATCCTCTTCACAGGTCACACATCTAAAACTCTGGGTGTTGCATAGTTTGGTACAATTGGGCATCCATAAAATAGGGGAGACAAGATATGAATCCTACCCTGTGAGACCTTCAAAGTTCCTAGAACATCTAGGCCCACACATCTCTGGAATGGTCCAATGTGAATGTGTCTCCTGGGAATGACAGTAGGTCAACAGCAGAATCATAGAACCCAAAGCTCCTGCCTTGACTCTGGTGATGATGCTGATGATGTTACCATGGTTAAGGTCTGAGAGTGCAGTAGGAAGGAAAGAGAAGGAAACTGTGCAAACTGTCATTAATTATGTATACTATGTAACAGGTACCATTCTAAGCATCTACAATTTACTCAATACAGTCCAACTGTCCCTATGGAATTCCAGAAAACTGCTCATGTTCACAAAGGCGCACACTTGGCACTGTGGCACCTCCTAAGCATGGGCAGGATGTATGTAGAGCATGAATTCTGAGGATTGAGCATAACATGGTTTGTAAAATCAGCATGTGAGATAATCAGCCTTAGGATTAAGCCTGAGTTTCATGTTGGATAGCTTATGTTCATATTTTTTTCCTTGTCTGCGGGGTCAAATGCTCAACTATGTAAGTTCTCCATAAAACAGCAATGTCTGGTTTCCATTAGCTGATAACTAGTGACAAGCGGAACAAATGAGCTTTGTCATTGGGTGCAATGAAGATTCCCTACTACAATCAATAAAATCAGTGATAAGCTGGGCATAGATGCCTTATCCCCAGAGGGGCTAAATGGAGGGGCCTTAAAAGACAAAGGACATCGAGCACAATAGGAAAAATAATATACACTGAAACCCTCACCAGCCAGGTTTCTGTTATCATGGTAAAACACTACAAAAATTTGAGGTGGGAAGGGCTTATTTAATCTTATGGCCTGTAGTTCATCATCAGGGTAAGAACTCAGGATAGATAGATGATGCTACAAACAGAGCAGAGCCCCTGGAATAAGGCTGCCTACTGGCTTGCTCTCTGTGGCTTGCTCAGCCTGTTTTCTTATACCATCCAGAACCACCTACCTAGAAGTAACACTACCAGTAATGGGCTAGACCCTTCCACATCTATAATTAATGAAAAAATTCCTCTGCTTTCCCATTACCAATCTAGTGGGAGCATTTTCTCATCCTGAGAGACTGCATCTTGTATCAAGTTAACATAAAAAAAGCCAGTGAAACACTTCCCGTGTTTTATCTCATCCCTGTGAAGCGTATGATAAAGGGTAGAAATTAGCATTAGCAAGTCCAAGACTGTTGTGAAATCTCTCTTCAATTGTCAATGTGAGTGACATAACCCAGAATCTCCTGGAAAGAGGGTCTCAAAGAAGAAGAATTATTTACATTGGGTTAATCTCTGGCCATGTCTATGGGGATTATTTTTTAAGTAATATTTTTTCAATTTTATGATAATTTCCTACCACATACTTTGATCATATTCACCATCAATTCCTTCTATACCTACTCTCTTCATTCCTTCTCTACTCACACAACTTTGCGCTTTCTCACCTTTCTATACTAAGTGTAGTCTACTTTTCCATCTTCCTGGAATAAAGTCTTTCCTAGAACATGGTCCACGTACATGGCCACAGCATGGAAGAAAACTGACTCTCCCTATTCACATCTATTAAATGCCAATAGCTCTTAGGCTACTGGTAGAATTTTACTCTACATCTTATCTTCATCCTAGGATGTTATTTGACTTGCATTTACACAGATCATGTGCATGCTGCTGCAATTATTAAGAATTCATATGTGAAACCGCTCTGTTGTGTCCAGGTGTTCTTGATATTACCCATGGTCTCTGGCTAAAATAATATTTTCATCTCCTCTTCCACAATGACTACTGAGCACTCTGGGAAAGGTGTGGTGCTCTATACCATTTGGGATGGGGCACTCTGACATCTCTTATCTTCTGCTTAGTGTCCAGTTAAGAGTATCTGTGTTAATTGTTATCTGCGGCATGAGACGCTTATCTGGTGGTGTTTTTTTCTCTGGTGGTGAGATTTACTGAACTACAGCAATGAATTACTAAGTAGGCATTTTAACACTGTAAGTTCATTTATCAGAATATCACTATTAGGTCGTACATCCTATGACCTATCTATCCACACATTCTTGTCCCTACTAATAATGCCATGTGTAGTTCTATCTCATGGATAGAGCCTGAGGTACAATCAAAAAGTGATTGAGTGCACTCTTAGAACTTCCGTGCTGCTATTGTACCAATAGGCATATCTTATCATGTTACTTGTTATAATACTCAAGTTCAGTGCTGTGAAAAACTGATGATTACTTTTTTAAGTTTTTTTTCTGTTTTATTACATTTTTTGCTTTAATTAATTTTTTCTTCCTTTATCTGCATAGCACTTTCCGGCACTGTGAAAGCTCCAGTAGAGAGAAAGGTTTCAGGGCAATACCATCTTGATTTCTGTGACTGATGTATGAGGTCTCTTAAGAAATATGATCTTGTCATCAAGTAGATGGTAAACAATATTGACAATGGTCTGTTTCCAGGACCCTGTTGACCAACAACTCAAAAAGAGGCAGCTCTTTCCTTTATTTGGGATTTATTTGCTAACATTTGGACTCTAGTTAGGGTATTGTCTTTCTCATGCAGGGCAACTCTATCAAACTTTTTATTTTATGCTGATATATATATTTCAGAAAGCTCTATAGGTTTCCTTATAACTTTTTCAAAAAGGTCTTCACTGTTAGCTTTCTTTCCCAGATCCTCTTCTGTACGCTGAACAAGTCAGATATACAGAGTAGGATAGAGGTAAAAGCCATGAGGTAGATGGTAGATTAATAAAAATATGAGCTCACTTATCTTATAAGAGCTAGTGGGACAAGCCTAAGCTAAGGCTGAGCTTTTAGAGTGAATAAGTCTCTTTGTCATTATTTGTGAGCTGGTGGCCCAAATAAAATTCCTACTACACTGTCCTCCCATGCTCCACTCAAATTTAACCCTTCCTGTTCTATCTTTTTTAATCTCCACAGGAGGGGCGCTCTCAAGGTCTATCACTCCTCCATTGAGAGCGCCCCTCCTCCCCTGGCTCTTTACTAATTGACTGATCTCTGTGGGTATTCCAAACAAAACACACACATCTGATTCATAGCTCATATCTAAAAATGAGAGAAAATATGTGATGTTTCTCTTTCTGGGACTGGGTAATCTTACTCAGAATCATTGTTTCTAGCTTCATCCATTTACCTAAGAATTTCATAATTTCATTTTTAACAGCTTAATATTTCATAAGTTCATTTTTCTTAATAGTTTAATATTTCATCATGTAAATGTACCACATTGTCATTATCCATTCATCAGTTGATGGAAATCTAAGGCTCTTTCCATTTACTTGTTATCGTGAATAGGGCATCAATGAACCTGAAAGAGCAAGTTCCTCTATACCATGATATGGAGTCCTTTGGGCATATTCCCAAGAGTTAGTTGGATCCTGTGGTATATCTATTTCCATCTTCTGAGGATGGATTTTCATCCACTATTTTAATAGTGGTTGTCCCAGTTTGCATTCCCACCAGCAGAAAATACACATTCCCTTTTTCTGTTAAGGAATATCATAATTAAGTTGATTGATATAAGAAGATAGAGCCCAGTATGGGTAGGGTGCTATTTCTTAGGCAGGGGATCCGAAATTTTGTAACTGGAGAAACTGAGCTGGGAACAAATAAATAAGCAAGCAAGAATGCATGCATGCGCTCCCTCTATTCTCAACTGTGAGTGTGAGTAACTGTCTACTTCAAGTCTACAATGATAGATTGTAACCTAGTATTTTAAGCAAAATAAATTCCTTTCTCCTAAGTTTCTGTTTATCAGGTATTTTATTAAATAACAGAGATGAATCTAGAATAACTACCAAAGCTGCACAGCATCACAGAGAGACACAGAAAATTCAGACTAGTCCCATCTGAGCCCCAAACAATCTGAAACTACTTATCCTCTTGCCTTTTAGGCCTTGAGAGGGAAGATAGGATCACCAGACAGGTCTCAGAATGCAGAGAGAGAACCTTCAGAGTGGACTGTGATGACTCTCCTGGCTTCTTTGTGTGCTCCCAAATATTTTACAAGGAAACCCAGTCCATGCCACTTCACCCTGTGGATGTTCTGAACTGTCTTGTCTACCAAAATGTGCCACCACTGTAAGACTCTTCCAAGCCCAGGGACTTCAGAGTGATCAAGGACATTTGCTGTGAGAAAGTATATTCCATGTGCTTAGGCCTTTAAACCAGCTGACAACACTTCAGATACTTCCAGATGTTCCTGTCAGAGTCCTGTGGTTAAAGTGTCATGAGTCCAAGACCCAGAGAAGACCACTTCTGCTGGTCATCTCCAAGTTCAAGATTCTTGCACCTAGCACTGTGATAAATGTCATGCTGCTCTGGCTGCTTGAAAGTGTTCTCCTTTGTATAATTCTGTGGTGTGATTTTGGAATAATCAGTTCTTCAGCCAGGAATGGAGCAAACCTTATAGGTCTCTTTCTGCTTTGGTTTTAAATGGGTAGGGAACATCTATCCTATATAGGAAGGAAGTGTTTCAACACCAAAATCAAGATGCCCTGTTGAGTCTTCCAAAGGTCACCCTCGTCTTACACTTCTGGTCATGGAGCAAGTGGTTGAGTTCTGGGAGACAGACAATTAGAGATAGTTTCTCTTTGGTCATTGATTGGCACCTCCCCCTTCTCCCTTCTCAGCTGTTCCTCCTTGATTCTTCCATTTTCATCCTCTTCCCTTCTAAATTCCAAATGTAGATGTTGGATGTTCTTGGGTGGGTGTTAATGTTCTGGGAAAACACTGATGACTCCAATTTGCAGCAGAGACATCAAGCCAAGACCCTCCCAGGAACCACAAAGATATGCAAATCAACAAAATGGCTCCACTGTAAATTAAAACAAACAAAAAACACCACCCTCTTGCTCTATCTTTCATTTTCCATTTTGGAAAGATATTTCCGTAAAATAAAGAAAAATATGTTACAAGCAAAGTGAGGGCTGGCATTTTAGCACCGATTTCAGTGTCAGCAGATTGTTAAAGAATGGTGGATAAATAGGGAAAGTAGAGAGACCTCATACCACACTGAAAGGGAAGTTCAGCTACTAAAGGCCAGCAGAGAGTGGACTGGGGTGGAAGCACTGTGCTCCCTCCCAAGCCATCATCATCTTATTTGTCCAAAAAGTAAATAAACAGTCCATATTTTACATGAAGTAAGTCCCTTACTCTAAAATCTCTTGAGTACATTTGATGAAGATAATGTTCCCATCAGTATATATTGGTCAGGTCCCATTAGTTGGTTGCTCTTAGGATCAGTCTCTTGAATAGTTCCCACTGGCCAGCTATACCCTATCTAAACCCAGAACTCTCACAGTGACTAACCCCTCCACACACTGTGGGAACCTCTGAACTGCAGAAACTTCTTGATTATCTTCTCATTCTGCAGTTTCCCCACAGGAACTCACTCTAATCTCTACTGTGAGGACTGGATCACACCTGACTCTTGACGGGGCATATTTTGGTAGGGATATTCCATGTGTTTCATCTTCTCTGGGCTCCTGGCTTCTCTGACCTTCCTTCCATCCCCAACTCCAGGCTCCTCATCAGTCACACTTCTCATCATTATCTTCCCTCTGTCTCTGCACTTTGGGAAATGAAATTATTGTACCAACGTCAACTCACTAACCTTCAGCCAAACACAGGTGACCTTAAGCCCCCCAAGCAGCTATCAGCTTGAGACACCCCCCACACACACTACTCACTGAGACCAAATTCCCCCTAAAATGGGATCCTGGTGAACACGGCTGAGAGGAAACTAGCTGTGCATTTGGGGCAAAGAGCCTTGATGCCGGTGACATTTAAACTCCTGCAGATGTCAGTGCAGCATCTGAAGACATATTATTGTGCCCTTTATCTCGCTCTTTAAACCTGACAATGCTCCGCAGGAAGCCACACAATCGAAGTGAAAGCTCCTACATACATTAGAAACGTGTTGCTGTTGCTCTGTGGACTGAGGGACATGGCCCTGTGATGGGGGAAAATGGGTTTGAAAAAAATCTAAAAGTCAACTTGGGAGTTAGAAAGTTTGAAATTGAGTGGAACAGTGTGCTGACATTTATCAAAGTTCTAACCGCAGTGGCCCTGCTAATGGCTGACACCAAGACCCAGCAGCAGATAGTGGCTATGGCCAAAATAATTTTGGAATAACAACAACAAGAAGTTAAATGGGCTATAAAATATGTGTGGGAAGTTTTTCATTATAAAAGACAATCATTTCTTTGGAGGATTATGCCTCACTTTTGGTCACTGTTTTGAAAGCTTTGAGGCAAACATGTAAAGCCAGCTTCAATGGATAGAGGGTAAGAGTACAAACCAGTAATGATTCCTTTATCCACAACTTTTATAATAATTAATTAAATCTTTTATTGATAAACTATGGTCATATGTCAACAGAAAATATTTTGAAGGACAGAAGCGGAGACTCATAAAAATTTGAAGATAGAAGGAAATGCAATTTTTTTGTATAGTTAAAGTCTTACAAACTTCTGGGTAAAATTAATTCAAAGGCAGAGGATTTGGGGAAAGTACTCAGTGCAGCAGAGCGCTAAGAAGGCATATAGGTTACATGACGTGTCATCCCATGAGCAGTTCCAAGGACTGTGGTTCCCACCTCAGAGGTAGTAGAAATGCTCAGAGATCTGGAAGCAGCCATCTTTGGGGCATCTGTCTCCCAACGTAACCAATCAAATAAGACTAGTTAGTTCCATCACCGAATACAATGCCAGTCTAGCCACCTCTGCCCCAAAGTCTGTGCTTTTCCATGGCATCGATGTCTCCTGGAAACTCAAACACAGAAAATGTCTACATCTAGCAATACTGCCTCATAAGAACTGATTTAGCCAAAATGAGGCTGCTGGGCATATCCCTATCTAATCCACCTAGTGTCTTTTCAGGAAGAGTAAATGTGGACACACAACAAAACACTGGAGCCTTTACACAGAGAGAAAAGAGGCTGCACTGAAGAAAAATTTTTCCAGCCTAGGAAGATCATCTCTGAAGCTAATTTTTCAACACCTTAACCTTGAATTTCTATCTACAAGAGCTATTAGAAAAAGGAATGCTATCACATAAGCCACCTAGTCTCTGGGATGTCTGGACGACAGTCCTTGCGAAGCAGTAAACCATCTGTTACATCCAATACAATCATGGCAGTTTCTTTTCACTCCAGTCTCATGCACTTTACTGGAGGCCTATAAGACAGACAATGCATTTGTCTTCTGTACTTCCGTAATCCCAGAACAGCGCCTAACACTGAGTACAAACTCCGTAATCACTTCCTGTGCGATAAGTGGCTGACTGCTCACTGCCCTGCTCTGGGTCACCACTGTTTCATGTAGAGCTCCAGAATGTTCTTCCTTATGGTTTTCGCATTCTTCCTATGGGACTTAAGTTCATACATCGTAGAGTACCCTTTACCAGTTAACTGAAGCCATTCCATCCTCGGATAAGCTTTTCTAACATCGTCTCCCTGCACTTATGACTAATATCCACTCACAGTGATGGCTGTAGCCCTGAGTAGTGAGGTGTCATGTCATTTGCCCAAAATTCACCTTGGACATTGTCTGCTGTGCTCCACCTACCAGGACACACTGTTGGCATGGGAATGAGTCCCAAGGCAGGGCTTCTGTACTTGCTGTTTCCTCTCCTTAGAAGCCCCCTTCCCAAAGTCTTAGAAAGCATACTCCTTTCCATAGAGTCCCAACTCTGTCCACCTCTTTGAAGACACATCCCACGAGCATACTACCAAAGGAGTCCTACAGAATCTCACTTCCCATCTTTATCATATTCACAACATTTTCCTTATCCCAAATTATTCTTTGCTTATCTAGTATTTGATACTCAATATATTTCCTCCTTTTCACTCCCTGATAATCAAACACCACAAGTATGGGAGCTAAACTTTTCTTACTTAACTATCTGCTATGCCCAGAAAAGCTCTTGAACATACAGCTCACAATCAATAATTTACTTGTTGAAATAAAGAATTGGTAAAATCCTGGGCTAGCAATGAACTGAACATATGAACTGTGGGTGTACTTTAGAGGACATACACACTTCGGTAATATTTGCACATATCCTTAAGGTGATTTTGTCCAACTCCATCCACTCTTTCATGGCCCCCACATTGTGTTTTCGGGAAAGGATGTGCTTAAGCCTCCTAAGCACTGGGTTGAACACAGCCATAATACACCAAGTGGAAATAAAGCCAAGGTCATGTCTTCTGGAGTTATATCCCATGGCCCATTTGCTGGGTAACGGACTCTCAGCAATTCTATAACCATGCAATCTACACTTCTCAGCAGGAGGAGGATGGGACTATCAGGAGAATCTTAAATTCACAGATGTCCCAGTGAAAATAGGGAAGATTCCCAATGATCCCTATGGTTTTGTGGGTAGAAAGCCATCCAAATGCCCTCCAGCAATTCTCTCCTCCAGAGATAAAACAAAGAAAAGAGACTATTTGCTAGTGATGGACAGGGCTTGGGTAACTAAGACTGTAAGGCTAGGACAAGAGAGAAGAGCATCATGGTTTATGGTGAAAATGAAGTTTCCTACAGGAGCACAGAGCACTGAGACCCAAGCACAGAATATCATACTGTATTCTGCTGAGGAAAACCAAGTATCACCAAGAAAGACCAAGTCCAGGCATAAAAATAATGCATTTAGGTAACAAAGGTATGCATGCTCTATGGGGTCAAACATGTGCGTGATATAAGGAAGATAAAAAGGTTTATTGGGGACACTGCTCAACACTGAAGAATGTACATGGTTGAATGTACAATTAAATGGAAGTGAGGAGAACAGGTGTTCCTGATACCACTGTTTAGTCATAGAACACAGATCATTACCCAGTGAGCATCTGACATAGATGAAACTCACGAGAACTGAGGAAGGAAAACAGTCAGTATAGGCAAACGGAACCCACGGGCATGCCTTCCATAAAACCTCTGCAATGCTAGGGTCTTTGGATCCTATTTGCATGAAGTTCACTTCAGCGGAGATATTTTTCAAGTGTGAGTAAGTGGACAGAACCATCTAAGACACTTTACTTTAAAAGACTTGAAGCATAACCCAGAGGGCAGTGAGAACAGCAGCGAACCCAATCTGCCTTATGTTTCTAAGTGGCTGGTTTTATTTTTGAGAAAGAGAACCTCTCTTACATAGACATAAGATGCAGTTCCCCAAAATATTGTCTGGAACTTGAAACATTTTTCCAGAAAAGGTGTCTTAAGCTAATGAGTCAGACCATGGTGGTCTTATCTCTGGAAGTGGGAAAGAAATGATGATTGAATTCTGTTCATGGCAACAGAATTCAAAAGAGCTATCTCAGCTACAGCAACATGCTAGTGCTGATGTGAAACACATGCCCAGATGTTGAGGGGGTAATAACAGACACATAGAGAAGTAGGGACACAATGATGCTTCTTAAGGTGGCAGTGATCTGCTCCCTCAACCATAGCATAACCTCTGTGGTTTGGATGATTTTTTTTCTTCCAAACTCACACCAAAGGAGACTCCCAAGGTCAATATCACAAAGTGAGTAGAATATGACAATGACATTGAGATTTGGCTGTTTCCCAATGTGATAAGGCTTGGAGAAGTTCTTCACAGCGCAGTACTACCAACTCAGCCCCAGTGTTAGGAGACACAGATTTGACAGCCATGCCTGCAGTCCCTCTTTCATACCATGCTCTGCGGGGCTCCCGGACTCCGTAAGATAGAAAATTAGTAACAGACCTAAGCCTTTGTCAGTGTTATGCCCTCGAACCCCGCCCCCCAAACTGGGAGCTAATAAACCTCTTTCCTTTATAAAGCTAGTTTGTTTGTACTAAGAGGACTATTTATAACAGTAAGTGCCTGCATCAAAACAATTTGACAAGGCTCAAACAAATAACTTAATGATGAGCGCCGGACAAACAAGAACAAGCCAAATGCCCAAACAGTAGATGGAAAGAGATAATCAAAACCAGGGCTGAAATCAATGGAGTATAAAAATACTGCAAATAATCAATAGAACAATGAGATGGTTATTAGAAAAGATCAATAAGATTGGCAAGCCCTTAGCCAACTTTACTAAAATAAATACGGAAAAAAACACAAATTAGTGAATTAGAAATGACTTTTTGGAGTCACTAGAACAGGCACCAATGAAATTCAGGAAATCATAAGAACCTATTTTCAAAGTCCTTGCTCCACTAAATTGAAAAAATCTAAAGGAAATGGAAAAAAGTCTAGATGCAGAAAACATACCAAAATTAAATCAATATGGAATAAAAAAGTTAAACAGGCCCATGAGTAGCAACAAGATTGAAACAGTAATTAAAAATCTCCCAACTAAAAATAAGACCAGCACTGGGTGAGTTGACTGCAGAATTCTATAAAACCTTCAGAAAGGAAGAGACTCAGCTGTAGATGGGATGTCTGCGTTAGTCTGCTTTTCGGAAACACAATAGAAAAAGGGGAGTGAAAGAATGGAAGAGTGAGAAGATAAGGTGTGTGTGTGTGTGTGTGTGTGTGTGTGTGTGTGTGTGTGTGTGTGTGTGTGTGTATGTATGTATGTGTGTATGTGTGCTGTCCTTTGGGCATGACATGCCATGACATTGTACATGTGAATTTATAACATCCGTGGTTCCCTACGTATGACCTGCATAAAATACAGCCATTTACAAATTCTAGCAAGAAAAGAGTAAGGGCTCCCTAGAGACCCACTCCTGATTGAGGAACTATTGGCAGCTGATGGCTGACATGTGTTGTGGGAAAGGGCAGTATCTCTTTTCTTTAGGCGTGTGACCACTGGCACTTCCCCCATGCCCCAAGGATGAACTCAACTACCACACATATATGGAAAGCACTAGTTATACTCTATGGGTTTTAAATAATTAATTAATAAGCAAGAAAGTTAGGGGGAGCATATGAAACTAGGAGGGAGATGTAACGTGGGATCCCATGGGGGACCCGAAAGAGAATGAATACATAGATATGATCAAGATACACTATATTACATGTATGAGATTTTCAAAGAATAAACTGAGATTTTTAAAATGTCAGCCTGCCATGGATATTTCCTCCTTCTAAAATATATTTAACTCAATGTCTTATGGTCACATGGGAGAGTTGAGAAATCCCAGGAGTCATCTAAAATTAAATGGCTGCCCAAAAAACTGATCAGAATCTAAGACACCGCACTTCCAAATTGAGGACCTGGCATTGTGGCCAACTCTAGCAGTGGCTTCTATGATCCCTAGGCATCCCCAGACTATAGTCTTCCAACCATATACTTATAAGGTATAATATCGGCAAACTGTCTGCACCCAGGACTTGGCTTTTTAGGAGCTGTGTGGCTCTTTGCTGAGACACATTCAAATGTCTTTGACTAAATGCTGTGAAGAGGGGAATTTAAGGCATGCCACAGAGGACTCTTGACACTGTACCATGAGCACTAACCATGGTAATCTCGCCTTATACCTACTCAGTGCTGATAAGTGTATTTAAAATTATTTGTAAAGAATTAATAGCGCTGGGGTTCTTTTCTTTGTGGGTGAAGAATGTGCTAATTTGCTTCATGTTTAATGTTGTTCTTTTCTGTTTTGTTTTTTTTTAAAAAACAATTGTAGAAGATTCTATCCAAAGGCCTCTATTTCTTCTACTTCAGTGGCCTGAATCTCACTAATAAACAATCAGGACTTTAGACTCCCTTAATATTGGAGAAAGATTCAGACGAATTGTTTTGCCAGTCTCTGCAAATTCCTGGAGGTGCTGCCTGTTGAACGGGCCAGCAAAATTATGGATTTATTCAGGACTGATTGCATTGGATATGTAAGCAGTTTTAAAGGATTAAGAGAGCAAGTGAGATGGCTGTGAGCTGAATGAATAGGGGCATTGCATCCTTGTGACTCCCCAATCTAGCATAGAGAAAGGATGTAATGCCAAAAATGGGTAGACTTACTGCATGGATGAGCAAGGACCCGGACCTCGTCCACAGCGATGTAACCAGGATGTCCCTTCAAAGAGACGGATTCAAATATCACCTGAAATACACAGGGCTGATGTCAGTTTCATAGAAGCAGTTGTCTGCATTTACCTGAAGAAGCCACACAACCCCCAGTCACTTTCTATCTTAGCTTCCTATCAGAGCCAACCAGCAATGCCTCATGTTAGGAAACTGCACCATGCTGCCAGTTGACTTGGGTTTCCAAACAAGGTAAAAAGTCTATACTCTGATGACCAGCAGTAGAAGCCATCCATGTGGAACATTTTTAATAGGTTTCAGAAATAACACTTAGCTACAACTACAAATAATTTGAACAAGACCCTGGGACCCCACCAAGACCTTCCCTCATTGTGGCTCTAAATGAATTACAGAAGAAAATACTTATGAATAGCTCAGTTTCCTTATTGTCTTGAAAACCAAGAAAGCCAAGGAGAGCTGATCCTAATGTGATGTTACAGTCAACCTGGTCTCTCTCTCTCTCTCTCTCTCTCTCTCTCTCTCTCTCTCTCTCTCTCTCTCTCTGTGTGTGTGTGTGTGTGTGTGTGTGTGTGTGTGTGTGTATGTGTGTATGTGTGTGTGCACGTGCGTGCGTGTGCATGTCAATGTGTGTATTTGTATATGTTGTATGTATATTTGGTGGCCAGAGGTCAATCCCTGTTCTCATTTTTCAGGTGTTACCCATCACCCATCGTGGTTTTTTGATTATTTGCTTTTTATTTGTTTGCTTTTGTTTTTTGTTTGTTTTTTGGTTTTTCTGAGATAGAGTCTCTCACTTGGCTTGGATTTCTAGACTTAAGCTAGACTTTTGGGCCAGAGAGTGCCTATCTACATCTTCCCAGCACTATAACTAAATGAACTAAAAACTTGTCTGATTTTTACAGGGGTTCTGGGGATCAAACTCAAGTCCTGTGTTTACACAGCAAGCACTTTGCTGGCTTAGCCATTTCCTAAGGCTTTCTGGACATCTTCGTCACACCTCTTAGGAAACCACCATCAAGATACCTGGTTGTATTCAGGAATGGAAGGAAGCAAAAACTTTTCCCTTCTCTACTCTGATGCCTATCAAAACATTTTACTTCTACAGGACTTTTGTTAAGCTTCTGTGCCTCCCCTCTCTCTTCACTAAGGAGGGATGAGCATCTATGAGAGCACCATGGCCATAACCTTTTACAGAACCAGTTAACACTCCTCACAACTACATCAGCTACATTCTCAAACTTGGACATAACACTCTGCAATACTCTGCGAGACTCTTACCCTACAACCTTTTCTCAACTCATGTTCCTTGGACTCACACAGTACCTGGATCTGTACACAGTGTGTATTCACCAAGGCCTTCCTACATTCTCACCAAGCCCAGGATACTTCTAGTCACCAACATGTTCCCTCTGTAAGACTCACGCCTTTGCACCTCCTTGAACCTTGTCAAGTCAATTGTGGACCTTCCTTCTTCATCCGCAAACTCTACTAAGTATTCTCCTTTTATCCTATACTCACTCCGTCTCAGAAGGAGGCGCTACAGCTTATCAGGGATAGGCTGACTTCTCACTTCTTACCCACGAACATATCCTTCCTCCACGCCAACCACAGTCTCTGCAAGAAAGTCAGTACCCTTGAACCGGGCTAATCTCTGCTGAAGTTTCTAGAATTCGGGGCTCTTCTTGGCTTTCCTTTGCTGCTCTGTATTTCCAGACCCTCCTCTATCCCCTCTGACCTTAACATATATACATAATTTTAGCTTTTACTACTTTAAAAAAAGATACCTCTTTGTAGCAAGTTCTCTGTGGATAGTTGTATTTCAATCACAATTCTTAGTAGTTTAATAAAGCCATTCTTATTACATCCTTCCTTCCACCACAAAATGTTAAGTATAAAAATCCCAATGAGTGGCAAATATTTCTCTCAAGATTTTTTTTTATGACAGACACTACTATTCTAATTACTAAATCTGATGAAACTTCCCCAAGACTCTCTCTTATATTCAGAAGGAAGACAGCGGGGCTGAAATGTGGCTCAGTAGTTAAGAGCATGGGCTGTCTGTTCTTCCAGAGATTTGAATTCAGTTCCCAGCAACCACATTGTGGCTAACAACCTTCTATGACTGTAGTCCCATGAGACCTGATGCCTTCTTCTGGTACATGTAGACAAAATATTTATATACATAAAATACATAGATAATAAAATTATATTTAAAAAGAAGAAAGAGCTTCCTGTTCTGAACCTTACTGTCTGCATTTATAATTACAGTGTCTACCCCATTAGGTAACTTTTAAGACAGAGAGAATTAATATCTTATGAGAGTGTTAGACACACGGCATTCCCAATGAATGCCTACTATAATTATTATTGCTACTTGACCATACTTCTGCAATTGTCGGAATCCACAGCTTTTCTCTTTTCTAGTCTCTAATTCAGCTCAAAGGATACTTCACTGTTACAATAAGGTTTCCTGGCCCTGACCAACCAGAGGTCTCAGACCCACTGACCTGCTGTCGCAGACTCCTTAGCCGCCTGCCGCTACTTAGGCTCCCAGAAATGACTAAGACACATATTAATTTCATGTTGTTTGGCCTATGGCTCAGGCATATTTCTGGCTATCTCCTTCATTTAAACTCAACCCATTTTCATTAATCTGTCTGCCATGTGGCCCGTGGCTCACATGTGTTTCTTTTTTGGGCACCTGGCTCAATCTGCCTCTGACTCCACCCTGCTTCCCCTTCCTATGCTGTCTCTGGCTATAGTGTTCGTCAAGGGCCAAATCACCTCCTTTACTTAAAGATTGATGTTCACAGCATACAGAAAGACATTTCCACATCACTTCACATTTGATTTTTCCCATATAATGAGAGCATTCTGTCATGAGTTTATAAGCACCCCTTCTCCATCCATTTGGACATTGTGCTTCCTCTTCTTATCTGACTTCACACACTCACCTTTCTGTTATTGCCAATTCACTGGTAATGCCAAGTTCAACTCTGGCTCCTAGGCCTTTCTCAGAACATTAGTCAGCATAATCTAATAAGCTCACGATTCTGAATTTCTATATATCATGAGGTTTCCTCACATTTAATCTCTATGTAATATCTCTGAGCATCTTTCCTCTCAATGTGCATCCCTCCTAAAATACAGTGTTCTAACCTTCCACTCAGCATAGCTGGAGACCTGGGCATCTATATGGGTTCTGCTTCAACCTCATCCCTCATCTTCAGTATCTCTTTGATTCTACCTTAGTGGAATTTCTCAAATATGCCCCTGTTTTTCCATCTCTTTTATTAGACAGATCACAGGTAACAGCAGCCATTTGTGAGTCAAAGTCAGGCAGGTATCAGCGACAGCATTTAATTCGGCCTGGAATTATTTTTTATATCTACCACAGTGATGACCTGTAAAATGAAACCTCTGTCACATCCCTACTCCACAGCTCAAGCCTGTGGCTGAATAATAAAGAAGGTGACATGATCAACAGGAAGTGTTTATAGGGAGCCATGTTGTCCAGGCCACTGGATTCAAAGGGCAATGCTCTCAGTGGGACCCAGAGCTTTAATGATTATACTGAGAGAGCAGGAAGGTGGCAATGACTGTGAAGAGACAGTTTCCTTAGAGTAAAGATGCATAAGTGAAATCTGGCAGTTCTGTGAAATGATGAGGAGATTGACAGACATGCAACAATATAACTGTTTCTGCATAATGACCCCTCTCAAACCGTGCTTTCCTAAAGTGGTACAGTCCTTCAGAGAGAATTAACACACATGATTGTACACAATCTGAAAAAGGAATGCAAAGATAAAAGAATGATCTTTCCTTCATCATCATAAGGGAAACTTATGGAAGTCTTTCTGTGAAGAATAAGGTGTCACGTGTGTGTGTGTGTGTGTGTGTGTGTGTGTGTGTGAGAGAGAGAGAGAGAGAGAGAGAGAGAGAGAGAGAGAGAGAGAGAGAGAGAGAGAGAGAAAGAGAGTTAGAGAGAAAGGGAGAGAGAGTTTAAGTAATTCAATGGAAAAACTAAAGTACACAGAAAAATTATTTAAAAATAGAGCATATAAAGCAAATCTAGTTCAAAAGAAATAGCAGAAAAACATTCACACTGTGAAATAAAAAAATGACAAATACAAGAAAAATGTTTCTGTTTTGACAATAAATATAAATGGGTTAAAATAGGAGAAAACACCCAGACTGTCTAAATAATCAAAGTCTAATTGTATGCTGTGAGATAAACACCTAAGAAAGAATGACTCAGTAACCTTACAAATAAAGAGCAGAAACACAATCAGGCAAATGTAAGTGAACAGAAAATGGTTGTTATAAAAAATAATGGGATTGCTTCAAAGCAGTTTTTGAAACAAACTGAAAAATATAAACCATTAAGTAGATTAAACTGACTACTAAAAATAGTATCCAGAGTCCTTCTAGACCAGAAACTTGGAAAGAAAATGATGATGAGGGTGACATAATCACTTTTCCCTACTTCTTGGTCAATCAGATCAATTAATCAGCAGAGAAAGCAATACAACAAATATATTTTCCTATATGCATTAATGAATATATTGAGAAAGCAAAGTTTCTGCTCAAATGCTCATGATTTACAAAGAGATCATAATCTAGATTACAGTGTAACACTAATAAGTCTCCCAATAAATAAACGTTGGATAGAGTTGGTTTTATACATTTTTGTGACAAATTTTCTAAAGCTAAAACTAATAACAAATCTCAAAAATCAAGTTCTTAAAAGTTATACAATGAATAACTATGATGTCATAGTATGTCTCATGTTTACAAGAATCTGAAAAAAAAAAAAGAAAGTCAAATAACAGCCTAAAAACAAGACATTTAATATCTATGCCAGTTAAAAGAAGCATATTCTTTTTATTTGGGTAGTTCCAAAAACTTAATTGCAGCCAAGAAAATAAATGGTTTTACCCCCCCCCCGCATAAAATAACTTGGCAAGCTATTTTAATAAGAAAATCACAAAAGATAAAATAGGAATGATATTAATCTCTGAGTGCGAATTTCTTAAATGTCATGGAAGATGCTGAGGGGTGTTTCAGAAGACTCCTGTTGTGGTGGTTGGCAATGACGGTTCTGCCACTCTGCACTGGGACGGGAGGTGCTGAGTGACTTTAATAAATTGACCAGGTCTTATAGAACAGACTCCACAAAAGAGGACACCAATATCCTCGGAAAGAAAGGCCCAACCAAGAGTTGTGAGCAGAGCGATAATGACCATCTTCTGTCATGAAGATGAGAGAAATGATAGAGGTATATAGGAGCTGAGAAGACCTGGGACTACTCTAGAGATAGATGGCTCCAAGGAGCAGGAAGGGAGGGGTAGACTGGGGTAGAATATTGAAGTAGGTCACTTGTCCAGAGAGCAAAGAACACTCATAGAAGCAGGGACCCTGGATGCAAAGACCAGAGTGGAAGATCTAATCCCAGTATCTCAAGCTGTGTAAGGGAACATTCCACAGCCTCAAGGCTGCTGCAGAGCTTACTGCCAACTATCACTAGCTTGTGTTTAAAGCTCTGTTGGAGACCTTTTGATGCATGTATGGGGAGGGAGCTTATGCAGACCAGTTTGAACCTGCCCCTGTGCAGAGTCAAAGCCTGGAAGTAACTCCCAGGAAAGATTCAGAAAGGATCACACTAAACTAGGAAATTCATGACATATGTGTTTGGGGGAAGGATGTGAACATATCGGGTCACAGCTTAAGAGACCCAGGGTTTCTCTATGATCTTCTGCAATCCTTCTGAAGAAAACACAGCAAAACATTCAAAGGGCTGCAAATATTTCTTAAAAGATAAGAGAAAAATGTTGGCTTTTTAGAGTCCCTCTTAGGGAGAGTGCTGTATGGGCTTATGGGGAAGATTGCTTAGAGTACAGTCAAGGAGCATTCTTTCCCGCTCCAGCTCACAGAGGCCTCCATGGAAGCAGGAGCATTTGCTGTATGATAGAAATAGATGGAGTTTAGGACAGGAGATAGGGTGGGAGTCGAGGGTGGGATAGGGGGCATGCGGCTGTAAAAATACTCCCTGAATTGTCACTGTCAGATACCAGGGAGATCCTGAGAAAGAGACTGAGCTCCAAGGAGGCATACGCCAATGTCAGGTGAGTCCGTTTCAAGAGTCTATAGAGCACTTTTCAGTGCTGAATAAAAGGCCATTTTACTTAGGCAGGAAATGCGGAGAAGAGCAGGAAGGGGCTGAAAAATTAGTAACAGTGTTGTTTCCCCCCCAAATATTGGGGCAGAAAAGTTCAGATCAGCTAAAATATGAAACTGAGTTGATATCACCTGCAAAGAGGCATATACCAGAAGCTCAAGGCTTCACAGGCGTTAAATTGGCTTTCCAGGGGAGAGGGGCAGGGGTGGGGTGGGGTGGAATGTGTGAGCTGCAAAGGGATTTTTCTCACCTGGGGCCCCGCTGAAGGCCCAGCATTCAAAAGCCCAATAATATGAAAGATGACATTTTTGTTTATTACAGAGCTAAAGTCAATTTTAGAACTGTGAAATATGACTTTAATAAATGAATACACAAACCCATAAGGTTCAAAGCCCAGCAATGCTGAAAAGCAAATTTTACTCGGTGCACAAGATATACATGTAGGACTCGAGCTGAAGTTTGGCGAATTTCCAAACTTATTTTGCTCCTGTCTTTCTTGGGGTCCCCTTGTCCCCTTGTCCCTATTCTTATTATTCTACCTATGAATGTGTATTCATGTTTTTGAATCTGGGCAGACACAGGAATTTAGGTGTCTGTGTGTGCTCAGCTGTGCTTGTGACCACGTGAGTGTCCAGAAGCGACACAGGGGTAATATGTGTTTTTTCCACAATGCTGCTCTCCACGCATGAGTGATTTGTCCTCACAAATCTCAGAAGAAAGTGAATGCGAGCATGATGGAAATTGTTTGAAAGTCTCTTAATAAGGCTACTTACCTAAGAAAAGGTATAAAGGCCCCAGAAGATGAGCTCAGCAGTGCAGTGTCATTATTTAATGATGGCTTCCTTTCTTTTTCTTTCCTCCTATTTCTGTTCTTGCTTCCTTCCAGTCAAGCCTGACATGCCTCTCCATATGTGAACAACTTTAACCTACATAGGGACCCATCCTGGTGCCTGTTCCTCTTTCTATCTTATATGTGATACATTTGGGATCCTAAATGATAGGTGACAGGACACAGGCTACATCACCCAATTAGAGAGCAGTAAGCTTTCAGTATAGGCAAAATGCTTCCTCAAAACACAGGACATAGAGCTCAGAACCTAGAGAATGCAGGAAGGACTATGGGACGACATTTGACTTACCAATAATGTACCCTACATTAGAAAACTGGATCTTCTACCACAAAACAGGGAAGTTCTATACAGAAATAAGTCTACCACAGGGCCAGGGGGAAGGGATCCCATCATATGTTCTTCTTCTCCAATCCCCATCAAAGAGCAGGGCAAATGGAGGGACCGCCCTATTTCTGGGTCAATTGTCCTATGTAGGATTCTTCAAGCATCTCTATCCTGCATCTACTCATAGCAGGTTCTAAAGTAGGTTGACTGATTGAAGTCTGAGGCCTCAGTAGGAGTGCTCGTGAGTTTATAGAGACAGCAGATGTTTATACTCAGTGGTACAGTGGCACCACTCTGGAGACCAGGAATTTTACGTGTGGCCCAAGATTTCTCGATACTTTTCTATGTGGTGTTGGACTTTGTAATATATCTCTTAGTCTCATCTCTATCAGAGTGTAGCAAACCAAGGTCAGGAAATCAAAAGTGGGCTAACAGCCATTGCTACACATAAAACTTTATTGGAACAGCTACATCTATTCATTTACATATTGTGAAGTCTGCTGTCATGATATAGCAGCAAAGTCAGGTGATGACAACAGATGCTTTAAGGTGCAACAAACTAAAGCATTTTCTGTCTGGTGCACAACACGGAAAAGTTAAAACCAATTGTACCAACAAACATGCTCTAAATCTCTGTGGACACCGACACTGTGTAATTTAGCAATCCCAATGGTCCCCAAGATGCTCAGCAACTCACCAAGACAAGAGAAGTAAACCAGGGCTATCTCATCAAAGTCGGAAAGCTGGGACACCACTCCCTAGAATATTTTCTCTATGCTATGAGGGCCACATGCTAAAAGCAGGTTAACGTCAAACTTCCATAGCATATAGTAGATTGAATACCAATATACAGATTTTTCCTGGCTCTCTAGAACTCTGCTTGGCTAGCTGTATTTCTTAAGTTTTCCCAAACCCTAGACCACTTTACCTTCACCAAAGAGCATCTTACAAAACAATCAGCACCAGTTCAGCCCAAGATACTGAAAAAAACTCCTCTGATCCATAAAATTGTGCAGGGGCTGCACCCCAAAGGTAACCTACACACCCCAGCATGCACTGAGGCAAGCTATGTCACATGTGTATTTTATACTGTAAATTGGTAATAAAAGCTAAGCTGAGCTTGTCAGAAATCATATACAGCTTTAATTTATGCCACATCTTTTGAATATGCATAAATTTTATGGTCAGGATATCTGTACATTTGATTCTAGTGGGTCATGAAGAGCCTATGATGAGTGTTACTTATAAAGCACCTAGTGAGTACAAATGTTATCACCTTGTAAATTGCAAATACTATGAATGCACTGTGAGAGCCAGATTAAGGTTTGTGAACCCAGTACTACTTAAAAACATCTCCATAAAGGAAGAAAAGACAAAGAAAGAATGAGCCCAAAGGCATCTGTCTTAAAACATCTACAAAAAAGAAAAAAACCTCAGTGTTAATGACACACACATTACAACCATTATATTCTCTTTTAAGGCACTTTTCTTGGTAAGACATTGCTGCTCTCATAAAGTGATTTTGTCCTTTGCCTAACACAAAATGAGTATAGTCCACACCTATTACCACAAGGCCAGCCTCTGCCTGACTCACCTGTGTATTTCTGAAAGAATATTTTGTGCTATCTGTAGCATAAGCACTCAATAAAATGGTAGGTATCATCATCACCATCATCACCATCGTCATCATCCCCTCAACATCACCATCCTGATCATCACCACCACCATCATCGTTACCATCTAAATGCCTAACAGAGGACAAGGCAATCATTCTAAAAGCAAATCACAAACCACTGAAGATAAAAATGGGAAACAGATGTGGCAAAAATATCTAGGCTACATATTGAAGATAATTGAGTGTTAAATTCTGATTTTTTAGTTGCCAAAGCAAAGAAGAAATAAGGATGAAACTGCCTCATTAATGTGAGTAGGCAAGCTTAGTAGAGAAATATATTCCTAACATTGACATCCTGCAAGAGCCAAAGACTGGGTGTGTAACTCAGGGCCATCTAAGAAGCCCTGCCACTCATCTGCCTCCCTTGGGTCTATCTTCTACTTCAGATACTAGAAAACATCTCCAAAATATAGATTTGTGTCACTTTTTTATTTGAAAACTTTCATCAATGGGAATGGTACTGAAATTAGGTATAAGTTCACTTGTTAGATGAAGGGAATGTTCTAAAAATGGCTGATGATGGGAAACGCAGAATACAACAGCTTTACTTAGAAAAGGCACTAGATTGCATTCTTAAACTCAGCTTGAGCCCATGAAATAGACATTTCAACTAATTATGTTTTTTTAAAAAAATATTTCTCAATAATTTGACTGACACCTGTCTGGGATTGTAGCCCTGCAAACCTTCTGTGAATGGTGGGAGTGTGTATCATTTATATTCATCTGTAGTGAGGTAAGTATGGCAAGAAAGAATGGAGTTCAAAGCAGACACAACAATCGCATCACAATGACATAGTTTAGTGTGGCTTATAAAAGTATTGGCCATGATGAATTAGGAAACAGTGGTCGTTCCTTCCCAACTGGTAGTTTTTGAATCTAGGACTGGCTTGTTAGCCTTGCTTTCAAACCCTTATGACCTACATGCTCTGCAAGTTCCTTTCCCTAGATAGATCTTCTGCAAGACATCCTTAAAGGACTCAGTTTCTGCTGTGCATGGTTACATACATATGAAATTCTATCACTTGGGAGGCTGAGGCAAGAGCTTTGACACAAGTTCAAAGCCAACCTGGAATGCATTGTAGGTTTCTGGATATTCTGGACTACAGTGTGATACTCTATCCTAAAAGGTAAAGGAGGGGATAATCATCAAAAACAATAGTAAGAAAACAAAAAAGAAAGAACCTTGCTTCCAAAATCCCTAAAAATCTCTCACGCTCTGTCTCCTGCATGATCTGTTTTCCCAGGTATCTCAAATGTCCTGCCCTCCCTTTTCAGTCTATTTTAATTCAACCTTCCAATATGGACTTAGCTGTCTTCTCTTCTTAGACACCATCTTATTGCCCCTCTAACTAAATAGCCTCTACCTGACTAGTCAGCTGACTGCTCCAAACCTCAATCCTTGAATATATGGAATCCAGTTGTTAGTTTATAAGAGGCTCCAGTGCCTGCATTCTCCACCTCAACTCAGCTATGCTGGTGTTGTTTATCTACACAGTTGTCCCATCCTGATGACCTCTGGTGAGGGAGGAGCTGTACTGGGTCACCTCTGCGTTCCTGTAAAAAGCCTCTTCAGCATGAGTTGAGGGAGTAAACAGATAAGGACCTTTCTAGACCTATCCACTCCCGGAAAGTCAAGAGGTATAAAGATATGCAATTGTTGCTTGCAAGAAAAAAAGGAAGGTTAAAGTGTCATACCTGGTAGAAATGAGGCCAGAAGGTGCTGATGGCAAGCTCTGCCTTCACCCAGCCCTCAGTAACAACCCCAGACACGTTCCAGACAGGGTTGCCTTGGGGACCACCGTTCACCTTCACGTAGACATTCAAGGCTCCTGGGCTGGAGCGATCTCGACTGGAGAAGTAGTAATGAAAGTCAATGCAGTGGGTGTCGTTCTCCTTCAGGGTCGGCAGAAGGAGGTGTGCTTTCTGGCCGGAAGCCCTTCCAGAGCTGTTCACCATCATGAAGGACCCTAGAGACCCACAGTGGGTAGCACAAAGAAACAAAGAGAAAACATCCTTCTGAAAATGTGTCAAACCCGTACATGATACCTCGTAAGGAGGTTGGAAATGAAGTCTCTTTGTGTGACAGGATAACTTGACTTTAAGGAAGCCACATCCCCTCTCAGAGTCTGAGGGGGACTTCCACAGCTGGGGCCCAATCCCTCCTCATTGTGGTATGCGAAGAACGGGGAAATAGATGGTACGATATAAGGAGCATCTCTACCGGGTAGATTGCTTCTCAGTGTGTAGGACCTTGGAGGAAGCAAGGTATTAAAATCCCAAGGGGGTAGTCAACTACACTCTCTACAGGTGAAATGGGATGGGAAATAGCCTCACGTAATCTGGGGCTTGTGCAGCTGAGGCAGAACCTCTCCAATATGGGAGAGTCCTATGTATGGAGAGACTCCATCTAGGGTTCTACAACTCAGCACAGGAGACTCCACATTAAAGAAAACCATATGCAAATAGAGCCTCTGATGAAGACAAATATCCACCCCAAAAGTGTGATAGCCGTACTCGGGAGAAAAGCAAAATGAGTGGTACTCTAAGCACTTCGAGACTCCTATTTACAGTAGGTATCTATTGGCAGAACTGATTCTAAAAGCTATTCCTGCTTCTAAGCATGCAAAAGGCTGTGCCATAGACCCGAGTGAGCCTCTTTCAAGTTGTATAACAAACGAAAATTGCTTCTTATCCTATAACTCTCTCTGGATTTAAGTCCTTTGGCACTGGCATTATGGGTCCTTCTATAGAACCATAGGCTATCTTGTGACACTGGGCTCCATTATGTGTCATGCTAATAGAAGCCACACAGATGTGAAAAGGTGACATTATAGCTAGGCTTGTCTTCTGGCACCTGCATTTTTCGGTGATAAGAATTGGAAGTTCCAATTGGCTTGAGATGAAGAATTAATATACACACGTAATCCATGGGTGAAGAGCCAAGCTCTGCCACTTGAAAGCAAGATGTACAGTCATGTGGTTAACATCTAGCCTACATCAGTCAACCTGCAATCAATGCATTGATTAGTGGGTATAAGAATCAATGTTTACTCTTGTTTGCTGCTGCTTCCCTCCTCAGTGTCCATACAACATTGCTGTGACACTGGCTAACGGATAAAGCTCCCCAAGAACAAGACTCGGATCCATCCCTATGGCCCAGAGACAAGAGAGTGCTCTTCTTACAGGTGGCTCTGCGAAGCCTGCAGCAACTAGGATTTGTCTAAAGAAATTTTACAATTGAGGAGGAAGGCCGAACTCTGCAACTTAAAAGTCTTACGATTCTCCTAAATAAAATGCATCATAAAACACAGTAGATAAACTCCGGTAATGCTGGGATAAATGTTTTCTATCTAGAAAACCGGAATTGCTTTGAAATCTTATTGTGACCACAAAAATCTTCATTCTAAATGAAATCTTAAGGCCCCTTATCCTCAGCAAAATGAGCCACTTCAGAAGCCGTAAGTTGCCCTGCTCATCCTGATACCAGAAGAGCTTCAAGGTAATAAGTGCTGGGCATCCATATCTTGTTGGGGTTTTAGACAGCACAGACCATTTATATCTTATCTCCTGGGTTCTGAACAAATTTACAAGTGGACACAGAAGGCAGATTATATTTAAAGCCTCTATACAATTGCCCACAAAGCTGGATTAAAGAAAATATCAGTCTTGAAGACAAATTAGGCTTCAAGCACTCCCTATGTTCAAGCATAAAAAAAAAAAAAAATTAAAAATCCAACTTGATGTTCTGGAATCCATCCCTAACTCAATCTAGATTCCTGGGGGGGGGGGATATTCTTCAGGGATGATGACTGGGGGAGGGGATTGATTAAAAATACACTCATAATAAAACAAACAAACAAAAACTCAATAAGAAAGGCAAACAACAGCAGAGAAAAATGCAGTCAGATTGTCAGTAACCTACCAGTCAGACAAGTAACACAACTCCTGGGTCACTCGGCAGAAGTGGAACAAAAGTTGCCAATGGCGTAAAGAACCCTTTGCATGACCTAGCCATAACTGAGGGTAAGTGGAAAGATGTTTCCCTATTACAGATGTTATCTAACTATCAAAAGCCCCCAATGAACAAGCAAGGAAGAAACTATTAAAAGTGGAACAGAGGCTCAGTGATGAGACAGAGCCAATGTCCATACCTGCCCTTGTAAGTCTACACTCATGCTTCCAATGGGTCCACAAGCTTCCCATACTGGTGAGCTATCTTTGCCATTAAGCATCCATCCATGCATCTCTCAGGAAGAGAGGCAGCTTAAGAAGTGAAATATGCTCCATCTCCCTCCCAGGTTTTATAATAGTTTCTGTATACACTCAGCTCCTGTCTACCTGCCAATCTACATTACACAGGTACCCACAGTTTCTTATACCTTAAGGTAGAGAAAGTTAGGAAAGGGTTCTTCCAATAGCCCATGCCACCAATTCTGCTCTCCCTGGATTCAGTAGTTGAACGAGCCTGCAGAGGATGTGGCATTTATCCTATTTAGTACAGCCTCATGCAACTTTGGATGCCGAAACATTGTTTAGAGGGGATACAGAATATGGTGTGCACCTGTTCCATGCTTGGTCCTTAACTGGCTCCCTCTCATGCTTATATCCATTCTTTACTATCTTCTGTTTCTCACAGATGGTCCTTCATTCACAGCCAAGAGCTCAGAAGACATGAGAATCTCAGATCCCTACCCTCCTGTGCAGTCTGCACCTCCATGTCTATTAAGAGCCTCAAGTGATAATTCACACACATACACACACACACACACACACACACACACACACACACACAAGTGTGGGAGTGACTGGTCCCGTCTCTTCTCCTAACCACATTGAATGTGCAGGATTTCAAGGATCCAAGAGAGGATAGAACCACAGTGAAAGAGGCAGAATGGCCATGACTATATTGCAGGTCAACCACATTTCAAGAGCCTCATTTTGGACACAACGGGATTCTTTAGAAAGGAATAAACTATAATTAGGTTATAAAGCCAATGGAATTTTCAGGTAAATCTTTCCACCTCAGTGTCATTATTTGGGTTCCTCAGAAAGACTGACAAACATTCATTCATTCTCTCTCTCTCTCTCTCTCTCTCTCTCTCTCTCTCTCTCTCTCTCTCTCTCTCTCCTTTATTAAAGGAATTGAAAGTATAAAGCAAAGTTACAAGATGCTGTAAGTTGAGATACCAATAAGAAAAGTAACCCTGGGTTGTTTGAATTAGAAAAGAATGTGCACAGGCACAGAGACAGGAAGTCACAAGTCAAAAAAGCAGGTGTAGTGCCCTAGGGGATATAGGATCATACACTGATAGTCCATCCTCCATGAGAGGTCTTGCCACATCCTCTGGCAAAGCAAGAAGCTGTATCTTGGAGTCATTAGAGTCCAGGCCTGCCATTTCTAAGATTATTCAAGTGTGAGAGCTCTGTTCTACAGCGCCTCAGTGGGGCCCTCTTTGATCAACAGGTTGGCATAATTAATATCATCCCAAGGCTGTCGGTTTCCTAGAGATCAAAAATGAGCCAGTCATTACACCAAGATCAGTCAAAAACAAGAAAGAGAAAGACTGTAAATACAGCTTTTTCCTTTGCCCTTAAAAAAAGTAGCAGTGTGATAAGGAATATAAAACAGCATTAGTTTCTTCATAGTTATTATACATAACACTGAAAATCATGGAATTAAACCAGGAAGTACTCTCTGGCTGGTCATAAATTTTGTGTTTTCCCCTCCATGCATAATAACACCTTGATAAGCACCCCATTACTGATGTGTCTGCCACACAGATACCCTTTTTGAAGGAAACACACTTCCCGGTAGCAGATGGTGGCTATTGTGTTTACACATGAGCACCTCAGGATTGCATTTCCTCACGTCGGCAGTAAAAAGAAAGTCCTAATTGAGTTTTTAATGGCTTTGCACAGTGTTCATTAAGATTACATGAGTGTTCTTGGGCGACTGGCAACTGAAGGCCCGCAACTCTGAGAACAGGAACACAGAGTGGTCCCTGAAGGCAGGTGGGCTGCCAGCTTCTAGTGCCAAGACCTGTGAAGGCAGAAAGAACAGAGGCAGAGGCCCAGGAGGAGCTGAAAGCCAAGCAGCTGTAGCAGCCTGGAAAGGTCCTGGATCTTCTTCACCAGACATCTAGTCTGTGGTTTGTTAGGGATATGGCTTTGAAAATGTCCCCAACCCTCAGTGTTCTCATCTATAAAATGGAACGTGGAAAGTGGCATGTGGAAGTTTGACATTCATTTCAGTGAATATTAAATGATAAACATTCCTTGACTCAGAGGATGTGAGTTTGAAGATGATATTAGCCTGGTGAGGGACACTGAGAATGTCCTACATACAAGGAGTTGCTCTAAATACCATTCAGCTTTCCAGTGAGGTAGTATCATGCTAGCCCTGTTTTAAAAAATGTATACTGATGCATAGACCAGGCCAGGGCCTCAAATCATGGTGGTTGTCAGAGATCAGGCTGTGCATACCTGTGTATGGTGCAGCAGCCCTGCAAGACAGATACTCAGGAACACATAGCTTCCTGGAGGCAACATGTCATCTTTCCCTCTTGCAAGACAATCTGGGGAATCAGGCCTAGATCTGTAGGATTGAATGTGGATAGCAGAATCATCTAAAGCAAAAACTGGAATGAACGCCGAGTCTTGGGCTTCACTGTGTCATGTGACCCACTTGCTCCATAATGTGTGACTCCATAAAATCAGAAGGTGGGACAGAAATTTCATATACACACTTCTCTCTGTACCATGTCCAGGTTAAACTCTCTTAGCTTCTGTTTCTTCTTCTTTGAAACAGCTATAAAAACTCATTTCCCACTGTCCTCACAGAGACTACATGAAACGATGCTAGACACGTGCTTAGACAGGGCTTCTGAGATCCTCAATCTTCAGCTTCTAGTCTATCTTTTCTACTGACCCAGATCTTTTTCATACAGCAGAGATGGTATGTGCCATACTGAAGACAAACTAGCAGAGAACTGGAAGCTAGGGATGAGGCTAGGAGCATACTGCGCTTGCTGTACAATCATGAAGCCTAGAGTCTGGATCCTAGCACCTGCGTGCATGCCTTTAGTCCCAGTGCTGGGTAAATAAAGATCTAAGAGCTTGAAAATCAGTCAGTCTCCAGGCTCAGTGAGACACCCTGCCTCAAAAAATAAGGTGTAGGATAATGGAAAAATGTATGCAATGTTGACCTCCAGCTTTCACATGTGCACACACATATACATACACCTTAAAAAAAAAAAAAAAAGGAATGGAGAGAAACAGCAAGCAGCCTATTGAGGAACAGACTAGAATACACTACCCTGACCTCTATAGCTTATTAGACACCAAGGTCTTGTGAAACCTGTTCCTTAGCTTCTCAGATCACCCATCTTTCTCCTTATCTCCCTGGCCACTGTCTAACAGGTAGACCAGAAAGCAGCATTCTTACATGATTTCTGCTTCAAATTCCTGCTTGACTTTCTGTTCTGACTTCCATTGATGATGGGCTGAGACAGGAAGTATAAGGTAAATAAACAAATCCCTCTCCAAAGTTGCTTCTGGCAATACTGTTTTAATCAGCAACAGTGAAGAAATCAGAACAGTGTAAACCAAAGCATCCTATGTGTATATTTTGCTCAGGTCATTTTCTTCCTCAAATCCATGCTACCCAAGCCATCAAACTCCACACATCTCTCACTGAGGCCTTGTGGCTGTCACGAGTGCCCAGAGACCAGTTATTTCCACACGACGGTCCCTACACACAACAATACGAGTCTATTGTAGCTATTTTAGATGAGACTGATTTTGAGAGTTCAAAGTGAGGAAATTAAGCTATCTGGTCACAAAAGTATGGGGGAGGGTGTTATGGGGAACAGAAATAGTAAAAGGCACAATATCCTGCCAAGCTTAAAGATACAAATGTACAAGAGAGCCACTTAATGTAACTAGCATTGCCATAAAAACTTATCATCATTAAGCTGATCAAAAACCCAACAGTAAACCAATAGCCACAGTAACAAACATATCATTCAGTATTACCCATATTATCTGTGAAAGCAATCTAATTATCATGTGTCAAATTAAAAAGAGAGAGAGAGAAAGAAAGAAAGTGGCTTCTTTTTTAAATATACCAGAAAATGGGGGGAGGGTGTTAATTACAGCTTAATGGATGCATAATATGTATTTAAAACAAGGAAAATAGATCCTGAAATTTCAAAGGAACTGCACATTGTGAATATTTTGTCAGTTAGTTTGTGTGAACAAGTTATAAGTATTTCTGTAATCATCTATTCAGACCAGAAAGCAGGGATTTATGCATTTCATATGCAAATTTGTTGAGGCAATTTTCTAAGAAACTGTTATCTGATAATCCATGTAGGTGTGGATAATGCTTAAAAATGGAGTGCATCTACTTGATTGGATTTGATATGTGACAGGAGGGGTTCCCCACTCCCTGTACTCTGTGCCCTGACTCAAGCAGAATCAAATTGGGATTCAGAGGCACTTGGGCTCTCCCCAAACACCAGAAAACTAAGATACCTTTATCAATATCCTTCTGAGACAAGATTAAAGAAGAAGGGAACAAATTAAAAAAAAAGAAGGAAAAGTAGATGAGGAGATGAAGAGGGCTGAGAGGGGTGACATGGAGGAATCACGAGGTGTAAGTCAAGTGGGGAAAACGTGGGCAAGACACAGATCCAGGACTAAGGGGAGAAGAGAAAGACCAGGTCCCTGGGCAGAGCAAAATACCACATACATATATAGAGCTTCTCTCTCTCTGCCTCTCTCTCTCTCTCTCTCCCTCCCCCCCCCACCTATCTATTTCTCTGTGTGTGTGTGTTTCTTCAGGAATTCCTTTCTTTAGTAACTATACTAAACACATACTACTCAATGTATTTACATCCATGCGGTTCATCTAAAATCAGCCTTATGAAGTACTTACTCCTATCTCAGGGCCAAGCAGTTAACACCAAAGCTGGGAAGCTGGGATTCGAACCTAAGCAGTTGTTTCAGCCCCTATCTTCCTGCCACTTGTGAAGATGTTAGATATGGTGGCAAAAGGGGAACAAAAACTCCCTGGTGTTGTCTGGTCTTAGTCTGGGGAGCAAATCCAGGTAGGAAGAGTGGGGGGAACAAGTGGAAATGTGAGCTGTTACACACTAAGAACAAAGAAGATCGAGTGGCGGAGACAATGTCAGACCCCAAACTGTTTTGGCATCGCTGGGCTAAGTCCTTTGTGTCTACCACTCAAAACTGAAATGGCATGAAACTAAAATAGATATATATTTAAATCTCCCAACACTTCACACATCTGTTGGCATGATAATATTTTGATTAGTTACATTTATGCTCCAATTACACTCATAGAATGTTCCACTATGTCATGCTATGTAGGAAACACTGAATTCTTACCTCATATTACTTGCAGTTGGAAAAGTAAAAATGGAAAGGGAGAGAAGGGAAAATGAGAAAAGGGGGGAGGGAGAGAGAAAAAGTGAGAGAAAGGTGGAGAGAGAGAGAGAGAGAGAGAGAGAGAGAGAGAGAGAGAGAGAGAGAGAGAGAGACCAAAACAAAGAGATGACTAAGCCCGCTGAAAGAATGCTACTTTACTTTCCCATTACTAAATTGGGTCATTGCTATTAGTTACCAAGTCTTAAAATGCCAGGGTTGGGAGAGACATACAGTGTCGCTGCCTGCTTCTCCACTCAGTGGATGCTTTTATGTTCCCTACAATAACTGATCTGAAAGCAACCTGGCCAGATTTCCAGTGATTGGCAAGGTCAACAGAGGGGATATTGGTTGTGTTTTCTGTTTGTTTTTCCCCTGGGAAGAAACATCTACTTCAAAAGAGGTCCACATCTCTGTCTCTGATAAATAAACAATGGCTAAGAGCTTCTCTGAGCTTCCCAATCTTTCTGTCTTGTCCATATTAGAAGAATTGAGTGTGTGTGTGTGGGGGGGTGTGTTCCAGTGCATGTATGTGCTATGTTTGTATTTTTATCTATGGGTACATGTGTTCTTTGAACATATTTTTTCAGGTGACATCTACTTTTTGTGAGACAGGGCCTCTTACCACTGGCCAGGAAGTCACTACATAGAGCAGGCTAGCTGGCAGCAAGCCTCAGAAATCCAGCTATCTCCAGTTCAGGGGGGTCAATCTCAGTTTCTAACCTATATTCCAAGTCCAAAGGAGGGCTTCCTATCACAAGTGCTGGCTCAGTATCCAGCAGGCCACATTATTGCAGAAATACTCAGTTGCAATCTTGTATGTTTGATTGAGATAATTTGTATATTGATACAAATTTAAATCTGAAATTCCACATTATGAAGATTGAAAATGAGTGTGTGCCTCTATCAATGGGCCTTTCAGCTGATGGAGTTCTGCTAAGGTTTCTATATTTCCCAGTTTCACAGAACCCATTCCTCAAATATCAAATCTTACTCTTCCATCTATGTCTCTCATCCACAACTTGCAGAAGATTTCTAGTACTAATATGCCTCAGTTCACCCCAAACGGTAGTCCAACCCTTATGCCAGTTTCTTCATGAAACCCACCAGAATCAGCATTTTAATAAAATTCACAAACTTTAAATATTCCTCCTCCAGCTGCTTTGTGTCTGACACTCCAGGGGGAGTGTCACCTTCTAGGAAACCAAAAGCAAAATTAAAAGTAATTACAAGAATATGGAGGGTCTTATGATAAGTGAAGTATATGTATAGTGGAATATCTAATCTAGACTTGATTGGAGGCATAAAAACAAAAGAAAGAAAAACGCCAATTATCTTGAGCAAATAAATATGTGAGGTGATGAGGAAGGTGTCAGACGGGTGAAAGGGAAACAGAATGTTCCATGCAGATAAAATTTCTTGTTTCAAAGCTAGAAAAGAAAAGTCTCAGCCTTGTGGAGCCACCAGTAATCTTTACCCTTCATCCTCTTGGCTTATAGATAAGAAATTTGATTGTCACAGAGGTGTAGCAAGCTGCCCAAAGCCACATAGCCTAAAGAGACAGTGCCAATATTTGATCTTAGCTGTTTGCCTGAAACTAAGATCATAATTATTTTTCTCTAAAACAGCAAGCCCCAAAATGGTAGAACATAAGCAGAGCACCTGGAAATCTTAAAGCTTCCTGGGTTTTACCTGCAATCAGTTTAGGGTAGAGTGCAAGAATTTAAATTTCTGATAAGCTTCTAAGTGAGGCTAATGCAGTTGATCTTTGGCCCCACTTAGTAAGCCACTGTAGAAACTAGTCTGTAATTGTCCAGGCTTCATAAGCCAGGAGCCTATGAACTTAAAATCAGCAAGCTGCCCTGGCCCCTTTCTTCCTTTGGGGGCCACAAGAGGCTCACTTGCTTGGAGAGACTCCCTAGGCTCCTGAGCCACACCCTGCACACTTCTTATGGGGCATGAGGTCTCTAGCCATTGGTTATCCAGTATAAAAGCTTTCTCTACCACCCAGCCCCTAAAGTCCTCTCGAAAGCCCTCTCCTCCGGCCTGAGCAATCTCTCTTCCATCATTGCTAATTACCAAGAATATCATTAGACGTTCATCGGCTCCCCTAAATGTACTAGGGTCTGCATAGAAAATAGCACAATAATTATCCCTCCTCTCTTGCCATCCTCTAAGGAGCTACAAGAGTTTGACAGCTTTTATCCAATTAATGCTGACAGCTTATTTTTTAATCTAAAGGTATTTCTTTTCCATGTAGTATGGGAAAAGCTATTTTCTTTTTTGAGAGAAGAATGAGAAAAAAAAATCCAAATAACTTGGCCAACACCACTAGGGCCATTTACCATCTCCTTTCTTCTAGAAAGTCATTAAAATAATGGAAGATAGGAACATGGACTTGATTTAGATCGTCAGATCCAATCCCAACCCTGCTGTCTTCCAGCTGTAACTCCTTTGGAAACTTCCTGAAATTCCCTAAGCTTCAGTTTCTTTACCTGTAAAATGGAGGTGATGAGGGTAATACTAATTTCCACTTCAGTTCTTTGTTATAAAAACTGAATGTATGATAAAGATTTAATATATTAACTATCATTGCCGTGATTGTTGGGATCATCTGTGAGCCCTCCTATGAAGTACCAACCATAAGATAGTTAGTTGATCCTATGCACCGTTCTTACAGGCAAAGGTCCTGGGAGACACCATGAAGCCATGGACATCCATGTCAACTGATCCCTAAAGAGCATGTTTATTTGCCTGTGGGTCCCCAACGATGGTCCCTGAGCAACTACATAAGCATCATCAAGAACTGGTTATAAGTGCAAATCATCAGTCCCCACATACCCTAAGCCATAACTATGCAAGAGAGATAAATATCCAACCATGAGCTCAGACAGAAGGTTTTCTGGGAAACACAGATATACATGCCATTTTGAGAATCACATTTGTGGACCAATCTTCAGCTTAAAGGTAACCCAATAGGATAGTGGCTAATTGTGGGAGGTTTTGTTGTTTCATTTTAAATAATTGTCCCAACCACTGGTTTAATAAAAAGAGCTGATTGGCCAAAGGCAGGCAGGAAGTGTAGGCGGGGCTACCAGACTAAGAAAATCTCTGAGAGCAGAATGCCAGACAGAGCATCAGAGAGAAGCTTCAGGATGCAGAGGACAACCTTGCAGCTTTAAAGAAAGGTACCGAGCCAAGCCGCATGGCTGAACAAGAGACATGGGATAGCTTAAGGGTAGAGAGTTAGCAAGCTATATGCCTGGGCCTAAGGCTGATCAGCCTAAAACTATTGGAAGCATCTGTGTGTCTCTGCGGGACTGCGGGACTGCGGGCCTAGACCTTGAGGTTAGGCCGGAAAGTATGGGCCAGAAACCTCATACTACTAATGCCAGCTCTCTAGTGTTCCCTACTTTCTGATGATGAAATACTGTGTTCAGAGTCTATGTTCTTGATACTTCACTACACCTTCCTTTAAAAGGCTCTTACAGAAAAACCTAATCATTACCCCTATGGTCTATTCAGACTCTTTTCTTTGTTGGTGGTGGGGGAGGGGTTACATACCTACCGTGGTTCCCCCTCCCTCCCCTCTTTCCAGTCATTCTCCACCTTGCCCCCACCACATCCCCCATCCATCTCACTGCTCAGAGAGGGCAAGGATTCCCAGAGTAAATCAGTGTAGTCTGGCATATCTAGCTGATAGCCGGGTACTTTTCAGTGAACAGGTACTATGGCTTCACTGTGTGTCAGAAATATTGAGGAAAAGGACTCTGGGAGGGGGCCAACTCACAGATATAGACAGTCACCTGGTCCTTAGGTCATTACCATTACTCCATTGTCAACTGGGGCTCTTACAATCAAATTCCTACACTCCCTAGTTTTCTTTAAGGTCTTCACTCCAGCCACTGTCCCCAGCCACCTTCCCCTTGTTTCTGTCTATTGCATTCTAGGTAGTCCCAAAGGGACAGCATGTTCCCCACCCAAGACAATTGAAGGAGACCCTGACTCCACCCAGGTCCCGTGCCAGGCCCTGGACACTGATGGAAATACACCACAGAGAAGGATGAAGGGATGAGATAAGAGGGGGAAGCTGAGACACTGAACACTTCCTGAATGAAAGGCTCTTAACCAAGAGGCCCTAGAGCTCCATAATAAAGCTTAACACCCCAAGGGGAGGCAAACAGAAATTGATTGCCTCAGAGTCCTGGAGGCCGAAAGTGGAAGATCAACATGTCCTTGGGACTAGTTCCTTCCCAGGGCTCTGACAGAAGATCTGTTTCAACATAACTCCATCTTGAATTTCTAACATTTGGAACAAGCTTTCCTTGCCTTATAAACATGTGACTTGGTCCTTGGCTTCGGATCTACTTGGTACTTTTCCTTTCCTTTCCAAATGTAAAAGTCAGTCATTATACATCAGTGGCTGTCCTCTTTCGATATGGAGAATCTTATTTACATATACAATCACTATTCCCCAACAAGCTCTCATTATGCCCTACTGGGAGTTAAGACTTCAATGTATGGAATTAGGAGGGGAAAAACGAACCCTAACAAGCTACTGTGCCCATGCTCCTACAAAGATATCTGGTAGTCCTCGTGATTTTTGCAAATACGACATAGCATCAGATTTAGAGGGAACATGGGATATTGCTTTAATTATGAAGTGATACATTAAAAAAGAAACAATAACAGAAAAGTAGTTAGGTGCAAAAAAGGAAGCACCCACTGTAGAGAGACAAAACACACACACTCTTGAGGTGTCTCCTTATAGTCCTGTTTCCTGGCACAGGTAGGTGCTTTCTCCAGATTCCTGGCATTTAATTGGGCTTGTGATTGCAGTTAGTAAACTTGTCCTGAAGAGAAAGCTTAATGAGGGGTAACAGTTTATGGAGGTCTGGTTCGCACTGAAGCTATGCCCATGTGCCACTGGGGAGGAGCAGACACCCTCGTTCTTCTATAGGGCTGTCTGTTCACTGGTAACACAGTGTTTTCTCTGACAAACATCTACTGCCCTTCTCACAGGGTAGACCACGCACTGTTGTAGGCCCTGGGAATACAGCTGTGAACAAAGCCAGCCAAGACATTTAATCAGAGTCACTTTTGCCAAGATGACGATCTGCCTTCAGAGCTTTGGAGCAGGTATAACAGGGCTCCTGTAGATGACTTCCAGAGAGACTCACCAGCCTTTTTATTCTATGATTTGCCCATTTTCAGTTCTTGATTTTTAGCTCATCTTTCAATGCTCTGAAGTACCCCACAAAGATTATTTTCCCAGGCAGGATCTGTGAATGGCACATTATCTGAGCCTGTGCATTTGTGATTCTGCATTACTTTTCTGAAATAAATCGTGTGGTTGTGAATCATTTCCTAAATTTCAGCCCATTCTTTGAGATGAAAGTGGGGGCAGAGGCAGAGAATGTGTGCATACACAGATGCAGAGGCCATGGCATTACCTCAGATTTGCTCTTCTACATGCACCCTCCATCATGTTTTTGTTAGGATGGCCACTGGCCATGGGTTTGTAAATTAGGCTAAGCTAGCGGGACACTAAACTCTGGGGAGCTGTTCCTCTCTGTCTCTACAGCACTGGGATTTAAGTGTGTGCCTCCACACTCAGATTTGGCACATGGGTCTGGGGAGCTGAACTCAAGTTTTCATGCCCCTATGGGAAGCACTTTACACACTCAACCATTTCTACAGCTCCCTCAGCCTTTTCTAAACAACACAGATAAGTGACTCTCGTGCTTTGTAAAAGGACAAAGGGCAAGCTCACACTGTCAGATTCTCAGTGGATGCTCTCCCAGAAAGCAGGTAGATGCATGTGTCTCACCCCCTAACTCCTGATATACAAGCGATTCTCTTATCTTATTGGTTAGCTGTGAGTACAGCAAGGTCATTGAGACACAGGCTCTGGGGACAGATTTAGGCAGTCCAGTCCTTTTGCTGAGATCTCCATAAGTTCTTCCCTCAACAAACGATTTAAGCACTTTTTTCTCTGTCTTCCAAAATTTATAGTAGTGGCCATGCAAGGGTGCAGCACAGGATTAATTCAATTAACACATGAAACAGCTCATAGGAGACAATATAGATGAAGGGGGGGGAGGCGAGGGGGATCTGTGAGACTCTTAAAGTAGAAAAATCAGCCAATGGCTAAGGCAAAGGATTGGCCAAGAGATGGTGTCATTGTCATTGTGCTCTCTTTTTATACATCTCGAATCTATTTAGTGCTTCCTAGGATGCACTGTCTCCTGGAGCATGGGTAACCTCTCCGGGATCACATCCCTGAGTGAAATGGACTGTCTCCCCCAGCAACGATCTACTGTTAAAAGTTCCTCATCAGTAGGTGGGTGGGACTTCATGAGCCCCTCCTTCACCCATGCTAGGATTTGGACAAACTTGATATTTTGCAGTTAAATATATTTTCTTCCTCTTCCCCTTTCACTGTTGATGCTATTTCTGTGATTCAGTTTTTAAATCTAAATTGCCTTTATCATATGACTTAGCTTGGTCTAGGCCTTGCTCTGGACTTGAGAGCTTCTGGTCTTGCTTCCTATTGCTAGGGTCACAGGCATGCCCCACTTTGTGTTTGTAAGCCAAGCTCTTAACCACTGAGCTACTTCCCAGACCTGAAACCCAATGCTAAAAGTCAGAAAGCCAGAGATGAACTCCTTTTACCAATCCAAGAAGGAAGATGGTTTCCCAAGGATTGTCACAGCAAATTAACGCAACCTTGAAGACCAAAGTCTGAACCAAGGTGAATCTACAGCACTGTGGTACCTCTAGAAACTCCATAGGAGAAATGTGCCTGGACTTTTCCAGTCTCTGGTAGGACCTACTGCTCTGCATAGACACACCTTGTGATGTCTGCCTCTGCCTTCCTTTTTGCCTTCTTTTTGCCACTGTTTCAATCCTTCCTCTGCCTTTCACTTACAAAGAAGCTAGGGCCCCTTCTCTAAATCCAGGATAATTTTGAGATTGTTAACTTACTCACATCTGCAAATATTTTTTTTTCTTTAAATGAGATCACAGAGATGAGTTTCAGGGGTTATGATTTGCATATGTCTCAGAGAAAGAGGTCAGTATTCGATAACTATGCTAAGATATGACTTCTTTACAATGAAAGAGTAAGTAGGAAGAGAAGCTGATCCACCTGAATGTTGAGATGACTTTATGCTATTGAGCAAGCCAAAGACCCTAGCACAGCTGTAAGTGCATACACACCTGAATTAAACACCCATGAATCAGGATCAAGTCCCCTGCGTCTGTTCAGGATTTGGAGCCTAACTTAGTTCATTCAAGGATAAGATGGCATTCAGTCCTACTCATACTGAGAAAGGCACCAGAGGGCCTCAGAAGTAGTTTCCAGCCAAACAGCAACTGTTGTGTGTAGACCCCCATTCATCAAAAATGCAGTTGATGCCAGG
This sequence comes from Phyllotis vaccarum, assembly GCA_033318265.1. Lineage (NCBI taxonomy): Eukaryota > Metazoa > Chordata > Mammalia > Rodentia > Cricetidae > Phyllotis > Phyllotis vaccarum. Next base: position 189,257,290 of record JARWLC010000001.1, read on the forward strand.
TGAGGTCCTCACAGCCTTTCAGGATTTCAATCAGTTTGAGTCTCAGATATACTAAAAGAAACTGACTCACCACTGGCCTCCCCTACAAAGGTACTGCAGCTCAGGATGACTTCTGCCCCAATGGGTCTCCATTACTGCTTCGTGCTTGGGCAGGGGTCCTGCCCAAACCATCTCAGTTCCTACCTCTCCTGAATTTATGTTTGAATCACAGTGTCAACACTCTCTGACAATAAAACTTAGGATGAGTCTGTTGCACTTCCTTTTTCTCTTAATTTTTTGTCCATTTTAATAAATTAAAACTGTCAGAAAATAGATAAACTACAAAGAATAAAATCATAAACATCCACAGTTCTACCAACTAGGATTAAACCACTGTGAACATCTTGACATATTTGCTTTGACGTTTTATTTTTAAAGAAAGATCACTTTATTGTTATTGTGAAAATGATACATATTCATTTTCAAGAACTCACAAAATGCAAATAAGAACAAAAATTGAAGTTACCAAAAGAAAAAAAAAAGATCACAGTATCATCATCCAGAAATTGCTATCACTAACATATGGCAACCATCATTTTAAATGCTTTCTGACATACACAGGGATGAAAGGATGGATAGACACATGATGGATGACAAAGGAATTGAAAAGAAATATCAATTGTGAGGCTAAACTAATATATACTAATTTAAATTTTTTAAATATTATGTTTGTTTAGACACAAGAAAAAAGAAATTGAAATAGAACTGAAGGAAAGGCAGAACTTGGAAAGTGCCTTCGCCAAGAGAAATTCACCAAAAGATTCATTCAAGGTTAAGAATACACTGTGGAAAAGAAAGCAGCGCTAAGAATTTGGAGAAATGTTTCCTTAACTATCTGTTCTGATATTAGAACTTGGCTAGTGGTTCCATGACGTGAAGGGAGGTTACTCTTCCTATGCCTGGACTTTCCTCTAGATCTTTGGGTCTCGGGTGATGGAGGCTGCTACTGTTATAAAACTGGGATTAGAACATTCAAACCCCGCTCTCTCTAACTGTGATTGCTGATTACTATTAGTTATATACGTACTCTGTTTCACTCTGACCCATCAGTCCTTGCTCCCTGAGCTCTGCCTTTATGAATCGTATTTTTACTAACTCTTAATTACTTATACTTGTGATTTTTTTTTAAAGATGTCCTGAATGTTACAGTACTCAAATACATTTACCTGTGAAGACAGTTACTGCTCAGCCTTATATTCGGTGATTTTTTGAACAGTGTTTTTTTTTTTTTCTTTCAAATCTTTTAGACAACATTTATTTTCTAAGACTGAATGATGCCATCGAGAAGTCTGAAGTCAGATGACGTTTTTTCCCATCCACCCCCTCTGCACAGAATATTCTGTGTCTAGAAAACAGGCCAAATCTTCTTCCCAAGATTTAGCAATTTAAGTAGGCTGTCTACCCAGCATTCTCTACCAGTTCTTGCTAGTATATGTTTTATTATTTTTCTAAAATATATAACATAAAATTTACCATCCTAAGCATGTTCAAGTGAAGAACCCTGTGTCACTGCTCTCGTGAAACTGTTCATCTTTCCTGGTTATCTCTTCCAAAATGTCTTTAGCCCCAAAAAAGAAATTCTGTAGCTACTAAACATCAAATTTACACTCTTCCTTCCAAAATCTGGTAACTAATGATCTATTTTCTGTTTCTTGAAATTTTCATATTCTCTACATTTTTCGTGTGTGTGTGTGTGTGTGTGTGTGTGTGTGTGTGTGAGAGAGAGAGAGAGAGAGAGAGAGAGAGAGAAGAGAGAGAGAGACACATGTGTGTTGTATATGCATGTGAGTGTTCAGGCGTGTACATTCACATGTGACTATGCAGAGGCCAGAGCAGGGCATTGGATAATACTTTATCACCCCCCCCATCCCTGCACACACCTTGTTGCCTTGAGATGGGCACTCTTGATGACTGGAAGCTCCCTATTTTTGTCTAGGCTGACTAGCTAGTGAGCTCTTGGGGTTTACTTGTCACCACCCCAACAATGTAGCCATGTCTACCGATAATTTCTATTTTTATTGTAAGTGAAATCTTGTTGTTAAAAACAAAAATTAATAATTGCTGGGGAGATGAAGAGATTTTGGTCTTTGGATGCATTGCTAACGGGTAAATAAAATACCAAAGGTGCTGGTAACACCCTCTTCTTTAGGTCAGAAAACTAGGTTGTTTCAGGAATTTCCATTCCAATTGGACTGAGTAGCATGATTCTATTCTTTTGAGTACCAAATCTGCTATATAGTTGGTATGTTACCCTAGGCAAGGCATTTAACTATGTCTTCTTAATCTTCACATCAGAAATATTAAGGATAGGGACCTCAAATTATATAGGAAACTCCCTAAACTATGTTTTAGGCATTAGCAACTCAAAAATGTTTGTTTTTATATTACATTAACTTAGTCTATATCATGCTATAAGTATTTGAATGAACGTAGTGTTAGCTATGAGAATGTACATGGGTGGCATCATGGTATCTGTTTGGTGCAGGTGGCACATACAGTGTATGCATGGACTAAGACATCTATTTTTCAGCTGCATCCTTGTACTGCTGAGATTCTCCACTCCACTTTTCCCCAGATGCATCTTTTCTGTTGTGTCTTAATTTTCTGTTTTCACTGCCTGGATTTTCTTGTGGTCTCTTGAATCTTGCTAGTGCACAGTCTTGTTTCCTCTTTGCTTCTCTTCATCTCACGCTGTTCTGCTGCTCCCTCATGCTTGAACTTGTGTTTTGTCAACTTGTTCATTCAAAGTTGTTTTATAGGGCAACATGATTGTGACTCGTTTACTTCTCTTCTTTGATGTATAGTTCTTTCTAGGTAGAGTCGCGGCTCTGGCATGATACCCCTGCTTGCCTGGCTCCATCTTTTCCCTCGCTCCCTTCATTTCCTCTCTTGGCTGTTTTTGTTTGTAGTGCGCTTTCATATTGCCACAACATTCTTCCCTTTTGTCTACATGCCTTTGCTTATGTAGTTCCATCCAGACTTTTGATTTGCTAAGATATATAGCATGGGGGATAACTGATGCTCTCCCCACAAGATCAGGGAACACTTTGGTTTTTCCTTGAAGCTGTTTGAAGAATGTGTATTCTTTGTTCTGCCTGATTTTTGAGACCTAGTGGAATTGTAGAAAGGACAGCTCAGCCAAGTAGCATTTAGTTTGTTAGAACACCAGGTTCCCGTTCCCTCTTCCTAGATTCTGTGAAACATTCAGTACTCAGATTCACTGCACCCATCTGTACATATTTATTTTTCCTCTGAAGATATAGTCCTTACATTCATATATTTTATACAATCTAGAAGATATCACTGAACATTTGGCTGCATTAGAAAAAGTTAACTGTCTGTCTTTATACCTTAACTTCATTTTTTAAAATTTGATACTCCCTGCATCCATATCATGCCATTTTTCATAGTTGTTAATTGATAGAAGAAAAAGAGACCTACTTAGCCAATTTGGTTTCCTCTAGATATTTGAGGTGTAGAAAGAAATCTTAGGATTTCTAGTAAGCTGGGCAGTTAGAAAACTTTGCTTCCTTCTCTACCTCACTACATTATTATAGTTTCTTTACACACTTGTACTTAAATTTTGTGTTTCTTTTCTTTTCTTTGTTTAGATCCTATGGTAAATTTTATTTGCTTATACTTTCTCATGTTAGAAGTTAGTACTTCATGGTATTGGATGATAAATCTGTAATAAAGAGTCTATTAATAAGCTCAGCCTGAATTCCTGAAGCATGTTTCCATATGTACATTGGAATAATACTTGATCTATGTAAATTACTTTGCAAGCTTTCAAATTTTATATGAAGAGTAAGGGTACAATAATTTTGCCTATGAATGAACGATCTATAACGAATATAATTTTCTGATTCACAAGACTGTGCAGTGTTAGCAATTCATGAAATCCCGGGAAACATCAAGTCCATTTCTCTCACTAATATGTAAGAAGGCGAAGGCTGTGTTTCACCAGGAAACGAGGAGTACAAGAACTCTGTGGTTAAACCTCACGAGAGGCACTCTCTTCATAAGAAGTCATGGAGATGACGCTGTGTTAAGAAGTACTCTCTCTCATTTCTTTCAAAGGTATTTGGTGCTCCCCATCAGGGCCTTCCTGCTCATCAGATGAGATGGGATTAGACATGCATGTGTCTAGGCAGATCTCGGGGTGATGACTGTTTTTCATGAAAGAGTGGAGATAAAAATGAGACAGAGAGGAATGGGACAGTGAGATCAAAGGCTGAGCTGGACAGGGGTAAGGCTCTAAAGACGGTGCAGGGCTGCGGAGCTGACCTAGACGCTGAGAGTGCTTGTGGCTTTTGCAGGAAACTAGAGTGATGTCCCAGAACCCATGCCTGGTGGCTCCCAACCACCTGGACCTCAAGCTCCAAGAGAATCTAGAGCCTTCTGGCCCCCATAGTCGCACGCGCACATGCGCGCACACACACACAACACACACACACACACACACAATTTAAATCCATGTACTAATAGATAAGATGGATCATTGAAAAATAAAATGCTTATGTTAATTTTCACTTTCTGCACAGAAGCATGTTCTTTCTCCATCTCAGCCAGGGCACATGCAATGAGGCCTGCACTGCTTTTCACAGCTTTGTCCTGTTCATTCTTGTCAACTCGACACAAAGCTACACATGCCTGGGATGAGGGGGGGTCCACCAAGAACTTTCTTCTAAAGTCTGGACTGTGGACATCGCTGTGGGGGTGTGTCTTCATCATTGCCAATGAGAGACCACTGTGGACACTGCCATTCCTGAGCTGGCACTGGAATATTTAAGAATGGTATCTGAAGAAGCCACAGGAAAAGCTAACAGGTGGCTTTCCCTCACAGTACCGACTACAATTCCTGCCTAAGGGTTCTTGCTTGAGCCTCTGTCTTGGCTTCTCTAAATAAGACTCTAACCTACCTTTCCCCACACACACCCTGGAGTGCTTAGGTCATGGTGTTTACCACAGCAACAGAAAAATAACTATAATAGATATCAATAAAATGCCTACTAGTGAATGAAAACTGAAAAAATGAGCATGCCCACAATATTTAAGAACTCTGAGATGTGATAAAAAAAAAAAAAATTCAAACATAAGAATACCTGGGCTAGATGGAACCAGGTTTGAGTACTAAATATATAAAAAAATACTCAAAAAACATTAACAAAGAAAAAAATATATACCTCTAAGGGGAGAAATGGACATCCCAGCATAATAAACAAAGAACTCCAAACAGACATGACCACAAAAGACCTCTCCCTAACACAGTCAAGATGTCAAAAATACAAACAAAATAAACACTGTAAGGAAAATTACTTCCTCACAAAAGAAAACATAGCAGAATAACATGAGACCTTACCACAGAAACCTCGAGGTCAAGAAAGCATGGAATGATGCATTTCAAGCCTTGGAGGTAAACAACCCCTCAACCAAGAGTCTTTCCACAACAAAGTTATCTCTTAAATCTGTGGAAAAATAGAGACATTTCAAGATCATTGAAGAGTACAGAAATGTATATCCACTAAGTGAGCAAGGCAGAAGATACTTAAAGAACCCCTGAATATGAAAGAGTGAAGCCTCCATCATAAGGGGGTAAGTACATTTCATGAGAATGGAAAAGCAAATGAAAATTAGGAAAGAAATCGCTATGTTCAGCACAGTAATCTAGAAAAATTGTCATATGAATAGAGAAGAAAGAACAAGCAATATCTAGCCAGATAGAAAGAAAAAAAGAAAGACTAACCGAAATTCTGTCAGTAATAACCCTTAAACATAGATGGCTTTAACTCTCCAAGTAAGAGATGGAGACTATCCGACTGGATTAAATAAACACCCCAAACTCAAAGAAATATACATCACTAGGACATACTGAGAGTGAAGGACGGAAGTCCATTTACTAAGAATATTAAGGTCTTTTAAAACTAAGCCTATGTGGCTGTTCTGTCATCTGATAAAGTAAGCTTCAAAACAAAATCACTCAGTCTTAAAAAGGACACTACTTATTAAAAATAGTCCATCCCGAAGATATGTAACAATTGCAAAAATGTATGTGCTAAATACCGGAGCAACCAATTCTATGTACACTGATCGTCATACAGAAACAAATAGTTCCTGAGATACAATAATACAGTGACCTCCGCATCATACTCCCATTAATAAGTAGGTCATCCATGTAAAAACCAACAAAAAAAAAAAACAAAGTTAAATGGCAGCACAGACCCAATGGACTTAATAGAAATCTACAGAACATTGAATCTAGCAGATGCCAAATGCATATTCCTCTCAACAGCCAACGGAACTTTCTCTAAAATATATCACATTTTAAGGAATAAAGCAACTCCTCATAATAACAAAGGAATCAAAATAATTTCTCCTATCTTATCGAATCACAGGGAAATAAAGCTGCAAATCAGTAGGGAGAGAAACCATAAAACAGTGAACAATTGAGCAGGATACTCTGGACGATACACCAGTGAGGAAATTAGAGAGGAAATTTAAAAATCCTTAGAATCAAGTGAAACGGAAATCACTGACCAGAGCTTCTGGGATACAGCAGAGGGAGTTCTAAAAGGGACTTTAATAGCTGTAAGAGCCTATATAAAGCCTGTATAAGCAACCACGGAAAGTTCAAACAAATAACTTAATTATGGACCTCAGGGTCTTAGAAAAACAAAAACAAGAATCCTAAAGCAGTGGGTAGAAAGAAGTAATAAAAATCAGAGTAGAAACCAATTTCAGACTGAAACAGAAGCACAAAGACAATGAAGCAAAAATTTGGCTCTTTGAAAAATCAAGTAACATTGGCACAGAATTAGCCAAACTAACCAACAGAAAGAGAGGGTAGCCAATAAATAAATAAATTAATAAAATGAAGTGTTAAAGGGGAGATGTTGCAAAATATACTAGTAAAATCCAAGTATCATTATGGAATACTTTGAAAACTTACACTTTAAAGAAACTGGAAAATTAATAAATTAATAAATTAATAAATTAATAAATTCCTAGACACATAAAACCTACTAAAATTAATTACAGGATATGCATAACTGACATAAGTCCTTAAGGGGTGTTGTTGTTTGCTTTTACTCTTTACTCTTTTGGGGTAACCGTCACCCAGCTCCCAAATAGATCACTTACAGAGGCGGAGTCTTACTGTTAAATTCTGGGCCTTAGCTTGGCTTGTTTCTTGCCAGGCTTTTCCCTTTATTTCTTCTGTGTGTCTTACTTCCACCCCTACTCTTGGCTGGCTGTGTAGCTGGGTGGAGTCCTCGCCTTGTTCTCTTGATCCTTCTTTTCCTATCTCTTGGATTTCTAACTCTATTTATCCCCTCTGCCTGCCAGCCCCACCTGCTTCTCTCTCCTCCTCACTATTGGCCATTCAGACAAGTAACATAGCTTTGCAGAGTTAAACAAATGAAGCATAAACAAAGCAACACAGCTCTACACCATTAAACAAATGTCCTACAGCATAAACAAAAGTACCACACCTGAAAATTATATTCTTCAACAAATAAGAAATGGGATTAAAGCAGTAATAGTTTACCAACAAAAAAAGTACAGAAGAGCTAAATTGTCCTCAACTTTTAAAGAAACCAGCACCGATTCTCTTCAAATTCTTTTAAACTAATTGTTCATAAATTAGAAAAAGGTAAAGCTCTAGCATACTCATTCTTCAAAGCTAATATTACTCTAATAGAAAGACTAGGCAAAGACAGAACAAAAGAAAACTATGGAGCAACTTCCTTGATGAATAGATATGAAACTCTCAATAAGATATTTAGAAAACTAATTCATGAACCAAGGTCAAGTTGATATCATTGCAGGTATACAAAGATGGCTCCATAAATACAATCAATAAGTGAAACAGCACATAACTAGGCTTAAAGACATAGAGCATATGGTATCTCCATAAATAGAGAAAATGATTCTTACAAAGTTCAGCATCCATTCAAGATAAAAATTCATGATGCAAGCAGGGAAGAGGAAACACACCCCAATGCACTGACTACCATGCAACACATTTGCAGCCAATATTAACTAAGTTAGGAAAGATTTCTAAAATTGGGAATGAGATGAGGTTGTCCACACTCACTAGCCTTTCTCAAGTAGGTTTCTCTTCTTAACCAAAGAAGATAATAAAATAACAAGGATACAAAAAGGAAATGAAAGTCAAAGTATCCCTGCTTATACACTACATAATTCTACTCTTTAGCTGTCCTAACAAATCTAAGATAAAATTATTGTATGTGATAAACATAGGAAATGTATCCCCAGATCCAAAGCCAACATTTAAAAAGCAAGATAATAAAGAATTTAATAGTTAAACTTGTGGAAAGGCTCACTTATCATAGCATTAAAATATATTGAATAATAAACCTAATCAAGAAGGTAAAAGATTTCTACATTGAAAATTGTCAAAACTGAAGGCTCTAAAATATGGAATGATGTCCTCATGCTCATGGATCAGCAGAATTAACATTGTGAATATCAATATGTTAGCAAAATAATCTTACAAATTCAATGCAAAAACCATCAAAACTTTGAAAGCTTTTCAAAGTTTTGGAAAAAGCTATTTTATAATGCATCTGAAGACACAGAAAGCCATGAATAAATAAAATTTTTTAAATAAATAAATAAAAGCAATCCTGAGCAGAGAGAGAAATGCTGGACAATACCTGATCTCAAATTGTACTATGGCACAATAGTGACAAAAACAACATGGTAAAGAAACAAAAAGATGTGAAGATCAATGCAACACACATACACACACACACACACACACACACACACACACACACACACATACACAAAGAGAAAGACAATCTTTTCAACAAACAACACCAGAAAAACTGGATACTCATGTAGAAGAACACATGTATATCAAATCTTGGAGAGGACCAATTCAAAATGGATTGATCTAATTTAAGATCTGAAACTCTAAATCACAGGGAAAGTACTTCAAGGTATAGGCAAAACCAAGGAATTTATAAAATTAATTCCAATGGCTCGGGAAATAATTTTAAGAACTGACAAACTGGATTGCATGAGAGTAAAGACTTCTGCATATCAAAGGCAACGATATCGGGAGTGGAGAAACACCCTATAGAGCAGGAAACAATCTTTACCAACCATACATCTGATACAGAATTAATATCTAGACTTTCTCTAGAATTCAACTAAAAATATTAAACACAAAAGCATACGCATACACAAAATTCCTATGTCATCCAATCAATAAATAGGCAAATGACATAAATCGACAACTATCAAAAGACTGAAGGCAATAAGCCAATAACATATGAAGAGATATTTAATAGTCTTATCCATCAGAGAAATGTAAATTAAAACTATTGAAATTTCATTGTACCCCAGTCAAAATAGTTATCACCAAGAGAACAAAGGATAACAAATTCTGGAGAGCATGTGAAGATACATAAGTCCTCAGACATTGTGAATATAAAGATATAGGAGTCTTCATCCACTGTGTGAGAAGATATAGGAGTCCTCATGTAATGTACTGGGAGTATACATGGTCCAGCCATGCAACAATCAGTCTAGATGTAACAAAATTGATCAAATCTCTAAATAGGACTAGCATCTGATACGGCTATCTATGTGGCACACTCTTTGTTATAAACCTGAAGGAATTTAAGTAAGAACAGCACACAGATACTCCCATATCCACCTTAGTACTACAATGTTTATAATGGTCAAGATATAGAACCAGCATAGGTGGCCATCAACAGATGAATTTAAAATAATAGAGTTTTAGGGCTCTGATGATGCTCAGAAACTTTCTCAGCAGGAAAGAGTTTGGAGTTTGGATCCCCAGACAGAGTATCTCTAGAGGAAGTTGGCCATGTAGCCTAGCTCCAGGTTTGATTAAGAGATCCTGCCTCATTAGAAGAAGGTCTAAGAAGGTGGCACACTAGGCAAGGCTCATGTTGCTAAGCCTGACAACCTGAACTAAGTCCCCAGAGTTCAAATTATGGAAGGACAGAATCAGATTCTTCAAAATGTCCTGTTAACTTCACATGGTGTGTGTGTATGTGTACATGTATATATCCCCCCAAATTATCAAATTTGACCCAGATATTTGAAGTAATATAATCTTGAATCACTTCTCATACAAGCTTTCTTAGGTAGTTACTTAATAGTGTTTAAACTGAAGTATTCGTTTCTTGGGTTTCTAACAATTTACTTTAATACTAGACAATTTTAGTCAGGGCTGAGTACGAAACCCCAGTACTTAGGGACATTGAGACAAGAATTTCCAGGAGGAGACAGAAAAACCCTGAAACCTCAGTCTCATGGGAGGTACAGAGTGGCTGAAAAAAAAAAGCATACCCCCCCTTTCTCTTTGTGGAAAGTCAGTAGACTCCATGAGTTAATAAGTCCAGAAAAACACTTTAAGCAGATTATTTACGCATGCAGAGACACTCCTCAGAACAAACAGAAATAGAAATGGATGGCCTGTGAGAACAGGATCGGGACAGAAAAGGAAGCAGCATATGGTGGCTTTTCAACACAAGCCTCTTCATGCTATTTCATGTCTCTACTCGGTCTCTCCTTTTCTTTCAAGCTTGTTAATTTTTAAATAAAACTAAATATAAAACTATGGAATAATCTGACCTGTGTGTGTGTGTGTGTGTGTGTACACAAACAATGTTACCTGAATTAAAGGAAATTAATCACAGTATGAAAAAAAAAGAGAGAAACGCATGTATATCTGAAGAGAACATTCCAGGAATGTGGAAAAGTCTATTTGAAAAGTTGTTATGGATTTCTATGTTGGACAATTTTAGCCGGAGCACAGTAAGAGAAACAATGTCCAATCTATTGTTGTAAAAGAGACTTTTTAAGGAAAAAAAAAGTCTATATCCTTGGCTTTAAAGAAAGCAGCATTTTAGAACCAGAAACAAGAAGCATGGGACATCGTAGTATCCACATGAAACCAAAAAATAATGTCATATGCAAGGCCCAGACGCTGAATTCGTTCATTTCCACTAAATACTAGAATGCAACAAAGTTATACCGATATCATTCACATTGATGTACAACTCTAAGCAATGGAATTACAAAAGGATGGCGACAAGAAAGAGATGAGGAAGAAGTATTTATGTGATTAAAAATGCAAGATATAAAATTACATTTTGTGTTAGATGCCTTGGTTTCTGAACACTGAGAAAACCCAATCATCTACCCAAAGGCATAAGCGTTGATAAAGAACCCAGTAATATAAGAGCTTTAAAAATAAACAGGCGAACACAACAGTTTTCTTACATAGCAGCAATATCCACTTATTCTAACAGAAAAGAAACTAAATCACTATAGTAGCAAATACTTAGAAATCAGCTTGAAAAGAGATGTATGAAGATGGGACAGGGAGACCCCTAACACGAAGGGACCTTAAAAAGTAAAGATACATATCCATGTAGAGATCTTTATTCTAAAAATTCCACAAAGCCAGAGAGAACTTGTCACACACAGAAAGAGTCTGTACATTTTTTTTGGCCATGTGACCAAAGCTCAAGAATTTTCTGGAACTTGAGCTGCTAATTCTAAAGATTGCTATACAAGAGACTGGGAGTGCCGCTTCTGCCCCAGTGGAGCCTGAGGAGATCTGCAGGTCCCTTCAATCATCAAATGCCTGGTAGAGTTACATAATTAAATGAATGCTGTGTTAACATAAGAACAGAGAGAATAATCACACCAAGATTAGCCTAGGAGACAGTGGGATAGGAAGGCACATTCCAAGACACCAGGAGACTAGAATAATTCTGTGTAATCATCTGAAAAGCAGCGGATTGAATTTCTCTGCATACAAAGGCCCAAATATAACTAGTTAACCAAGTAACACACCAACAGTAACAAGTTGAACATAAGTATGGATTTTAAAAAGTCATTTCATCTTGAAAAAATTTATAGGGGAATATTTCTCTTTAAAGGATAGAGAAATAAATTTTGAAGCCTAAAGGCAAAAGAAAATACAAACTACTTTTATTATGGACAACATTAAAGTTAAAATTATTCATTGGAGACATCAAAAATTCTAAAAGCAAATAAAAATGAGGAAAATGGACTTTAAAGTAATTAGCAAGTAGAGCATGATATCCTTCTAGAAAGAACTTATAAATATGATAAAAGGTATAAAGTATTCAGGAACAGAAACTTTAGAGGACAATCAAAATACACTCATGTGGGAGCTGGAGATGTAGCTCAGGGGTAAAGTGTCTGTCACACAGGTGTGAGGAGCAGAGGTCAAAGTCTCAGAACTAATATAAAACTAGGCCCAGTAGCACATCCCAGTATCAAGACAGGAGGCAGCAAAAGAAAAGCAGTGGAGGCCAGCAGGCCAGCTAGCCTGGGTCACAAACAAGGTAGAAGGGAAGGACCAGTACTTGAAGTTGTCTTCTGACCTCCAAACACCCACTATGACATTTGTCCACATCTTCTCTCTCTCTCTTTCTCTCTCTCTCTCTCTCTCCTCTCTCTCTCTCTTTCTCTCTCTCTCTCTCTCTCTCTCTCTCTCTCTCTCTCTCTCTCTCTCTTTCTCTCTCTCTCTCTCTCTCTCTCTCTCTCTCTCACACACACACATGCACACACACACGCACACGCACACGCACATACGTGTGAGGATATATTTCAAATTTAATAAAAACAGTCTGAGATATCAGAAGGATCTACACACAGTCAGTCTAGGAGGACCAGACAGTGGTAACTCACACCTTTAATCCCAGCACAGGGAATATTCCAGGAGTGGTGACATATGCCCTTAATCCAATCCAATCTGAGTTTGAGGTCATTTTAGTTTACAGAAGGAGTTCCATGCTCCCAGGCAGGCAGTGGTGGTGCCATGCCTTAACTGAGTGAAGAAAATATTTAAGGCAGGCATAGAAAGACAGAGCAGGCAGAAGAAGTCAGGAGGAGGGCAAGGCAGAGGAAGCTGGAAGACAGCTGGGTGAGATCTGACTGTGGTGTTTACTGATATCTCAGCCTTTCCCAGAGATCTGGCTCTGAGTTTCCTTTATTGGTGCAACACGCACACATGTAATGTACATACACACATACGCACACATACACATGCACATACATGCACATATACACACACATATGCAAATATACATATACACAGGCATACACACATACATGCATGCACACACATGCACAATACACACACAAGTAGACACACATACAACAACATGCACATACATGCACACACACCACGCACACACACATACACACACAGAAATACACATACACACATATATACATACACACATGCAGATATGTACACTTACACAGGCAGACACACATGCACACACATACACACATAGGACTACACATACACACATAGGCACACACTCATGCACATACTTGCCCATTTGCATGCACACATACACAAACCGTTTTCATTCATCTGAACAATTAAAAAAGAAACTATAAATCCGTACATCGTACCATTTCCTCTTATGAAGTCTGCAACAGGGATAATCCTAAATGTTTGCAAAACTTCACTGAGTAGTTTCTAGATGTTTGGATTACATACTGACAGAAGTATTTATTGAGAGGTAATTTGACATGTATCATATTCCACATCATGAATCACAGTATGAATCAGGTTCTGTCAAAATATTCACACTATAAAATGGACAATCCCAACTAGAAGACAAGTTAAAAATACTAACATAGATTTGCATGAGAAATCTCAAAACAAAATTATTTATAATACCGTAAGACAGGATTATCTTGGATTCCTGGGGGGTAAAGACATGATCCAATAATTTGTAGTGTGACAATATAGTCTAATGAAAATGTTCAGTCACTAAAAATACTAACGGGTGGGAAAATGCAGGAAACAATCCAAAGAAGGGGAAAGTAAACTGTAACAGTTGTAGTTTTTCTCATTTTATGGATATGTATATGTCTATATATGCATCAGAGAGAAGTGAGGGACACAAATATAAAAGAATATGCACAGAAACAGTTATATCAAGGTTGATGGAAGAGATCAGCTTCCAATTAACTATAATAGATTAACCACACACATTAAGCTCCATTTCCTCCTCAGTTATCACTAAAATGATGATGTAAGAGTTTCAAATATAAGTTCACACATGCATAGGAGCAAGAAAGCAGTCAAAACAGAGGGAACCCAACATTTTTGGATGAAGAACAGTAGTTGATCAGGCGTGGTGGTGAGTCAACATTGGCGAAGAGGTAAAGGAAGTCAACTCAACAGAACACTAATATCTAAACTTGAAGAATGCCAGCGTCCTCTGCCTAAAGAGAACTATCTGGAAGCCTGTTAAAAACGCTGACTCCCCAAATTCCCTTCTATACCTGCTGAGCCTTCAGAGGACCATGCTTTCCCTTCCTAGGCGAAAGTGAAGGTTTAGCCAGAAAAAAACCAATCTAACAAAAGTGATCTCATACAGATGACCCACTGGAAACACAGGTGACCTGTTGTGGGCAGGTAAGGTGCCGTGCAAAGCCAGGAGTAATGAGCCACTGGCAACAATAGACTGTCAAAAGTGTCTTCTACTCTGACAGCATTGACAGACAGCCTTCTACGTACTCCAAGTCCCCTTAGTAGGGCAGCAGGTGTATTTCTTGGGAAACTGAAGCAATGCAGCAGAATAGATATCAATTACAAACACCGTGAAGGTCTCTGCTTCATCTGTGCAGTCCATTCTGTCAGGGCTGAACTCCTTTCCCAGCCCACACCTTCTACATGCTAAGTCTCCTCTTTAAATAGAATAGGGAGAAACAGCCAGAGACACCAACAACTCAGCAATCCCTTAACATAGAGGGAAAGGGCAGCAATAATCATAAAATGCAAAGAGAAGCCCTGTCTTGTGGAGACCCATAGGACATGGGCATCTAGAGAATCAAAGCAGAAGCACATTCTCATGTCGAAAATGTAAAAATGGAATGACAATACAAGAGATGTCTTAGAAGATAAAATTAAGGGAACTGACCAGAAGATGGACACAAACAGGAAGGGGAAAAAAGAAGAAGGAAGTGAAGAAGGGAGGGAGGGACAAAGGAATACAGTGAGGAAGGAGGGAGGAAGTTTGAGAACTATAGAAAGCCAATAACAATAATACATAATATGTAATTTAAGAGTAGAAAAGCATCTTTCTCTCTTCTTAATCTGGTACATTATGGATATAAAATGTCTCCTAAAAGATTTTTATGTTAAAGGTTTAGTTGACAATTGATGAGATTTGGGGAAGGAACGGGGTCACAAGGACTCTCAATGAATGACAGGGTAGTCTATAATGAGCTCATAACTGGTTTGCACCATAGGAGTGTAGGGGATTGTGTTGTTTCATGGTAAATAATTGTCCCACCCACTGGTTTAATAAAAAGCGCTGATTGGCCAAAGGCAGGCAGGACGTATGGGCAAGGCTACCAGACTAAGAAAACTCTGAGAATAGGAAGCACAGAGCAGAATGCCAGAGAGAAGCCAGAAGAAGCAGAGGACAACTATGCTGCTCTAAGAAAAGGTACCAAGCCTCATGGCTGAACAGGATGCATCATGGGTTGGATGAAGGGTAGAGAGCTAGCAAGTGATATGCCTGGGCCTTAGGCTGATCAGCCTCAAATTAATGAAAGCATCTATGTGTCTCTGCAGGTCTGTGGGTCTGCGTGTCTGCGGGTCTGTGGGTCTGCGGACCTAGACCTTGAGTTTAGGCCGGAAAGTCCCGGCCAGAAACCTCATACTGGAAATGGCAGCCCAACGTGGGTCATATACACAATATATACCCACATAAAGCCATAGAAAGCTTAAAAAACAGTCTAGAGCACAGGAACTGAAGCTCAAAGTAGCTTCCAAGTTGTCTCTCTGAAGTGGCCCGCAGTAAAGAAACTGAGTGGTATATGGGATTAAACTATAAAATGCTGTGTTTGCTACATGCAACTTAAGGTGAACAAGGCCAGTTCCTGAACCTAGATGTAACCAAAGAGCTCTATATGCTGTATTTAAGGTTTCTGTTCATAAGGAAAAAAAGGGAACAGAATCAAAGACAGCTTTCTAGTGGCTGTGTTTTCTTGGATCAGCTTTGTTTGCCAGAGGCAAGCAGAAGCTTGGCTTTTTAAAGAGAACCTTCCTGATTCAGCCTTAGAGGCAAAATACTTGTGAGTCTTTTAAGAGGCCCTGCTGCCAAATACTTAAATGGAGTTAATGAGCAGCAGATAGCAAAGCTTTACTTGGTGATTATATGGACCCTAAAATTCCCCAGAGTACCTGGGCTAAAAAGATAAATTCTATGAAAGTAGACTAGGAGCTGGGTGGAACCATCCACCCATCCTACCAACCTTGAACCTTGGCAGATTAAAGGTGTATTCAGAAACAGAAAGAAATAGAAGAATCTGGGTGGAGTCAATCACCCTAGCCAAGCAAAGGTGTGGTCAAAGACAGAAAAAGTTAAGAACTATATATACAGTAAAGACAGTTTTTTTGTTAAAAAAAAAAAAAAAAAGTCTAAGTGGCTTAGAGTATGCTGAAAATATATATACATAGGCTTAGAGAAAAAAAAAGGTAGAGAAATCTCTAAAAAAGAAATAAAATAAAATAAATAAATACATAAATAAATAAGCCACGTAAAGATGGAAACTACAAAGAGTGTCTGGATACTGTATATTATTGTCTTATCATTAAGCATCTTGACTGAAAATGAAATTGTAAAAGCTGCTAAAAGACAGTTGATTATCAATACTATTGGTTTAATTCAACCTATATATTTTGTAAATGAGTTGACTTTAAAATTGAAATCCAAAGACACGCTACTTTGGAGAAGAGGTTTTTGTTGTTGTTGTTTTGTTTTGTTTTTTAAATTTTCACAGAAAATGAGAAGCTGTGGATTTTTTTCTGGATAAAGAACATAAAGTTTGATAGAGGAAGATCCCCTGAAAAGTATCCAATGGAAATGGATGAACCAGATGATTCAGCATTTCAGAGCACCTTTGTTGAAGTTTCCTGAGCTCTGTATCCAGAACAACTTCAAGAAGACTGGCTGAGATGACCCAGCCTTACAGACTACTCCACTACTTGTCGATTATCCTAAATTTTTCTTTGGATTCCTATGGGATTGCCAGCGTCCCCACTCAGCAGGAAGTAGCCTAGAGAATGACGCCCACATTCCCAAAACATGGATTATGGGATGTTCGTGTTTATTTACAGTGTTGTTTATAAGTTGTTATAGATAAGGGGGGAAAAGAATATTAGATTTGGAGTTCTTTTTGTTTTAAAAAGAGAAGGGGATATGTAGGGGATTGTGTTGTTTCATGGTAAATAATTGTCCCACCCACTGGTTTAATAAAAAGCGCTGATTAGCCAAAGGCAGGCAGGAAGTATGGGCAAGGCTATCAGACTAAGAAAACTCTGAGAACAGGAAGCACAGAGCAGAATGCCAGAGAGAAGCCAGAAGAAGCAGAGGACAACTATGCTGCTCTAAAGAAAGGTACTGAGCCGCATGGCTGAACAGGATGCATCATGGGTTAGATGAAGGATAGAGAGTTAGCAAGTTACATGCCTAGTCCTTAGGTCGATCAGCCTAAAACTAATGGTAAGCATCTGTGTGTCTCTGCTGGTCTGCTGGTCTGCAGGTCTGTGGGCCTAAACCTTGAGGTTAGGCCGGAAAGTCCAAGCCAGAAACCTCATACTACATAGAAGGGACCACAGTCTTTCAGAGGTGAGGCCCAGATGGATGAAGTATGTCACTCTCAGTGTGTCCTCTGGGTACTAGGTCGGAATTATAGCCCTTTCCCCAGCTCCTCTCTCTGCTCCCTTGCTGCCTGAGGTGAGCACTTGGCCATTCTTCTGTGATGTTTCTTTACCATGGGTCTTTTAAAAATGGTTGGGCTTGTTAGGGGCTCAGTACATAAGCAGCTTGCCTTGAAAGTATGAGAGAATGGGTTGAATGAATCCAATCCACAGAAACAATGAGAAAAGAAAGGTAGGAGAGGGGATAATTTGGAAAGTGGAAAGTATGGGGTGGGGGCTCAGTGTGGTGGCATGTCTGTAATCTGGCAGCTGGTGAGGCAGAGACACATGGATGGGTTCTGAGAGGCTTGCTAGCCAGCTTGTTGACCCAAATTGGTAAGTTCTAGGTCAGTGAGATACCCTGTTTCAATATGAAAACCAACAAGCAGACAACCTTGATGGCATTTTGAATAATGGCAACTGAGATTGTCCTGTGGTCACCACACGCATGCTCACATGTGTACATAACACACAAGTGAGCCCAAGCACACCACACAAGAAATCTGTCTAGTTGATAGCAAATCTAACACAAAGTAAATGTTTTACTAAGAGTAAGTTCCATGGGTCCAGAGGCCAGAAGCCCCTTCTGCGGCCACTTATTGTAGGCAGGCCTGGCTCCACAGTGGCGAGTTCCGGGTTGTTTTATATCTTACTGTAATGCAGGTTCCCCAAACAGCATAAATGGCTGCTGAGACATCAGGGCTTCTGCCTGACCTGTGCACTTCAGCTGTTAACTAGAAAGCACCATGACTGCCTCTACTCATACAAAGCTCTCCTGCATTGGACGTTCATCCTTGTGACTTCTTACACAGTGGCATCTAGCCAAGCGGAACAGAAAAAGAAAAGACTAACCCCGGAGGAGTTTGAGGCTCGTGCTGAGATCTCGGCACAATCAACATCTGGTTTTTAGGGCTCTGGGTCAGAAATAGAGCAAAACATGAGATGATGAGCAGAGCTTTGGAACAAAAATGGTCCCGGGTTTGATTCCCCGGTCATATACTTACTTCCTGACACTAATTTCAACACCTTTTGGCAGATTTTTCACCCATAAAAGTGGAATGATAAAGCCTCCTTCATAATTAGAATGATTAGCAAATAATTAGATGACAACAGCTAATGTTTATTGGACACTTGCTGCGTCTGTGGCATAGTGCCAAGCACTTTATGTTTGCGGTTTCATTTAATCCTTAGAAATTAAGAATTAACTATTACCATCTGCATGTTAAAACATAAAGAAATTATAGCACAGAAAGCCCATGAAATCTGTCCAATGTAAATTAATAAAGATTAAGAAAATTGGGATTAAAACCCAGGTGGGCTGAGGCCAGGCTGAATCATATGCTCTTCATTTTCCCTTGGTGCAGGCAATTCTTGGGGGTAGATGAGAGCCAGCTCTCTCTTTTTCTCTCCTGCCCATGTCATAATGAGAGACCAAACCCCACAAGGGATTGTCCCTGTGGGAATACATTTGTGCGTACTGTATCTTTAAATAAAGGAGCTGGTTTGGCCATGGCAGGTACGTAAAATAGGTAGGAGGAGAAATCAGAGAGAAGCAGGGCGGAGTTAGAGGCAGACCGCGCGGAAGCCACCGAGAGAGCAACATGTAAGCACGGGTGAGCTGCGGGCCGCCACGTGGCCCTGGATTAATAGAAATGGGTTGATTTAAGATATGAAAGCTAGCTAGCAATGTGCCTGAGCCATAGGCCAGACAGCATGAACTTAATATAAGCCTCTGAGTTATTTTTGGGGACCTGGCGGCTGGGCAGCTGAGGGGTCTGGCACGGCAGGTCTGTGTGTCTCGGATCTCTGGCTAACCGGGACCCAGAGAAACCAAAATACAACAGATGGCGCCCAACGTGGGGCGATTATCCACTTGGAGCCTGATAAAGATTAAAAAGAGTTCTAGATCGCAGAAATTGAGCCAGGGCAGCTTCCAAATTGTGTGTGTAGAGCGGGTCTTTGTACAAACAAAGCATGGTCCGGGTCACACTCAAAATGGCGCCAGCGGCGGGCTGGCGACAGGCAGTGTGAGCTACAATCAGGCGGGTTCCTAAAAACTAACAAAAGACTCAGTAATGTGATTGATTTTAGATTTCTGCTTATTTTGAACAAAAGAGAAACAAATTTTCTTCGTGGCAGTTACGGTTTAAGAAAACTTAGTGATTCAGCCTAATTTGCAAAAAATGTGCTTCTTTTTAGAAAATGTATTTTAAAAGCTCTTAAGGTTAGAAGATGAATAAGGATTCACAATAAAACAGATTCAGATAAAAAGAAAACCTGTAAACGGGTTACAATGTTTGTAAAAGGTACATAGGCTTCACAGAAAAAAGAAAGAGGTTAAGAAAAGTTTTTAAAGCGAGAAATAAAATAATAAAAAGATAATAAGCCACGTAAAGATGGCAAATAGACACAAAATCTGGATTTTGGTTGTTATTGTGTTTTCTTTTAATTTTTTAACTGTTAATGAGCTAACTGCAAAAAGACAATGGATTGCAAAGGCTACTAAGTTAAACAAGAATGTATATTTTAAAGGTATTTTGATTTTGAAATTTGTGTCTAAGGATTTATTGCTTTGGAAGAGTTCTGTTTCTGTTTCCACAGATGAGAACCTGTGGATTGCTTCCAGGCAAATATGGTTTCATCAACCAAGACCCCCTGAAAAAACCTCTGATGAGAAGAGGTGGCCTTATCAGCTTCAGAGCTGCAGACTGATTCATCTTCAACAACTGTGAGATTTTCAACGCCCCTTAATCAGCAGAAAATAGTAATAGATAACTTCGCCCAAATTCCCCAAATATTGTTTCTAAATGTTTGTTTTCATTATAAATGGTTAATGGTCATAGTCAATCTCTTTCTAAGAAAAAACGGGGGATATGGTATGTAAATGCTTTTTTAAAAAATTAGATTATTAAATTTACAGGTAATCAGCTGTTAATCTCAAACTGCCTTACATTGGTATAGATTTTGGTTTATTGATACAAATTTAAAGTCAATTTTATTATGCTGTATATGTTTTTCTATTCTTGTTTGAGGTATGATGTTCATGTAACTGTTTTAAAATTGTAGTGTATAATTAAGAAATAAAGGTTGATGGTCACTTTTGATAATCAAACTTATAGTTAGGTTAGTTGGGATTTTTGAGTATACAGAGATATGTTTCAATTAAATAGATAATCTTCAAATACTTCTAAGACCTACAGAATATGGCATTTAAAATATTTTAAGAGCTTAGACTTTTCTGGACAGTGAGACAGGTCTATACCTGGCAACACTAATTTACTTCAACAAGAAAATGGGCATTGAAGAAACTCCATATAGAATCTCATCTATTTGTGGTGATGCCACTGGAGAACAAACTGTTTTTATATTGACTGCTTGACAGTATGCTGTTTAAACTGGACATGCAGGTTCCATAAGAAGATGACCTCTGAACTTTGGCAGAACAAGCCTAAATGGTCATTCGGGTTCCTGCTTTACAGAGAAAACTGTCAGACATTCTTCAGGACTCAAGGAGAAGCAACAGATGAACTGTGCCAGAATGGACAGAGCGGATTTCCTGCTTCACTAAAATGAAAAGAGACTCAAGGCCTATGGGCTAAAGACGGATGCCCCAACTTTATAAAGGAACTTTGGGTGACTGTCCAGGCAGATAGGTGTCGTCTCTGTCCTTTCTAGATTTTAGAAGTCGTTTGCACTTCTGGTTTACCTGGGTAAATATTATATCCTTCTGTGGTCTTTGATGTAGTTGAAGATTAGATAGTTATATGTACAGTTTTTCTTAGTCATTTAAAAGATATATTAGATATAAAACTTTAGATTCATAAAGATAAGATAGATGATAAAATATTTTCTTTAATTTTACTAAATACAAATAGACTAGATATTATAACTATAATTCTTGCCTGATAGCTATTTTGTTATATGTAATTTTGCTATGTTAAAATTGAAACCTTCCTTTTTGATTAGAGAAAAAAGGGGAAATGTGGGAATACATTTGTGCGTACTGTATCTTTAAATAAAGGAGCTGGTTTGGCCATGGCAGGTACGTAAAATAGGTAAGAGGAGAAATCAGAGAGAAGCAGGGCGGAGTTAGAGGCAGACCGCGCGGAAGCCACCGAGAGAGCAACATGTAAGCACGGGTGAGCTGCGGGCCAGCCACGTGGCCCTGGATTAATAGAAATGGGTTGATTTAAGATATGAAAGCTAGCTAGCAATGTGCCTGAGCCATAGGCCAGACAGCATGAACTTAATATAAGCCTCTGAGTTATTTTTGGGGACCTGGCGGCTGGGCAGCTGAGGGGTCTGGCACGGCAGGTCTGTGTGTCTCGGATCTCTGGCTAACCGGGACCCAGAGAAACCAAAATACAACATGTCCCAAGTTATACAGGTGGTATAGCTAGAATTCACTTCCAATTCTCTTTTTGTGATGGCTGGAGGCATCCCACATGCCAAGGACCCTGAGAACCCCATCTGAGTATACCCAGACCCCGTAGACTCTTAGAATCCCCAGCCCTTAAAGTGAGTCACCCCATCTGATTCTGATATGCTCAGGCTTATACTGGTTTATTTAAGAGTCTAGACCCTGACACCATCACCTGCATCTAGCAGCTTTGCTTTCGTAGGCATTTATTTTCTTCCTAAAACTTACCACTGAGATCGTCTAATTATTTATTCATCTAGAGATGTGATCCAGAGACAATATCTGAACTGAAATCTCAGAGCCTGGCCAAAAATAGGTATTAATATTGTTACATATCACAAATAGGCCATGGGACTCTCTTGTCCATCCCTACCTTCACATCTAACCCTGAGAGGTTGAAACTTCCTTCTCATATTTTCTGTCTCTGGGGTGTCATCTTGAAGAGCCACATTCAGTTCAGAACACAACAGTGTCAATGCCTACCTGAATGACTTTTCTCCCTCAAAGCTTCAAATATTCTGTTTTTGAAAGTCTCTTTCTTGAGATATTTAGAACAGTGTCCCAAGGACATGCTTTCATTCTTTTTCACATTGTGCATGTATAGGTATCTTATTTTCTTTATCTGCCTGCTGAAGGACCTCTAGGTTTTTTCTTATCTTGTCCCTTACAGTAAGTTCAGTAGTGATCAAGAATGATCACATATGTCTGCTGTATACAGACTTGGTCTCCCTTGAGAAGCTGAGATCTGGAATTGCTGAGTTGCATGAGAATTCTACCATTAGAAGAGATCCACGGGGTTTCAACAGCAGCTGTACCTGCTCCCACCAGGAATGCATAGGGTTCCTTTTCTGCCCAGCTTTGTCAGAATCTTGTGTTTCTTCATACTGGCACTTTGTTGATAAGTCAGTGAACCCTCCCACACATTTTGCAAGGAGTAAAAGGCAAGGACAGAAAAACCTAGGAAGAGCCACAGGGAAGATTCATGGTTCCCATTCATGTAAGTGACTAGGACAGAGAAACGTAGGTGTTTCTGGAGAATGAAGAATAAAGAATTCATTTCTTCTGGGACATGGGATACCAATCTTAGGACAAGAGAAACCCCATAGACACTACCACATAGAGTAATCAGAGAATCTATGGGGCTTGGGAAAAAGAGTACAAGATTATGGTTCCATCTTTATTGCATACAAACTGCTCAATAAACAAGTTACATGAAACCATAAAGCTTAATCTATCATAAATTTATTTCCCAGCCAGGAATTCATTCAATTATTATTTCATGCATAGGTAATGTCAGTTATTGTGTGGGGTACTAGAATATGAGAGTTAGGAAAATTATTTGGTAAGGGTAGGAAACAGGTAATAGGCCTCCATTGGTTATTATGTCAATAAATATGTAACTGAAATTTGTGGTTTGTTCCATAAAAGACAATGACCTTAAGATCACCTGACAAAGGCAACCCAAAGGGGAGACACTTGAGTTAAGAGTTCAAGAATGAAATGAGATTTGCATTTTCCAGGCACAAGGAAGAAAAAAATATTCTCAATTTACTGCTAATGTGTGTGTAAAATTCCTGGGATGGAGTGAACCACGGTGTATATTATAGACAAGAAATAAGTCCTTGGGTCTCCAGGATGAGTGTGATACTTAACGACAGAGTTTTGTGGAATAATAATTTTGTACATTGTAAATATATGACACTCAGATTGGTTTAATAAAAGCTTAATGGCCAATAGCTAGGCAGGATTCAGAGGGCAAAGAGAATTCTGGGAAGAAGGTTGATTCTCCAACCAGATAGGGAGGAAGCAAGACATGTAGGCGGACAGGTAAATGTCATGAGTCACATGGTAACATGTAGATGAATAGAAATGGGTTACTTTAAGTTAAAAAACTAGTGAGACAAACCTAAGCTATCAGCCAATCTTTTAAAATTAATAATGAGTTTCTGGATCATAATTTGGGAAATGACTGGCAGAACAGAAAAACCCAACTACAAATGATATCCAGTTCCCAGTCACGTATTTCCACGTAAAACCTGAAGAAGTTTTTTCTTTTTTTTTTTTTAAACAATTCCAAACATATAAAATAAAGCCAAAGGAAACATCATAGTGTGTGTCACTCAGGCCAACCATAGTACAGAGATAAGTCTCTCAGCAGCTTGAGTGCCTGCATGTGTGAGTCACAAGTACACTTTGAGCTAAGCTGAATGCAGGTATTAGATTTTGCTCATGTGGAGCTGGCTTTTTAGAACCCATTAACTATGGTGAGATGTCATGCTCAGCCATGATGCAGGAGGGAAGGGCTTGGTCTTCCCTCAACTGGATGTATGAAGCCTTGTTGATTTCCCATGGGATACCTTACCCTTTCAGAGGAGGAACTGGGGGATGGGCTAGGGGGAAGGCTGCCTGAGGAGGAGCAGAAGGAGGGATGAGAAGGGGAACTGTGGTTGGTATGTAAAGAATAAAAAAAAAAATTTAAGTAAAAAAGATTTTGATCATGCAGACCAAAAAGCAGTGGCAAAGCAGGTTCAAATGTAAAAACTAAACATGTTATAATGTGCTTACCGATGTGCACAGGCTTAAAAAAATGGGTATAGACAGTGAGAAAAATAGTTTAAAAATATTGAAAATTTTAAAGATAAAGTAATTTTTAAAAGCCATTTAAGGATGAAAAATGCACAAGGATCCTGGCTCCTACATGGTATCTATGAATTTTTTAAATTATAATGTATACAAACAATAGCTAATGACAGACAATGGATTATGGGAGCTGCTAAATAATTAAACTAACCTATGTTACTTTTAAAAATGGCTTAACTTCAAGATGGAAGCTGGAAAATGTATTGCATTGGGGGAGAGGTTATGTTTTTGTTTCTCCAGAAAATAAAAGGCTATGGATTCCTTCCAGGTTGATAGAAACCAGATTGGACCATGAGAGACTTCCTGATTATTTTGGCTACAGACATGGGGAAGAAGTAAAGAAAGACTACATACAGGGCAGGTGGTGTGTAAGCTGATCCCTTGATGTTGGAAGAGCTCTAAGATGAAATGAGACATGATAAAACTTGTTGGCCACAAAGTCCTAACAATGTTTATGTTAGAGTTTGGTTATATAGTCAAATAAACTTATAAAGTTGACAGATGCCTGTTACCTGCTTAAACATAGAAGAAAAATCATCTTTAACTGACATATGTAAACTACACATTTCATGTTTGTGTTAATGAAGATATATATGTAACTTTTAAAAGTTTGTGTGTTTTCAGAGCAAGGGGACCAGACATCCATGAAAACAAGTGGCCCAAGTGATCCAGCCTCTCATAACACTCAAGTTCTGCATCCATAACAGCTTCAAAGCTGCTGTCTGAGATGGTCCAGTCTCACAGACAACTACAGCCAGAACTTCAGATAAGTCTTGCATTTTCCCATTACTCAGAAACTAGACAACAAATGATACAGTTGGCTCTCCCAGAACTTGACCATTAAACCAATATTCTCAGGGTACCCTAAAATATGCCATCACTCTCAGACAATAGGAATAAGTCCAGAGAACACGACAACCACGTTTCTAAGAGGTGGAATGAGATGGGTTCTGGTCATTTGGTGGGTTATGAATGTTTGTCATTGTGGGGGATTCTACAAGTTGTTAGTGGTAATAGTCAGAGGAAAAGATGAATAAATGTGGTTAGATTCAGGGATCTCTTTCTGGAAAGAAAAAGAAGAAATATAGAAATGATAGAATAAAAGGGTAAATCATTGAATCTACTTTTAAACTAAAAAGCAACTATTAGTCTTAAACATTTTACATTGATATAAATTGTTGTATATTGACTATTTAAGCTTATTTTTCTTAGAGTATACTGTATATATGTTTCTACTTTTGTTTAAGTTATTGTGCCTATGCATCTCATTTAACAACATAATGTGAATGTACAGTTTTTAAAAGGTATTAGGACAAACTATTTAGGATAATAAAAAAATGCAGGTCTGTAGGCGGAGTTTACTTATAAGGACACCAATACCAGATAGATATTTATTAAAATATAAACCAACACTCACGGTACAGGTAACAGATTACAGTAGCACCTGAACAGGGACTGGAGCCTGGAGACGGACGATGGGACCCTCTCTCCAACAGCCAGGAACCAGGAAGAGAGTGTCTCGTGCTTCCGCAGCCCCTTTTCAATGGGCCTTTCCCCCACCCCCTTCAGGTCGGGGGGCCCGGTGCCCTGTATAAGTGTCTTTTGACCTTATCAGCTGACACCTGAATCCCACATCTCCCCCCTTTTTCTAACTAAGAAGGTTCTAAACTAAGACTATGTACAGTAGGAATTATTATGAGGTAGTATCTAGGAGAGGTCAAAGTACAATTGCTAATCAAAGCCTAACTTATATAAGGTACATCTAATAGTTCTAGAATATTGGTAGATAGTAGGGTGTATAGATTATTTTAAAGGGTTAATCTTGGAAAGTGAGAATCTAACACCTGAGTGTTCTTATCTAAGGGATACTAGGGTGAAAACCTTAAACATCTATTCTTCAACCTCTTCAAGACCTGAGAAGGAAGGTGAATTTGTCTGAAAGACAGAAGTATATGGAAGTAGTTACTTCCAAAATTTGGGAGAGGACAGCAACACAGCTACCTGGACAATCACCTCTGGATTTGTGCACCGTTAGAGCATCTATCGGATTGGCTATAGGCCTATGGTATCTGACAGATCTTTTCACAAGCAGAACAATTTTGAAGGGACTGTCTTATCTTGTCTAGGCAGGTTTCGTCAGTCTCCATCTATCAACTTGTTCATCCAGCTTGACATCATGTGTGTACTGTCAGCAATCAAGGTAAGGACAGTTCCTTACTCAATCAGCCATTTTTTGCCAAAAGGACCAACTCCAATGGAGTATCTTTGATGCTCAACACCATCTCATGAAGGGAGCAGTGACACTAGGAGTCGTCGTGTCTCTCATGGCCGAATTTTAAATGTTAAATGCCATATTCTCTGGGTCTATGAAACGGTTGAAGATTCTTGTCTATCTATAATATTCTAACCTGTATCTGACATGACTGGGATATGATACCTTAAATAGTGTTGACTGCAGATCTTATCGTCTTAAGGAATAAACCCTAAGACCTCTGAACTTTGGCAAAATAAGCCTAGATGGTCATTCAGGTTCCTGCTTTACAGACAAAACTGTCAGACATTCTTCAGGACTCAAGGAGAAGCAACTGATGAACTGTCCCAGAATGGGCAGAGCAGATTTCCTGCTTCACTGAAATGAAAAGAGACTCCAGGCCTATAGGCTGAAGATGGATGCCCCAACTTTATAAAGAAACTTTGCGTGACTGTCCAGGCAGATAGGCGTCATCTCTGTCCTTTCTAGATTTTATAAGTCGCTTGCATTTCTGGTTTACTTGGGTAAATATTATATCCTTCTGTGGTCTTTGATGTAGTTGAAGATTAGATAGTTATATATACAGTTTTTCTTAGTCATTTAAAAGGTATATTAGATATGAAACTTTATATTCATAAAGATAAGGTAGATGATAAAATATTTTCTTTAATTTTGCTAAATACAAATAGACTAGATATTATAACTGTAATTCTTGCTTGATAGCTATTTTGTTATATGTAATTTTGCTATGTTAAAATTAAAACCTTCCTTTTTGATTAGAGAAAAAGGGGGAAGTGATGTGGGAATGCATTTGTGTGTGCTGTGAATCTCAATCTTTAAATAAAGGAGCTGTTATGGGTCATGGCGGGCACCATAGAAGAAGTGGGAGGAGGGTTCAGAGCTTAGGTAGGAGAAGCAGGGCGGAGTCAGGCGGACCGAGCTGAAGCCGCCCAAGGAGCAACATGTAAGGAGGCACGGGTGAGCCACGGGCCACGTGGCCAACAGATTAATAGAAATGGGTTGATTTAAGATATAAGGGCTAACTAGCAATGTGCCTGAGCCATAGGCCAAACAGCATGAAGTTAATATAAGCATCTGAGTCGTTTCTGGGGACCCGGGCGGTGGTGGGCGGCTAAGCGGTCCCGGGCGGCAGGTCTGTGGATCTCCGGATCTCTGGCTGCCCGGGACCGAGAACACTACTACACAGGTCAGTAGTTAGTCATCTATAACAATCAAGATGAACTTCAAACACATCAGAGATCTACAGAATATAGTAATTAATATGTTTTAATACACTAGGTTTTTCATGACAATAAGACCTGGGAGCACCAATTTACTTCAGAAAGGGCATTAAAGAACTTCTATATGGAGTTTGCTTTCATTGTGACAAAGCCAGCCATTTGAGCAGGAGACGTGTTGTCTTGACTGCTGACAGTATGCTATACAGGCTGAATAAGCACAGCACAAAGTAAAAATACTAGCAAGTTTTGCCAAGATAAAGTAGGTCAATCCTTCAAAATTCCTGCTTCATAGAACAGGAGACACAGAAAAGTAGCTGCTGAATTTTGCCAAAACAAGATGAAACAGTCCTTCAAAATTCCTGTCTCACAGAAAAATCTGTCAAATATTCTAGGCCTGTAGGTCAAAAATGAAGCTACATTTCAGAGAAACCTTGGGGTAACTGTCCCAGCAGCCATATGTCTCTGTGTTTCTTAGTTCTCAAAGTGGCTTGCATTGCATGTCCTGTTTATTCAGGTAATATCCTTTTGGGGTCTTTGATAAAGATTAAAATTCAACAGTCATATCTGCAGTTTTTCTTATGATTAAAGGTAAATTATGTACAGAGCTTTAGACTTATCAAGATAAAATAAATAATGGAGTATTTTCTCCAAATATGCCAAATACAAAATAGACTAGACATTATAAAGTAATTATGACTTATAATTGTATATATTTTTACTATGTTAGAATTAAAACCTTCCCTTCTTATGTAGACAAAAGCTGTGAAATGTGAAATAATCTTTTTGTATACAGTGAGTATGTGTCACTTAGGTAGGCTTAATGAAAGCTGAACTGCCAGTAGTTGGCAGGATTTTCAGGGCAAAGAGAATGTTGCAACTAAGAAGGCTGAGTCTCCAGCTGCATGCAGGGAGATAGCTAAATGCCATGAGTCACATGTTAACATGCTAATGAATACAAATTGGTCAATTTAAGTTAAAAGAGCTAGTGGGACAAGCCTAAGCTACCAACCAATCTTTTATAATTAATAGTAAGTATCCAGGTCATAATTTGGGAGCTAGCTGATAAGACAGAAAAATTTGTCTTCAACAAAGGAAGGTCAGCCCATGTGTGACACAAAGATCTACAGTATTTTGAGGATTCTGCAAAATGAGAAAGCATGAAGATTATTAGGCATCCATATTATTTACTTCTCTTCTTTATTTTAACAAAATATCTGTCAAGAATCAACGTAAAGGAGATGATTTTCTGTTACAATGAGGTTTCTTGGTTCTGGGTGGCCAGAGGTTCAGACCTACAGACCTGCCATGCCAGACGCCTTAGCTGCCTGCCGCTGCTCAGGCCCCCAAAAATGATTCAGATGCTAATATTAAGTTCATGCTGTTTGGCCTATGGCTCAGGCACATTTCTATAGCTCTTACATCTTAACTCAACCCATTCTCATTAATCTGTCTGCCACATGGCCCATGGCTCACCTTTGTTCCTCACATGCTTCTTCTTGGGCAGCTGGGTCAGTCTCTCTGACTCTGCCCTGCTTTTTCTACCTATGTTGTGATTTCCCCTTCTACTATTTCTATGGTGCCTGTCATGAGCCAAAACAGCTCCTTTATTTAAAAATTGATATTCAAAGCACACAGAAAAATATTCCCACATCAGGTTTCCTCTGGCTCACAGTTCCAAGAGTGGAATCATTCTGGCAGAGAATGCAGGACAATGGGAACAGGTATCTTCTAGTCACTCTGCATCCACAATAAGGAAGAAGTGGGGTAGGGCTATAATAATACATGGCCTACTTCAGGTAACCAATCCCTCTAAGTAATCATCTCCTGACCGTTCTACAACCTTGCCAAATAGCACCTCCTGATGGAGGCCAAATGTTCAAACACATAAGCCTGTGGGGGACAATTCACATTCAAATGACAACAGCACCAATAGAGTTGGCATTAAGATCTTTCCACTTGTTATATGCAGACAGGAACGGAAGAGGCCAAAGGGAGAAACAAAGCAGTTAGAAGTGACATCCAAGAGAGAGATGATAATGACAATGATGATGATGACACCTCAGTGGCAAAAGTGAGAAGATAAGATATCGGCAGTCCGTTTAGAGGGACACTGTCAGGACTGGAGACTGAGTGAAGAGAGCACTTGTGGGTGACTCTTGACGTTCACATTGCATCACATCACTGCAAGCCCATCCTCCTCGCAGTTGAGAGCCTAAGTACAAAACAGATATCTCACTACTTCAGGCTGGTGCCTACCCAATAATACATAACATCACAGCTCAGACATTCTGCTACCAGACAACTCTTCACTAATGAATCAAAACCTTTGAAATCTATATGTATTTAGACTTAGTTGAGCCATATATGAGCTTAGTATCCTCAGGCACATCACTAAACTTCCTGTGAAGCTGTGAACAGATTCTAGTCCACACCCTCATTTCTAAACACAAGTATGGTTATATATTAATTAGTAAAGACTTGTTTTGAACCAGAGAAACTTTATGAAAATAAGAATTGATGGTTCATCCATCCATATTACAATTTTTAAAGTTGTAAGTAAAACAAAGGGTTGGGGCAGGTTTTGTTTTTGTCTTTACAGAAAACTAGAAATACTCATTTCAGAAAGTTAAATGACCTTGGATATCTAGACACCTAAAGCAGAAGGAGGGCTATCCAGAAAAATTTATAAGCAAAAGAATATTTCACATACTTGTACCAGTATACTCTACAGGATAAAATCTCATTGCTTAACCTCTTTATATCTTTATTTATAACTTGAAGTCCCATTTTATTATAATTTAAAACTGGATTTGGAATTGGAGTGTGGCTCTCTCCTTCTCTAAATCCATGCATACTTGTTAAAGGAAAATGCAAAATCTCTGTTTCATATCAGAAGAGCCACCTGAATCTGGGACAGAAGAATAACTAAAAATAAGAGACTATTCTATTGTTACTAATCCTATGCTGAACAAATATTTATATATTTAGCTTCCTGTACATGTCACTGGGTTTTAGTCTCTTATCAGCTTTCTGCAGTGATCTAGGACAATGCCTAATTGCAAATTTGAAATATCCAAAAGGAAGATGGGACCCACAATGATGATTTCACATGGACTCTGACAAAGCCACTAGACTAACAAACACCAAGCAAAGATCAGCTTTGGATTACAAGCTGTTCATGACAATTTTGAAGTGGCTCTCTGAGATGAACCAGCTTCAGAAACAACGCTATCCAGGATTTGAGACAAGCTGTACACTTTCCTGTTATGCAGAGATTGGACAACAAATGATATAGCTACTTATTTCAGGATTTGACAATTAATAAAACTTTTCTTTTCGGGATCCCCTAAAGATGCCATTGCCCTCAGATAGCAGGAAGTAAATTTAAGAACATGGCACCCACATTCCCAAGAGATGGGGCAGGTGGTTTTTGGACTTTCAGTGGGTTATGGATGATTGTCATTGTTTAGGGTAATTGGTTAAAATTGTTATTAGTTAAGGTTAGAAAAAAAGCTAAACAAGGGAGATTACATTCAGGGTTCTTGTTTTAAAAAAGAAAGAAAAGGGGGATACAGATATGATAGGATATAAGGATATATTATTGAAACTACTTTTTAAAAGCAATTACTAGCTTAAAATATTTTACACTAGATTGGAATTTTTGTATATAGTATAAAAATTACATATATTGATATAAAGTTAAGATTAATTTTGTTACTGTAAATATATCTCTATGCTTGTTCAAGGTATTATACTTGTACAGTTCATCTAACAATGTAATATAAATTTCTAGTCCATGAGAGTCTTTATTATCAACTAACTAGAATATAAAGAAATGCAAGTTAATAGACATTGTAATCAAACTTACAGTCATATTAGGTATATTTTCAAGATCAGATATATTTTGTATGAACAGGTCTTTCTCAAACACTTCAGAGATCCATAGAATACAGCATTTAAGATATTTTAATAGCATAGGTTCTTATTATTTTTATGACAATGTCAGCACCAATCTACTTCATAGAATATTGTGTCCATAAAAGAAACTCCTCCATGTGAGTTGACCTTCTTTGTGACAAAAGTTAGCCACTGAGCAAGAAATTACTCTTGCCTTGACTGCTGACAGATGATGTTCAAAATGGACAAGCAGGAGACACACACAAAAAAGAATTGCCGAAAATTGCCAAGACAAAAGAGGAAAGTCTTTGAGAATATCCTGCTTTTCAGAGAAATCTGTTAGACATGCTAGGCCTATAGGCCAAAGATAGATATTTCAACGATACAGAAGAACCTTGTGTGACTGTCTAGGAAGTCAGCTGTTTCATTTCATACATGTTTTGGCAGATGCTTGCTTGCCCATACTGTTGAGTTAGTTATTATTATTTCCTTCTTGAGTCTCTGAGGGAGTTGAATATGAGAAAGTTATAGTTATAGTTTTCTAGTGACCATTTTAGAAAAGAAACTCACTTATAAAATAAGGTGTATACATTTGAGAGACATTAAAAAATAGTTTTTAGTTAGTAATACAAGTTAGATAAAAAGTGAATTAGGTATAATCCTTTGGAATCACCAAAATAGGATAAATAATGGAATATTTTCTTTGAATTTGTCAATTATTAATGGACTGAACATTACTGATGTAATTATTGTTTGTATTTGTATATATTGTTTGTTATTGTATACATTGTATATAATTATTGTACCTATTGTGTATGGTTTTTCTTATGTAGTTATAACCTTTTTATTTTTGACACAAAGGGGGATATGTGGTGATATGTTATACATTTAATAGAGATCTTTCTGTGTCTCTGTGAGTTCAGGGCCTAACTACCAAATAGTAGTAGCTCATGCCTTTAACCTTAACCTGAATGTGAAACAGCTGGGTGAAGAAGGTATTTAAGGCAGGCATAGGAAGACAGATTGTTATTCTATAGAAGCAATGAGGAGTGAGGCTGAGGAAGCTGGAAGATAGCTTAACTGCATGAGATTTGACTGTGGTTTGTTTCTAACCCTATAATATTCCAGCTTTTCACTGATGTCTGGCTCTGAGTTTCATTTAATAGCAACCAGAATTCGTGCAACACAAAAGCTCTTGAGACAAGTGGCCAAGTGGAACTTCAGAATTCAAATTGACTCCAGTGTATAGACAGATAACAAGGAAACCTATATCATCTTATGGAATCTGAGACAACATTTTAAGCTCAAACAAATACATATTTACATACAAAAATTCTCTACAATGTGAGGTAAGTAAGGAATATACATAGCTTCACTTTAGTTTGGGTCAGATTCCACAGCTAAATGAATTTAGTGTTAAACTTGATAAAAGTCAATTTTGCCTGTTCATTGCTTTTGAATTTCTCATCTCACATAATAGGAGGTATTCTTAGATCTACTTCATGAATCTATGGAAAAGCACAAGAGATAATATACATGTAGATATCTTGCTGAATGGCTAGTCCTAGGTAATTAAATATTATAATGGGTATAAAGGAAAACATTTCATTCTACCTACAAGAAAATTCAACAGTCATCATAAACACTATAGTTTGTCCTGAATGACTCCATCTTCTGTGTTATAGGTTGATGTGGGATGTCTTTTTATATGCTTCGAATATCATTGGTTAATAAAGGGACTGTTTTGGCCTATGACAGAACAGCTTAGAAGCAGGTGGGAAATCCGAGCATAAATACAGGAGGAGGGCAGAGTCACAAAAGACACAATCCAGCCAACCAAGAAACAAGTATAATGGAGTACAGGTAAGCCACAGGCCATGTGGCAAGACAGATTAATAGAAATGGGTTAAGATGCCAGAGCTGGCTACCAGTAAGCCTGAGCCACAGGCCAAACAGTATGTAATTAACATATGTCCCTGTGTGTTTCTATAGGATTGGAGGCCTGTGGGTCCTGACCTTTGACTGGATGGGTCAGAAATTTCATACTACAATAGGTGGTCAGTGGTCCTAAGCATGATCCAGTCTCCTTATTCTTCTTCAATTCCAAACCTAACTAACAGGGCAAAGTATGCTCTAAATCATCATGGTATGATATTTAATTCTACTACTCGTAAGATTTGGCACAGGTCATAGTTCCATAAAGAACTATGTTGTTATAAAAACAGTCCTCAGAATCAACAAAGTCTCACATTCTCCAAAAGAAGCCTGGTGCGATGACAGGTGGACAGGCAGTATTTATGGGTCTGCTTCCTTGCTCATGTATGAAGTGGTTTTTAAGGAACATGTACCACAACAGCCCCCACATGTGAAAAGGTATGTGAAAAAGAGAAGAGCCCATGTGACTCACTATAGCAGTATTGTGCTGCTGAATTATATAAGCGAGGGTCAGTAAAGCCCATCTAATTAGGCCTTGTGTGGTGCTGGACAAGCTATTATATTTCTGTCTGGATTTCAAAGATTCCACCTGCCTAGTAGTTTCCAGCCAAAGAAACTTCCAGTTTAAAGAATGCCATTATTCTTTCCCAGTGTAATAAACTTTGGTTCCCTAAAGAGATTTGGAAAATAAACTGCAGCTATGGATATCTTATGATAGGCAATCCCAGGCAGGAGGTAAATAAGCAATTATGCAGTGTGCATCTCAGTTGACATGATGCCTTTGCAGCTGACACAATCTCAGGATAAGTATGGTTCTGAAGCACCCTGAGGAATTTTGTTGCTTGAAGTCTATGGTGTGACCACCTTGACCATGGCTTCTTCTGGACAGTGATCACCAGGCAGAAGACTGTCAAAAGAAATCTTGAAGAACAGCTCCTTTTAAAAATAGCATCTCAAGAAGGTGAGAGTAATACAGGGAAGTATGCCAGATGGTAGCATCTCAAGTTGCCTTTTTTTTTTTCTTTTTTTTCAAAAACTTGGCAAAGGTGACCACCCCTGGAGACCTGGTTCCAAAGTTGAGAAATATAACGGCTGTGTTAGGTGTAGTGGGATCATTTGGAAAGGGATGGAGTGAGACAGGTCTGAGTATTCGCTAAAGTATGTATGGAAAAAAGCCATTCCCTTGGCAGCAGCTTCAGCTCCTAGAAGAAAAGGGGGCAGGGCTGGTTCAGATGTAAGTTGAAATCATCTCTGTGCTTAATGTTGGATACTGTGTGTGTGTGGGAGGGGTGTTTATGCAACTATTTTAGTGACTAAGCATGCGAGGTACATTTACACATGTGTGCACATGAGTATGAAGGGTAGAGGACATCCTCAGGTGTCCATGTATCATTCTTCAATATCAATAACATCAATACCACCTTAGGTATGTATGTATGTGTGGATGGATGGATGTATAAATCTAGCTATCTAGCTATCGAGAGACAGCATCTCAATGGTTTGGAGAGGCTAATCTGACTGGCACATGAGCCCCAGGAACTCACTCATCTCCACTTCCTCAGTGCTGGGATTACAAATGTGCACCACTGCATCTAGGTTTTCCACATGAATTCTGGGGATTAAACGTAGAATTCATACTTCAAAGCAAAAACTACCAACTGAGTCACCTCTCTAGAGTTTGGATACCATGAAGAATGAAACAGTGTGGACTCAGATGCTTATCACCACAAAATAGTATCCTCAAAGAGTTCTTCCTTCCTCAGAAAGAAATTCTTTCACGGGTCAGGAAAAATAAGTGTGTGCATCATACACAAAACCTCAGAAACACAGCTAAGAAGACATCGAGATCAATAACCTGTATTTTCCCAAGCAGGGAAGATAATGGGGAAGAAGATGAATCTTCAAAATAAAACAGTGGTGCCAAATACGCACACTGGGGCCATGGCAGCAGTGAGAACGCAAGTGAGTATCGGAGGAGATGGCCATGGGATATGCACAATAAATTCATCATTTCATTTTCTTCTCAGCAGTTGCTTTAATAACACAAATAGTGGGGGAAATGACAGAAACAGTGATAGAAATAACAGTATTTTAAATTTTTTTTCCACTTTTCTATGAGTAAAATAAAATAGAACTGGCCCGTGGTAGAAGTCTGTAAAATTCAAAGGGCATGAGAAATAAAGCGAGAACTCTGATGAGCTCATCTGAAGAGCCTGGTGCCAAAGCTGCTGCTGTTTGCAGAGTATCTACATTGACACTTAATAAAGAGAACTTTTCTACAAGGGTTATCTCCTGGCCCAAATGACTTCCAAAGTTAGAAAATGTCCCAATAACCAGTGATCTCTAAGATGTCAATGGTTTCTTCTGCCTTGAAACCTACAAAGTGTTGGGCAGAAGACCAACTTAATAGTTCCCTATGGTGGCGAAATGGCCCTGGCTGAAATCTTTCAGACAAGGGTTTCAATGGCTACTTTTCAAGCAATGAACCTATACAGCCTCTACAATCTACATACCAGCACTTACTTCTCCCAAAACACTTTGTCTTTAGTATCTCCAGTGTATCCAGAGTTTTCTTTATATTCAGGCATTCATAAATTCATTCACTCACTCATTCATTAATTCATCATTTTGAGCAAGGCCTCAAGTCTAGACATAGGGCTTCTATAGCAAGGATACTATGGGCTGTTTGAGGTTCATTCTGAGCCCTGGTACAGCGGAATGCTGACTCTCCCACCCTCATTCTCAGGAACT
The DNA here is from genome assembly GCA_033318265.1 of Phyllotis vaccarum. Classification (NCBI taxonomy): domain Eukaryota; kingdom Metazoa; phylum Chordata; class Mammalia; order Rodentia; family Cricetidae; genus Phyllotis; species Phyllotis vaccarum. The sequence goes on from JARWLC010000001.1 coordinate 189,294,237, forward strand.
TTGGGCCATCTCTGATTTCCTGAGATTTTGGGGGTAGTCCAGCTCATGGCAGTCAAGAGGCAGTCACATCTGTTAGATTTAAGAACTGAGTCCCCGAAGTTCTAGAGAGAAGGCTGAGCATTCTGCAAGCTCTGGTCTAGCTGGGTGAGGTAGCTGAGGGACTCACTATCTTCTTGCCTCTGTTCCTGCCATCAGCCGACATGTGACACCTGTAACTGTGGACACCTGCCTGTTCTATTGCTGCCTGCTCACTTCCTCCTGCTTTGATAAGGTCACCCACCGTGCTTTATAATGCAAAAATAATATTCCTGCTGCCAATGCAAATTATGTCTGAACCATTCACCCTTCCCTGCCTCATGCAGAAAGCAGCTCCACAGGGGAGAGGCGGGCCAGGATGCACATACAAGGCTTATTAAGACCTAATGAAACACCTTGTGGTGACCGCCCCCTCTGAGGAGAACACAACAAAATGCATTACAGAGCATATGCGAGGCTGGAGTAAATGCTTCCATGGCACAAAAGCTTCTCAGGGAGAAATAAGGTGTTCCCTAAGTGTAAGGTTGTAGGGATCTTTCCTCTTTGCAATCAAGATACCACAGCAATGTCCCTATCTATCTCACACTCTGGGGGCACAGATATATCACCCTGGTTTAATATGAAACTCACCATACAAACCAACTATAGGCATTTGTTGAAAATCAAATTTAATAGGGGATAAGGGTATTATTTAACCAAAGAGGTGAAAAGTTAAAGCATTTGAAGAATTAACTCTTCAGAGGTCTCTTATGTGCTCATCAGGAGCGTGGGCTCCCCTCCGGCTGCATATGAAGTGATAAGCTCTGGAGATCCTTGATAAGGATACATATGGGTCCAGAGAATGGGTTCCAAGAAGGCTACACCTACTTAAACAGAGGTTATGGAATCAGGGACCCTATAACAATGGTCAGAAATACAAATAAGTGCAAACTTTATTGCCACTCCTAGTCAACAATGTGACTTTAAATAAATGACTGTCCTGCTCCATGTTTGACTTTTCTGTCTTTAGTAAAAGAGACAATGATACCATAATCTCTATTTCTTCCCATTTCTAATAAAAATCAAATTAGATCAGATCTAAGTATCAGTCAAGGTCACACTGGGCATGTTCAAGTGAGGAGAAATCAAGCAGAGTTGATAAACAGCTTATTTACAAGATCATAGATCTCACATGAGTCAGGACAAAGTATGGAAGAGGCTAGAGACACCGATCTCCAGGGTCAGTGGAAGTGGTGGGCACAGCATTAATCCTGAAACCATAATGATTTGAATCTCAGTTCCATGGTACACTTATTACATAGACTTGAGCAAGTATGTTAGGTCATGATCCCTGTTATTCTTATCAGGAATCTTTGAAGAATAATCTCTAACTCACAGGATCACTTTGAAAGAATTCTTAGCAGATTCTAGTTTAGAGAGGACAGAGATGAGAAGACTCATTTGACAGTGTCTGTGCCCTTCAGTCAAGGGACATGGTTGGTCTAAGGCAAGGTAAGAGAGGGGCTCATAGAATAAATATCAGCAATATACTGTTCTGCTTCTCTCTAGCTCCCAGGCATATAAGGGCATGGTTGAACCATAAAGTCAGCTGTCCACAGACAGAGTGAATTCAGAGGGTTACATGGACAGCAACAGCATAGAGTATCAAGCATTGAGGATTTAAGCAGGCATGTGCTGACATATTAGCTCTGAGAATCATGTTGGATACAGAAATCTGACTCTGGTCACCAGAAGGCTAGCTGGAGTTCTGAAGATGGATGTCATAGTCTAGGTGTTCAGTCATTTTATGCACCTATCCTGCTTACCTAGAGGATGATGATATATTTTAGAGGTAATGGATGAGGAGAGCAGGAAGCTCTGGGTGTTTCTGTCCTCAGAATGGTAAGTAAAGTCCTAGTAGCCAAAATGGTCCTTGCCTTGCCCAGTGTCCGTGGAATTGACCAAGAAAGAAAGGCACAGTTCCCAAGAAGCAAGTATCACTTTCTTAATTGCAACCAGCTATCAGCATCTTTCTAGCACGTTCTTTCTTGCTCTAGGTTTAAGTATAGTGATTCACCAAAAATATAACTCCCTTTTTCATAAAAAGTGACATGGGATGGTCATCTGTTCTGAGACACACAATGTTACTGTTACCATGCTTATGCAGACATCACAGGGTACACCTGCATGAACCAAGTTGCTTACATCACTAGGCAGCATGATTGTATGAGACCACTGTCGTGTATGTGGCCTATTGCCGGCCAAAACATCATTATGTAACACACAACTGTAAATCAAACCAGTTGACCCAATATGATAGACAGCTGAGAATGCCTACCTCTGAGAAGAGCTTGAATAGATAAGATGTATTTTCAGGCACCACCCAACAGCTTTCCTCACATGTTCCTATGTTTTCCAAACCAGGAAAGGCTTATTCTCCAAGGTAGACTTAAGACACTGTTTTGTGTATTCTAAGTTGACGTTAAGCTCACTAGATAGCTGAGAATAACCTTCAACTTCTGACCTTACTGCATTCATCTTACATGAGTTAGGATTATATACTGTCACTGTGCTTGCTTTGTATAACCCAGGGATTTATGAATGTTAGGCATGTACTTTACCAACTGATCTATGCTCCCACTCTGAAAAGACAAAAATTTAAATACAGGAGATGAGCTATGATTCCTTCAGTGAAGGCTAGGCTCACTGAGGAGAGCAGAAGTGGGACACTCCATTAATTACTAGTATCCACTAACCAGTGCTGTGACTGTCCTGGGAACCATCTCTTGGCATCTCCCCCAGCAGCAAGATGCCAGGTCCATTTTATTCAATTGCTACATAGCCACTACTTTGTGGTTTTCTCCTCAAAGCCATCTATCTATACTTACTCGTACTTTTATGACTGTGATAACAGCTTTACCCAAAGGCCATGGCCTGATCCTTACTCCCCAAGAAACAGGAAAGGTGCTCCAAGACCCAGGATCTTATAAGTAAAGTTTCTCTGGGAGTTTACTTCAACTTCCTCCTGACCATGTAGTAATTTGGAATTGTCTGCCTAAAGAGCAACCTGTAGCCCATCTGCCTCTTCTCTCTCTGTCCTCTCACAGACCTGATTGCCCAGGTCTCATTCCACACAAGTGTGATCCATTTTGGTCCTCATTAGAGCTCTTGGTATCTGGCTCATTGCTAAACCAAATGTACAAGCTCTGTTTCCTTGCCACGTCCTTACATCCTTACCTAATTACAGCTGTTCCCTCCTGTCCTCAATTCTGCACTCTTTCAAATGTCCATGCTCCCCACCTTCTGGTGTTCTTTTCCACTCATTAGAGTGGGACATTTTGTTCTTGTCTCACATCTCTGTCCCTTGTACAACTCAAGGAGCACTTGAGCTTCTGTCCCTGCTATTATCTTGCATAATAAATAGCATTCTGTCCACTGTCGAGTAGAGAGTGACTGCCTGATTTCCTGTTTTCCATGGAAAGTATCTAAAGACACAGTGCGTCTGGATGCTTCCAGCTACTGATAAACACTGTTGCTTTACTAGTATTGATTTCTATTATTTTTACTTAATTCTATTAATTCTAACCTTCCTTGATGCACTTCTCTCTTTTTAATCTAATTCTCAATGATCTATTACAGGCATTCATAGCTATATCTTCCTGCTTGTCTAGAACATCCTCTTCATCTATAAATGTATCCAAGTTGGGAGAAAAATATCTACAGTCACCATGGTTTCAGAGAGCAAGATGATTTCCATTTCTTAGCCATCACTTCAGCTCTAATTCCAGATGTTGAAATGACAAAGCCTGGGGTCAGCAGACATTAGCAAGGAGGTAGACAGCACAATCCATGGCTTTGAAACCATCCTGGGGGCTACCACACCTACTTAGCTTTGTAAAAGCAGCCACAACACTTAATGAACAGGTGAGATTCTGTTTCCGTACAGTTTATAAGAATCAAGCTGCCAGACCTGGAATTCAGGCCATAGTTTGCCAACTTGTGATGGAAACTCGAGTAGCATTTATGATGTGTTTATTTTACCTGATCATGGGATCAGTGTTTCTCCCACTTCATGAAGACCAGGTATTGCCATTTAAATCTGGAGCACCCTCCCCAAAGGCTCTTGTTTTGACACCTGGACCCAGGTTTGTAGTACTGTTTTAAGGGCTGTGGACTCTTTAGGAGGTAGGGCCTGGCTGGTGGGAGTAGTTAGGGCTGGGCTGGAAAAACTTATAACCACCCTTGGTTCTGGCTTGTTCCTTGCTTCCCATGTGTCACCATGTATAAAGTGGTCACTCCTTTCTCTTACCTATAGGGACTGAGCCACACTGTCCCATCATAACAACTATAAACTTGTGATAGCAGGAGCCAAAATAAATCTTTCTTCTCTCAAGCTGTTTCTGTCAAGTATTTTGGTCACGGTGATAAAGTGACTAAGACACATGGGAAAGGCTGGAGTGGGAATGTGGAGTCCTTACAAGTGTGATGGTATGCTTGCTATAGTGGAATTAATAAGACATTCAAGTGAACATAATATATTGGCAACTGGTTTTTCCAAGCATGGTTTGAGAGAAACCTTAACTTGGGATTAAAAAAAGAAATGAGCCTACATTCAATCTACAGTAGACTACAAGGCAACCACCTAAGGTAGATCATCAGTACACTCTACCAAGCTACATAAAAGCATATGTTGGTTTATCCACTCTACAAAGGCCTGAAACCAGCAAAGGAGACTGGGAAATTAATGTGCTGTGAGGGCTCTGAAGACAATGTAATGATTCAGGAGCCAAATGGTAAGTTAACCTCAAGAAGAGGATCATGGACTGCACTAGAGAGACTAGGTCAAGCAAGACGAGTGTCACCATATTTAGGCATAGAGGTCACAGTGACCTTGGCTACATCAGTTCCAATGGAAGGGTGGGGACAGGGTCACAATGGCTGCAGTGACCTGGCATGGCATCATGAAATAAGAGATACTATTGGCTATGACTATGAGTGGTCTCTTGAGAAGCTTTATTGGCAAGGGAAGAGAGTAGCCAAGTCTTTTATTTCAATGATGCTTTAAGAATTCATATGCTCATATAAAATCAAACATCATAGTTTCCAAACTTCTTATATCAATATCATATAAAACCCAGCTATATTTTATTTTCTGCTTTTCTAACATAATAATCTATTTTCTCCAACTAAATTACCATTTTTTCTAATTATACTAATAATCAATTCTTTCTCTGCTAATGTAAAATCCACAATCATCACCTAATAAATACTTATGTGCACTCACATTGTTCTCACTCCAGTTTCTGTTTGGCTCCAGTTAGATTTCACTAGCCACAAAATCACATGTTTATAGAGTTGCATCGTTTTAGAAATCTTTATAACTTTTTACTGTGCAAATAACCAATTTAGTATTAAAAGTTAGCTGTTACTCTTCCTAGGGATAAATTCTTTGTTCTACATGAGCCCAGAATGATTTCTGAAAGGTCATAAAAAACACAAATAGGTTAAAAAAAATTGAGGGAGAACTAACATACTGATATGGCTAATGTTTCCATTCAGAAATGTGTTTTTTTTTCCCAAGCATTCAAGTCTTCTCTGTGCCCATGTTTTAAGGTTTTCATCCAGGCCCTACATATTTCTATTATCTTTATCTTGAACCCTTAAAATACTCTGATCTATTATTATTGGGATTTCCTTTGTTCTGCACATATGAGAAAAGGTAACATTTTTTTTTTGAAATTTATTTTGTATCTGGCTCCTGAAACCTCTCCTTAATGCCAATGGATTTTTTTCTTTGATGCGCTTGCATGCATTTTTTAGAATATTAATCATATTTTTTTCTGAGGCCTCTGTCCTTTGATTTTTCTGAGCCAAGTATTTTTTCATCCTTAGGAGGATATTTTTTCTGCTGTTTCACTCTGCAAGTGTGTCCTTTCACACTGGGATTTTATCTACATGAGGCTGTTCTACTTTACAAACCTACTCACCTGATCTGGCTACCTGACTTCAGGTCATGAAGTTGTACGGGGGCAAACACTTACCAGCCTCGGGTAGAAAAGAGAATAGGCCAGAAGTACATAAACTATAGAAAGTCACTGAGAAATCTAGACCTCCTAATGGAGTAGCTACCAGCCTATCTGAGTGACCAAGAGAAGATGCCAGTCTAATCGGATTGCCAGGATACTTGGAAAAAACAAATGAAGTATTGAAGCTTTGTGTCGTAGAGATCAAGAGAAAGCATCAGGAGGTGGAATGCTGGCATCAGAGGCTGGATGGCAAAAAACCTAGAGTCAGCCTAGTGACATTTAAAAAATTGAGCAAAAGAAGTTGAGTCAGTGGCATCCTTCGGTCTTGTGTATCAAGACAAAATTCAACAGTAGACACGTGCCTTGGATCATGTAACATTTCCCCCTGAGTTCTTTAATCTCAGAAAGGAACAACTGGACCTCAGGAACAGGTAGGTAGACAGCTGTTAATTATTAAAACACAAAGACTTGAGTTTGATCTCTAAAAAGCACATAAAAAGCCCAGAATGATGACACATATTTGTAGTCCAAGTACTGGGGTACTACTAAAACAAAAGGATCCCTGGAGTTCACTGCCAGCCAATCCAGGCTAAAAACAGTGAGGCAAGGGCCCAGTGAAAGACTTTGTTTCAAAATAAATAAATGAATGAATGAATGAATGAATGAATGAATGAATGAATAATAAATAAATAAATAAATAAATAAATAAATAAATAAATAAATAAATAAATAAATAAATAAATAAATAAGATAAACACCTCCTGAGGAAGGAAACAGAGGTAGGTTCATGTCTGGCTTCCACATGTACTCACACACATATGTTGCAAAACACACACTTACAAATAAATTTAAATTTTAGAAATATCTGATCCTACAATCTAGAAGCAGCTGAGGATGTGGATAGGAAGGGGGCATGCTCTCCCAGAGGTGCTGGCCCTCTTCACATATGTAAGGAAGATATCTCAGAAAGCTTGAAGAATTCCTCCAAAAATATAAACTACTGAAGTCATACAAACTATGTTTAGTATGGGATTACCTAACCATACCTGTTACCCATCAGTCTCCCCAAGAAGCTTCCCTAAGCACACAGTGACAGAATGAATGGAAAAAAACACCTGCCATGTGTCTTATAGTCATCTTTGCATGGCACCTGGCAACAGTAGAATTCACTTCCACTGTAATCCCGCCTCACCCAGTTCCCAACAGCCCAGCACACAGGGAGGCACAATGTACCTTGCTGCCTAGGAAGCAGCATAGTAGTGAAAGCAATCACAGGGGAATAGTTCCCAAACTCTCAAAGCTTTACTCATTAACATAAACCTTGGAGAGGTCTGATAAGGTTCAGCCTTTATCTCCATGCCTGCTTGTTTCCTCTCTGCTCAGAGCAGCAACTGGCCAAGGGCTCATCTTCTTTGCAAGGAAGCAAATTAAATTAAATTAGATCTGTGATGCTAGGTCCAACAGCAGCAGCAATACCATCAATAAAATTAAGATCTTGAAGTCAAAACAAGAAAACAGTCCTCTGAAAACAATTGTCTAGTTAAAATCCACTCACCACTGAGGCTGTCTATAGCAACTTTATATGAACACGTGGGTAAGTGAGGGTGGGGGGCAGGAAAGGTCCTGCAGTATCTTTTGGCAGCCTAGACCTGGATCTTTCATTTGTTGTGACTCTATTCTTACAAAACCACTTATCCAATAATGTGTTTGACATATAAATAGGCCATTTCAGTGAATATGGTCATTGAAAACCCTTTGCAATAAGAGCATGTCACACTGGCTGTGCAAGGGTGTATTTATAATCACACAGCAAGGTAGAGTGGAAAGGATGCCAAGCCTTCCAGAAAATATGGTGGCTGGCATGCCATTTCACAGAGCTTCCATCCCCAGAGCTGAATAACAAACAAGTTACAAAGACCAAGAAAACCTGATTGATCCCAAAACACAAAAAGGACCACAACTTCCTCTTAAAGATTTTCAAGGTCATCTGGGTCAAAATGAAAGGAGAAAAACTCATGACTACCCTCTTCTTTCAAGTTGGATGGCACTGTCGAAGCTAAACACAGAAGTTCTTCATTTGAAAGAAACCATTGGAAAAAGGCTGCCAAACCCTAGGGAAGACATGAGCCACCTGGGGAACATTTTCCCTCTATAAGGGAACATCTTCCCTAAACTCCTTCCTAGAACTTTTTATCATGAAGTAATGATGACTCACAGGAAACATGGGATAGGGTAAGAAAACCAAAGAGTCTAAGAAACAAAGACCAAAAAGTCTGTGAAACAGGAGGACCTCTTCTTTAAACCGGTGAACCTATTGATGCTGGGGTACAGAAAGAGGCTGTAGAAGACAACCACAATCCAATGACCTCACTGAAAACTAATAGATAAAGACTAGAGATGAAGGTCTGTGGACATATGTTTCAAATTTAATAAAAACAGTCTGAGATATCAGAGACATCTACCCACAGTAAGTCTAGGAGGATCAGACAATGGTAACTCACACCTTTAATCCCAGCTCAGGGAATATCCCGGGAGTGGTGACCTATGCCCTTAATCCAATCTGAGTTTCAGGTCATCTTAGTTTACAGAAGGAGTTCCAGGCTCCCAGGCAGGCAGTGGTGGAACCACTCCTTAATGGAGCAAAGAAGTTATTTAAGGCAGGCATAGAAAGACAGAGCAAGCAAAAGAAGCCAGGAGGAGGGCGAGGCAGAGGAAGCTGGAAGACAGCTGGGTGAGATCTGACTGTGGTGTTTACTGATATCTCAGCCTTTCCCAGAGATCTGGCTCTGAGTTTCCTTCATTTGTGCAACAAAGGTCCCATTGCCCTTAGCCCTTAGTGTCTAACTATATATAGTCCTATTTGCAAGTCCTCAGAGGTTTTCTCTCTCCTAAGAGGGGAGGCAGACGGTGCTCAAATAAGCTAAGAAACCTAGCAGAACAGAGTTTAGCATAGATGGCTCAGTGATTAAGGCTCAATGATTGAATCCTGCCTTCCTGAGGATCTAAGTTAAGTTCCCAGCCTCCACATCAGGCAGCTCACAACTACATACAACTCTGGTGTAAGGGGATCAGACACGTTCATCTGGCTACATCAAGCATCAGCATACATGTAGCATACACACAAACAGATATACATAGAGATATACTAATAAAAATAAAATTAAGTCTTAAAAAAGAAAGAAAGAATTAAAAAAATCATTGACACAACAAACAAGTGAGGACAATTAAGGTACTATTAATTCAATGAACATTGTATGCCCTCAAAACAGGTGTAGCAAGTAAATGTCTTTTTGAATACCCTATGGAAGAAGAGGTTGTCCAGGAAACAGAAACAGACTATTTTGTAATATTGGGAAAATAAAATAAAGCATAAACGCTATGGAGCAAGCCGTTAAATAATGAGAGCAAGTAATGGTTGTTTCTACCTTGGGACTGCATCGGCTTCAGGCCTACAGGTAGGAAAAATTTATTCCTTTCATGGATATTTGATCTGAACCTCTGAATATGTAGAAGCTTGGCCCACGGTCAGGCCTGCAAAGGCTCTTACCTAGCCTCCACTGGTAACTGACATTGAGATCAAAGCCATATATTCATCAGCAGGTGCATCTGAACGAAGAGGGAGGAGAGAAGAGCTGGAGAGAAGGCAAAGGAGAATTCTAGCTGCCGTAGAGGCATGATTACTAGCCAGTAGTCACGGTTCCTACTGTGAGTCAATTCTACACACGTGCTTCTATTCTAGGGGATGCATGCTCACAGGTAGATTATGAGCGCATTTTAAAAAAACAACAAAACAAAACCCACATGTCTCACTTTTTTTGAGAGGGTGTCAACTGTTTTCCATAGTGGCTCACATTTTTGCAAACCAGCCACACAAAAGGCTCTCCCTACCTCATCTAGACCTTCTTTATTTTGTTGTGTGGCCTTGATGAGACGCTTCATTTCCTAGAGGTTTTATTTCCCTGTCTCTTGCACAGCTGAGGTTAGAGGGGGGCATTCCTATTTCTGAGCCTGTTTTATGTCCACAATTTTCGCTTCACATCAATCCTGACCCTCCACCACCCACATGCTTCCATGAGTTCTCTGACAGTGTGAAGTGCTGTAGTGAAAAAGTCTTGGCTCTGCTCCTACTTAGCTCTGGAATTATCTTAACGTGTGTCCTCAACTTGTATTAATGCGCTTCCGTTTCCATCCATATCTCTCAGAGTACCTCCCCTCCAACTATTCTTTTTACCTTTTTGCAGACATCATCTTGTTCTGTCTGTTGGCTGTCAGCTTTTCTCTCCAAGCTTTCACCGAGTTGCCAGATTCTTGGCTATTTCTCCACCCTTAGCTCATGACTACTTTTCCCTCAAGCTCAGAGACTGCTAAGTGGTCTTTGTGAAATCCTATTAGAATAATCTCCCTGTCCCTGTCTCCTCTCAGCTGGGCTGCCTCTGGAAACCTCAGCTGTCTTCTTCCCTATAGGCTGACTCCTGAGCCATCCAGTCCAGCATCTTACTTACTCACAAATGTGCTTACAAGGGCTCTGAAACCATAGAGCCTTGCAGCCCATAAGTAACAGTTAAACTCACTGTGGGTGTAACTGGGATGCCATCTCCTGAAAGGAATGTTTCTTCTTTTGGACTTAGGACCCCTGTTTTCTGCATAACACTAGAAATGAGGAAGCCCCATTTCTGCTCCTTACTGAAGTTTGTGTGGCTGAATAGGAGGTATTTGCTTGCTCACAATTGTGTTCCCAGTATGACCTGATACATTATCATATACTATACATCTCCATCACATACCTGCTGAATCAATGAATGAATGTGTTCCTCTAAAGGGCTGATTGTGGTGTTGCTTACCATTTATCTATTAGATCTAAAACTCCTGTAGGGTAGGCTGGGATGGATCATGGCATGGACACTTGTCCTGGTAAAATGTTAGCAAAGATTTTAATAGAGACTGTTACAAAAGAGGACAGAGCTAGGGTAATAAGCAGGTTGAAATGATAGAGAAATAACAGGAACAGTAGGAAGATGCTTCATGAGCTAATTTAGCAGAGTTCTTGCTAAATGTCAGCCATGGTGATCAGATAGATGATTTGATTATTCATAGCCTTCCCAAGTTATTACCTTGAAATTCTAGCTCCCAGGCTGACATTATTAGAGTTGAAACCACTGGAGGGTGATATGTCTTGGGGTAGAATACTCATGATTGAGACTAACTCCTTTATGAAGGGTTCCCTAGAAGGCCACTTTGCCTCTTCCACCACATGAAAACAACTCTTGGCTGGCTAATGTTTTATCAGCTTTGACACAGGCTAGTAAGAGCGACCTGAGGGGAGGGAACCTTAATTGAGAAAATACTTCTATAAGACTGGGCTATAGGGAAGCCTATATGTCATTTTATTACTTAGTAATCGATCTGGGAGGGCCAAGCCCATAATGGGTGGTGCCATCACTGGCTGGTGGACGTTAGTTCTATAAGAAAGCAGGCTAGGCAAGCCATGGGAAATAAGCCAGTGAACAGCATTCCTCCATGGCCTCTGCATCAGCTCCTGTCCCCAGGTTCCTGCCCTATTTCAGTTCCTGTCCTGACTCCCTGCAGTGATGGACTAGGACATTGAAGCATTAAGTCAAATAAACCCTTTTCTCCCCAGCTTTATTTGGCCATGATGTTTAATCATAGCAATAGTAACTCAGACCAAGACAAGCTCCAAATCTCTGTCTATGAGAAGAGAGTCCTCAGAACAGAAAACATACTAGAGGCATCATCTTGGATTTAGCCTTCATAAGATGTCAACAAAAGAAAGAAAGAAATTACTGTTCGTGAAAGCTATCTAGTTTATCGGGTTTTTTTTCTTACAAATAGTCTGTGATGGTTAGGTTTAACTGACAACTTGATATACCCTAGAATAAACCGGCAAGCATCTCACTGAAGAACCGTCTAGATTAGGACGGCCTGTGGGCATGTTGGTGGAGGATTATTTTGATTATATTTGGTGGGAAAACCCACCCACCTACCACTGGTAGAACATTCACTGCATTTGAATCCTGGACTGTATGAAAATGAGAAAGTGAGCTAAACATAAGCATTCATGCTGATGTTGCCCTTTGTACCAATTATGAATTATGAATATGACCAATTCTCTAAGATCCTGCCACAGTGACTTCATTGCTATGATGGACTATATATAACCTGGAACTGTGAGTAAAAATACACCCTTTATCTTTTAAGCTGTATTTACCAGGGTATTGTATCACATAAACAGAAAAGCAAACTAAGATAGAATCTGAACAGGCTGAACAGACACCGAGGGTGATAAAACATCAGTAAATTAATCTAGACCTAGAAGTGTTCTTATAAAAACTAGGCTAGACAAGACAAGGGTTAAAGTCAAGGCCCCATTGAGAAGGGAACTCACTGGAGCTAACATGCAGTCAAGCAGAGAGCCTTTTTCACCCAGTACCCACCCAAGTCCTGGCCCATATGCTGTTGGCACTGTGGAAACTAAAGTCCCTCCACCTTGAAGTCTGGAGCTATTTCTGGAAATGAGAAGTTTCTAGTCCCCCATCTTGAGAAGTTTCTAAACCTCCAAGGCCAAGCACCCAAGGCCAAGCACCCAAGAACCTGGGTAATCAGATGACATTCCAGCCCAGCCATGAATCATTTTCTCCCCCTCCTAAGACAACCAATCAGCCAGCACCTTCCCACCATACAGTGATAGTAAGAAACTTCCTCTGGGCCCCTCACCTCACAGCCTAACAATGATCTTTGTTTTAACAATTCCTGCTTTTGAGTAGGGAGAAGCTCACTTCTCCACTGGCACTGCTGTGTGACAGTCAGGAGCTGAACTCAGCTATCCAGCTGCAATAAACATTGCTTTGCATTTGCACTTGGAGAGTTGGTGTGATTCTGGGGATCTTTCTTGGTGTCACTGAGACTGGGCAAAATAACACTTACTAAATGCATATTATGTCAAACTAAACATCCACCCTTAGAGAGGCCCTACTGAGCTTGAACATTTGTTTAAAGTCCTTGTCTTTGATCCTCCAGGAGCTGAAATGCAGGAGATGGTGCCCTAATGGTGCCTAAGAGAATTGAGTTAGATAAGGAAAGTGAAGAAGATATTGGAGAACCCAGTTAACTAAAAATACACAGCAACATTCTTTCAGGATCTTCTAGGTAAATCATCCCAAACAAGCTTTGCAGCTATCCTGTGAAGAAAGCTGATTCATTCTGTAGTAGAATAGCTAGAGTAGAATTCTGGGAAGCCAAGGTCACATACCCAGTACTTGTCACTTTATGCTTATCTTTGATTATTTCCTTGCAGCATAATTTTAAAAATAAATTTTTGGGTCAGAGATATACATAGTTCATGTTTCTGACAGATGTTAAATTGTCTTCTCTAAATAGTATAGCAATGTGTCTTATATTGAGAGCATTTCTCAGAAGTCTCACCAACACAGAATTTGTCTAATGGATCATTTGTCTTTCTTTTATTGATTTGTAAAAGCTCTTTTTCATATCCATGATATCAATCATTTTATATACATATATAATGTATATATACATATATATGTATCAGGACTCATTTTGATGTAGGTCTTTTCATCTTATTTATTTTTTAGGAATAAATATTTATCATTCTTGCTACATTTTTACCAAGAAAACTATCTTAATATCAAAATTATTTAAATTTCACTGATGTATCACATGCCATACAGACTGGAAATTTTACAATTAAAATAGTACTTATTTTATTCATCTGAAATATACTTAGATAGCAAATGTTAAAAATCTACGCCGACCAACTTACCCATACTGCAGGTAAGTCTTCATTCTGATTTATCACACTTACTAGAAGTGTCAAAATTAGTTATAATACATAGGTACATGCTCATTCACACACAGTTATACAAACATACATGTCTCTTCATGACACACTCACTTCTGTTGATGTTCTAGAAGAAAGAATCTTTCTCCACTGTTGTCTCCTAATATCTGTCCAGTCATCCATATTCATTTATTTTTTTCTACATAAACTAAACAACCCATTTGCAACACTGCTTATTAATTGCTACTGTAAAATGCTTTAAGTAACACCTAAGCCCGCGAGATTTAAAATAGGAAGTCTTCGTTAAGGAATGAGACATACCCTTCTCTTCATTTGTTTTCCCCCTATTTTGCACTTCAGCTTCCTTCTAAAGTTCCTACATAGTTCCCGAGTTTCCTCCACTTTCTGAGCTTTTGGTGCCTTCATAAGAGTAGTCATTTCATATTATTTTTGTTACTGGTTATTACCAAGGTTGAGGAAATTGTTGATTTTTATATAATTATTCCCTGACTAGCTGCCCTGTTGGACTTTTTTATTGGGTTGTAACAGTTTTTCCACTTATTTCTCTTGAGTTTTGGTGAATAGTAATATCCTCTGCAAATAACAACTTTATGTCTCCCATAATTACACTTCTCAGTCAATGACCAGAAATTCCTACATGAATGTTAAATAATGTTAATGCTCATAAGCATCCTACTTTAGAATATGGGTTGTTGGTTTGGAATAGACAAATTCCATCATATTAAAGGAAATAGCTTTTTAGGTCTTTTCAGGATGATAATTCCCATCTGTTCTCCCACCAGCACCCTCTGCCTCAGTGTCCCTCTTTGTCAACCCAGATAGAATTTCTTCATTTCTACCCTGCTCTGTACTTGAGAGGGCAGTCATCCTGCACAAGCTACCCTGGCTTATGATATGGCCAAAGACAAACACTAACAGAAGACAACAGTATGTCTGTGTTCTCCATAGTTCAAGCAGCCCTCTAATGCTTTTCCCTGACCTTGCCTCTTAGGCTCTTCACTGTGCTCAGCCGCTTAGCTTCCTTATTAAACCACATAATCCTGATCCTAACAAATTCCTTACACTCCAATTTACATCATTCATCAATCATACACTTTTCACTCAGACTTTCCTTGATTGATAAATTAGGACCTATTGTTGACTCCTTTTCAAACATCTGCAATGTAAAAGTAACCAAGATGCTTCATCTTTGTTATATGAATGCTCCAATTAACTTTTCACGCATCCATTTAAGAAAACAGCTTGAGTACCTACTATGTGTCAGTTGCTACAGTAACACGGAGATCAGAATTGAAAACAATGGGCTAGAGAGATAGTTAAGTATGTACAATGAAACCCTAGTGACCTGACTTCAATACCTATGCAAAAAAGTCAGGGACAACAGCAAACACTTGGAATCCTAGCAAGTGGGTATAAACACTGGTAGAACTCAGCCGTCCACTGGTCATCCAAGCCTCACCTAATAGTTAAACCCTCAGGTTTCAGTGAAAACCTTGGTCTCAAGAAATCAAGGTGAATTCTACCTGAGGACCAACACTCAAGGTTGAACTCTGGCCTCCATAGACTTGGTCTAGACGGACAAACACATGTATGCACACACACTGGAAAACAACACAAGACAAAACAGGTAAGCTTTCCATCCTTCCTTCTCTTAAGGGAAACAGATACTCAAAATATATAGAGAAAACACAAGCATTATGATGAGGTCCAGAAAGAATGTTTGAGGACCAGAGAATATATATGCTAAAAGAATGGTCAGAGAATACTTCTCACAGAAGGTGACTGCTAAGTACCAGTGTCTGAGACAGCAAACAGCAGGTGTGGCTGAAGGTCTAACAGGGTGACCCCTGCAGGGAGGTGTCCAAGGGTATGGATGACTGGAAAACAGAGATAGACCACACGGCTCAATAGAAGAAAGTATGAGCCAAACTAGCCCTTGTAAATTTTTAGTAGCCGTATTTTTAAAAGTTAAAAATGTAAATTTTATTATATTTTACTTAGCTCATCAGAATCCATAAGCTCATGAAAACAGAAAATTCTCTGATGTCTCAATCCCTAATAGGAAATAGTGTGCTACTGGCATATAACTGACACACTTTCCTGAATATTTGGTCATTATTTTTGTGCTAAATATCTGTGCTCCATTATACACTTTATACTTCAAGCACATCTCATTTGGATTAGCCATACTTTAATTGCTCAGTGACCGCTAATGGCTGATGGCCACTGTCATGATACAAAAAGTTAGAATGTTATCCCCCCAGGCTGAGTTGCCAAAGTCTTGTATGACTAGCAGGGAAAGGGTGCCTAGGATTCATTGTGCTCCCTCCCAGCTCAATGTGGGGCACTCAGTAGGTGTTCAATAAGAACTCACCATAAAGAATGAACTACAGAATGTATTCAAGGATCTTGAAGCAGAGACATAACACCAACATCATTTCAGTACCTTCTTTATGAAATTGGGCCCATCCTGGGTCCTCAGGCAAGGGAGGAAGTTGGGGGTCTACTTGTTGAGGCTCCTGTCAAGGGGACTGTTCGGGGCTATGGCTACTATGGCCAGGCAGTTGGCACAGCTGCTCTCTTAATTCAGAAAGATCATGTTGTACCATATGCCAGAGAGCAGGAGGGAGGGAGCCTATTAGCATTCATTGTAGGCAGCTTTTCATTTGGAAAAGCACCTCAAATGTGCCGATCCACATTGCTTTGCTTCATTTTTCAACATTCATGAGCGTAATTGCATTTATTTTTCTCGTCAAGACTGCAAAACAAGTGATAATTTACTATATTACAGCCCATATTGGCTGGCTTTGCAGTCACAACAACTTTAATCTACCCTCCCAGGGACTGGGTGGGTAAGCAGGGGGTGGTCTTTTCAGAAAGCACTACAGTTCTCTGACACAGGAAGTTTGGAGCCAGCTGTTCTTGAAGGTCACAGTAACAGCAACAACAAGAAATGCCTAGCAAGAAGGTTCTTCAAGCCTGCTCAGTGTCTCTTATTACTGGAGCAGCATGAGGCAGACAGATGCTTCCAATTTTACATCACAATAGAAGAGACCAAGGTACAAAGAACTGGTTCTTTACAGTGTTATTCATGATAATGGATTCATGAACCCCAGAACTGTGGCTCAATCCTTAATGTATGTGAAATAAAAGCCTCTGACACAATTTGGGTAAGGCAAGGATGGCTGGGAAAGCTGTCATGATCTAATCAGGCAACTTCCCCTTGTGTCTGGGCATCAGGACCCATTCAGGTGACCTAATTGTTCAAGTCCACTACAGAAGTTCAGCTTTCAGGGGAGACCTGGGGTAAGTCTGCACACCATGAGTGGGAGGTGACCTAAGTGTAGGTCTGAAAGACAACTGAGATATTTTGCTTTGCTGCTTGTTTGTTGAGACAAGGTCTGACTATATCAAGTAAGCTGATCCTGAAACTGTGATCTCCCTGCTTCATAGTCTGGAATGCTGAGATTGAATGTATGACCTGCTATGTCTGGCTAAGCTACTTGTCTCCTAAATTCATTTTCAAACTAAGATTATAGCAGTATGCATGTCATGGGTTCAGGGGTAGGAGGAAGACCTCCATCTGCCTTCTAGGACCTTCAAAGAGAAGTAAACTCCACACTGTAGCTGATTCCAATCATAACCCACAGCTTGGGTGTTACCCTGATGTTTGTAAGTGAGCTGAACAGATCACGCAAAGCCTCTGATCTCAAGGGCAGACAATTGCCAACATTCAATTTGACATTTCCAGCTCTCTCTGGGGCAGGCAATAGGAGGTAAGACATTACTGTAGAGTCCAAAAGGCATTGTGTTGATCTATGTTGAGAGAGTCCCTTTAGATACCTGGCCAGACATCCTAGCTTATGGGGAAGGGGTGCATTGTTTCTGTTTCTTCTGTACAGGACCAGCATCATATCTTCAACCTAATTCTGAGACTTGTAAGAGTGACTGTGTGGACTCTAAAACAGGCCATGCCAGAGCCTATTGTTTAACCTCATTAAACAAGTACTCAAAGAGCCTCTTGTAACCCAGTGGTAGGTACAAGGGAATTATGGATTCCAAAGGGTATGACAGCCCACAGTCACCACCCAGCACATACCAATACAGATCCAAAGAGAGAAAGGTGCCTGAATGAGGTTAATCCAGGGCACAGATGGTCATAGCAGGCCAAGGGAAGTCTAGCTCTGAAGCAGGTTTGCTCTAAGGCAGACTAAGAGGTCAAAGAGATAACTCTTGGGTCCACACCCCCAGCATTTTGCTCTAGGTTGTCATCTGTGCCATTAACTCCCACTGTCTCCACTTATACATCCTTCTCTTCAAGGTTATGGAAAACCCCAAGCCAAAGAAGGTAAATGACAAAGGACTCAAGGCCCTCCAGGCCCTCCAGGTGACTCTTCTGGCCATGGTGCCCTTGATAACCTCCTGGGAGTCAGAGATATAGAGAATCTAAGACAAAGGTTGGCAACTTCGATTCAATCAAAGTAAAGAAGACTTGTTTTTAATCCAGGCAAATAATCTTTCCATCTTTATCTTCTACATTATAAAGTCTAACACTATGTGTAAAGTTTTTTAAAAAATCAGGCTTGTAAAATTGGTACTGTGTTTGAAGTAGCTAAATACTGATATTAAGTGCAACCTATCTTTTAATTATCACTTTCACCCCCAGAAAAGAAAAAAATAAGAATTATTTTGCAAAGGCTGGACTATATTTAGAATGAACTCTGGCCCCATCTACATATCTTCACATGAAGCGAGACTCACCTCATTCTATTTAGTGAAGGTCCCATAAAGTCCTTGGTGGTCAAATCATAACATACAGAATGGTTTTACAGATCCCATGTGGTAACAAAAATACAAGAACACTTTTTTGTTGTTGTTGTTTACATACTTATTTCCCTTCGCTGAGCAGGACCCAGAGAGACTAAACATCTAGCTTCAGACTACCCTGAATCTCAGGAGCACAACAGAGTCAGGACCCACGCCATTTCTAAACAAATAATTCTATAGTGCTAACTGTATTCAGCTGTTACACAATGTATCTATAGGATTTTTCCTTTTGCAAAACTTAAGTCCTATTTCAACTCACTCTGGTTTGAATGTGCATGACCCTCAAAATCTATATGTAGAAAGTTAAATACTAATGTGAACATCGAGAGCTGAGGAAGTGATGAAATCATTAGGGTCAGGTCCTCATGCATGAAATGAGTGACCTTAACAGGGCTGCAGAGACCTGAATAGGACCATTTACTATCTGTCATGTGAGAATACAGTATTTGAAATAGCATCTTAGAGGCAGAGTTACTCTCCTGCTAGAACTTTGGCCTCCTTAGCCTATAGAACTATGAGAAGTAGATTTCTATTATTTACAAACTAGCCTCTCAGACTTCTGCTTTTGCAGCATAACACACCATTTAATAGCATCCCTTTTCCCTCCTTCCAGAGGCAGCAATCAGAAACCTATTTTCTGTTTTTATTATTTTTCTCTATTATAGAAGTCTCATTGTGTTTTTACATCTGAAATGCCTCCCCATAGGCTAGCATCTTAAATGCTTATTCCCCAAGCAGTGGTGCCATTTGATAAAGCTGAAGAACATTTTAGAAAGTGGGGCCACACTGGAAGAAGTAGGTCATTGGAGGAGACCTTTGAAGGTTACATGCAGTCTCCCCGTTCCTGTCTTGCTATCTGCTTCCGGGATGTGAACAGGAAATTTATAGCAGAGAAATGAGCAACCAAACATGACCATGTTTGGTTATTGTGTCTTTGGAGCTCCTGTAGAAACTGGGAAAGGTGGAGATAAGGACTTAGGAAGCTACAGTGCTTAAGTGAAGCAAAACAGGAGGCTCTGCTGTGAGTGTGTGAGATTAGACTGCCAACAGAATTACAGATAGTAAAGGTAGTGTGCATGAGGCTGCAGAAGGGAACAGGTACACCATTACACCATTAGGAAATCGAGTACAGTCCATCCATACACACCAAAAAAAAAAAAAAAAAAAAAGTCTGCAATTTGCCTATGTCTTGAAATTTGAGTAACGTTGAACTCAAACCTAATGACCTAATGGATTAGTCAGAGGAAATTTCTACACAGGATAGCATAGTAGGGTGTAGTTATTCCTGTGTGCTTTTAGCCAGGTTTTCGGGAGAAATAAGATAAAAACAGTGGGCCATCAAGATGTGGAAAAAGCATGCTGCTTAGCCAGAAAACAAGTATGGACCCATCAAACACTGTGGCCAGAAAGGCCAGGTATATAAAAAATTAGTGCCACTATACAAGCAAGCAATCTGCACCCAGATAATAAGAAGGATTCCATGACAGCATTTCAGGAATTAGTGAGGCGCCACTCACCACAGCCTCCAAAATGTAAAACTATAAGCTCATTGGAACATATTTCCTTGAAAAAGACTGTACCTGGAGTACCCCACTTAGCAAAGAGCTTCTTAAGAAAGTGTTATTTCCAGGTTCAGTCAATCAAGCATCCAAAAGCCACCACCCCAATAGTCAAAGGGAGGTAATCCTTAGAGAATTGGCAGAGGAGCTTGACCAAATATTTCCTCCTCACGTTTTTAAATCGGGTATTTAGCCACAGTAATGTGCCCCTATGAGTGCAACCACTGGGGCTGTAACTTTATGAGTTGTATTTTCTTCAGAATAATGGCCTCACAGTTCACCCATGCAGACAGAATTCCCTTCCTATTAAAGGCTAAGGATGGCTAATATTTCCTTGCATATATATGACATCTGTTCATGGACTGTTCTAGTTAAACTTCAGAGGGACACAGAACAAAACTGTCATGAGTGGGGGAAAGGGACCCGTACAGAAGAGGGGGTAAGAGGATATCAGAGTAAACAGGATGTACTTTATACGTGTTTCAAATTATCAAATAACAAATTTAATCAATAAAATTTCTCTATGAACCACAGACAAGGAAAGAAGTCCTCTTTTCTTTGATCGCTCAGCTGCTGATGGTTGTTTCAACTGGTCCCACCTCTTGGCGATTACAAATGATCTGAGAACATGGATGCACGCCTACCTCTTCAAGCTCCTGCTTGTGCCTCTTTAAGACACACAAGTGGGGATGGGATTGCTGGGTCATGTGTGGCTCTCTCTGGATTTTCTTGTTTCCCTCAGAGTCTGTGCCATTTCATCTTCCCACCGACAGCACAAAGGTTATGACTTCTCCAGGTCCAAGCTCTTATTAGCCTCCGCCACTTTCAATCGTTTTGACTTTAATTTTATGGCGACATATCCAAGTAAATGTAAGGTAATGCAGTGTTGTCATTTGGAATTATATTTATCTAATTATTAGTGATACTGAAAATCTTTTCCGATGCTTGTTGTTAATTGTATGTTTCCCTTAGAGGACTGTTCGTTCAAGGTCTTTGCCCATCTTTTAATCAATGCCTTGTTAGGTTGAGTTGTAAATAGTGACCGTATTTTCCAATATTAACCCCTATTAGATGTGGTTTAAAAACATTTTCTTCCATTCTGTGAGGGGTTTTTTTTGCCACTGTTGTTCTCTCTCTTCTTTCCTTCTCTCTCTCTCTCTCTCTCTCTCTCTCTCTCTCTCTCTCTCTCTCTCTCACACACACACACACACACACACATGCATGCACACACACATACAGATGCTCATACACACATACACACATGCACACAAGCACACATTCATACATGCATGCTCACACACATAAACACATGCACACACACGCACACACACACGCACACACACATGCATACCCATACACACTTGCACACAAATACACACACGCACACAAATACACACACACACACACACACACACGCAATACACTTTCCAGTTTAATGTAGCTTCATGTGACTTTTTTTGCTAACAACTCTTACGCTTTTAATGTCCTATCAAAAAAGCCACTGACTCAAGTCATGAAGCTTCCTCCCAGATATTCTTGATGCCTCATAAACCAGTGTTTATAGGTATGTCTCTAATGCATTCTTAGTTGTGTGCGGCATAGGATAAGGGTTTAATGTTCTTCTGCTGCATTGAAAGTCTGTTTGTCCAACACCATTTATTGAAGAAATTGTCCTTCCCCAGTGTATAGTCTAACTTCCTGTGGAATATCACTGATCACATATATGATGGTTCATAGGTGTTTCAGCCTCCTGATACATTCTTCAAAACCCATTCCTGACAGAAAAACCTACGGCTGCTTCTGCTTTCTTGCCTAAATTCAAACTGATGAGTTTAAGAGGCATCCTTGCTCTAGCAGCTCTGGTTTTAGAGAGTTCTTGGTGCCAAAAGTCTTTCTTTAATCTCAGAAACCTCCAAGACTCTTAAAGGGCACAGCATACTCTGGCTTGTCCCAAGCTTTTGTAAGTTATTGTACTGGTGACAAATAATGCTTTGAATTCTAAGAGAGTGTAACCTGAATTTCTTAATGAAAACACACTACACAGGAAGGGAAGTAATTTTTTTAAATTTCATTTTCTTACGGTTTAATTTTTTAGGATGTAACTGTTTTTTATTTTTTTAAAAAATTTCCCATACCCACTTCTCTCCCCCTCCCGCCCCTTCTCTCAGTCTTTCCCCTCCCTTCTCCCCTTCCCCTCCTGCTCACTACTCAGAGAAGGCAAGGAATCCCAAGGTGAGTCAAATCCAGTCGAGGCAGGGCCTCCCCCAAGTATCAAGGCTGAGAAAGGTTTTTTTCCCTGCTTTGAGAAGCCAGTTCATAGAGCCTGGATAGACTCTGTTCTGATTGCAAGAGGCTCCAGGAACTGCTCACGCCTTTCAAATGTCATCTACATTCAGAGTGTCTAGATCCATTCCATGAAGAATTTCCAGCTGTTACTTCAGAATAATTTTTAAAAGTTATTGGCAGATTTGAGGGCAGTTCAAAGCACAGTTGCTTCCCCAACCAACAGAGAGCTAGACTGAGTAGTGTCAGTACTGTGAACAGAAGATAGTTTCAGAAAAGTGAAAACTTTTTTCTTTCTTTTTTTTTTTTTTTTTAAGAAAAGTCCTTTCTATGTGCCCTAGGCTGGGCTTGAACTCACAATGTAGACCAAACTAGCCTCAAATTCTCAGTCCTTTGACCTCTGCTTCCTAGGTGCTAGAGTTACAGATATGCCTCACCAATACCAAAAACTGGGATAATTTCTATCATTGTAATGAAATGCATCAATGTCAATGAGTACTGAACTGGGAAAATAAATTGTGAAGATGTTTCTGTCCTTCCTGGGGCACACAGTAGAGTGCTGTAACTCGGTGGGTGCCTGGGAGCATAGTAAGTACCTTATACTCACCTAGGAGATTTATCTTAATGTGAAAGCCTCAGTTCTCAGGAACAGATTATCTCCAAGGTACTTAGTCACCAGACACTCATGAAGACAAATTCTCCTGCCAGAGAATCAGAGGCGCCTGTCCTGCCTGACCGATGGACGACAGATGGATGGATGGATGGGTGAGGGTTGCAGGATTTTTCACAATGTTTTATTTTCCACAGGAATCACTGAATTCCTGCACTTAAGATTCCCCACTTCCTTCATCCCTCAGTTACAAACAAAGAATGCAGACCAGAAGAACTTGGCTTCTGTTTTTATTCACGATGGTAAAAAAGGCACAGAGAGGAGTGACACATGTCCAAAAGTTGCAGAGCAGGTTCATGGCAGGGCTCCTACAAAATCTGCAAGTCCTTACCCTCTCTGAGGAATGGAAGGAGGTTGGGGTAGGAGGAAGATGGGAGAAGACTGGTAAAAGGGGATGGAGGGGGAACAGTGTTGGGTATGTTTTGAAAAAGAAATAAATAAAGGAGAGAAGGAAGAAAGAAGAATGGAAGGAAGGACAAACACACCTAACACAGGGCAAAAGTCACAGGACTGGAAGGATGCTGAACCATAATTGTCTTCAGCTGTCTCCAGAACACTGTGGTCAAAGCAGCAGGAGACTGAAGAGCCCAGGAAAGCTCATCTCTCCCTTGACCTGTTTTGGAACATGGCTGCTTCCACGATGCTGGCACTGAGCAGAAGTTACACTCATCATGCCCACATGTCCACCTTGATAGATTTAACCAACTGCAGACCCTGTCAGGATCAATCCTAACCATTAAGTTAGACTGAACCATTCTTGGAATAAAGCGCTTGCTGTATGTAAGAATAAAGACCTGAGTTTGAATCTCCAGCATCCATGTAAAAATCTAGATGTGGCACCATGTGTTTGCAATCCCAGGGAAAATACAGGGGACAGAAGTATCCCTGGAGCCAAAGACTAGCTAACATAGCTGAACTGATGAGATCCAGATTCAATGAAAGATCTTCTTTCAAAAAATAAAAGAGGAAAGCACCTGAGAAAAAATACCTGTCCCCACCCAGAATCAGCCTCTGACCTCCATATACATGTGAACTCAGATGCACATGTGCACACACCTATTAAGAAATACACAGACCACACATACAGACACATTTATTTTAATGTAAAAAAGAAAATTTCAATGTCCCAGTGAGAAGCCCACAAAAAATTAAATTAATATATAAAGATTTAGGTGTATAAATTAATTGCATCTCTATTTTTACAGTTATCATTTAGTTATAAATATTAAAAACATAATTGAAACCAGGCATCATTGTGCCCACCTGTAATCCCAACACTCAGAAGACTGAGGCAAGATTCTGAATAAAAGGCAAGCCTGAGCTACATGGGATAATTCATCTCAAAACAACCATAACAAGACCACATTTCATAAAGTTACTTATTGGCTGAAAAACTGACAGTGATGCAAAATGTTTGGAGTCATAATAGAGAGACTCAAGTCCCAGCTCCCTTATTTCAAATACTTCAGTGCGTTAGTTAATGTTATCTCCTTTGTAAAATGAGTAGTAAGATTCAGCTCACAGTGTTGTGGCTATTAATACTAAACACACATCAACACCTTAAACTATTGCTTAACAAATAGTATACGTATTTAGGGGTGGGGAATGGTGGTTGTTGCAGTCTCAATATTTATTACATTCTCTTCAAAAGTTTTATTATTTTATTTCATCTGCATGGGTGTTCTGTCTGCATATATGTATCTGGTGCCCACAAATGCCAGAAGAGGGTTTCAGGTCCCATGGAACCGAAGCTATGGATGACTGTGGGTTGCCATGTGGGTGCTGGGAATGAAACCCAGGTCCTCTGGAAGACCAGTCAGTTATCTTAACTGCTGAGTCATCTGCCCTGTCCCGATTATTAAACACTTTATGCAAACAGTCCACATGCACGCTGGACACCAGTGTCCACCACCTGAATATCTGAATTATACCGTCTCAGTTAACTGCTTTACAAACACCCAAGGCCAATGAGTTTATACAGAGGACGGGTGTATTTGGGGTCAGAGTTTTAGATGTTAAGTTATTTCGACTGCTCCTAGGTAGTAAGGCAGCCCGTCTGTCAGGGAGTACATGAAGAGGCAAAACTGCGTGTCCCAGGAAGCTAAAAGGAAAGGAGGAAGAGATGGGTGTGAAGAAGGGGGAAGAAAATGAAGAGGTAGTCGAGAAGAAAGGGGGAGGGATAAAGAGGAGGGAGAGACGATGACTGGGGTCCCACTACCCCCTTAAGGACAGGTCCCCAACATGTAAGACCCCTTCCTAGCATTTCCCTATTGAAGGTTCCACCAACTCCCATTAACCCCATACTGAGGACCAAACATTGAACACATGACCTGTGGGGTAAACTTAAGAGCAACTATCCCATACACTGTTGAGCATGTGACACATCTGGAATCTAGGTATGACATCACTAACCCAAGTGTTAAAATAGCCACCCACATGTGTGTTAGAACAGATGTGTTGCCCTGCTTATCCAGCAGATGTGCATTCTGATCACTGCAGGATGCTTTCTTGCTGTTCAAAGCAATCCTTAGGACAGTTGTTTCTAACAACAGCCAACAGTCATTATTACATAGTCATATCTGCTGCTATAATTACTAAGCTTACATTCAATTTCCTGCCATTTTTTTTTCTGCCAATTCTGTGATCCCTATAAACATTCCAAACAAGCACTGATTGGGGTCAGCACGGGCTAATGCAGTTTTCCCAATTAATTGTGTAGTCCCAGGTACATGAGAGCCCATCTCATAAGATGAGGTGCTTTGTAAGCATCTTTCTGAGAGCTCTCTGAGACAAGGGCTCTCTCTGTCTTCTGTTTGAGTGTGTTGGAAGCCTGGCACCTCTATGCATTGCTCCTCTGGTGCTATTTCTTGGGTACTGGGTTTATTAAACTAGTACCCTAGCACATAAATAAATAAATGACTCATCTTCCAAATAGGAGAGCAGGCCATTTTGGAATGCAAAAACTCAGGTCTGAATATTGAGGTAAGAGAAGAGACAAAGTGCAGACCAGTCCAGGGACTAGAGAAGTGGTCAGCATATGTATCCTAAGGAAGCAGAGGCTGGACCCACCCTCACTTGCTGAGGATGAATCCTCACCAAGAATATGCCTGGTGAACAAGCCATTTAAGCTGTCTGTGCCCTACTCTCCTTCTTTTTAAGATGTAGATAATAACACACACTTGAGAGGAATATTTTAGGAATTACATTGGCGAATGTCCTTAATCTGCTTACTATTGCACCTTACCGTGAGATAACTACTATATACATACCACTCCCTATGACCAGGACAATTACTGTAGTCTATACACCATGTATGATCACTATGCACTTATGCTCTCTGCTGCTCCTTGTCTTCTGTCGTTTAACACCCTCTTCCTTTTTTTCTTCCTCTTCTCTCTCCTTCTCCCTTTTCTAGGAGCCAAGAAACAACAGAAAACAAACCCCAAATGGTGTTTTTCTTGAACCAATTCACCCTCCTCAGTACAACCTCATCCAGCAAGAAGTACACACTCAAACTGTGAAGACCACAGGGCTGCTGAAAATATGAACACATCAGAGATGAAAACTCTCCTGAAATCACTTCCCCTTGACTCCGCTACTGACCTACCACCATGGAGTCCATGCAAGAAACACAAAGTTCAGTCCAGGACTGGACGAGGCTCTCAGCGGTAGTAGAGAATCAGAGGCAATATGCAGTGGTGAACTCAACAACACAAGCACAGTGCAGAGAAAAGTGCTATGCAGAGTCCAGGTAGGCCTCCTGGAGGAGGAGGCTCTGATAGGAAAAGACAAGCATGGTGTATGCCCTAGCCAAATGGCTCAGTAAGTAATGAACAAAGACATGATGGTATAACATGTAGGGTTTGTGGCTAACAAGAAAGTCAACTATGACTATCTTTCTCGTAACGAGAAATTTTCTGGAAGACTTCTGGCAAATTTCTAAAGAGAAAAAGACCAATCTTTCACAAAGCAGGCTCTAGAACAGTTCTGGCTGGTCAGGAAGTAAAGTTCACCAACATCTTTTAGTTTCAACACTGTGGTCAGGTACTACCTAAATCCCATGGCATTCCATCTCACAAGCTTTGGATGCTGTCTCAGAACTCCTGAAAAAATCTCCATGGCAGGAGAGTCAGGTGGCTGCATCCGGGTTACCTCAAACTGCTAATTGGGGTTTGACTATCTTTCTTTTTTAATTTACCAACATTCATCTTAATGGGAGATTCCTAAAGTTATTTAGCAAGATTGTCTTCCAAAACCAGACACAGAGTGATAAAAAGGATGAAGCTGAAAAGGTAGAAGAAGATGGTCTTTAGGGTGCACGCCAGAGTTCCATTATGAAAACACCTGGGTCAGTGGTAGGGTGCAGTGAGTTAAAGCTTGCTGTGAAAGCCTGAGGATCTGGGTTCAGTTCTCAAAACCCATAAGAGCAGAAGAGATCTGACTCTGAAAATGTTCCTCAGCCCTCTCCGCAAACTCATACACACACAATAAGTAACACTGCTGAGGAGAGAGATGACTCCGTGGATGAAGTACTTACTGCTGCATTAACAGGAAAACTGGAGTATGGATCCCCAACACCCATATAACAACAGTCATAGCACTATTCTATGGTCCTGGTACTCACACCTGGGAGGTGAGGAAGGGATAATTCCCAGACATGTTGGATGACTATACTAGCCAAATTGGTAAAACTCTGCCTCAGCAAATAAAAGAAGTGAACAGTGATCAATCATGAAGATACCCCATGTCCTCTGGTCTACACAGAGAGGGGGGAGAGGGAGAGAGAGAGAAAGCCAAGCTCATAAATGCACACTCACACATAGGTGTACACACACATACATACATACATACATACATACATACATACATACATACATGAATGCACATATACTCATATATGCATACATATGCACACACATTATACATGTATGCATACACAGATGTACATGTGTACACACATATATACATGCTCACAGACACACAGACATATATACACACACAACTGCACAAACACACAGTTAATTTGACAATTACAAATTAAGTTCCAGCACTGTGAAAACAGATACAAGTGTGATGTTGACCTTGCCTGCAGTATAACAAAAGCTAGCTTAGACTACGAACGGTGCCATCCATCCAATCAGCACTAGCAATCCCATGATGATATGTATAGGTGATATCCTTCTTGTCATATGTCATTTCTTCTAAAACACATGGAAAAGTCGTTTTCATCCATCTAGCAACTAAGTCATGAACTACACCGTTACTTGGAGAAGATTACCAGCAGCTCCCAACTCCTTTCCTGCTTTAGGATTCACAAAGCATTTTCTAAACCATGCTTGACCTGTGGATAGTGTTCCTCCCCCCATATCTCAAAAATAATGCACAACCATTCTGGTCTGGGGGTGTATGAGGGATTACAGAAACATATACCACTAAAAGCAAATTTGGTAAATCCTACTGGAGATGAATACACTGGTGAATGTGCACAAATAGTGTCTGCAATGTAGTTTAGAAGTAAATTCAAGGAACTTAAATATGCAATGACACAGGCAGGGTTCTTAAATAAATTTGGAATAGTCATTGGAATGGAAAACCCTGAAGCTTTTAGAAAACATGATTTGAGAAATATTTAATGATATGGGAAAATGTTTTTCAAAAAGCATATGAAGAAACATATTTATGTGTATTTGTATGCATGCATGACTTCCCCTTTGTTCCCTGGTAGATACGTCTATTGTGCATATTCTCCTGCATGAATATGCATTGTTTTTACCATCATAAATCATGCTGTAAATAGAAATCATTTAAAAAGATATTCAGTTGATGAGAGAAACATGCACACTGGTCAGAATTCTAAGTCTGCCTTCTGCCGTGGAGCTCACATGATCTGAGACCAGTTTCTTAATTCTCTGGAATCTAGTGACAATATCTCTGAATTCCTGGGGGGGTGTTGAAAATTAGATCAATTAATTAGGGAAAGTGCCTAATCTAATTCTTGGTTAGAGTAGGCACAGAGTAAATGGCAGCTTCTCACCTTTCCAATGCCCTTGCCTAAGTTCCCTGTGTGGAAAGGTGCTCTGGGCAGGGCACTGATGTGGGATTGACTGGGCTTTTTTGTGGGAATTATAACAAATTACCATAAGCTGGTAACTGAAGACAAGAGAAATCTATTCTTTCCCAGGTCTGAAGGTTCAAATGAAGTTGTTCAAATGAAGTTCAAATGAAGGTGTTGGCTGAACCCTGTTCCCAACAATGGCTCCAGGAAAGAAGCTTTTGCTACCTTGTCTCATGTCTTCCTCCTGTTGGCCACTATTAGCCTTCCTTGGTTAATAGATGCATCACTCCAACATCTACCTTAATCTTCATGTGACCTCTTCCCCTGGGTATCTGTGAGTCTTTTCGTCCATGTGCTGCTTGCATTTTTGTCAGCTTGGCACAAACTGAGACATATCTAAATATAGGGAACCATGATTAAGAAAATATCTCCATAAGATGAGCCAATAAGCAAATTTCTGGGACATTTTCTTAATTAATGATTGATGTGAGAAGGCCATCAATTATAGAGGCTGCCGTCCAAAGGCAGGTGTCACTGGATGGTATTATAAAGTACGCAGAGCAAGCCATGAGAAGCAAGTTGCTAAACGGAGCTCCACATGGCTTCTGCTCCAGTTCCTGCCTTCAGGTTCTTACCTTGAGTTCCTCTGACTTCCCTCAGTGAAAAACTGTGACTTGAGAGTTGTATGATAAAGTAAACTCTCTCCTCTGCAAGTTACCTTTGGCCATGGAATTTTCTCACAGCAATAGAAAGCCTAAATAAGATCGCCTATCAGTCATATTAGACTGACACCCATTATAACCAGCATAGCCTCATCTTAATAAATCAGAGAAATAAGGACTCCAAATCATTTCCAAATAAAGTCGCGTTCACAGGTACCCACACTTAGAATTTCTGCATACACTCTGAGGAGACACAGTTCAGTCCGTAGCTGATAACAGTCCTTCCTATTTAGCCTATATAGCATATACAGGAAGGTGGAGATAAGTGTCTCTGAGAGGTCAAAGGTATAAATGAAAGCCCAGAGCCATTGTGGAAACTGTATCTACTCCCACAGGAGACATATGTGCAGAAATGGGCTTGTTGCCAGGTGTCCCATGTTCTTCCTGGATTATCCCCAGCTCCTGTCTTTTCCAACATTCCATTTAGGCGACTACTAACTTTAGTGCTTCTCTGTTCTCCCTGGATGTGTGTGGTCCAGAGAGAATTACTTAACATTAAGACTGCTTTCTTCTTTCCTTTAGTTTTCAAAAGTCTAAACTTACTGTGGAGAGTTTACCATGAAAGTCTGGGGCAGAAGTCTGAATTTGAGGAGAGTTAAGCATGGAAGGGAGGAAGCTTCCCATCTTGGAAGAGTTCAGAGGGAATTGCTGGGCCACCATGATTTGCAGAAGCATTTAAGGAGGGACAGGTCAAAGACAAGATTTTGAACAGAGTGTAACCAAGGCCAGCTAGACCTGGAAAAGGGCTCCCAGCCTCAGAAAGAAGCAGAATCATGAAGGGTATCTCAGTTAGGGTTTGTTTCTATTTCTGTGAAGAGACACCATGATCACAGCAGCTCTTATAAAGGAAAACAGTGCATCAGAGCTGGCTTACAGTTTCAGAGGCTTAGTCCATTGTCATCATGAGGGGAAGCATGGTGGCATGCAGGCAGACATGGTCCTGGACAAGGAGCTGGGAGTTTGACTTCTTGATTTATAGGCAGGAGACTGTGTGTCACACTGAGTATAATTTAACCATAGGAAATATCAAAGCCTGCTGTCACAGTCAGTGACACACTGCCTACAACAAGCCCACACCTATTTCAACAAGACCACACCCCCTAACAGTGCCATTTCATCACCAAGCATTCAAACACATGAATCTATAGGGGGCATACCTATTCCAACCACCACAAACGAATTAAGGGGATGTAACAGAAGGCTTCCTGAGAAAACCATAATGACTAGAATAAGTGTGAATATCTGGAGATATTCACAGAATAAATGACTAAAATTTAAGATCTCAGCTCCCTGTGGGATCAGAATCAAAGTCAAGGTGATGTAAAGATGAGAAATATAGAATTTCTTGTACACACAAAGGTGTGACTTGGGAGTCAGCCCTACTTCATTCTTGACACCTAAATAATGTCCTATAAGCATTACAAGGGACCTCCCAGACCTTGCCATCTCAGACTCTAACCCTTTAAAATCATCTATGGGTGTGGAGATGTAGCTTCATGAGTAAACCACTTTCCATGCAAGTGTGAGGTCCTGAGATGGAGCTCTAGAACCCACACAAAGAAGCCCAGAATGTTAGTATGCAAGTAAAATCCCGGCACTGGGGAAGTGGACAAAGGGAGATTCCTGAAGCTTGCTGGCCAGGAAAGAGATCATTTCTAAAGCAAAACAACATAGAGAGCAACTGAGGAAGATACCCAAGGCTGACCTTCACATGCACACCCAGACATGTATACACATACCATACTAATGTACTGGCTTAAACACACACACATGCACACACATACACACGCACACGCACACGCGCACACGCACACGCACACACATACACACACACACACGCGCGCGCGCACACACACACGCACACGCACACGCACACACACACATACACACACATACACACACGCACACACACACGTGCACACACACACGCACACGCACACGCACACACACACACACACGCACACACACACACGCACACACACACATGCACACACACACGCACACACACGCACACACACATGCACGCACACGCGCACACACGCACACACACACGCACACACACGCACACACACATGCACGCACACGCGCACACACGCACACACACACACACACACACACGCGCGCACACACACACACACACACTGAACCTATGACACATGCATTCTGATGCCTCTCCCTGCAGGATGCCCTCTCCCTCTGAATGACCTCCAGGACCACTATGTGAAAAACTTTGGTCCATGTCAAGGACAAGAATCTGTGGCCGCTACCAGTTATATGACAGAGCTCCAGAGAGGCTTTGTGGGTATCGTACACCTTACTCTATTCTTCTGTGATGGAGCCACAGAAATGAGGCATTCAAAGCGGACTTCTGGCCCAAGGACTTTTCCATGTAAATGAGGAAGAGTGTGATGGGAGACAGTACTAGATTGAGGGAGCTGAATTACAGGAAGCTCCTAGACTTTCTCAGGTAATGGTGCATCCTATGAAGCGAGGAGCTTTTCTGGCCTGTGTGAGTCATGCCAGATCAGCTGCTAGAAGTCTCTCTTGTGAAGTAGCATTGAGTATCAGTGGGCTTGAGGGAGGCTCAAGATCTCAGGTGTTCCTACACTCTTATTTACAGAAGGTTCAAAGACCAGAAGAGAGCTAACACTGCCTGAGGCCTGCCCAGGCTGACAATATACACTTATCTAGCCATCTCCTAGGAGTTCTTATACAGATTTTCCAGTGAGAAGTGAGAAAACTGAGGCAGGAGAATCCAGGTGCCAGCATCGCCTGGCTCTGCCACAGACTGGAGTCTGTGTTGTGGTTTGGATCTAAATATCTCTAAAAGGCCTATGTGTGAAGGCTTGGTCTGATGTGAGAATGTCTTTCCGTAGGCTGTGAAAAAGGGGGGGGGGGCTGTTTTGGCCATGGAGGGCATCTTAGAAGTAGACTTGGAAAAAAAAATAACGAAAAGTAGTGAAAAGCATTCCAGTGAACAGAAGGAGCATGTTTAGAGGTCCTTTGACAGGAAAAAAAAAATAGCATATTTTATCACCAAACCAACCAGGGCAGTGAGTACCAAGATTTAAGAAATAGCACTTGATAAACTACTGTAGATGGCCTAGGCCTGGATAGATCTCACAGTGTGAGAATCATAGTCTACTTAAAGGCCAAGCCACTAAAGAGATTAAGCTCTAAATGACATGATCCGATTCACCCAGGCCAAGTATGTCACAGAGATTTTTGCACAGAGGGGATCAATAAACACTAAGGAACATCTGAATAAATAGACTGGAGCTAGGTTTCAGAAGAGATGGTAACTACTGAACTACAGAACAGGAGTAAGATCTAAGCTTCTGTCTGAGAGAATAGTTCTCTTCTAATCCAAATTCACTTCCATACCTCTCAACCTGAGCAGCACGTGGAGCTGCTGAGAGCCACAGGAACTTTCTGACAGACTCATTTCAGGGATCACTATCAAATGCCTCTATTAGGAATGCTCAGAGACTGTATTAGCATGATCCAATATTTACAAAAATGACACTCTGCTATAATAAGGGGCTGAGATAATTAAGATTAGAAGTAATCATCATGCCTTAGGGAGGGGATGCGGGAGGGGAGGAGGAGGCAGATATCTTGCCAGGTTGCTGCCCAGAACCTTGGTTTCCTAATCTGTAAAATGGGAAGGATAACAAGAAGGGGATGTGATCAGGATAAACATGTAATCAGGAAACAATGTGCCAATTTAAATTATTGTTCATGCCTTTATTACTAACCTCTTCAGTAAGTGATCCATCCATGCACCCTTCCAGCACATTGTTCCATAGATGCTACATATGTCATGTCATACCACACCCCACAGGTGCTGAAGGTGAAGCGGAGAATAAGGCTACTGTGGTCCCCATCACATAGATTTGTCATCTGGGATAAGGAACATTAGTCACAATGTGTGTGAGAGAGAAATGTGCTAAATTTAGGGGGATTTTTACCAAAAGCCACCCCAAACCAAATGGGAAGGACGGTGACAGCAGAGCAGAGTAGAGGGCAGGGCTCCCTGGGAGTACTGTGTGAGTTCCGGAGGCAGGGGAGCCAATGTGAAGCAGTCACGGAGAAGCAGAACTGGAGAGGGTAGAAGCTGAGGTGGGTGGGATACGCTGTCAGGGTCCTGAGGGACAAGGGAACTCTATCTTCTCAGAGGATCAGGAGACCTCAAAGTCCTCAAGTCAGAAACTGGAGATGGAACAAGGGACAACGGAGATGAGCAGTCATTCCAGGAAAAATCCCTTGGCTTCTGTTCAGATTGAACTCAAAAGAATGACTCAAAGGATCAGAACAAAGGTCCCCGGGTTTCCAGAAGAGAGGCAGACATGGTCTGCACCAGAAAATGAGAATCTCTGCAAAGAAACCAGGCAAATCTACAATAGAGTCAGGGCTGGGAGATATTAGAATAAAGAGAGCAGCATACAGGAACAGGGTTGACAAGTATAGCCGCTGGTATATTCCAAAGAGTGAGTAGACATGGGGGGAAAAGGCAAATGAAGAGTTAACTTTTAGCTGGACATATTGGTAGACACTCGCAAGCCCATCACTTAGGAGGAAGCAGGCGATCCTTGAATTCAAGGCTATCTCAAAAAGAAAGGGGAAAGTAAGAAAGGGAAAGACCAGTCAGAAAACACATGTATATGCATTAGTACACACGAGAGAGAGAGAGACATACACACACTAAGATTGCATACAATTGTATACATATATGCATTTACTCTCATGTATTTACATTTATACACTGATGCATACACACATGGATGTGTGCACACCCATCCCCTATACACAAATGCATACAGATATTCACACATATACATACACTAGAAGATCCAGATTTTATCGACTTCAAAGATGCTCAAGAGAGGAGAGGACATGTAGAAATAGTGACACACACTATTAATGCCAGCATTCAGGAAGGAGAGACAGACAGATCTCCAGGAGTCCAACAGATGCCTGATCCACAAAGTGAGCTCCAGGCTGGCCTTGATGTTAATTAATTAAACACAAGTGTTTTTATCTCTTGAGATCCTAACGTGATGAATGATGAATGACTGGGACACTATAGGAATGAAGTCAGCATTGTTATAAACCACAATGGGGCAACAGATATGTTTTTCCCATGCTGTGTTACTCAGTGGGATATGTGACCGTTGATACCTCTGCTCAGACAGAATAAGATCCCATCTAATCTGAAATTCCCAATTCAGTACCTTAGACTTGTTTCTTTTTGAGATAACCAAGGTCCTCCTGAGAAAACAGACATGATGCATGCCTTAGTAGAAAACATGCAAACTGAGTCAGGGATCTCCTGCTTTGAAGTTAAACTCAAATTCAGTGAGAACACTTCTTCCCCCAAATTATTCTGAGTATTTTCTCTGCCTTCACCTACTGACACCCCAGAAACCCTCTCCCCAGAGTTGGTCAAGAGGACATGGCAGTGGAGTCACAGGTGATGATGGTGTTATAAGTGTTCAGATAGAACCAGAAACAATAATGTTGGAGAAGCCTTCTATGAGGAGAATACAGAACAAGCCCATAGAATTATAGCACTTAAAGCCAGATTGAACATGTCCTTTAACTAGTTGGCTTTCCCACTGTTTAAAAGGATGATTGTAACTTTCACATCCTGGTTTACAGCACCAGCCAAAATTGCTTGCATGTCTTTCCGATTCACCAACTCTGACACTGTTCTCATTTAGTAGGTGTATACCTCATGCAAAGATTACCCCTAAAATCCAGCAGGTTCATTTCTCACAGGCATGCACCATGCAGACATCCATCAAAAATTTGCATTGGTTAAATAAGCTTGATATTCTGGATGTTAGGACACTCAACAAAGTGGAAATAATTTAACAGTGGAAATTCCCAGATGTATGTGTACAACCTGAACTTATGTGGCATAGAGGAAAGGAGTAAACTCATCTCTTTCTAAACTGTTATTACCATCAGACCTCACAGCAAAACTCCAGTGCATAGATACAGCCTAAAAATCTCTGAGTAAAAATAATCTGAATCCTGATGTGGTTTGTGACTATCACTCCATTCTAAAAAACTCACTTAGCCTTGTTTGAATACATCTAAGGATGGGCAACTCACGATCTTCTCTCACCTCAATTCATAAAAAGCGCTCCCCTCCCCCTTGAGACATTGCAAAAGCCAGCCACCTCCATATCAGCCCTAAACATGATGGGTTACATACCTGTGGGCACAGCTGGGTCCAGCATTGGCTTTTCCCAGGTGTTAATCTGCTCCCAAGTAAATCCATTGGTCCCCAGAGCCACGCTATATCCACAGTTGCTGTAGTGTTCATCAAAAGAACAGCCACCTGCAGATGAAAGAGAGATGGGTAAGTACTACCCCGTGCATAAACCTAGCTTAGTTACCCCCTCCCCACCAGCTTTTCATTTACAGCTTTGAATTTCAAATTATAGAGAGGTGTTACTGGGGAAAAAAATAACCAAACTGAAGAAGAAAGGCAAGAGGAGGAGAGAAGGGGGAGAAGAGGAGAAGGAGGAAGAGGAGAGAGGAAGGAGATAAGCCCTAAGCAGGCAAATTGAATTTTTATATATTCTTTGGTGCTCCCAAGAAATGTTCTGGCATTGACAAGCTCCATCCACCACCACCACCCCCACCACCTTGTAAGAAAGTTAATAAGGCTAGTTAATTAATTTCAATCTTATTTCCTGAGAAAGTAAACAGCAACGTCTCATTCTGAACAGGAAAAATGAATGTCAGGACACGTCTCTGTAATGGCCTCCTGGTACAGGCAAAGGGTGCTGGGAAGCTGCAGATCAAACAGAACCTTCAGAGTCCAGCGGGACCACAACATACCTCAGCTTTGCAAAACTCTGAGTTTGGACTACCTCGTTCACCAAAGGGTTTCCCTATGTGTGGAAGGGAACATCCACCTTACAATGTGTCATCAAATTGATTGACTACAAAAGGTAAACACAGAATACACTCGGCCTGCCTCACACACATGTCCACCTTCTTCCTTGTAAACAGACTGAAAACCCCTGAAGAACAAACTGGTAAGTAATTAGACAGCTGTGCATTTGGAAGACGAGAAAGTCAGCAGAGAATGTTCCTAAATTCTCACTCAAAGTTCAAACCCCCCTTCATTTGACATTATGCTGTGTCCATTTCATATTGGCAAAAGTAAACTTAGCATCTACTTGGCCTGTAAGTCAATTCAAGGTGACAATGCAAAGGACAAAGAATTAGAAGAAGTCTCCAGCGAGGGGAGCTGCTATAACCAGAGAGACAGGGGCCCAGTGTTCTGAAGGAGGTTGCAGGGCTCTGGAGGAGAGGAGGAATTTCACAGGTGGAAGGCCAGAGGAAGGAGAGCACAACCTGCTTCACAAAAGGAGCTGGCACCTGCTGGCCTGAGCCATGCCCAGGCACATTCTGGTCCATCTTTTCCCTGTGCTGTCTCCTTGGGGTTGAGGACTCTGCCCTCCTCTAAACACCCATATGTCCTCATCACACTTTTATCCACATTCACTGTAGGCCTCCTATGTTAGAAATCACACACACCCACACAGACACACAGACACACACAGACACACACACACACACACACACACACACACTCACACACAGACACACACAGACACACTCACACACACTCACACACACACTCACACACACTCACACTCACA
This sequence comes from Phyllotis vaccarum, assembly GCA_033318265.1. NCBI lineage: Eukaryota > Metazoa > Chordata > Mammalia > Rodentia > Cricetidae > Phyllotis > Phyllotis vaccarum. Next base: position 189,331,916 of record JARWLC010000001.1, read on the forward strand.
CACACACACTCACACACACAGACACACACAGACACACACACACACACACACCCCAAGGAAATGGTATTACAAGGAGGGATTTTGAGCAGATGCTTAGGTTACAAGGGTTTAGCTCTCATACAGGGGCTTTGTGTCCCTTCGAGTGAGGAGCAGAGAGGGAGAATGGTCAAGAAGAGCACATTAGAATACCTGTGACAGGAAAGCAAAAGGTGGCCTATTGTGAGAAAGGATGACAGGAGAGGGAGGGGGAGGGGAAGAAATCAATGAGAACCAACTGCATGTGAAAATGTCACAGAAAACTAAACAAAACCAATGGAATGTAAATAAAACAAAAAGGAGGCCATACAGAGAACAAGCCATCATCAGATCCGGGACCCGCTGCTGACTTGATTGTAAACTTCCAAGTCTCCAGAACTGTCTTTTTTTTTTTTTTTTTATTGCTCATAATCACCCAGCATAAGGTATTTTGTTATAGTCACTTGAGCAGGTTATGACATAACCCCAGTGAATGCTGGGCTAAGCAATAGAGGACTGAACCCATTCCAGAGCTGCAGGAGTTGGGGGGGGGGGGGCTTTGCATTAAAAGGACTTACACAAACACGATCATCTTGAGGGAAACAAAAAGGTAAAGAGATAACAAAACCGAAATCTGCAGGAAGGCCAGTGGGAAATTTCTTTGGTAAAAAGAGGGTGGGAAGTGACTGATATCTTGGTGGAACAAAAAACAAAAAAAACAAAAAACAAAAACAAAAACAAAAAAAAAAAACTTGCTTTTGTGAGCTTACTCGCTAATTCAACAACAGATACAGTGCTGGCACTGGATACATCCAGAGAGAAAAATGAAGCTTATGAAGGCAGAATGATAATAAACAAGCAAGTTAAAGGATAATTACAAATGTAAGCGTGCACTCAGAGGCCACAGTAGGGAGTGGGTGAGAGAATCACCAAGTTGGAGTGGTTCAGGATTTCTAAGCATGAATTGGGGGCAGATCTGCTCTACAAAGACCCTCCACCATGCCAGTCTCTCAGAGATGGTCGCTACGTATAGAAAGTGTCTCCAGCATGAAGTCCTCAGTTTCTCTGATACTGCAAGGGCCTTCGAGGCTGAGGGTACAGGAGAAAGCTCTCAATGACAGAAGGAGTGACGGTGGAAGGCTCACACAGAAGAGCTAATGGAGAGCAATCCAAAGCAGCACCATATTCTATCTTGAGCTGCTGTTTTCTTAGAATAGCCAGAATCTTTCTGTCTGAGTTTGCTGTGGCTTATGCATATCTTCAATGTCTCTCTACAAAACAGTAGATACAGACCCCCCCTTCTCTCTCTCTCTCTCTCTCTCTCTCTCTCTCTCTCTCTCTCTCTCTCTCTCTCTCACACACACACACACACACACACACACACACACACATGTGTGCATGTTAGCTAGGCACATAGAAAGACCTCTGTTCACACTATATCATAGACACACACACACACACACACACACCTGTATCTTATCCAGACACACAATCAGGCCTCTGTGTCACACTATATCACACACACATACACACCTGCATCTTATCCAGGCACACAGTCAGGCCTCTGCATTATACTATATCATACACACACACACACACACACACACACACAGAGAGAGAGAGAGAGAGAGAGAGAGAGAGAGAGAGAGAGAGAGAGAGAGAGAGAGAGAGAATGAGAGACTCCTGCATCTCCGCCAGGAATACTGAACCAGGGGAACTGAAGATCCCATTTGTCCTTGTGTGAAACCTAAAATCCAGAACATACTCAGGAGATGCTATCTAATTGTTCACTGGCCCGCTGTATCAGCATGCTACTCCCAGAAGCAAGATGTGCAGCATGGGGATGCTGAGGACAGGGTAGAAGGAGGGAGTGATAGAGCCATACTTTAATTCCCCACGTGTTCATCTACCTAAATGTGTACGAATCTGAGCTTTGGACTCCCTCTGTCAATGGAGAAAAGCTTCCAGGTACTGGACACTGTGTTTTCATAATAAAAGCCAAACTGTTTGAGGAAATGACAACCAGTCCATGAACATAGATCAGACAAGAGCCTCTGCAGGAATATCCGTGGCAGACCTAATATCCCATAATAAAACACCACCCCTATCTGAAGGTACATCCGCACAAGGAATGCACCGTGAGTCTCATGAGAATGCTTCTCATAATCTTTCTCAATACAAGTTGATAACATCATCCAAACATACACACATCAGGGGAAACAAACCACTGTGGCCTAGTGCCAGCTGACAGAGATACCTCTTCCCTGCTCACGTGGCTTGATGCACTGTTCAAACTAGTAAGAAGAAATGATACACTTAAGGATGATTTCCTAAGCAGTAATTACTGTATTTTCTTCCTCTCAGACAACAAATAAAGAACCAGATGGTCATGAGCTTGAGATTGGGTACTCTGACAGCAGGTGATATAGCCCACTACAGACAACTTCCTAACTATTCCCATCCATCCCCCATTTAGTTTTTGGTTATACAGAAACAAGATGGCCAAAAGGAATCTTCTTGTTATAAGATCTAAGTATTCTAGAGGATCAGAAGTAACTAAGAACTCCCAGGGGCCATAGAGACGTCAACATGGCAATATGCCATGGTGCCATGAATACTAGTCACCAGGAAAGAAGCGAAGAAAACCAACGCCCCCCCCCCAAACCCAGTGCAGGAACATTCATCCAGCCCATGTCCTGAACACTTCTTGTAGGTGTTGATCACCCGAAAATTACATCCATCTGTCTTCCCTAGAGACCATAGCACAAAGGGCTAGCCGTCTCTGTAGGTATTTGTGGCAGGACACTTAAGGAAGCTATATGATTGGAAAGAATCCCCAAAGAAACTCATTTGGACACTGACCTCAGTGAGACATAAGGAGCATGCAGTGTCAGATAACTGATATCAGCCTTAGCATGGTCATTTGGGGAAGAAATAACACTTTGCCTCTACCTCCACCCCAAGAACTAGCTCAAACTGCCTCCAGAAGCCACCAGAAGCCACCATCCAGCCTGATGGAGACTCACAGAATCACAGGAGGACAGGGAAGGGCAGCCACCATCCACAGGACTCTCCTCTTGAACAGATGAGCTATTTCACTGGGCAGTTTACGGTCAAAATGTGGCAAAAGCCCCAGATGCTCCTGATGCCAGTCAAACATGAAAAGTCAACGGAGAAATGGAAGACTGTAGCAAGGAAATTGGATTTTGAAAATCCATTTGGATTTGGTAATGTATAGCATATCAGCTTCTTTAAGGAAGTAAAAATAGTGTGGGATACATACTTAAGTAGACATTAAAGCATAAATAAGGTTTATAGTGCCAATCAGAATTTTTTTTTAAACATGAGCTCTTCTTTTGAAAATGAGAGAGGAATAGAATTCAATAAAAATATAAATGTGCCTGCCTCTGCATTTCTCAGATAGGATCCTATGTATTCCAGAGCAGAATTAAGTTCAGAAGAGGGACAAACGATTTGTTACCTGCTGCTGTGTGCCAGGCACTGTATGTGAGCCATGTCAATGTATATGTAAATCTGTTTGCATATGGAAGCAGAAAACCCCAATACCCTTTTCAAAGGCAGGGCTTGGCAAACTTTTCTACAAAGGGGCCAAGAGTTAATCTCTTTAGCTTTGTGGCTACATGGTCTGTGTCACAGCTGCTAAGCCCTGCCCTTATAATACAAAGGCAACCATAGTCAGTACAGAAGCAAGCAGGTGTGGCTGTATTCCCTTAAAACATTATCTGTAATAATGGAGGTGTGCCACATTTTGCCCAAGAATTGTCATCTGTCAGTTCTTGATCTAGGAAATAAACATTGACCTCTCCTACACAGAACTCCCAGAGGACTTACCCAACTGAAGAATAAGCATGATATCAGAGTTAGCAATAACAGCAATGATGCCCCTTTTTATTAATAACTGTTTATGATCAGCCATTACCTACACTTGCTTAACTCTGCTGCTGTGCCTATCCCATTTTACAGATGGAGCATCATGGACCCCCTAGAAACAGTTTTAGCTCAAGAAAAAAGAGGAAGCAGCACATTAGCCCTGGCACTGTGGAACTGAAGCTTTCCGAGGCTCCAGCACAGCCTCTTTTAAAATACTCCATATCCAGACTCTGAGTCCCATCCTGCTTCTAGAATAGAAAGTGGTGCCTTTAATATCCAGCCGTGAAGCTAAGTGAAGACAGGAAAGTAGGTCAAACATAAAAAAAGAAAATTATTCTTAAAAAAGGTAGGGATTTGCCTTCAGTTTTGCTCTATACGATCAGTACTACTGGTGGGGAAACTCACAGTGTTGATAAACATGACCAGAACCTGAGCTATCTGGCATGAGGAAAGCAAAAATCACTTCCTACCCTGGCCTGTGCAGCAAGAACAGAACACCCTAGGAACCCACAGAGCACCATGCACTTGGAGTTCAGAGGACATAACTGGTGGCAAAGGGTGTGAGACATTTTGGGTTACAGAATAGTGTTTTTCCAATTCCAGGTCCCAAAGTTTTAAGAGAACATAAGCAAGTCTCCACCAAAGTGAAGGCACAGCATGAGCTTGACTTTATTCAATGGGTAGCTGAATACATTAACATAGACCTTATTCATGGTGGAGTGCGAGCCTGGAGCTCTCACAGGGAAAACACAGTCCATATATGCCTTTCTCTTAAAAGTCACAGCAAACTCAGTAAACCTTTCACTGCGGGGAAGGACCAAAGGCTCAGTGTTCAGGCTGGACCTTTGAGGAACATTTATCCCAATTCTGCAAAGGTGGAGACTTGAACTTGAGTGAGACAGGAAGTCAAGTAGTGAGCTAAAGAGAAACCATCAGGCCACCATGGAAGAGAGAAGGTGAGCACAGGACAGACAGGCAGATAGGACAAGAATCAGCAGCAGAAAAATTAGACTTGTAGAACCAGGTACAAAAGGACTCAACTATAATTGCCAATCCTCTATGGTCAGGAAAGAGTGATATAAGGACAAAAAGACAGGAGAAAAATGCTATAGAGCAGATGCCAATCAGGGATGATAGCATAGATGGTACTCTGTGCCAGACATGGTGCTCATTATCTATAATAGTCATTCAATTATCACAACCAATACATGAGCTAGACATGCTCACTGATGGCCATGACATGCATGAAGAAACTAACACACAGAATGCTCCAAAAAAATGTTGCCCAAGATCACACAAATCTCAAGTGGCAAAGTTTTACTCTGAACCTGTGCGTGCACACACACACGCACACACACCCACACACCCACATCCCCCCCCCCCACACTTACTCATTAGACTAGGTCACCCTAACAACTAATGTTTCTTTTTAAACAGAATTGGTTGAGGTGGCTACATCACTCTTCCTCAGTCCTGAGCTAGTCTTCTGCTCCCAAATAACTCACTGCTTCAAGCCTATTATAAAATGCTGGTCCTCAATTGTAGAGATCAAGGTACAGGAGTAGGGTCTGTGCCTTTAGCTTTCCATGGAGACCATGATGAGGAGGGTAGGGTTAGAGACAGAGTTGGAGGCTCAGAATCAAACATAAAGGTTTCTAGCTGGAAAATGGTACCAGCTTCATGTATCACTCACAGATGTTTAGATAGCTCACACCAAACACTGAAGCAGCTGTATAGACTACAGTTATAGTAAGAATACATGATTACAGGGAACCAGAGAGATGGGACCAAAATAGTTCTTATTTTTAAGGTTTTGTTTTATCGTATATATCAATGTAAGTGACTTCATGTATGTCTGTACATGTGCCTGGTACCTACAGAAGCCAGAAGCAGGTACTGAATCCCCTGGAGTTAGAATTAGAGGTAGGTGTGAGCAGGTCTGTGTGAGCCAACATGCAAGCCCTTTGCAGAAGCAAATGTGCTCTTAACTAATGAACCATTTATCCAGTTTTTATCATTTTCTAACTGGAAAGGGGTGCCAAATATTTTCTGTAAAAGACCAAGGAGTAAATATTGTCAGCTTTGGAGTTGTATTATTCCGCTCACGCTGCCATAACAAAATGCCACAAACTGAGTCATACAAAATAGACAATGGTTTCTTCCCAGCTCTGAAGATTAAAGTACCATACCAAGGTCTGGCTGGGTGGGTTCTAGGGATCACTTCATTCCTGGCCTATGGATGGCCACCTTCTCAAAGATCCTCACATGGTCTTTCCTTTGTATGCTTGCAGAAAGACAGCTTGATTTTTAGAGCCTCTTCCCTGCTTAGGGAGGGCTGATCCCACCCATCTCAGTGACCCCCATCTAACCTTTTCACAGGCTTTGTATTCAAACCTAGTTATGCTGGAAGTAGGAAACCAGCATATGGATTTCAACAGATGACTCTAAGGAGGGCAAATCATAGCCCACAGCAGCATATTCATTTTCTATTGCTTTATAATAAATTACCACAAACACATCAACTTAAAACTCCTATTTGGTATCTACAGCATCTATGAGGTATAAGTCCAGATAGCAGCAAGACTGTTTCTCTTCTCCCAGGATAGAAACAAGGTACCCTCAGACCTGCATTCTTTTGGGACTTTGGAATTCTCTTTAGAACTCCAATGGCTTTTGATTAATTCTAGATCCTTAGGTTATAAGACTAAGTCTTGTTTTTTTTTGTTGTTGTTGTTTTTTTTTTTGTTGTTGTTTTTTTTTTTTTTTTGATAGCTATACCAGTCAATCTCAGCTTATGGATGATACCCACAATTCCTGGCCATGTGGCCAGAGCATGAGCCTTCTGTTTCAACCTCTTCCTTAAAGGATGATTTCCTTCTTCTGAATAACTCATCTGCTGTAGCGGGTTCATCCAAGAGTAGCACGTGGACCTCACTGTGCTCAAGTGATTTGGGACCTTAGCTTCAGATCCTCATCTTTGTCACTAACACTACTAAGTGATGTGGGAATGTTTTTCTGTATGCTTTGAATAAAGGACTGTTTTGGCCCATGACAGGCACCATAGCAGTAGGCAGGAAATCGGAGCATAGATAGGGGAAGGAGGGTGTAGTCAGACAGAGAGACCTATCCAGCAGCCCAAGGAAGCAACATGAAAGGAACACAGGTAAGCCATGGGCCACATGGCAGGACAGATTAATGGAAATATATAGAATTAAGATGAAAGAGCTAGCTAGCAATATGCCTGAGCCATAGTCCAAAGAATAAGTAATTTATATAAGCATCTGAGTCATTTGGGGGGGGGGGGGAGCAGCTGCAGGCAGTTCCAGACTATGGGGCTAGTCAAGCCAGAAACCTATTAGTACAGATGGTATCCCAACATGGGCCGAAAACCTACATAAAGTCCAAGAAAGCTTTAAAAAGGTTCTAGACACAGAAACGGAGCCAAAAGTGGCTTCTGAGTTATGTCTATGAAGTGGGTCATGTTACAGAGATAGCATGGCAACCGAGTCACAGACAAAATGATAGCAGACTTGCTACAGGCAGTGTAAGCTGGAATAAGGCTGTTCTTGAAGACTCACAGAAGACTAAGTATAAGCAACAAGCTGCATGTGATTGATTTAAGGTTTCTGTTTATATTGAACAAAAAGGGAACAGAGTCAAATACATCTTCTTAGAAAATTCTTGGGTCCACTCTGTTTGCTGGAAGCCAGCAGAGACACTGCCCCTTTAAGAGCAGCTTACTGACTTAGCTTTATCAGCAAAAATTGTGTGGCTCTTTAAGAGGCCCTGCTGCCAAACACTTAGGGGAAGTGAGCAACAGGCTCTACTTAGTGAAAGTGTGGACTCTAAGATTCCCTGGAGTTGGGTGGTAAAAGGTTTCACAATATTTAATATTGCTTCTTAGAATTGGGAAGATAAGTGTGGCTCTGTCATCTCCCATGCTGACAAGCCACCGAGGGGGGTGGAGTCAGCAGGCAAAGCAGCACTGCACAGTCTAGCATTTTAAAAGCTCTTCTGGTTGAAAAATGAATACAGATTTGCAATAAAACAGATTCAGATGGAGAAAACCTCTCAATGGGTTAAAATATGTGTGAATAAAGAATACGTAGACTGGGAGAGAAAAGAAAGAAGGTAGAGAAAGTCTTTAAGAAAGAGAAATAGAGGTATAAAAATATAATAAGCTACGTAAAGATGGAAAATAGACACAGAGTCTGGATTAGGGTTATTATTGTGTTTTATTTTAATTTTTTAACCATTAATGAGCTAACTGCAGAAAGACAATTGATTGCAAAGGCCGCTAAGTTAAATAAACATATATATTTTTATATATCTTGACTTTGAAATTTGTGTCTAGGGATATGTTGCTTTGGAAGAGAGGTTCTGCTTTTGTTTCCACAGAAGATGAGAACCTGTGGATTGCTTCCAGGCCCTTATGGTTTCATCAACCAAGAGCATCTGAAAATTCTCTGATGGGAAGAGATGCTCACATCAGCTTCAAGGCTACAGACTAAGATAATACAGTTTCAGGACCCTCAAAAGATTGCCAAGCACTCCTTAATCAGCAGGAAGTAGTAATGGAAAACTATGCCCAGATTCCCAAAATATTGTTTATAAATATTTGTTTTCATTATAAATGGTTAATGGTCATAGTCAATCTCTTTCTAAGAAAAAAAGGGGGATATGGCATATGAGTGATTTTAAAAAGATAGCTTATTGAATTTACACTAATCCAAAAATCTGCCGTTAATCTCAAAATATTTTAAATTGGTACGGATTTTGGTATATTGATACAAATTTCAGATCAATTTTGTTATGCTTCATGTATTTTTCTATTCTTGTTTAACTTATGATGTTTATGTAACTCATTTAAAATTGTAATGAATAATTAAGTAACGCATATTAATAGTCATATGTGATAACCAAACTTATAGTTATGTTAGTTAGGATGTTTTAGGTATACAAAGATATATTTCAATTAGACAGTTAATCTTTAAACACTTCTAAAACCTACAGGATATGGCATTTAAAATATTTTAAGAATTTAGACTTTTCTGGACATTGAGACAGGTCTGCTCCTGGCAGCACCAATCTACTTCAAGAGAATAATGAGCATCGAAGAAACTTCATATGGAATTTACTTTCTTTGTAGCAAAAGTCAGCCATTGAACAAGAGACTACTCTTGCACTGACTGCATGACAGAATGCTGTATAAATTGGACATGCAGGGCCTATAGGAAATTGACTTCTGAACTTTTGCAGAACACGCTTAGATGGTCCTTCAGGTTTCTGCTTTGCAGAGAAAACTGCCAGGCATCCTTCAAAACACAAGAAGAAACAACTAAAAACCAGAATGGGCAAAGCAGTCATTCAGATTTGCTATTTCACTGAAGGGTATGCCGGAGACTCTAGGCCTGTAGGTTGGAGATGGATGCCCCAACATTACAGAGGAACTTTGGGTGATTGTCTAGGCAGACAGGTGTCATCTCTGTCATTTCTAGATTTTGGAAGTTTCTTGCACTTCCTGTTTACTTAGGTAATATTATATCCTTCTGTGGTCTTTGATGTAGTTGAAGATTAGATAGTTATAGTTACTAGTTCTTCTTAATTATTTTAAAAGGCATATTAGATATGAAACTTTAGACTCACAAGATAAGGTAGATGACAGAATACTTTCTTTAATTTTGTTAAATACAAACTATATATTGTAACTATAATTCTTGCTTGATAGCTGTTTTGTTATATGTAATTTTGCTATGTTAAAATTGAAGCCTTCCTTTATGACTAGACAGAAAAAGAGAAATGATGTGGGAATCTCCATATGCTGTGAATAAAGGACTATTTTGGCTCATGAAAGGCACCATAGCAGTAAGAAGGAAATCAGAGCATAGTTAAGAGAAGAAGAGCATAGTCAGACAGAAAGATCCATGCAACCGCCCAAGGAAGTAACATGTAAAGAAATGCAGGTGAACCACAGGCCATGTGACAGGACAGATTAATGTAAATGAGTTGAATTAAGATGTAAATGCTAGCTAGCAATATGCCTGAGAATGCCAAACAGAATGAAATTAATACGAATGTCTGAGTCTTGGGGGGGGGGGGGGGGCAGCTGCAGGCAGGTCCAGACCATGAGGTTAGTTGGGCCAGAAACCACCATGCTACAACTAAGGAGTAGACAAGCCCACTAGGTGCATACTGTCTTGTAGGGAATGGGAATTCTACAGGATAGAGATTCCTGTGCAGATCACGAATCTTTTGGAGTATCTTCTGGTCCACTTAGCACAGTGGCCCCAAGCAGGTGTGAACAATCACACTCAGTATTCACTGGACCTAGAATTATATATAATCTACTTGTCACAAAATAAATATTCCTTTATTGTCTTAACCATTTAAAAGTGTAAAATCCATTACCAGCGGGCTATACAAAAGCCAGGGAAGACTCAGGGTTGAGATGCAGACTACAATTCTAATTCAGTGACATGGACATTCCCAATGTTAACACAATCACTGAAATTCAATAGAGTACCACTTGTCATCACTTGAGAGTCAGATGCAATGTGATTTTTGACACTCAATTCCCATGTCTTCGATGCAGAATGATTCTTCCTTCCTCTGGGAAGTGGAAGGACATATCCACTGTGTTCTGATGTTGCACATCTGGCCCTAGGAAAGGGGATTATTCACCTGAGTGAAGACTGCTAAAACCCATGACTTAGAAAAGCACCTCTGGGTGAGAAGCTGATGATGCCACTACCAAGATGAAAAACTTAGGCCAGAGCAGAAGACATGCACAGTATCAGATGGAGGGCAAAGCTGAATTCTAATCAAACCATGTCTGCCGACCAAGGCAAATTCCAAAGAAAGTTCAGCTATCAATTTTGGGAGACCAGCACAAAACTACAATGCAGAATGCCATGCTATAAAATTAAGAAATCAAGAGAGAATGAGCAGTGCTTTAGACCAGCTGCTGGGGCCTGAGTAAGCACGGTTTGCAGGCCCAGGAAGCAAACTCGGTTCCACAGACACATAACTCTAAAGAGCTCCAGCCCCTGAGTCATTGAGATTCTACCCTCGTGCCGACAGATGCTCTGAAGGCTGGGCAGGATCTAAGTAGGGCTTATTAATCGTGAGCAGCGTATCGTGGGGAGTGCAGTCTTGCCCCCGGAATGAATGTAAACCAGCCTTGCATAAATTGAATTTCTTTTTTGAATATCTAATTGAATTTGCAAAAGTGTGTGCCAGGGGGGTGTTTAAATAAGTGCACAAATATGATAAGAAGGCCTTCACACCATTATATCTAATTCAGTAAGCAAAAATAATGGCAGGGCACGTTCCAATTAGTGTTTGATTTATTTGCTTTAACAAATCCAATTAGTAGAATGTTTTATAAAGTCATCCAATGTCAAATACTCATGGACTCAACAGATAGAAACAATAGTCCTAATAGGGAAAAAAAAATGTTTTAGAGCTCCTTGTATGGTGGATTTGTTATAAATAAGATGATGCTGCTCTGATGGCTTGGACAATCTCCCAAGGACAGAGGAAGAGTGTCTGATCTGATTAACGAGTTCTTCCTTGTCAGGGTCTGGGCAGCAATATGGCCCACTAGGAATGGAAGTAACAGAGATGGGAGCCAGTCAGGAGACTCAAGGAAGAATAATAAACTTGATACTAAGTTACTTTGAGACTAGCAATACGTTTGGAAATCAAGGCAAAGCACCATGGGAAAAACCACAGGGCAAGAGAGGCTGTGTTGTCCTCAAATTGGAATCAATCTGCATGTACTTTTGCAGGGCTCTGGTTAATCCTGTAAAGATGAGCACTTACCCTCATTGGAGGAGGCTGCTCTTAGCCCACTGTGACACAGCACAGATGACAGTTAAAGCTGTAGACCCTAGAGATAGCCATTATACTCATCGGTTTTACTAACTGTATGACCTTGGCCAATGTAAACTCCAGGCACCTCACTTCTGCCATCTGTAAGACTAATTGTTTTTATCCCCTATCACTGATAAAAGGACCGGAAAAATCTTAATATTTATAGAGCTTTGGAATAGTGCCTGGCACACAGTAGGTACCAAGAAAAAGCACTTGAGATATTAACATTTAATCTCCATGTATGAATTTAAAATGGAAAGGTCAAATGGTTTACATGTATTCATCTTATAAAATCTTTCAAAGCAAAGCATTAGAGAAGCCATATCTAAGTTGGTCTTGTGTAGATGAGCAGTGTCCATAGTGACAAGCACAGTAATCCCAACATCCTCAGCACTTCCTGGATGGCCTCAGACAAGACAGCCTGCATGGCCCTGGTCTCTTCTCTTGTAACAGAGGCAAGAGGCAGTCCCTCTCCTATGACCCCTTAACTTCTGAATCCTACCAGAACATGACTGTCTCTTCCTTTATACTATCCAGATGCACTAGAAATTAGAACCTCAGATCAGCTTCTTTATACAGAGTGCCTGGCCTTTGTCTAACTCACAGTGTCATGTGGCAGCAAGTCTCTATCTCTCTCATGCCCAAGCTTCCTGGGTACCAATTTTTACATAGGCACTGTAATGCTATATGACCAGGAGAAGACCAGAAGAAGTAAGGACTATGGGAATCTATCTCTCGGCCTCAACCAACCAATGAGAGAATGAAACTCAGGAAAAGAAAAGTTACCTTCAGCTACAATAGACAAGGAGGAATTAAGGGTCAGGGAGAGAATGCAGTCAGCCAGAAAAGAAGCCTGACCAACCAGCACTTCATTCTGCCCCACAGGATGGGAGCAGACACAAGGACTCTACTATCCTCTCAAACAAAGACCAAAGGATCAGCTGGTCCAGCTCCTAATTTTACAAAGGGCAAAGGCTACAAAGAGAAGGGTCCAGAGCCAGGACAGTACCCAGAAGAGCTGACCCCTGGCCAGACCTCTACCCACTCAGCTGCCAGAAAGAGCATCTTTGATCTTCTCCCATGCAACAATGATGTCTCTTTCATCTCTATTTGAAAGGAGCAGTGGAAAACGGAGGACCACAGGTCTCCCCATCTCAGGGAAAAAACTTTCTATACTTTGGGGTAAGGTGAGGAAAGTTTCTGGCAGGAGTCATCTGCACTAGAAGTCCTCAGAAGCTGAAGCCAAGATCCCAGTGCACTCAGGATCTTTGTACTTACAGCTCTTCCTGTTCAGCTCATACACTGGGACTTCATGAGGATCACTACAAATGATTCCCCATGCAAATTCAAATTCCCAGAGAAGACTTCTCAAATATCCAGACAAAAATAGTCTCCTCCCCTCTCTAATAATTCTCTGCCATGCCACTTTATATTGATAAAGCTGCTTCCTCTACACCCTGGCTACACTTTTCAGTTGTTTAAATTCACCCATTTACTATCTTCTAGTGGAGGTCCACTAATCTATGCTAGGAAGCCTATGCTCATTTTTATTCATCACTGAACACTCAGGCCCCATCCTATAGTCTGAGGGAAATACAAACAAAACTGAGTGAATGAATGAATGAATGAATGAATGAATGAATGAATGAATGAATGAATGAGTGAGTGAATATCAGGGAGGCAGAACTCAGTACAAGATAATGATATGTAGCTTGACTCTGACCTTGAGCTTATATAGCCTGACCTCCTTTTCTGCATCCTCTCTATTGCCTTCCTGTCCTGATAGACTATGTCACCTTAAACTGAAAACTACAATAAGTTCCCCAAGGTTGGTTCTTGTTCAGTGTTTGGTCACAGCAATGAAAGAAGTCTCTGAGGTAGTCACCTGGGATTGAATCTGGGGAACAGAGGCAGTTGGGAACTTGGTGAGGAACAGGGGGAGAAGAAAGTCCTGCAGGCTTGGCTTCTGAATGGAGAGCCCCCAGGAGAGATGACTTAAAATGGTCTCAAATTCCACCCTGGAAAAAAAATCATCTTTTTGTGCCCATCCCAGGCATTCCTCCTGAGGACTACTTTGATCTGCCCTGAGAGCTGTCCTGATTTTGCTCTTTGAGACTTATGGTGCGGTCTCACAAAATTGAGAGTCTGAGTTTGGAAGTGGTTAATTGACTTCCCTGTGTCTATCTACCTTACGGAAGACAAGAGTCGTGATTAGAACCAATTTTGGTTCAAATTCAAACACAAGCTCTGTCAACTCTATAAAATGGCTTTTGTGTGAAAATACACATGAAGACAAGCAGCTTGGAAATCCCCACTCCTTTATATGACCCTCTCTGGATTAGTCAATCCATATTTGGATGTCACTCATCAATACTCTATGGACTGCCTACCAGAAGTAAGGCATTATTTTAGGCGTCTGAGATAGAGCAGAGACAAGCAGAAATGGCCTTTTCTTTCCCACAGAGCTCACATTTTAGCTGGGAAGACCAACAGTATAGGGAAAAGATAAACAGCACGTGAGAAACCCACTTAGGCTCCTCCTGTAACAATGCTTCTTATAACAATAACGTTTAATACAAATCCATAAGGTGTCTACAGAAAGGATCCTTATTAACTACTGTATTTATGGCTCCAGCATCAAGCCAGGAATTTCTTTTTGTTCTTGTTTTGTTTTAATTGATTTTGTGTGTGTGTGTGTGCGTGTGCGTGTGTCTGTGTGTGTGTGTGTGTGTGTGTATGTACAAGATTTCTCTAACAGCCTAACTATTCTGGAACTGGCTCTGCAGACCAGGCTGGCCTTGAACTCACAGAGATCCACTTGCCTCTGTCTCCTAAGTGCTGGAATTAAAGGCCCGTGTCGCCACCACCCAGTGCCAGGTATTTTCACGGTCTTCTCGGATCATAACCGATATCCCACAGTACAGGAAATCATAGTTGTGAAGATGAGTAAGTGGACACCATAGCAGCTTTAGATTCAGTTCAGATCCCCTCTGTCCATTGGTTCTGACAGTTTTCTTTCCCCAGGGGCCACCATTTGTCTATTTTGTAATGTCGTATATACAAAAGCCTAAGACCTAGCAAGGTCCAGCTGATGGATATAAATTCACATACTTTAATTTTTGTAAGTATATTAACATTTAATTATTGAAAGTAAAGACTAAGATCCCGTACATTCATTAAGCCTGATAATGGCACCAAAGTTCCATAAATCACCAAGCAAGGTAACTAGGCAGATAAAATATTTACTGAGGTCTGAGTATTATGCTAAATATAATTGCTTCTGTATAACACCTCATACAGTTCAGCTTCGCCAAGTGACTGTGGTAGCCAAATGGGCTTCATCTACCATGACCAGTTAGATGGGCATTAAATGTACAATAAAGGATTTTTAAAGACAATGCATAAAGAAGCCTCAAATAATTTGAAGCTTAAATCACTTGAATGCTAGTTAGGGTCAACTGGGTCAACCCTCCTTGGCTAAGATAAAAAATACTGATGACAACCTATGCTGGAGGGGATGTGAAGAAAAGGGAACACTCCTCCACTGATGGTGGGAATGTAAACTTGTACAGCCACTCTGGAAATCAGTATGGAGGTTTCTCAGAAAAATGGGAATCAGCCTTCCTCAGGACTCAGCAATACTACTCTTGAGCACTTACCTAAAAGAAGCTCAACCATAACACAAGAACACTTATTCAACTATGTCAACAGCAGCGTTATTCATAATAACCAGAACCTGAAACCAGCCTAGATGCCTCTCAACCAAAAAAATGGATAAAGAAATTGTGATACATTTACCCAATGGATTATTACTCAATGGTTAAAAATAATGACTTCATAAAATTTGTAGGTAAATGGATGGAACTAGGAAAAAGTCATCCTGAGTGAGACAACCAAGACCCATAAAAACAAACACAGTATGTACTCACTCATAAGTGGATAGCAGATCATAAACACAGCAAGGATAAACAGGCTAGATTCCACAACCCCAGAGAAAACAGGTAAAGAGGAGGACCCTAAGAGGGATACACATGGAATGCTTCAGGAAGGGGAAATGGTTAAAATCTCTTGTGTAAACTAGGAGGGGGTGTAGGGGGAAAAGAATAGGGGGTGGTGATGTGGAATGTCTTCCTGTAGGCTGTGAATATTCTTTGTTATCATTTGTTGTTAATAAAGAAATTGTTTGGCCTAAGGCTCAGGCTTATAACCAACCAACTCTTACAACTTAACCCATTTCTATTAATCTATGTATTGCTACATGGTTCTGCGGCTTTTCCTGTGTTTCTTATCATCTTGGTTTCTGGGTGGCTGCCAGTAGTGTCTCCTTGACTCTGCCCTTCTTGGTCTTTTATCTATGCTTGCCTGCCTCTAAGCTGCCTTACCATAGGCCAAAACAGTTTGTAATTAATATGAGCCTTTGTATGGTTATTTGGGACTAAGGTGCTGTGAGACTTTGAATCTGAACCTAGGGTTCAGTGTGGGAACAGGAGGGTTTGAGGTGGCCAAGTTGGGGGAGGAACAGAGGGAAGAACCTATGAGTGAGCTATCATGGGTTTAGGGAAAAACCCAATGTTAGAGAAATCCACAGGAACTCACAAGGAGGTCCCAGCTAAAACCCCTAGCAATGCTGCAGAGTTTGCGTGAACTATCTTTAGTCAGACTAATGACTATCATAATTGTCATCATGGAACCTACATCCAAAAACTGATGAAAGCAGATGCAGACACCCATAGCCCAGCACTTGGCCAAATTCCTGGAGTTCAGATGAAGAGAGAGAGGAAAAATGGAAGGAGCGGGGGGAGGGGGGGCGGGGGGGTAGGTCAACAGCACATTGGAGAAAACCACAGAGACATGTGACCCAAACTACTGACTCATGACTCTGCACTGACAGCTGGAGAACATGCATGGGACCGAACTAAGCCCTCCAAACGAGGGTTACAGTTGTATTGATCAAGTTGATGATGGGTCCCTGACTATGGGACCAGGAATTATCCCAGATACATGCCCTGGATTTTTAGAAAGCACTTCCTATCATGAGATACCTTGCTCAGCCGTGATACAGAGAGGAAGGGATGGGTCCTGTCTGTACTAACTACTCAAGCGAGGCCTTATCCCCTATGAGGAGTGAATGGGAGGTGGGGTTTGGGAGAGCTTGGGGAGGGAGAAAGACAATAGAGGGGGAAGGGGAACAGTTGAGGGTGTGTAAAAGAAATTTTATTTATATTTTATAAATATAATATAAATAATGTCAAAAGGCAGGAAGGTTACTCGCTAAGTAAGGTACCAAGCATAAAGCAGAACCAGTACCTCAAAACCATATCATCATGGACTCACAGATGCCTGAAGTTCATGTACAGGACTCACAAACACATTCTCATCTCTACAACAAGCACTTAGCAATTTCTAGCTATGTGTACGTTTTTTTAAAAAAATAAATCTGTGAAGGCCCAAAGCAGAAGTTTATCCCCTGCCAACATGACTTCACCTGGGGCAAAAACTCTCTGAAACAGAAATGAACTTCTACCAAAGCTGCCACTTCCTAAATCACATAATAGCTCAGGACCTGACAGGACAAGGAGGCAGGTGGTCTTGAAGATTGAGGATTTGCCTGGGAGAAAAGAACCTTGCATTAAAGACTTGGCTTTGCCACCAGCTGCCTGTTTGACCTTGGAAAGTGCACTCTGCTGAAGATGGATCTGGCTGGAAACTCCTGGCTCTCTCTCATAGAACCTCACCCCAGTGACCATAGAACTCCCGGAAAAGAGGAAAACTTTCAGAGAGGGGAGAAACTAGAATAGTAATGGAACGGGGAAGAAGATGGGGAGAAAAGACGATGCCATTAGAGAAACCAAAACAAATTTTAGATGAAAATGGCAAACTTTCTTTGTTTTGCCCTTGTTTGAATCTATGGGAGCACTGTTAACCTCTGCCTAGAATTACATATATTGGTGGTGTGCTTTTTCCACATTGTCAACACCCATGTACAAAAAATACTACATCTAACGATTAGGAATTCAATCATGTCACTGGTCTCAACAGAAGACCTGGCTAAGATTTGATCTCTTACTTTCCTGATTCTCCTACCTATAGGCATGGAATATAATCTTTGGGAGAAAAGTAAGAATCATAAATTATGAAGATGAATTCAAGAGAAAAAGAAGAAAGCATTGTTAACATTGAATGAAAGAGTACTATCATGAACTAGGGAGCATTACACATCCTCAGTAAAGGGCTGGTTTACTCAGTAAACTGCTTGCTGCACAAATCTGAGGACCTGAGTTCAAGATTCAGAGCCTATGTGAAAAACCTATCTTTGGTGGTATGTTCTTGTAATCTCGTAGAGTTGGAGAAAGGGAAACAGGTGCATCCCCGGGAGTTGTTGGCCAGCCTTCCTAGCTATACTGATGAGTTCCTCCAGGCCAGCAAGAGACCCATAGACCTTGTCCCAAAAAATACAGTGAATAGTTAACTGAGGAATAATGCCTGAACTTTGCCTCTGGTCTCTACATAAATACACACAAAAAATCTCACAAACCCACACACGTACATGTATATATATATATATATATATATATATATATATATATATATATATATATATATATATATGTGTGTGTGTGTGTGTGTGTGTGTGTGTGTGTGTGTGTGTGTGTGTGTGTGTATATTCTTGATAAAACAAGAAAAATCTGAGAGAAACTGAAGAAAATGAAGAAATGAAAAGATGGCAGGATTAGATGATAAATGTGTAGACTTTCAAGGACTCTCAGAGAAAGTCAATAAAATGCAAAACACAGAACCAATCACTTCCCACATTTCAAGTCCTCCAATCTCAACATTGGGTAAAATCAACAAAAGTATCAAAAGCAACAGATAGACCACAGATATTGTCCCTCATTCTTGGAGCAAATAAGACATTTGGGGCCCATTCAAAATGCCTAGTACTGACACACACAGGATCCATTCTTAAAAGAATTGCTCAGGATGAAAACAAATAATGAATTCTGAAAGATCCAGGAGCTGGGACATCAGGGCCGAGATAGAAGAACTGGGGGGGGGGGGGGGGTCTCACCTGCCTGCTCCTGCCATTTATTTTTGAGTCAACAACTCTCCTACTTTACCACTGTAAGCAAGTTATCCAAAAGGATCTAGTAGATACTGGAAGGGCAAGAGCTAAGAGCAGAATAAAAAGGAAATAAAACAGTAAAATGGTTTTGAGGATGAGTACCCACAGTAACACCCAAAACAGAAAGCAGCCATGAGTCCTGTACAACTCATGCTCAAAGACTGATTCAGTTCTAAGGCCAGTACAAGAGATGCATCTTCTGTAAGTCACCAACTCTATGAACACTTCCTGAAGACGGAAAGATTTGGAAGTCTGAACAAGGCTGAGCAGAGTACCCTCCCTGGTCATCCAGGGCCACGGCTGTTACAGATATAACCAGAGTCAACCCAGAAAAGCAACCCACATGGTGACATCCCTTCTGAGGAAACAGAGCATATCCAATGGGTGAAGAGAAGCCTGGAGCATGATTGTGTGTGCTGCCCAGTCCATGAGCCAGGACCTGGGACTGGTCACTTATCCTTTTCTGGAATGAAATTTTCATCAGAAGATAATTCTGTGGCTTTTCCAGAAGCAGTTTGAGTTTTGTGAAGCTTGAAGGATAAACACTTTGGTAAAGATACAATCTTCAAGAAAAATAATGTAAACTCAGAACAGACACTATTTATTTAAAATAAGAAAATGAGTCACAAGAAAAAACAAACAAACTTCTAGTATTCAAGAACCACTACAAACACTGTATTATCCTGAAAAAACAATAGCATTAGTAACTATCCTCTCTCTGATTTTCTAGATTCTCTCCCTGGGATTATTTCTCAATGACAGTCTCCTCAGAGTGTCATGGTTTTTAGAGACAGAGACTCCAAATGTCCCCTTGATTAACATCTCTTCTTCATTTAGTATTTTCATTTGGTTTTCTCTTCGTGTCTATGTTTGGTGTACATGTGCATGTATGCATGTTTCCGTATGTGTGTGTGATAGTGCATATGCATGTGGAGGTCTCAAGTTGATGTCAGGAATCATTTTCAATTGCTCCTCCACCTTATCCATTGGGGCATTCTCAGCCAAACCCAAAGCTCATAGATATATCTAGTTTTGATGGCCAAGCTGTTCTATGGATCACTAGCCTCTGCCTAGAATTGCAGACAAGCAATCATGCCCTCCTGTGATCCAAACTCCATTCCTTACACTTGTAAGGCAAGTACTTTAGCCACTGAGCTTTCCTACAGACTTATTTCTCTATCATTAATAGCTAGTTTAATCTTTCCTTAAAGTTCATATCACTGTCTATATAGTTTAGGTCTCTTGAGAATTCTCGTCTATGAGATTCCTTTCATCTGTGCACTGTAATATTCCAGAATATTGTATGTGCTCTTCTGCACTAAGTGATCATAAATAAGAATGGATGGTACCAGACATCTCTATGGCAGCTAATTATAGCAATCTCTCTCTCTCTTCTCTCTCTCTCTCTCTCTCTCTCTCTCTCTCTCTCTCTCTCTCTCTCTCTCTCTCATAAGCACACACACACACACACACACACACACACACACACACATCATACATACATATATACACTGTGCTTATTCTATTAACCTGAACAAAATTTTAACATCTGCTTGTGTACATCCTTAAAGAACTCTGACTACTCCAAGGGCTCCAAAGGTCTCACCTCCTGCCTTTCACTTTCAAAAGAAAAGTATGATGAAAAGAAAAGCAAGCTGCTGGGGAAATCGTACAGCAGGTTTAACCAACTGTCACTAAAATGATCTTGCTTCAGATCATTTTATAAAATATATGACTCTCTGAACAAACTGCCCAGCCCACCTCTGGGCTTTGGAATGTAATGTGAACAGAGGGAATCTTGGAGCCTGTGCTCTAGTAACTTGGGGTCTAGGGCTCTGCAAGACTCTCACAAAATACAGACAGGCATGACAGGTGCCTTCCCTGGAAGGGATCAGCATCACTACCATATTTCTTGCCATGCCATATTTCTTGATGATGATGATGATGATGATGATGATGATGATGATGATGATGGGTCTTAGTTATGGTTTCTATTACTGTGACAAAATTCCATGTACATAATATGAACAGACGCAACACAGTGCATGTGGCAGACAACCTGGTGGACTCTCCCGCGCATTTGCATGTTCTAGGGACTGAGCTTAAGTTTCCAGAATTGTGCAGAAAGCACTTTAATCCCTTGAGACATCTCTCTGGTCCTCATGCCACATTCTAACGGAGACATCTATGAACTACAGAGGCCTCTGTGACCTGCCCAGCATTTACTGGCCTCTACTACACCTGTATGCAGCCTGTCTCATGTTCCCAACTTCACACTGGGGTCACATAGGAGATGAGTAGGGTCTCAAAGGCAAGATATGTTACATTCCCTTACATGAACTTGCTTTCATATAAACATTTCGTATTTTACCTCTGGGATAAAAACATGCAACAACAGTGTTAAAAACATTGCTACTGTCCACAGCTCTGCCAAAATCTTGTAACTTAGACGTTTGCCCAGTTTTCCAAGACTCAGAAATCCAGTCCCTGCTTCAGACTTGCTTTTTCTCCTAATGTTCTCTGCTTCTTTCCCCTCTCCAGGCCACGGTCACACCTTTGAATCCTGTAAATTGATGCTGTAAAACTGTCAACCTTGTCCTCTTCAACCCAACAAGTGCTTTGGTAGAAGATTTTTAGATTATGTCTTCATAAGAAGCCTCAGGCCATACCATATGACACACTCCAACCCACAGGCCCCTCGGATCATTTAGGAATCCTGATGCCCAGCTGGGAGTTTAAAGCTGTTTTGATTTAGACACACTAGAATTGCCCTGATCTCCACCTAGAAGCTTCAACAAAGGTTCCTCACAGAAGCTAAAACCTTGAGCCTCCTCAAGGCGAGCCTTAAAGAAACAGAGCCAGGGACAGAAGAGACAGATCACTAGGTAAGGGGCAACCATGAGATCAGAGTTCAGATCCCAAGCACTCACATAAAAGACAACCATTCATCACATGCCTCTAATCCCCATGGAGAAGAAGGCAGGTGATTCTTAGGGCATGCTGGTCAGTTAGCCTAGATCAGTTGGTGAGCTCCAGGTTCAGTGAAAGACCCTGTCTCAAAAATTGAGGTGGAAAGTGATTAACAAAGACACCTATTGAAGACCTCTGGCCTCCACATATACATGTATATGTGTTTGGGTATTCATAAGCACACGCGCACACACACACACACACACACACACACACACACACACACACACACGCATGCATGCATGCAGGCACACACATGAGATATGACCTTGGTTGCCAACTGTATGCCAGATCCATGTTGGAAACAGCATGAAACCATGTGGTCAAATCACAGGAATATTGAAATGACTGTTCATCATGCCCTAATCATCCATGAGGTTTCCAGGAGCTAGCAAATCTCACTGTCCAGTTCTTACTGGAAACTTAAACAGAAAAAAAAAATGGTATTGGCTGGGGGTGGACTTAAAAGAAATTGGTTCTAGTGACTCCCCAAGGAAGCTGCATTTTTCTGGAATCCAACAGACAGATGGAGGAGAGGTGTATACTGGGTCTACACATTTCAAGGAGCCTTGAGATAACTCCCTTATTCAAAAATGCTCAAAGGAGTATTTTAAAAGACAGCTATACAAAATAAAGATAAAGCTGAGGTAGATGTGATTACAGAGCAAGTTTTCCTTCGAATGCATCATGAGAGAGTCTCTTCTTACATCACAGTATCTCCCTCCCAAACCTAACAGAGTCATATCACATCATGCGTGAGTCATGTATATAGCACATGTCTACACACACATACACACACACACACACACACACACACACACACACACACACACACACATTTAAGGGAGATCACAAGCATCTGGAAGAGAGAAGTTTGGCATACCCTAAAAGTTTAAAAATATAATCATCATCTCCAAGAATTTACATCTGTAAAGTATATTAATAACCTAATAGCTAACATTTTAGTAAGCTCTAACTATTAATACGGAGTTAAGAAGCACCTACCAATTCTGGTTATCCTCTAGTCACAGATATTTGACAAGATTCAGTACATGAGGATGAGATGTTGAAGACTAGTCCCTAGTCCCAAGTATCAAATATCTCTGAGTGCTATACCTTGGAAAATATTGTATTTGGGGCTCTAATTAACACAAGAAAGTTGTACATATGTTACCTATAAACATCCTACATACATTTATTTGTACTTTATCCCTACACATCCATACCTCACTATAAGTCTTGCTTGTTGGTTTTATTCTAATGTAAAAATAACAATTTTTAATTGCAAGTAATTTGGGAAAAAATGAAGACACAATTTCTTTAAAACTCATTTCTCCAGAAGTTACACTGGTCACATTTGATCTACGGCTGTTGAGATTTTTTTCTATTTACTGATACATGCATTTATTTTTTAAAAGTAGTAGAATCATGGTAGATAAAGAGGTTTCCACCCAACTAGCTTTTACGTTATATTGTTATATTGGAAATATTTTATCATTTCTCTATTCAAAAGGAAACTATTAGTGCTCAGCATAGCATCTTATATGCCTTTGATAAATTAGATCTTTTATTATTTTTGTTGTTTTCATATTTTAACACTCACAATGCAAGGAAATAAACCTTAAGGCCTATTTATATTTTATTCCTTAGGATAACTTTCTGAACATTGAATTTTTAGGGATGAATAATCTGTATTATAATTATATGCATATATACACATTGAAATCACCTTCCAGAAGTTATTACAATTAGCAAAACTTATAATATAGACTATTGTTCCTTGTAATCTCACCAGTACTGAATATCATCATTATTTTTAATCTTTGTCAATTTAATTGGTGCACCAGAGAGGTCCTTTGTTTCAGTTTTTATTTGAATATTAACTTGAATGCTTTTCCTAAGTTCAACCAACGACTGGTATTTCTTCATTCATAAATTATCTACTTATGCCCTTTGGCCAGTTATGATTGGGCTGTTTATTCTAATTTGCATGATTATACAGTAAAGACATTAATCTACTTAATACATTCTTGGTTATAAGTGATTTTCTGGCTTCTTCTATCCTCTGAATACATGTATTGTAAGATATTAAGCAAAATCTAGAAATCACATCCCAAGATGCTACAGTTTTTTCATAGACTGTCTGCATAGATATTTTATATCACAGAAGAAATTAATATTTCCTTATATCATCTATATTCTCTTGTTAAGTTATAAATACATTTAAATATTTGATTCATTCAGAAACAACTACAGTGGATGATGTACATATAAATCTAACCACATTTTACTTTTAAAAGATTATAATTTTATTATTTATAAGTGTGAGTATGTCTGAGTATGTATATATGTACCTCATACATATAGGTACCTAAGGAGGCCAAAAGAAAGGACCAAATCCCCTGGAACTGGAGTTATAGGTGACTGTAAGGCACCTGATTTGGGTGCTGGGAGCCAAACCCAGGTCCTCTGAAAGTGTCTTTAACTATGGAAGCATCTCTCCAGCTCCTACATTTTACTTTTAAAAGTACTTTTAAGATATTCTGTGTAAATCTCACAGTTCTGAATATGATGCAGTTAATGATGTGAGGCAGTAGTTCGGAAGTAGACTGCCTCTAATTAAATCTCGGTTCTACCTCTTGTTAGTTGAACAATCTTTGGAAAACTCTCTGCCTTAGTTCCCAAATGGGGCCTGACACCCAATGAACGTCAATGAAGTCTTAGGAGCCAGAGCCATGCCCTGTGGCTGTTATCACAAAGCACTACATACCCAGTGGTCTGATCAAAAGGTTTGGCCTAGCAGTTCTGAGGTAAAAGTTGGAAATGAATGGGTGAGCAGGGCTGGCTCCTCCTAGACACTGTCAGTTCCCAGAGATTTGCTGCTGCTCTTGGGGCTCACTGACCTCATCTTCACATGGCATGTCTTCCAGAGCACAGGAAACACCTTTTCTCTCTTGGCAGCCACTCTTCTCCTTCTTAATGGACAGACACCCCCACCATATGTGCGCATCCCAGGACCTCGCTCTTGGGACTAAAAGTTAGTACCTCAACATCCATTCTTCTGATACAATTTAACATATAACATTGTTTGTTACATGTCTTCACATGGGTTACAGCGCATTCAAACAACTCTAGCAAGAAACTTGTTATTATGGAAAAGTTGTAAAATTAGGTTTAGATTAGAATACTGTTTGTTAAGAATTACAAGGCCTCATCTTACAGTTCCTAGGGATGCTGGTCTACTTGCTGGCATGCAAACCACAACAAAAATTGGATTTTATCAAGTCCCTTCTTGAGGCTATTGGGTTATTCATATAGTTAGTGAAGTCTGTTTTACAAATTCTGTTGTCAAGAGGTGTAGTGCTCCTGGATTATACTGGCATAGACATGTGACCACTGTTATTTGTTTTGTTTTGTTTTGTTTTGTTTTTGGTAGCTGCAGCCATCTTCATCTGTATAGGTGACCTAAACAAATTTTATAACCAAATTGTCTGCTTTGGGGGGAAGGGGATTTGTGGACCTGCCCGAGTCGATCTCTTCATTCCCAGTATCTCCCAGAAGCACTGGAAGTATAAACTAGAAGGATAGTGACTTCTCTAGCTCACAACCTGCTCATTTCAATTTTATTTTATTTTATATTTTATTCTGGTAATCGTACCTCACTTCAAAGAAGCAGATACGACAAGTTAACTATGCGAAAAATCCCTCTTTCTTAGAAGATGAGGCCCATTAAACACACTTGTCTGTGTAACACGTCAAGAAGACCAAGTTTTAATCTCCATTCTCTTTAGCTCCTTAGAACATGGAGTTTAAAAAAAAAAAAACAAAACTCAAATGCATGTGCTTCTTCTATACAAAGGAAAACCACTTTTGCAATAAAGATGACGGGGCTATTGATAACAAAAACAAATATCAAACGCTTAAAGTGAGAGCCAACAGGAGAAAAAATATTGGTCCCCTTGCATCTGACTCTCTGTTAATGTGAAACTAAGAGGGAGACACTGTCTATCAGGGTGAGTGGAGTTGAAGGTGAAGGGGGCCTTTGATAACAAAGCAACAGCATGAGACAATCTACTCAATATAGAGGAAAACATTCTAAAGACACACAAGGGGAAAGAGGACTGGGCAAGATCAGCCACAAGGTGACAGTCAAGAAGCTGTTTCCTCCTTGGGATATGTTTGAAACTAAAAAAAAAAAAAAAGTTAAAAAAAAAATAATAATCAAACACATAGCACCTAATTTGTGTGAGACAGGAGCCTTGAAAACATGGCTCTAGGGCACCTCTTCTCCCTCCAATTATCTGAACCCTCAGCCCTCCCTAAATGGCCTACTTCACAAATATGCAATCCAACGACTTAATAAACTAAGAGATAAAGGGAGGTGGGAAAGAAAGACACAATTAAGGAAACGGAGACAACCCAAACTCCGGCCATCGAAGTAAAAATGGCTGTGCTAATATCTTTCTTAATGTGTCCTGGTCAGAGGAAAGAGAAAATGGCTCCCAGAATTACCGCCTTTGCCATTTTAGAGCCCCTCTGGGAGTCCAGCTGCACTACACAATGTCTTAGAAATCTGAGCTTCCATTACAAATCCTAAGCTTACGGTTCAGTTTAGAGGCCCCTGCAGAAAGATCACTCAGTTTCTCAGATAGAGCTCTCAGACCTGGCAGGCTTCGAGGAAGGGCTGCGGAGTCCCTGTTCTGACAGTAGTTGGCTTGCCTTGAGAGTCCTCTGCAAGCTGCATTCTAATACACACAAAAGCTCTGTGTTGGTTTCCAGGCTCTGCCCTGTGCTGAGGCAGGCTGCCCAGTGAGGTAACACGCATCCATCTGCAGACTGGACCAGACTTGCCCACACACCCTGATCCATGGAGCTCAGAGTAGCAGAGGCAGCTGCTCTAACGGTGTACCTCACAATGCATCCGTAGTCTTACTGCAGGAGACAGATGAATCGCTGTTCTTTAAAAGGCCATTAACCAAAAGAAGATTTGAGAAGCGGTAAATACCCAGCCAGTGAGACCACATTGTTTTCCGCCCTCCAATCACTCCAAAATGGAAGAGAACTAACTCCCTGGGGCTGAGGAATGTGAGAGGTGAGACCCATATCATTGTTATTATTTCACTGTTACAGAAGGCCCTCCAGAAATCACAAAACGAGTGATGGACTTCCTACTAAGTCTCAACTTGGTGGTGGGAGACTGAAGTGGTGAATGTTCCTCCTTCATCCTCATCATCTTGGAGACAAAGTGCTGCACCTGGGGGCTGGAAGGGAGTGTGAAGGAGAGGGCAGAGGAACGGACTGGTGCTCATGAGGGTCTCAGAGTATCTTATTGTTTCTATAATGTCTTTGCCCACCTGAGCCTGAGTACCAGCCATCTCTCACTTGCTCTCTGCCTTCACAATATTGTCCGCCTTCAGCTCAGTTGGGCAATGGCACATCCATAGTTCCCGCTCTACCCTAGGGGCTAGGGTGAGATATGTGTGGTGATATATACTTAATAAAATGAGCTTGGAATATCAGAGGAGACACAACCACAGAGCCAAGCCGCACAGGTCAGGAAGGGGTGAACCATACCTTTAATCTTAGCTTTAGGAATGTTGACAGAGGAGGGAGAGAAGGGAGGCAGTTCAGCTTTCCCACACATTTCCTTGGTGGGCTGAGGAGAGAGAGGTTTGGAATTGGAAGGAGTCCTTGGAGACAGGCCTGAGGAGTAGGTAGGCAAGAAGTGACTGTGGTTTGTTTCTCTATCTCTCTGATATTCCAGCTTATCCCCAGTACCTGGCTCTGGGCTTTTATTATGAAACTAAATAGAATTCATGCAACAGATGTGTGCTACTGTTGTCTGTCCATACATCACGGTGAATAGGGAGGTGAGCAGCGTCTGAACTTCACCAAAGCCCTGTGTTCCTGGAGGAGAAATCCTTCCAGCCCCTGTGTTCCAGGAAAGAGCCTAGAACCATGTTCTGCACACGGCTTATGCAAAACTGTGGACAACCTTAGCTTACCTACGACAAGAGTCTTTGAATTCTCACTGTTTGTCTTGGAGGTCTAGATGCACTACTAACCACTGTAGATAAATCACCCCAGTGTGACTGGATTATATAGGGCTCAGACCTCCTCCCCTGACCCCAGACCCTTTCCACAAGTGGCTAACCACCAAAGAACATTTACAGTTCCCTTAATTATCAGGCCATCTCTCCCTCCACTCATTCTGCAGTAGTTACTTTGGTATCAGCATTACTCAAATACTTGGCAGAGACAGCAAAAGGTAGGAAAGATTTATTTCAGCTCACAGTTTCAGAGACTTCATCATGACTGAGAAGCCATGATGAAGTGTATGGTGACAAGGGCTTGTGGCAAAGGCTCCTCAACATAGCCATGAACAAGGAAGCAGAAAAGCCTAATCAGCATTGGGCTACAACCTCAGTGGATTTGCCCTTAATCACAACTCATTTCTACTAGCCATCTCCCAACACCCAAAGGTTCCACAGTTTTCGGTTCCTCTCAAAACATCACAAGCAGCTAGAAAACAAACATCAAGACACCCATCATGTTCAGATACAAACCAACACCAGCCAAAGAGATGGTCCCACGGTAAGCCTCCTTTCTATCGTAATAGCATCTATCTTCGTTATGGTTTCTATTGCTGTGAAGAGACACTATGACCATGGCAACTCTTATAAAGGAAGACATTTAATTGAGCTAGTAGCTTACAGTTTTAAAGGTTTTTTAGTCCGTTATCATCGTGGTGGGAAGCAGGACAACATGCAGAGTTCTACATCTTGGTCCACAAGTAGCAAGGAGTCTGTGTGCACATTGGGTGTAGCTTGAGCATAGGAGACCTCAAAGCCCCTCCCCCAGTGACATACTTCCACCAACAAGGCCATACCTCCTAATCGTGGAACACTCTATAAGCTAGTGGGGACCAATTACATTCGAACTACCATAGCATCTCCCTTCTAAAATGTTTTTCTTATGCCTATTTATAGTTATAATTTGTCCTTTGAAGGTATCTGCAATTTAAAATGAAGGGAGACAAAGTCCCAGCCACCATTTGGGACTGGTATAGAGTTTACAAAGCATGAACTACCTTATGAGGATGAAAAGCATATGACCGGGTGGAAGTCATGTGCACTCACATGTAAATTCTTCATCAGTAAATTCTTCCTCCAGAGCTGATGCTGCATCATCCACATAACTCCCTAAACATAAAAGAGACCTTGTCCAGGGAAGCACATCCACTCCTCCGTTTCAGGCTGAGGTCTGCCACCAGGAGACAAGGCAACACTAAAGCTTGATAATCTGCGCCTCAAAACTCAACAGCAAACACTCCTGGAGTGGTGCTCATTTCTACAGGTGTGGGAGCACCTATCCAACTTTTCAGGGCTGGTTGTCAATCACAGAAATCACAAGGGACAGCCCTTCCCATGGTCAGCTGAAAATACAAAGAGCCATCTCAAACAGCACAAAGCTAATAGCAGGAGGGAAAGCAGGTGAAATAGATGTGCCTGTGTTTTTCCTTCCCTGGGTTTCTCTCCCAGGGTACTTGGGCCCTAGCATCTGAGCTAGAATGTCACACTATAAGCTGATGATGCAGCAAGGAGGAGGCTAAGCCTCTAAGATGTGCAATGATGCTAATATGAGGGCCCCACCAAGAATGGTATTTGGAAAATGCTAAGGCCAGGTGGCCCGAGCCCTTAAGTTTCAAAAACAAATCAACAAAAATGAGTTGCATGTGCTTCAGATCTGGCAAGCAGTAGATGCCAGTCCACGAAACATCTTGCTGAATATATTAGGTGCCAAATGTGGGCTTTAATTTTGCAAACATTAGCTCGTTCAATCCCTACTACTCAAAATATATCATTTGAACGAAAGTCAGAGATTTAATACTAAAACAGAATGAGGGAAATTCCTGTAGTCAGTCAAGAAGACCTTAGAACTTACCATCCACCCACCTATTCAATGCAGAGCACTTGTTGGTGTCTACTGATGTGAGTATTGATTTCTGTTCTACACATTCTACTCATTTAGTCTAGCTCAATAGATATTGTGTGTGTGTGTGTGTGTGTGTGTGTGTGTGTGTGTGTGTGTGTGTGTGTGTCTGTACATACCTGTAAAGGCGACAGGACAACCATGGGTGTCATTGCTCAAGATCTGTTTTTGTTATTGTGATACCTACTCTTCCAGTGGCTTAAAGTTCACCAAATAGAATATACTGGCTGGCCAGTAAGCCCCAGGGATCCACCTATTTCTTCCCTCCCCAGAAAGAGAATGCCACCACACCCAGGATTTTTTACATGCGACCTGCAGATTTAACTTAGGTCCTTAGGTTTGCTCAGCAAGCACTTTACAGATTCTGCTATCTCTCCAGCATCAGTTCAATAGATCATATAAACTGCACTGTGCCTAAGAATGGCCCACTAAACATGCTTTATCACAGAAGCCTTAAAGGATTGCCCAAGGCTAATTTGACAATAAGCAATTCCCAGGGTTTGATCTCAGAGTTCATCCCCTACCTAGGACTTCAGTCCACTGTGTCAGAGCTTATGACCATCACACAAGGTCAGCCTGGGACCACAACACTGAGAAAGGGCTAGAAGGTCAACAGCATACTCAAAGGAGCTCTTAGGCTACCACAGTCATCATAAGTTGGGTTTGAAGAAGGTGAATGAGGTGAGTCAGAGAGGGGAAGGAAAATGTTAGTGCATTATAGATTCTTACTATGAAAGAGTCCCCAGCATGAGCCTGGATCATGCACAGGACTGTCGAATCATGGAAAGAATAGCCTAGATGACAAAGTCAAGCACAAAGGACCACACACCCTGTGGTTCCTTTCATATAAAATAGTAGCAATGGCAAAACTACAGTGTCACAATGTGGGAATTTGCTGCCTGGGACAGAGGGTCATCAGGGAGGTAAGTAAGTGGAAGATGGATAGAAAAGGAAAGAGATTTGGGGGGTAAGGGAGCAACTCCCCATGCAGATGCCATGGGTTACATGGTTAGACAGCATAACCGGATTTCACTACACTGTACACATAAATGTTATAAACTAGGAAACAACATCTTAATGCCTTTTCAAAAGGGTGCGAGAAACACACCCATACAAAAGGCTTGCAAGCCGTCATCCACACAAAAGGCTACTGTGCAATCTGGAGCAGAAGAAAACACAAAACAGATTTACATTCCTGCTTTAAAATTTCTCCCTGCACATCGGTGAAGAGAGAGAGGAAGAAAAGCAGCTGTAAGGCTTGAATGTCTCCTCTCGGGCTCAGGCCGGGCTCTAATCAGTACAGAGAACTGGGTAACAAACAGGACGAGAGGGTTTAATTAAACTGAGCAATCATTAAACTGGATTTAAGAGTGTCTGTGTTTGCAAAACAACAAAATATTTACAGACATTTTCTTCAGCCCCTTCATTAGCTTCAGATTCCACAGGAAATATGGAGGATGGGAACAGGTCCTAATGAGATCGTGTGAATTTTAACTACTAAGGTTACTGTGGCAAAGAGACAGCATGAAAAAAACTGCTTGTGATGGAGTGTTAGCAGGAAAAGTGAGATACCAAATGAGCTGGAGCTCATCTTTCTCATAGGTTTAAAAACAAACGAACAAACAAATAGCGCCAGAAGACAAACCTATACACATGGTAAGGGACAAGGGAGACTATGAGGTTATGAATTTCTAAGTATTAAACCAGTGATTGTACAAAGCAGGTGTGATTAGGAATTTTTTTTAAAACCTCCATGTTCCGAGATTGCTGAAATATGGTTTTGTTACCTTGGTTTCTTTCAAAACAGAAGTGGATTTAGGTCCGTCAAAGTTATACTAGTCATCATCTTTCTGCTTTGCCCGAGCACAAGAAGAAACATATTGAAGTTTCTGTCCCCTGGCGTCCACTGTACCTGTCCCCTTGGTGTCTGTTGTACCTGCTACCCAGGTTTTCACATACAACGGGAGAGTGAACTATTCTTTTCAAGGTCACCTCTGACCTCTTTGGCTGGATACAAGGGTCAGATCTCAGTGCCCATCACACCAACTCAAGAAGCAGTGTTGCTGGAATTGGTGCCCCATCCCTACCTCTGGGGTTTGGACACACTGTTTCTGTGCATTTCTTCCAGACTACAGCTTACCCTTCTGAGCCTCACTGAGCTTTGCTCTTCCTGAGCCCTTCACTAGAGTGCTCAGGACCCAAACCTCCTCTCCTTATATTGAATACTGTATCCAAGCCCACATGACAATACACACAATGACCATAACTATGTATCTTTACTCTAGACCTCTCCACTAAATACACATTGGTATATGTTCCTCCCTACCTACCTAATATGCCCACCTGACTACACCACAAACACCCCAGTTCTTGTCTTCATATCTAAAGTTGACTGTGTCAACCTTCTTCCTAACCTGTTCCTCTGTACCTTCCCTTGATATCTCAGCCTCCCTGGCAGGTTCATTAGCCTCCCCCATATCACTAGTAGGTGCTTCTTTTAATCCTCTGTTGTAACACTCTAGAGAAGGTTGCTGCCTGCAGAAGGCTGACTGATGGTCCGGATGACTCCCTTGCTGCCACTGTGTACCCCAGGATCGCCATCCCTGCACAGCTTCACCGAGGTCATTCAAGCACAATGCAACATTTAATGTCTTCAAGCCTTTATCTCTGTAGACAGGTGCAGTCTAAACCTGTGATGTTCTCATCCTTGGAAGTGAAGTTGAGACATCGAGCTTTCCTCAGGGAAGCCTTCTGTAAATAGCAGGCCCATCCTGAGCTATGGTGTTCTCCATTCCTGTAGTCCCCAATGCCTACCTATGTTGTGAAGAGACAAACAATTCAATTTTTGTAGACAGGAAAGACTCCATAATGAAGCCAGGGAAACCCTCCTATTTCTTCTCTGCCCTATAACCATGGCTACCGATGTCAGTCATGTATGTAAAGTATGACTAGAAGGGTCAGTCATACCTATAGCATGTTCATCCACAGCACCTAGGGATGCTAACTGAAATCAAAAACATTAAAAGTCACCACCAGACATCTCCGTTCATAGACAATAAAAATGAACAAAGTCACAAGCTGAGAAATTCAGAGGGATGGGATTCTCAAGAAAATGAAAAATGTAGATCCTATCAGAAGGCATCCCATAGCAAGGTTTAAAGAACACTGTATATTCAGAACGGTACATTTTCTGTGCCATGAGGAAGGCTCAAGGCCCATGGATTTGTAATCTCTAAATCAAATGACATAAAAACCTCTTAAATGTGCAAGACCTCAGGGATTAAAACTGATTGAAGGCTTCCAGAGAGTGAGAAATGCCTGCACATAACTTGCCAGGTGACAGATGGGTACACAACACCCGCATGCGACCAGCTAGGTGACAACATACTTCTCACATGGATCTTCCCAGTCACCCGACTAATAGCCCCAAGAGGCAGGTTCATTATCACTGCTATTTTGCCTTTGAGAAAAACTAGAGCCTAGAGCAGCCAGATAACTGAACAAAATCACTGAGTAAAATTCAAAAAAACTAGGAGCCTCTGGGCATTAATTTCAGGGAATCCACATATACTGTGGGCATGTCCAGGGTGCCCTTGGTAGAGAGTGTCTGATATCACCAGGGCCCCTTTTTTTTCAAGTTAAACTGGATATTCTTAATAAATTCTACAGATTTACATAAGACTTTCCCATGACCCTTTTAATATCTGCCTTTAATAAATATTACTTCCTCATCATCATTGTCTTTTCTTCAATTACAGTCTGTGTTAAAAAGTACTCAGAGATCTCTGGGCTTTATGCTGCACACACCAGCAAAGGAAGGTCATGGCGCCCATGTGTAAAACAGCCTTCCATTCTGGTAATAGAAGCAAAGCAGCAGCCATGGTCTGATGAACAGGCTGTTCAATTCTTTCCAGCATCCAAGACTGGACCTGAGACTCCTGGGAACAAAAACAGCTTGATTCCAAAAGTATAAATGTAGAAGCAAAATAGACAGAATGGGGCCCACATACCTGAAACTCATACAAGCATTCAATCTCTTTGCCATGAGGCCTTAAGTACAAGTGAAATCACTTTGACATTTCCAAGGTGAAGAAAGCTGAGGTTACACACAGTGGCTCAAATGCACACAGAACATCAGATCTGGGAAATGACTGAGCCTAAAACAGTTCCCCAAAACAGCTGCATTAACCTCACTGTACAGCAAAGAGAAGGTGGTCCAAAAGGTTTAGGTGAGCTTGGGGTACTGAGCAGAGATCTGAAGAGAAGAGGGCTTTCATTGACAAGTCTGTGGTCCTAAGACTTCATCTGGGGTCCTCAGAGTTTATTGGTTATATAAATCTCCTTAGAACTTATTAGATGTAGATTCCTGGATTAGGCTCAGGGGACTCTGAGTCTACACTGTAGGAATGGGCCCCAAGCATGCACACTGGTAAAGTGCCTCCAAGACATCCAGTACAGGTGTTTCATAGCCATAATATAAGAATTACAGGACATGTGGCACATTTTGCAGAAGAGAGTGACACCTTTCAAAATGGAAAACTAATTCTGCAAATAGTTAAATGTTAAAGGCAGCGAATCTTATTTTTGTAGAAGTTCTGGCTTCTAAGCAGAACTTTCCTGGCCTCTGTGAAATGCTAGTGCCATTTAACCAATATTTAGGAGATGTGTGTGTGTGCACGCACATGCACGTATGTGTATGCAAGTTTGATGTGTGTGTACATGCATGAGAAGATCATAAGTGAGCCTCGTGCATTCTTCTGGAACTATACCGCCATGTTGGATTCAAACAGGGTCTTTCATTGGGACCAGGGCTCACCAGTTCAACTCGAGTTGGTGGATAGCCAGCCCCAGAAATCCACCTATCTCAACTTCCCCTGCTCAGGGATTACAAGTACATACAACCATGGCCATCTTTTACATTGTTTCCAGGGGTTGGACACAGGTCCTCACATTTTTGAAGCAAGCACTGTATTGACTGTGTCATCTCCCCAAACTCCTAGTTTATACTTAAAAAAAAAAAACAAAAACAAAAACTTAGTTCATTCTTAATTGTTATCAACAGGCATCCTCATATTACTACCACAAATGGATGATAGACTACTCACCAAAACCAGAGCATGAAGTTAAAGACAAATTCAAGGTGAGAAGGAAGGGGAAGCAAATATTGACTTGATAGTATGAATAATAGCATTGCTTGCCTGATATCCTTGTTTGCCTAGGGCTTTCATTCTAAAACCTGCTTCTTCTAAGGTAAAAATGATCATCTCTGTTGGAAGGCCAGCACTTTACTAATACCCTAACATTGAAAGAACCTCTTTGTATGCAGAGGATTAGAAAGAGTGGAAAACAGCTTCCTTCAAATTAATATCCACGGATGCCCTTCCCACACTTCACCTACCAGCACACTTCTCAGGTCCATCCCTATTCCTCTTCTCCCCTTTGCTATATGTGCCTAGACCCTCTTGGCATTGACCTTCTCCAGCTCACAGATCTAACAGTGGGTCATATCTGTCTAGACCCCTTTCTTGGCTCCTCTCCAGAAACAAGCAGGTCCAGGTAACTAAGAACATTATTTTTTTTTCCTTCAAAGCCACTCTTACTGAAATTCATTCCACTGTACCTGCTCCTTCAAGGAACTTACAGCATACAATAAAGGCTAAAGGGGACATATTTCACAAGGAGACAGAAATCTGCTGGAAGCACTTTCCAGAGAATCTTGGACCAGAGTGTTATGCATTCTAGCGGATGACATTCCCAGGCGTAAACTCATGGGGTGTGTCAGCACACAAACAAATAATAACCCAAGCCTCATGCTTGTACTCCGTGATCCCTGCGATTCGTTTCTGAACCTTTACAGATCTTACTTCTTCATCTGCAGTAGACAGAAAAATCATACTTCCCCTTAGGATTGGTGTGGGATGAAGTTAGATAATGTATGTCAAGCCCCAGCAGGGTGGCAGCCAGGCTTAGTGTGCTCACAGCTAGGAATGGCAGGTGCTGCAAACAGCCGCTATTCACATAGAGGGAGCAGCCATTGGGGGGGGGGGGGGAGCTGTTTCTATTGCAGCTCCAGGTTATCCCACAGAGTATAATTACCTTCAAA
Source organism: Phyllotis vaccarum (assembly GCA_033318265.1). Lineage (NCBI taxonomy): Eukaryota > Metazoa > Chordata > Mammalia > Rodentia > Cricetidae > Phyllotis > Phyllotis vaccarum. The sequence goes on from JARWLC010000001.1 coordinate 189,367,885, forward strand.
AGGATGTTTTCCTGCTGGAGTGTGTGTGTGTGTGCGTGTGTCTGTCTGTCTGTCTGTCTGTCTGTCTGTGTATGTGTGTTGCTCCATGTGTGTACACCTGTGCATCTGTGTGTGCATGGGACTGTGTCTGTGTGTGTCTGTAGGTGTTTATATGTGTCTGTGTGTATTTATGGGTATTATGTGTCTGTCTCTGTGTCTGTTTGTCTGTATGTCTATGTCTCTATGTCTGTGTGTGTCTGTGTGTCTATGAGTGGTTCTGGGTGGGTGCCTGTGTATATCTGTGTCTTAGTATGTCTGTACATGTGTCTATGTTCCTGTGTCTATGTTCTTTGGAAGGGGGTGGATTCCTGTATATGTGCTTCTGTCTCTGTGTGTGTTTGTGTCCATGTATAAGTGTCTGTGTGTGCCTGTGTCTACATGTGTGTCTATGTCTGTGTGTCTCTGTGTGTGAGTCTGTGTGTGTGGCTGTGTCTTTGTATGTATATGTCTGTGCATACCTCTATATGTGCCTCTTTGTGTGTATGTCTGTGTCTTTGTGTATGTTTGTGTGTCTGTATATCTGTGTGTCTGTAGGTCTATATATATTTGTGTGTGTCTGTGTCTGTATATGTCTGGGAGGGTGTGGGTCTGTGTGTCTGTGTCTCCATGTGTGATTGTATCTTTGTGTGTTAGTGTGAATCTATCTGTGTGTGTGTGTCTGTGTCTATGTGTGTGTCTCCATGTGTGGAGATAATTATGTATTTGTGTCTCTGTGTGTATATGTAGCTCTGTGTGTGTATGTCTTTGTGTCTCTGTGTCTCTGTGTATGTGTCTTGTGTGCCCCTATATGTGCCTCAATGCATATCTATGTGTGTCTATGATAAGAAAAGACAGAAAAATCTGAGGTTCAACAAATAAGAAGCCTCATTCTTCTGGGATGTCCCACTTGCCATAGATCTAATGTGGGGTTTGTTGACCCCAGAGTTGAAGCCATCATCCTGGTTAAGGGGAAGGACAAAAGGTAAGGCCCACATGGGAGAAGCCAGTCATCGAAAGAAGCCTGCCAACTGACTTCATTTCCATACTCAGCAGCTTACTGAAGGCATCTGTATACACTTATGACTTGACCTACAAAGGGCTGCCTTTCTCTTCTGTAATCCAGGTATGATGCTAATCTGTTGAGATCATAGATAAAGTTCCAGTAATAAACGCAAACAAAAGTTAGGCACATAGAAATGGCTAATCTTTGTCTTCAACTTGACTGCATCTGAAATCAACAAAAACCCAGTCAGGTGCACATTCCTGTAAGATATTCTTGGCCGGATTACTTGAAGCCGGAAGACACAGCCTATATCTGGGTCATGCCTTCTGTGAGCAGACCATATAAAAGAAGGAAACCTTGCTTTTTGCCCACCTGCCCTCACACTCACTGGCAAGTCCATCTATGCTGTTCCTGTGCCATTCCTTCACCAATATTAGAACCAACTCCATCAGGATTGCAGTGTAGACTGAAGACCAGCAGGTCTCTGGGAATCTTCTAGGCCTTCAGAACCAGACTGGGTCTGCTGAGACATCCAGCCTTGTGGACTCTGCCGCTCCATTGTGAGACAGCCACTGTTGAACTACCCAAGGCTGGATGTATCTTGTAAGCCAATCCAATAAACCCCTTTAACACATATCAACTCTAAGAGATCTGTCTGTTTAATGAACCCTGACTGGACTATGCATGGACTGCACTCAGCCCTCTGGGTGTTATTTCCCTTCAGTTTACAAAGAATAAGGAACTTTCCCAAGGTTACCTGAGCACAAGGAAGAGCAGAGTTCGGATCTGACCTGCACATACAGTTAGTGTCTGAGTCTACTATGAGATAAGGAATAACACAGTACCTGGCATATAGAAAGTAGGGCATGGCAGAGAGGGTGGGATTGCTTTCTCAGTCCTGTACACAGACTGTGAGAAGGGGAAATGCATCTACATACTTAATTAATCTAACCCCAAGCGCACTGCACGAGCCTCTGGTTCCCTACCTCAAATTTTAACAGCTGCTTCTTCAATGTAATGGAACGCAAGTGTCTGAAGAGCTTCGAATTTTAATTATAAAAGTCCTAATGAAAATCTGAATGAACAGCTGCTCCCAGCAAGACAGCCCTTGGAGATGCCCAGTGTAGGACAGAGGGAGGGGACAGGAGGACAGGGCCCAGACAGGACGTGGATGACTGCAGCTGTCTGGGGAGCCCTGCACCTGCAGCTGTGAGCTACAGGGTGGACAAAACAGGCCAGGATGCAGCAAGCACAGGACAGACTCCCTGGGGCACATCTGTCCTCATGCCATACACCATGTGCATCTGGCACATGTCTGTGAGAGTGACAATGTGAGAGCAGACAGAGAAGCTATGCAGGAATGCTGCTATATGCCTTTTGGTCTGTAAAACAAGGAATACAGTATACCTACTAGAGGACTAAGGAAGGGCCAGCCAGGAAAAGCAGCAGGTGTTGAAGCAATGGCCTCCTGCCAGCTATGAGACAGCATGTGGCAGTAACTCCTGTGTTCCACACATTGGAGCCTCCATTTCTGGCTAGCTTATCTTCTCCAGTGGCAAACATCTTCCATATCTGCAGCTATTACAGGACAGATGATGTCTCCCCACACAGAAACTTGGCCTCGTTTAATTCAAAAGAGAATGAAACACCCTATGAAGGTGTTTTGCCAATTTGACAGGTCTACAACGACTTAGGAAACAGGCCTCTAATAACGTCGGAGAGGAAGTATCTAGATTAGGTTATGAGAGCTGGGAAGACACACCTTAATGGGGTAACATCATTCCTTGGGCTGGGGTCCCAGACTGAATAAAAAGAAAAATAAAGCCAAGTACCAGCATTCATTGTGACAAACTGTCTCAGACTTGCCTCTGTAACTTCCCTGCCATGGTGGACTGTGTGCCCAAACTAAGAGACAAAATAAACAATCTTTGGTTTCTGTTCTCTGTTACTATGAAAAAGTACTCTGAGAAAAACACCTGAAGCATAGGAGGATTTGCTTTGGCTCATAGTCTAAGGTCTAGTTCAATGTGGTGGGGAGGTGAAGGCAGGAGGAGCTGGAAGCAACCGGTCACATCTTATTCACAATCAAAAAATAGAGAGTGATGAATCTCTTGTTCAGCTTTCTCCATTTTATATACCTGTTACAATAAGGTTTTTGCCCCATTTGGCCAGAGGTCCAGGCCCTCAGACCTGCCATCCCAGACCACTTAGCTGCCTGCTACTGCTTAGGCCCCCCCCAAAATAATTCAGACGTTTATATTACTTTCAGGCTGTTTGGTCTATGGCTTAGGCACATTGCTAGCTAGCTCCTGAATCTTCACTCAACCCATTCTCATTAATCTGTCTGCCACGTGGCCCATGGCTCACCTGTGTTCCTTACATGTTTCTTCTTTGGGTATCTGGCTCGATCTCTCTCAACTCTGCCCTTCTTTTCCTACCTATTCTGATTCCTTACCTACTTCATCTACAGTGCTCATCAAGGGCCAAAACAGCTCCTTTATTTAAAGATTGATATTCACAGCATACAGAAAGACATTCCCACATCATATACTCATCCCTCAAGCATAGGGAATGATGGTGCCTACTTCGAAGATGGATTATCTCCAGTAAGTTAACACAATCCCTCACAGGCATATCCAGAGACAAAATACTACCTCCTCTCCCAGGTGATTTTTAGATTCTCTCAAATGAATAGTTAACATTAACCATCAGCTTTGACAGAAATTTTGTCAACAGTGGGAACTGTCACCAATACACATCCTCTCCCACAAAGACTGGCCTTGCCAGGAAAACCTTTTGGTTCTTCTTACACCAAGTGCATTCCTGAAGATGACTTCATTCTTGGCTTTACCACAAGGCTGCAAGTGCTAAAATAATAAAACATTCAGTTCCACAGGATGATTCTCTGAGCCACCATCCACCACCATTAGGAGTTCTACTGGGTACACACACACACACACACACACACACACACACACAACCATGATCATAGTTGTCCTGGTGACTCTTGATAATCACTCATAAAAGGAGGTGGCAAGGAGCATCACTGGACCCACACCTGAGTATCCAGCACCCTTCCCAACCAGTAGTATGCAACTATTTCCTAATTGTACATAGCCTAAGGTTCTCTGGGAATGGTTAGGGGAGGGTGCTCCAGCTACACAGCCATTGGAGATTAACATCCATATTAGATACAGACCTTCCAGTGTGGCTGCTTTAAGATCACTCATGCTCCTGCTCATAACCCCTCACTATTGCTATGTAACCAAGCCTAAATAAACTCATTGTTTTCTCAGAGTCAATTTTGGTGAAACCTTAGGGGAAGGGGTTGATACTTTTTGCTTCTCCCCCAGAGAGGTGTTAATGAATAATATCAATAGAGTAGATGTTCTCTTTTAAGGTTCATCTATCTTTTCGGCAAGATGGTTATAATTCAGCTTCTTCTCGTAGATATATAAGTCCAGAACGAAGTCCGGACACATGTGTATCATGTATAGCGGAGTGTTACATAATGACCCAGACAGTTTAAACATCCTGAGTACTTTACAGAGTAACTCTCCTCTAAGAAGATATTTGATGACTTATATGCAGGATATTTGGTATGGCGGTATTCATAAGCATGCGAAGAAATTCAAACGTGTTCAACCACAGTAGAAAACTGGCTAAATGGTTCTAATATACACACGCAGTTGAAGCACATGCTGTTATCAATAATTTAGACTCTAAATAATATGAAGTGTGAGGACATGTTTATAATCAAACATTAAGTAATAAAGCAAGATATGAAATAATTTATTATGCAAATAATTATTACAATTGTGTTTAAGACACACAGATATATAAATATGAATAAGAAAAGGCTAAAGCCAAAAGCAAGCAAATTAATCACTAGTATTCTTCTTACACGACTGTTACTTTTTCCAGTGTACATTTTCCGTTGCTCCATATTTTTATCAAATATATGTATTAAGTAGGAACTTTCCTATTTCTTAAATAAAAAAATTAAAAATAATGAGGCACCATGCTTCATATCTGCAGTAAACAATCTTCTAAATTCCAACATGACACTGTTATCTACAGATGTGTTGGCCTGTACTCATATCTATCCTGAGACTCATGCACTGGATACACAGCAAAGGCTGGATACGCCTACTTTAGATATTGACTGTCAACTGTCACCTAGCCTGGTACTATCAGAAGGCAGTAGAAACTTTAGAAGGGAGACAGATGAGAGGTCCTTAGGTCAATGGGAGTAGTCCTTAGGTTAATGAGAATGGCCCATAGATCAATTAGATTGATCTTATATTACACACGTGAAGGGGAATGTGAGACCCTGACCCCTTCTTAGCTCTATTTTTGTTTTCTGGTTGTCTTAGTTGTTGTGAAGAAACACTACGGCCAAGGTGACCTTTATAAGAGAAGGTTTCTAATTAGGATCTTGCTTACAGTTTTAGAGGTTTAGTCCATTATCAGCATGGTAGGAAGCATGGTGGCAGGCAGATAAGCATTATGCTACAAGTAGCAGAGTGTTACATAATGACCCAGACAGAAAGGCAGGCAGAGAGAGAGAGAGACAGTAGCCTTGACTTGAGCTCCTGAAACCTCAAAGCCTATCTCTAGTGATATACTTCCTCCAACAATGCCATATCTACTCCAACAGGCCACTCCTCCTAATCCTTCTAATCCTTCTCAAATAGTTCACCAATTGTCAATTAAGTATTCAAATATATGAGCCAATAGGGGCCAATCTCATTTAAAACACCACACTGAACAAAGCCCCTGGTCATTAACATTATGGTTTATCATCACAAACAGAATCTATTATTTATGATGTGCTCTTCAAATCTGTGAGCCAAATGTATCCTTTTCTCTTTATAGCCATGGAAAGATGACTAACATGGAAACATAGAGAAATTCGGTAGAGATAGACAGCACTTGGACCTCACAGGACTCAGAGGCAATGTTGGAGGAAATTTTTTCGTATTCTAACAGTCCTCAGAGCCAAAATGATGGGCAGATCTTCCTCTTATACAAAATCTGAAAAATAATATTTAATTTGACGCTTGTTGGAATACAAGTGTCCTCAGCTCTTGCAAGCATATGTCAGAGAAGCCTCTCAAGAACAGACCCCTTAAGAATTAGCAGTTTCCATGACAATGTGTTAGCAAATCATTTAGTAAATACTTGAAATTTTTCCTCCACTGTTGATTGTGCGTGTTAGAATGGTCTGACTCATGACATCCCCAGATTACTGCCTGAGCAAGCTAAAAAATGTGGTCCCCAGATTGGGAAGCCTTCCTCTAAGCTGCTACTTTCAGCATCCTGGAGCCCATTGCAGCAGGAAATCTTTTGGATAAAGACCTACACTTGCTTCTCACAAAGCAGAAAAAGGGACACCAAACCTGGTAGTTTGGTGCTAGTGAGGAAGATGGGCCCTGTTTGTTAACCTCTGATCCCATCAGACAATATGAGCTCATTAGAAACCACCTCTCAAGCCCCTGGTCTCTTTCTGATACCAGCATCATCAGCTAGGGGGCCACATTCCTGACAGTGCAGATGTACTTTTTTAAGTCAGGCTAAATTCTCTTCTCACTTTTTGAAGCCTTATCAATGGAGACATAGATTGCCACATGACAAGAGTCAGCTTATGGATACATAAGGAAATCTTGTCTAAAAGAATTAGCCACATGGTCTCGATGATGCATTTAATGACACTCTCCTCGGAGCACCCATGATGCAATAGTGCCAGTCAAGGCTCCTTTCTGCCTTGTGTCCTCATGCACATCCCTTGTGACTTCTTGTCTCTGCTAGGAGATGAAGCTTGCACAAGTGCACCACAATTTACTTTGAGAAGGCTGCACGATACACCTGCTGAATCAATGAATCTGCTTAGGATAACTGTTGTACCTGGTATATAAAACATAAAAGACTGACAGGAAATACCCATCTTCAATATGTTTGGATGATACAAGTGACTTCACCTGAGACCCTCCTCTTTGCCCACTACCCTCCATCCACATCTTTAGTGGTACCTTCATACAGAGGCCCAAGTCTCAGGCCTGGGTCAGGAATCAGGAGTCAGAACTGGAGATGGGCAGGGGTTTTAGTTGGCTTGTAATTCCCTACCATCAGCCCAAATATACAAGCTGAGAATGTAACTCTCGGTGGGGTCACATTTGGAGTTTGGTTTTTAGGAAGTAAACTTAGATGAGGAATAAGGGCAGGATCTTAAGGGGAATGATGGCCGAAGGGGGGATGAGGAGAAGACAGAGGAAGAGGAGGAGGAAGACGGAAGAAGGGGAAGAGGAAGAGGAGGGACACAATCCAGGAAGAAAGGCAGAAAAGGACCAGAAGAAGACGAAGAGGAGGGACAGAGAAGGGAGGAGGAGACTGGGGAAGAGTTCTTTCTACATGTGCACTGTGAGGAAAGGCCACGCAGGGTCCCAGCAGAAAGCCATCGGGCTTTCAAGCAGGCAAAGTACCATCCCAGAAACTGCATTCGCCAGAACAGTGACATGGGACTCTCAGAAAACAAGTGTGTCGCTTCAGCCATCTAGTCTACAGATCTTGCTGTGGCAGTCCCTCCTGAATAAGAGCAGCAGATGCCAAATGGCGGGCATCACTGCTTCCTGAAAGCTGAGGGACTACCTCGTGGCCTCAAATGAGGGATCTGTGGGGCGCAAATGAGGAACGGGACCCCTCTGCATTCTGCTCAGAATGACTGGGAGCCACTGCTCTCTTTAAGGCAGCTTCTGGAGCCAGAGAGGGAGAAAGGTGGAGGGGCATGCTGGCAATCTGAGGAGAGGACACAGCACAGGGACTCCACAAATGTTTGCTGAAGAAGTGATATGTTTTCCATCTAACTGGAAACCTAGCATGCCCAAATACAACACGTTGCTGTTTAGCAGCAGGGAAGGAGGGATCAAGAGGGCTGCTGGTGTCAGACCAGTGATGCCTTGAGATGACAGAGGGAAAGTCTTGTCTGCATTTTCATGATGGCATCCTGCCAGCTCCACCTACTGATTGTAAACTCCTGCCTAGTGCTAATGCAGGCTCCTTTATCCATGGATGTCACATGCAGGCCTGGTGTGGGCACAAGTTTACAGACTTTACCATTTCAGAGAGGAAGAGACTTCTTAGGAGCCTTAGAAGGGTTGCTGTCACAATAAGACAACCAATCCTTCTCATAATAAATGTGCCTAGTCAGGGTCTGGCTGCTATGGAAGCTATAGAGAAGGGACTCTGTTATGAAAAAGGGGGGATGGGATGTTGTGGATAATGTTCTTGTACACTGTAAAGATTTGTCACTTGTACTGATTTAATAAAACTGTAATTGGCCAATATGTAGGCAGGAAGTATAGGTGAGGTGACCAGATAGGAGAATTAGGGGAAGAGAAAAGGTATAGGCAAAGTCACTTGGCTAAGCACAGATAAGAATTATGAATTAAAGTAAGCATCAGAGTTAGTTAGTAATAAGCTTGAGCTACTGGTCAATCATTTATAAGTAGTATTAAGCCACCAAGTCAATTATTAGGGAAGCAGCTGCTGGGTATTTAGGAACTGGGAGGTATGACAAAAACATCCCACTACCAAGTCCCGGTCTTCAAAAAGTGGCCATCATGTGTCCCAGACAAAGAGGGACAAGAGGCTGCGGAATCCAGGAAAGAAAAAAGGAGCTCAATGCTGGAATAGGCTGTTTTTAGAAGTTCTGGTTAAGCTGCAGAGATGGCTCAATGGTTATGAGCAATGACTGCTATTCTAGAGGATTCAGATACTATTCCAAGCACCACAAAAGAATGAGAGAAGAGAGAGAGGGGGAGGGAGAGAGGGAGACAGAGAGACTTCTTAGCTGGACATGGTGGTGCATGTATTTAATCCAGGCACTCAGGGGGTAGAGGCAGGTGGATCTCTGAGTTTGAGGCCAGACTGATTTTCACGGAGAAATCTTATCTCAGAAGGAGGAGGAGAGGACAAAGAAGGGAGGGAAGGAAGGAAGGAAGGAAGGGAGGGAGGGAGGGAGGGAGGGAGGGAGGGAGGAAGGAAGGAAGGAAGTTAGTTCTGATTGAGATGAATGGCAAGTGGGGGGTGACTGATAAGAAAAAATGAAGGGAGCCTCTCTCCTTCTCTCTCTCTCTCTCTCTCTCTCTCTCTCTCTCTCTCTCTCTCTCTCTCTCTCTCTCTCTCTCTCTCTCTCTCTCTCTTTCTCTGATTAGACACCAATGTCTACTCCCTTAAAGCACCAATAACAAACCAAGGTAGGATTCCACCAGAGTCTAGTTTAGGTAATCCATGAGTTCCAGTGACTGGGCTTGCTTACAAAGCAAGGTGAGGAGTTTACCACAGGAACACAAATGACCCCAACAGCCACACTGGAAAGTCTCCTCAAACATTAATGAAGACTTCCCAGCAACTGCTTAGATAAGGTCCCTTCTTCAGTTAACCCTCCACACAATACTAGGGCAAAATGGCACACAACTAGCTGGAGGTACAGGATGGACAGTGACTGAAGTCAGGTGATGTCCCAGTGACCCTCTCACACCACTTCTATGATGGGACTGTCAACAGTAAGCAGGCCAGGTCTTCAGTAAGTAACCTCATGTGCTCTGATGAGGATGATTTCACCTTATACAAGGCCCTTCTATCTCCAACTCTGGCTGGAGACCCTCTTGCCGTGCAGGCGGGACATTTAATGCATCACAGTGTCCCCAGAACTTCCTTTTTCAGAACTGAACATCCTAAAGCTTTGTCAATTAGAGCAGCTGTTCATCAACTGCCAGTCAACGCTCTGGCTGAGGCCTCACTGTGATTTAGAGAAGGACACCAGGTACCCGCCCTTGACACTTAGGTTATAGTTCTAAGAGTGTCTACAGCTACATGAACTCTCCCCCCAAGGGATGCTTCCTACTGTCTGCAAACAGGCACCATGATGAAAATCCAGACAGGGAAAAGAAAATGCCCCACAGTAAGAAGGATTCAGATGGAGTGGGGAGAATTGCACTTTCCTTTGCCCCAATGGGTCTGTCTATCACCATTCTCACCTCTTTCAAACTCTTCTCCACTCTCAATTTAAGGGTGATGTTTGTACACATCTAATATGATCATCCCCTTCTATTTAGGCTTGTCCTGTATTCCCTGCTTCATCAAGGTTGGACCCTAAGCTTTAGCCTACCCTTAAGGCATCTTGGACCAGCTTTGTATCCCCTGTCCTCATATAATATTGTGTGGCACAAGATAAACTTTCTAGTTCCTCAGCTCAGACAGGTTAATTCATACCACTGGGCCTTTGTACAAGCCAACTTGATGTGGGAATGTCTTTTTGTATGCTGTGAATATCAATCTTTAAATAAAGGAGCTGTTTTGGCCCATGACAGGCACCGTAGAAAAAGTAGGCAGGGAAATCAGAATAAATAGTAGGAGGGCAGAGACACAGACAGATCCAGTCAACTGCCCAAGAAGAAACATGTAAGGAGCACAGGTGAGCTGTGGGCCACATGCCAGGACAGATTAATGGAAATGTGCTGAGTTAAGGTTAAGGAGCTAGCTATCAATGTGCCTAAGCTGTAGGCCAAACAGCATGAACTTAACATAAGCATTTGAGTCATTTTGGGGGCCTAAGCAGTGGCAGGCAGGTAAGGGGTCTGAAGTATCAGGTCTGTGGATCTGGACCTCTGGCCGCCCGGGACTAAAAATCATATTGTAATAGCAACTGTTCTCAGAATGCCCTCTGCTCTTCTAGATCTTTATCTTGCCAGCCACTAACATGGTTTATTTGTCTTCTCAGAAAAATCTACATTGTTCCTCTCTGGTCTCCTACAAATGGGACCACCTACTCTCTCCATAGCCTTCCACGCACCCTGACACCTCATCATACCATATTGCAATTATAATTGCAACTTAATAAAAGCAACTTAATTTAAAAAAAAAAAAAAAAAAAAAGCTAAGGCCTTATTTGGCCATGTTTTCTTAGCCCAGAGCATGATGCAGGGCCCAGGGCAGGAACAGTGATTACTTGTCAGTCCACTGATTAAACTCACGTCCTCCAAGCCCTTCCATATGAGAATATATTTTCCTCAAAGTTGTTAGCCATTACAAATGACAGACAAGATGCTTCTCTGAATTTCTCAGCACTTATCACAAAGCTTTTCGTTTTGTCTACCTGCTCACGCAGCCAATGGGCTGAACCTTGGTGATGTTTCTGTCAGAGCGCCCTTCTTTTCTGTTGATTTACTTTAAAATGCAACCCGGTGATTTCAAGTTTGAAGAAGAACGCAGCCTCCTCTCCAGTCTGTCCTCAAACATCTATCACCAGCCGGCTGAGGAGATGTGACTGTCATCTCCCCAACCCAGCAAGATGATTTTTCTCAGCCACAATGCAAGTCCAGTGAGCCATACAATCGTGGTGAATTTCCTATCAGCTCAACATCCTGTGCCATTTTTCAGGGACTATGATTCTATCTAAAAGTAAGTGCAACAGTCTGGAACACAATTTCCCCCAGTGCCTAACTCTCAGCTTCCTATAAATACCAGCTGGCCTTCTGGGCAGCGACATGCCTTGGAATAATCAAACAGGTCTTATTGATAGCTTGGCCTTGAGCCGTGTCATAAGGTGTTGAGAATTTACATGCCTTATCATGGCATTGCTAATGGGGTCTCAGGCAGTTTGCTGAGTGTGAAGTTGTTTCAAACACCTGTGCCTGGAATCCCACATAAGGGAGGAAAAGAGAAGGAGAAAGGGAAGGCTAGGGGGAGAGGGTGCTGACTGAACAAATATATGTGCAGATTAGGAAGAACAGAACGTAGAGAAGAAGACTTTAACTCTTTCTAATAAAAGAAAAGTTTCCATTAGGTGAAGAAGAAACCAGATTTGTATAAGCTACCTAGTGCTGTGTAACAAATTGTCCCCCAAAATGTATTCACAGTTCAGACAATAAACAGGTTATTATCTCAGAGTTTCTACTGTCAGAATTACAGGCAAAACTAGTGAAGTCCTCTGTTTCGGTGTCTTATAAGGCCGCAGCTGAGATTGGGCCAGTGCTGCAGTCTTATGCAAAGGTTCATCAGAAAGCTCTGTTCTCTCACTTGGGAGTGGGCTGGTGTCAGTTTATATGGACCGGTAGAATTCAGCCTTGGTTCTTAATCAGCAATTGTTCAGAGGCCCCATGTCACTCACAGACCTCTCCAGAGTATCTCCTAGGAGGCTAACTCACTTCACCACAGTGAGCAAGCAAGAGGGCGAGAGCAAAGAGCATACAAGAGAAAACTAAGAAGACAGAGGACCCAGTCTTCTGAGACCTCTTCAGTAGGATATCCCGTTGCTGTTTATAGCCACATTACATGTCTACAAATGCATCTCTGGGTCTTCCTAGTCCTGACTGGAGGAGAAGGTAGAACAATGGTGCAAACATCTGGAGACAAAGCTTATCAAGAGCCATTTCATACACCTCCTTCCTCAGAAAATTCCCTGTAGGAACAGCACAGTGCTGCACACCTGTAATTCTACACCTCAGGAGACCTAGGAAGCCGAATTACAAGTTTCAGCCTAGCCCAAGCTTCAGTATGCATCCCTGTCTTATCTCCTCTCCCCCAAAATAAGACAAAACAAACACCCAAATCAAGAAGTAATTGCCTAGTAGGACCTCGGAAGGGAAGCTGCGTGTAACACATGAGTGGAGCATGCCCCTTGATCAGGAGACTATGTGTTCACCTGACTCTCTAGATAGATGAAAGGAAAAAACAGGAAGAGCAGGAAGGAAGTCACTGGAACCTCTTGACAAAGGCTTAGAACAGAAGTTATTTTATGAGAGTTGCTCATTGATTTCAACAAGTATTTAATAGGTGCGAAAGCAGACCAACACTGTCCTAAATGCTAGGTGAGTGGAACCATGATCAATCAGAGTTGAGAATTGCTCCTAAATCTCCTTTCCATGCTGGGAGGAACAACAGAGCAGACAAAATCATAAATCCATATGGTTTATGATTCACTGTTGGTAAAAAATGTTTACACAAACATTATGGCACTCACCACCTGCAATTGCTAAAGATAATTGTTAAACATTATTTCCCCACTAACACCAAACTACAAAGCCATTGCTGAATTTTTTATTAGTTCACATTGTTTATCACCCCACCCTGCACATGAAGACAGTGAGTCTTGCAGAAATTGCCACTTCAAAAACACCTTGAAGTAAATAGTGTTAAAATACAATTTTCAAATCAGAGTCAGGTCATGACTCATAATGACCTAAAATATGCTAAAAGATTTATTATATCATTTATCATTGAGGATGAGGGAGAAGTTTTAGTGGTCCAAAGATAATCTAATAAATAGACACAGCTGCTGATCACAAACATTGAAGTGGATGTGAAAATGGAAGTGAACATTCTTAGGTAGGAAGAATGGATGGGTCATCTGAACCTCTACTGTGCAAGACAAGTCATACAAAACAGTTCTCTGTAACTCAGACAGGGTGTAAAATACATTATATAAACTCAAAAATCAGAAAACCAAGAGTAATGTTCCCCAGTCTACAGTCAGTCAACCAGAGATTTTCACTCAAGTTAGACAGTAGTTTCTTGGGGGGGGGGTTGTTTGTTTGTTTGTTTTTACTTGTTGGGGTTTTATGGTTGTTTCGTTTTGCTTTCATGGTGGTGGGAAATCCTTGGTTTATTTTGGCTGAGCATGTCGGGGCTGTCAGTTCATGGACACTTGGCTCCATACTTTTGAGCCTGAGGTAAGAAGAAACATCATGGCAGGGAGCAATTGGGAGAATAAAACAAGCCATGTCATGATTGACAGGAAGCAGAGAATGTGACAGGATGAGGCCAGGGTTAAGATAAATCCCTCAAAGAGAAGCACCTCAGTGAATATCTCCTCTGTCTAGGTTGGACTAGTTCCTAATAGTCTTAACAAATTTAGATCCATCCTGCCAATGAAACCATTGATATAATCCAGGACTGGAACCCTCCCAGAAGTACCCAAAGCTGTCCTTTACCAGTCCCCCTATGTGTGTTTTTCAGTGCAAGTGAGTTGGCCATCAAGTCACCATCTCAGCTAGGGGCTGAAGGTGGTTCTTTATCACAGCACTCTCTGAAAATAACTGCCCAAAGTATCCGCTTACTTTGTTCAAGGCCCAGTCAAATGGTTAGACTAGACTTTCAAGGGCTGGCAGCACATAAAAGAAGAAATGGTCAGTGATGAAGAGTTCAGTCAGGACAGTAAGTCCCACCTTCCCACACATCCTCTGCCATGAGGAGCCTTTCCTTTTCTCTTACAGCCTACTTTTCATTCCACAGGAGTTATGCTGGGGTTGCAGCCTGGCTTCACTCCCCCACAGCTCAATAGAGAGGGCTCCATTGTGCAATGAAAGGAGGCAAGGGGGTTCTGCATGTTTTGGGGTTTTCTGAACGCCTATAGTGTTTCAATACCCCCTTTGTGTTCTCTCTCTCTCTCTCTCTCTCTCTCTCTCTCTCTCTCTCTCTCTCTCTCTCTCTCTCTCTCTCTCTCTCCCTCCCTCCCTCCCTCCCTTCCCCCCTCTCTCTCCCTCCCTCCCTCCCTCTCTCTCTCTCTCTCTCTCTCTCTCTATCTCTCTCTCTCTCTCTCAATAGTTGTTGTGTCTTAATAAATTATGAATTTTTGTTCTTCCTATTGCAGTAGTTGCTTGAGTGGAGGATGGAGAGGAAAGGAAAGACTTCTTAAACTCACAAATAGCATTTATAATAACTTCACAGGTCTAACCTGCACTTACTGCCAGCAACTGAAATAGGAGCTTGAGAAATGAGCAATAAAGAAACCATTTAGTACTTGATGTGCAGAGATATTTTTGGCAACTCGAGTGCCCCTTTCCTGCAGTCCCTGGTTTCTATATAATCCATAGAAATAGGAGACATGGGGACATTTTTGCATGGATCAGGATGCTTATTAAATGAATTTTCCCCAAATGTCAATGTTCAGTACATTGATAAAAAATGCTTAAATATTTCATCAATTTCAATGGCATGTCAAGCTCTCCTGCCAGGCAAAGTGGCCTTCCAGGCTAATCTGGAGTGAGGTAGGGAAGAAGCCAATTCCAAAACAGAATATGGTTCTGACTCATTAGGCTTTCATTCCACAGGCTTCACATTCACTGCCTCCACTGTACACATGCCTGCCAACTCTGGCTCAGAAACTAGAAAAAATAAAGGGTCCCATTTTGGCATGTGCATGTATGTACTCTACATGTACATACATGTAAGGCATGTTTGCATGAGAAGGGGTTCATTTGTATGTGTTGGTATGCATATACCTGTGTGTGTGGAACATCTCTCACTGGAGTCCAGAGATGGCCACTTCTGCTAGTCTAGTTGAACAGCTTGTCAAGGGGAATGCCTATCTCTGACCCTTGGACACTAGAATTAGGTGGGACCCCAAGATCATGTGACATCTGCATGAGTTCAAGGATCCAAACTCTCATTCTCACACTTCTGGGGTAAGCATTTTAGCCACTAAATCATCTGCTAAGCCTACGTCCATTTTTGTCTCTCCCTTTCTTCTCCCTTTCTCCTTGAGATCAATCTTTGTCTTGTGAATTCCTGTATCCAGCATCTTGCTCAAAACCTGGCCCACACTTAGTACCAAGGCAATATTTGTCTAGCCAAATTGAAATTCTCTGACTTATTTTCATTCATTTCATCCAACATTGACTGGATCCCTAACCACGCAGTAAGTTCTCAAGCTAGGGGCTGGGCCATGGCAGTGAATCAAACAAGGTTTTGGCCTTCAAAGGGTTTCAATTTTAGAAAGAGAGAAAGGCAATAAACAAATACTTGGATAAATGACATCATTAATAAATAATATGATTTAATGTAGAAGTAGGGATTTGGGGGGAAGGATGTTGATAAAATGTTGAGTGACAGGAAGAGGTGGCTCAGATCACCCTCCTCCTTTCACTCAGCTTCCTGGCAAGCATGCTCTGAGTAGCTGCCTGTGCTCTCAGAGCACTTGCTGGACTAGTGGAGGAAGCTAAATAAAGCAAATTGTCTCCTCTCAATGCCACAACCCTGCCACTCTCTCAAGGACATGGAAGAAAATACACCAGCATTAATGGTCATGAGCCATGGTGCCAGGCTTTCAACAAGTGACTATCTGATTTAGTCTTTAAAATACAGTCTTCCAAAGGATAATCCTTATTTTGCTCTTGTCCCATCACTGGAAATACTGAGGTCGTAAGTATGGAAGTTACCCAGGATTACCAATCTATACAATAGTGGTATCAAGATTAGCATCCAATTTCCTTTCCCTCTAAAATTCACATTTTATGTGCCTCATCATACCAACACTGGGCCTGAAACATCATTTCAGACACGGTAGAGACCATAAAATGGTCAGAGAGCAGCGTTTAATGTTCTCAAAGAGATCCCAGGCTCACTGAGTAAATAAATGTATTCACATAGTTATAACCAAGACAAAGAAGAGAGATAAAAAGTGATGGTCTGGGATGACCAAAAAAGCAATATGAAAAGGTGAAATGGGTCCATAAAAATAGGATGGACTTGGAAAAAAAAACTGAAGGAGAGATAGGAAACTGTTCATGTAGGAGAGTATCCACAGTGCATTATGTATTTGAATGATGTAGAAATGTGTATAACCTCTGCCGTATGTGAAAGAACAGAATCCACTCAAACTCACAAGAAAACTAGAATATAATGTGCATCCCCCTAGACAAGAGTTTAGGCAGGTACAAACATTATCAGAAGATGAAGACTTTCTGTATCTCATGAAGCCTGGTTTACTTCAGCACTAAGCAATGACAACATACTGGTGGGAGGTTCCACTTTGCCACATTCCACGCGTGTTCCTTAGTGAGATACCAAACTAAAAGTCCAGTAAAGAGCTTCATATCCCACTCTGTTGAGAGCAGCATATCTCTCAGACCCTCAGTTCCTTCACTAGTAAAAGAAGAAGCAAACCAAAGACTTCAAAGTCATTGTTAAGACTGACAGATAACATCACATGGAAGGCTCTCTCCAGGTCCTACCTCACACCAGGTAAAATGTCAGTTCTAATCTCCTTCTGCTCCTTTTGGCTCATTTGCATAAAAGGTATACTCTCATACAAAAACTCAGCTACTGACTTCCTCTCTGTTTTCTTTTTGGTACATGCTTCTAGTGAGTATTTGCCAATTTTCTAATTTACCAAACCATTCATATCTATCCTTCTCATCAATTCCCATGGCTCCTAGCCCAGTTATCCTTTATAACTTTCTATCTTGGATCTATGCTTTATGCTTTCACTCTCTAGTCCTCCTGAGCCATGAATCATTTTTCCTAAAACACCCTTGAATAATGCCTCTATAGTAGAACATAAGGAAAAAATAATACTTGATCTTTACAGGTTTCTCTTTTAGGACCTGGTCAGCCATGGAGTCCTGCAGATCACAGAAGGACTGGGAGAGAAACCGAAAACTATGCCAAAGTTGATGTGTTCTATGCAGTATTCATTGTGTGTAACAGTTGTAAAACCGACATTAGTGATATTGGGCATCACATGTTTAACTAGCACCATCTTCGGTGGTTCCCATACATGTTCTGGAAGTCACATCAAAAGCACTCCCTATGAAATTTACAGCCAAGAAGTCACTACTTAACAAAACCAGAAAAACGCAGCTTGTTACAGAAAACACAGAGGAAAACATACTTAAGAAGATGGAATATTTGGACTCCAGAGTCACTATGCCATGAGGGCCGGGGGTGAAATGAAATATACACCTCGAGGAAGCAATATTCCAAGAAACCGGCTAACCAAGTCCTGACTCTAAATATGTCTTGTCCAAAAGACATTTCACAAATGGGAATGGGTGAGGCAGGAGTAAACCAGATAGAAGGGAATGAAGTGGACAAGTATAGGATAAGGCAACCAAAGGTCAAGAAAACAAGACATATCTCTGTCCAACACAACCACAACATCAAAAGTATATGTGCCAACCAACAATAATCTTCAAATATGATGTTTTTAGCTGGGATATGACTCAGATTAATTTTCCTCTAGGGAATCCTTTCAACCTCCAAAATTACAGACTAGAAATCTCTACACCCTCTTAGTGGACTTTGAAGTTTTATGGTTGTATGATTTGGAGTAGAAGTCCTAACTCTCTCTCTCATATCCTGACCACTGAGCACAGGACTTGGCATGAGGGAGTGTGGGTTACTTTTCTCCCTGCTTTGAAAATATCAGATAAAAGCAATGATAAAATAGAATGATTTGTTTTGACTCACAGTGAGAAGGTCCATCATGGAAGGAAAGGTAGGCCATGACTAGTGTCTTCAGTCAGGAAGCAGAGAGATAGACTCTGGTCCATAGCTCACATTCATGATGAGTTGTCCATCATAGGTTAAGCCTCCCTAAAAATACCCTTACACAGAGATCCTCACATTTTCCTTCTAGGTGAACCTAAATCCCACTGACAGAATTAACTGTCATAGTAAGCACCAATGGGGTACAGGATCAGTGGTTCCAAGTTGAGGTGCTGTAAATTGGTACTTTACCCCTAACCTTAAATGACCTCAGGATGTGGCCACCTCTTCCAAACACATTGCTTCACACCCAAAGTAGAAACAGTGCTGATACCAACCTCTTCACGCTGGCAGATAATTCCAATAACTAATACATCTTGATTGCCTGGGAATTCCCTGGCCTATGAGAAGTGGCCACCACAAAACTGTTGCTATAACATTTTTGTTTTGAGACAATATCTCACTTTGCAGTCCTGTCTGGCCTGGAACTCTCTCTGTATACAAGTTTGGCCTCAAACTCTCAGAGATCTGCCTGCCTCTGCCTTCAGAATGCTGGGGTTAAAGGCATGGGATAGCATGCCTGGCATATTAACTATTCTTGTCAGGGCTCCAACAATACTTGTTGAGTAAATGAAAGGCCAGCATTAACTTCCTGTTAAATACAGCAGCAGAACTTGGCACATATCTGAAAGCATTACTTCTCATGAAAAGGGCCCCCAACTAGGTGCCTTTTGCAGTTTTTGCCTTGGCATCCATTTCAATCATCTGTTTGTTTAGATAATGACAAGGGGGAAGGGCCTTCAACAGAACTTCACTCTCCTCCAAGATTCCCATTTCAATAACATTTGGGCTGAAGCTGAATTGTCTAGCTGCCAAAAAGACTGAAGACAGAAAAATATCACAGTCGTGGGGAGTGTCCCAAGATAACTCAGACACCCAGTGGGTATCATCCCTGAGAGGGTAGATCAGAGTCCATAAGCTGCTGGATCAGCCTCACCTGATCCAAAGCCAGCCTTGGGATGGATGGGTGTGGGTTGAGAGGCTGAACCTTCTGGAGGAAGCTTAGGCCTTCCTAAGAGCACTTGGAGCTCTGCACATGATACATGCTATCTCAGAAAAGTGCTGCTCTTAGGAGCCCTGCCATTCCTAATCTTCCCCCAGGTGCCCAGCCTAGGCAGCTGTCTACCACTCCTACAGCATCCCAACCATCAAAATGGCTTCAGGGCTCTGGAAGCATATATAGACTGTAGAGCAGAAAAGAGGAGTGTATGCACGTACAGAGAGAGACAGAGAGAGACACACACACACAGAGATGGAGAGACAGAGACAGAGAGACAGACAGAAGAAAATCAGAGACAGAAACAGAAACAGAGAGAAGCTTTCTTCTTCTGCATTTGCCGAAGTCATCTGCTACATTACACCACTCAAGTAAGGCCAGCTCAACTCAACGACCACCTGCAAAATACTTGAGCAATGATGCTCCAGAATCATGATCATAAATTGGCCCTCTCATAGTAGAGTCAACTCATAGATGAAGTGTAAGAAAGAGCAGATTCTCCCCTCCAAGAGCATCACCCATGCTCACATGCCCGCCGTCCCCACACTAAGCTGTGATGACTAGGAACAAGTGAGGAAGAACAAGGAAGATTTCACAGTGGAAGATCCTGGAGCTGGAGAGAACTGAAGGATTTCTGTTAGAACTTCTGTCCTCTGAAGCAGACAAACAAAGCAAGTATTGATGCTACCATAGCAACAAAATACAGCTGTGGAAAATTATCTTTCTTGTCCACTAGAGAAGGTCTCCTAGCCATTCTTTCTCACAGTAATAATGGCTTTCAGGTAATAAAAATCCCATCACACTGATGCCTTATGCTGCCTTCCTTGAAAACAGAATGAAATATAAAACATCTTGGTATGACTGACCAGGCACCCACTGAACAGCACCCCCGGACACACAC
Organism: Phyllotis vaccarum; assembly: GCA_033318265.1. NCBI lineage: Eukaryota > Metazoa > Chordata > Mammalia > Rodentia > Cricetidae > Phyllotis > Phyllotis vaccarum. The sequence continues at coordinate 189,388,132 of JARWLC010000001.1, forward strand.
TCCTCACTGCTATTTACTCGGTTCCTAGAGAAGCTGTATTCGCTAGCACCCCTTGGCCTTCGTATAAGCTAAGCTCTTCTCTAGTAAAGCTCCCCAAAACTTTATCAGCTTGGGCAGCACCTTCTCTATCACATCACAGTTTACTTCCCTCCTTTGGAGAAGCCTGTCCCAACCCCCATCTAGATGGCCCACACTTGGTGACTTTTTATCCTAAGCACTCATTCATTTTTAGTCATAATATGCAATGGCATGTGTATTTGATGGGCACCTGCACATAAGTCTCATGACAAAAGAGAACACTGCCGCCCTGCCTGGCACTTAACAGACATTTGACATTTCCTAAGCTCACTCACTGACTAACTAACCCACTGAATGAATGTATGAATGAATAATTGAATGAACAAGTGAAGCCATTCCACAAGTTTACCAATGAAATGAATATTCACTAGCGGCTTTTGTCACTAGACACTGTAACAGGAGTTGTGTGTGTGTGTGTGTGTGTGTGTGTGTGTGTGTGTGTGTGTATGTGTGTGTATGTGTGTATGTATAAAATGTATGTGTATGGTATGACATATGACCTATGGAATATTTTTATATAACTATACTTTAGTTCCATATTAAATATCAATATATTTTGTATCTACATAAGGTACATATATTTCATATATTTACTTATAAAATAGCCAACAGGATATATCTTCTATGTGTCTTATAACCTGTATAAAATATTAATACATATATTTGATCTGGTCCAAGCCTCAGAGCTTCCTATAGGATAGACATCATCAGCTTGTTGAAGCCGAGGAAATGTCAGCACAGTGGTCAAATAGCATTCAAGATCATACAGTTAATGAATGGCAGCTGCTTGTTACCACCAATAAAAGCTGGTGGAGAATAAAGGCTGGTGGAGAACCAATTCCAGATCCAGGATTTAACAGTGTCCACATGTTCCCTGCATGAGACACCTAGGGAAGTGGTACTAGAAACAGGCTTTTTTCCTACCCCTGTCTGTGTCTAGCTCCACTGATTCAGTACACTGGCCATACCATGGCAGCTTGTGGGAGCCTTACTATTCCCAGTGCTTTTGGGCATCTCACAGGATGAGCCCCTCCAAAATGAAGGGGCATTTTCCGAGGGTCCACTGTCTCTCCTGGGACTAATCTGCCTTGAAGTAAATGTGAAGCTCCATTTCCCTCTTCCAATAAAAGACCGCAGAGATAAAGCCCCAGCCATGTTCTCTGATTCCAGTACCCGGCACAGCAGGGATGTTCCCATCAGGAGGCCACATTCTTGCTTCCCAGCAAGTGTCCTCTCTGCATGCCAAGGCTCCAGGCTGGGTCTGGTGACCTGGAGACAAGACAGATAAAATGCTCTACCTAAAGGGGGTTTTTCCTTGGTGGTGACATTCACACAACATAAGATAACTATTTTTAAAGTGAGTGACTTAATAATGGCACTTGATGCCTTTACAAGGTTGTGTGGCTACCACTTCTGTGGAGTTTCAAAGTTCACTACCTCCCAAAAAGACCTTGAAGTCATTGTCCCTACTCCCTGCTCCCAGCCACCAGTATGATACACACCCATCCCCAGATGTGACAATTTATGGATATTTCATATAATACAGTCATATAAGTTCCTGAGTCTGCTTTTCTTTGCTCAACATCATGCTCTAACAGAGGAATTGACTTTTGACTTTGCAACATAAAATCATCATCTACAGATATGTAGGGCCACATTTATAGCTATTCTGTGATGGCCACTGTAAACAGGCCACAGGCTGGACACATTTGTAAGAGCTTCATCTATCATGCAACAGGGATCTCTTGTCCATCCGGGATTAGGCCACTTGTCACAGAGGCCAACTCTGAGAAGGTTGATGACAGAACAGGCAACCAGTTTCTTTCAGTCTACCCACTGAAAGATAAACGACTCTGAACTCTATCTGGTAAAAAACTTTGTCTGCATCAGGTGGCAGACCGCTGGGTATTTCCTAGCCAATGAATCACTTCGGGAAGCCAGTGGCAGGCTGCACATTTACATCGGACCTATTAGGAAGCAGTGTCTAACTTTTCAGACTCTGAGAAGTAGTACTCACAGAAAGGAAATTATTAATATTTAAGTGCCTATGTACTTTTTTTGCTGAAGAAAACGAGCTTAGAAACCTCAAAAGCCAAGCACTTTAAGAGTTTAAACAGTGTCATATTTCAAATTGAGATAGAACAGATTGTGGTCTGACTGCTCCTAGGCATCAGCCAAGGGTGGTACAGGCATGACAGGGGGCAAGAATGTTATCAGCACTCTAGTCAAGAGCCTGAGATTTGAGTATAAATACAAGCAAGGATTCTATGTCTGCACCGTGAACAGAGTCCAGAACAGGAAGAATGTCATGGGACTCCAAGAGTCTGAAATTACAAGGTTTTGTGAGCCACTCAAAATGGGTGTCTGGGAACTGAACTCGGGTATTCTGGATGAGTACTCTTAATGAATGCTCTTTCCAGCCCCAACACTTGCCATTTTCAAATGAGTTCTAGAGGTCCTCGCACTTATGAAGCAAGCATTTACTAAATGAGTGTCTCCCAGCCTTGACATGTTGACGTGGCATGTCCTGGACTTTGCCCTTTCTTTTGTAGACTCCTCAAAAGCATCCCTGATCTTCAGCCACCAGAGGTCACCTCCCCCATCACGACAGTAAAATGTCTCCAGACTCTGCCAAATGTCACTTGAACCCGTGTCAATCCTCTGATAGAGTCAGGTGAGGGAGAGCAGCAGGTAAGAAATTTCCGACTAGAACTTCTTGAGAGCTGCAGGTATGGGATCTTGAGCCTCACTTCTGAAATTAGGTTAATTACAATCAACTCTCAATTACCCAGGGACCAATCATCTACATTACCCCAGCCCCACCCCACATTACCTCCATTCCACCCAACGTGCCATTCACAGTAGCTGGCACACTAGGGGAGAAGGAATGTGGATTGAGTATGAAAACTCCCAGGGAGATTGGGTCTTTGTTTTCTTTAGCTAGCCGAGGAGACCTAAGCTTGTTAAAATGCAGCCTCCTTGCACCAGGTTGTTTTTATGCTACCCAGACTCCCCTGGCCCTGGAAGTGGAAACACTAAAGAGAAATGGGGCTTCCTCCTGCTCTCCTACAGGCAAGGGAAGTTGTAATGCAGCTTCTTTCCCTGAAGGCACCAGCCTATGCGCCAAGAAGAGACCTGACCAGACAGAACTTCACAATATGTGAGGGCAGAGAATAACAGATGCCAATAAAAAGGTGAGCTCTGAGCTTATTTTTAAAACTGAAAAGAATAAAATCAGCCCCTTCCCTTTGCCTCCAGCCCTGGCTCCTTCTCCTTCTTAGACAATAGAGCTTCCAGCCAGGGCAATTACCACTCACCTTTCCCACCACTTTACCACCCACATACACTTCACTCCTCATCCAGTGCACAAGACAACACACCCCAACTCCCAAAAACTCTTCTCACTGAAATCACTTGTCCCCGACTCTAATTACCACCTTCATCCTTGTCTGGGATTCAAACCCATGAACTCAGGGAGATCATCTCTCTATTGTCCATTCACATCCCTATCACATGGCAAGCCATAAGGATTTGGAGCACTGTTGAAGGAAGGCACAAGCATGTGAATCTCATCTCATTTCTGAGGGACATTTTCAATGTTGACTCCTCCCCTGGATTTCTTGTCTTCTTGAGACACTCAGATGCATGCTGGGCTGGTTTCTAACTTTCTTTATAGATGAGGATGACTCCAAACTTTTTTGATCCTTCTTCCTCCACCTCCCAAGTGGAGACCTGAGATGGAGTGGTCACCATGTGCTGTCACCATGCCCGATGGATCCTCCTTTGAAGTACATCTTCCCTTTGGCTGCTGATTTTCCTCCCCGGACCTCCATGGTCCAGACCTCCATCTTTTATGTCTTTTTATCCTCACATGAGCTGAACATATTCGTGGGACTCAGTGTGATATAGCCATGCATTTGTATAGTGTGCACTGGTCAAATTCAACCTCCCAGTTTCTCCTTATTTTCCAGTGGCCTTCTCAAGCAGAAGCAATTGCAATCATACTCACTGTTACCCTAGCACGTGCCTAGTATGTTTCTCCAGTACCCCCATCGGCAGCTCTCTGAAGTCTGCCCAAGTCCCTTTCTTTTCTAATTCAACAAGACTCTTTTCCCGCAGTCTGCCTGTTCTACTCTACACTCATCAGTTGTCTCTAAGAACAACTGAGGCATTTTCAGGAGAACTCACTCCAACCTGTACTGAGTGGACAGAAACCCAGAGTTGGCTAATCATAACTTCCCATCCTCCTGGACTGGATGGATGATTAGGCTAAAGGATGAACCGTCGTATAACCGAAGACTGGCCAATCAGAGCTCCCACCCCATGCCCTTGGCAGAGATGACTGGTTCAGAGATTTTCAAGGGATTCACTATAAGACAAAGCAAGTCTGGTCCAGGATTTGCCTGGCTGGTGAGAAGAGGCCCTTCTTTTTCCACTGAGCTCATAGGAAAGAATATTTGTTCATTTTCCCTCCCTGTAGAGAAAGTAGACCAGGGTAGGGGTTGTCAGCCATCTCCCCAAAGTGATAAATGAGTAGAAAAGAGAGAGATCCAAAGATCAGCATTTCCTGTGGGGCCTGGGATTTTGTTATGCTTGAAGAAGTCAATGGTTTTCTATTAAACAACCCAATATTCTACTTATGATAGTTTTGAGTGTGTCCTACATAACCTCAGGAAGGGCATTGACTGCTGGGTGACCAGGCCTGAGTCAATATAAACTATTATACCACATAACCACATATTCATGAACATTTTCATTTTCCACATGGACATGTTGCCAGAAATGTATCTCTGAACTCACAGGAGAGGAGCTACTCTCTTAAGCCCAGGTAGCACCCATGTTGTTCTTACCCCAGACTTTAGATCAGTTCCCTAATGATAATCCTATTACAGTGCTCATTTTCTCTGCTCCAACCACACCCTGATAAAGAGAAGATGGAGCCAGATGCTTCATTGGGGAAAGTCTTAATTCTTTCCCCCATGGCCATGTACACCATGCCACAGCTGAGAGGTAGCACCCATCTATTCTTCTTCTCTCCTTGCATCCGCTCTGGCCTTCCTTGGTGTTTTCTCCGATAAAATGCAGTGGCCATGATGTTCTAGAATTCTGAACGGAGCTCACAAGTCTCAGAGCTTTCATTAACGTGAATGAGGTTACATTTGTCTGAGGAAGCCATGATGTGAAGAAGCTTAGGCAGTAGGGAAGTGGCGTAGAAACACTGTAATGTCATCTCGTCCCCAGCTGTTCTAAGCTCCCCAACCTACTGCAGCATATAAGTAAAAGAGTTGTTCTTAAACACACTCACTCCAACATATCACAAGGAAAGCCAAGGTTCTAGCTATGGCAATTCAGTAAGTTATTCCAGTCATTTTTGCCTTTTAAGCAACCCAGCTGAAACCCCAAACATAGTAAGGCATCTTGGGACCATGTCTGTCTAATTCATGGTCCAGATTTCTGAATACCTTAATGCAGTATTGGTTTGTGTCACTAGGTATTTATTTTCTTTTGTTTTTTATTTTAATACATGACCTCAATAATAGTCTGGGCTAGCCTGGTACTCTTGCCTGGGCATCCTGAATACTGGAATTTCAGGTATATACCATCATGTTCAGCTATGCCACTAGATTTAGGGTCATTGGTTATGCACAAAAGGTACCTGAACCACTTGGCTATTGCTTATCTTTGCCAAATTATTTGTGAGCTCCACTAAACATTAGACTTTTCTCTCCAAGTGGACACGAACAGAAATATCTCTCAGTTAGCTAAAATGAAGCTATGCATCTGCCTGTCTTCCTCCATTACTGTATTCAGACTCCAGGGCGATACATAGTGTTTGGTGCTAAGGTATCAGCATGTATCTGATGAACAAATAAATCTGATTGTGACCTCCGTGAGAGCACTCCATGAAGGGTAGACCTAACAGTGGTTTCCAGGCTTCATGGAAGGAAAGCAGCCCTGCAAGTGTTACTGTAATAATCCTGACAGGTTCCAAGCCTAGTGATCATTAACGATCCCCAGGAGAGCTAGTTAGTGAACACAGAAGAAAGCCCCCTCCTCGGGGCTGGGAGCGCCTTGCCCTGACGGCACTTGGCTTCAAACTGAACCCACAGTGCCTTCTCACAGAGCCAATCTGTCTATAAAATTGGTGGTTTCTATAGAAACAGAGACACTGTAGTAAGTGAAGGGAAATTGTACATTCTGCCAGCGTACAGAGATCAATCCTGTTCTTAGACGGGGCCAGGGCTCTTTCACGCTGTATTTTTGAGCATCTCAACTTTCATTTCCACCCCGGCCGTCTCATATCATATTTATGAAGCTTGTACACTGGGACTTGCCTCCCTTCTAACCCATCTATTTTGTTAGCTATGACCACAGGCAGGAGTCGACAGGAGCAGCCTGGAATCCCCTGCATCCTCTCATGGGATGAGAAGCACCAAATCCTGACCTTAGAGACAGAGCTGGGATTTCCTGCATCTCAAGGTGGCCCTGTGATGGTAGATACAAGGAAATAGCCAACATCCCGTAGCTGAACACTATTAAAATAAATCTACTCAGTAATTCAGGACTTGTATCAACATGCCACACCTAAATTTCAGGCAGTCCCCAAGATCTTCAATATTAATATGTCTGCAACCTCCGGTTTACACCTTAAAGCGCACTTAGCTTTCTAATAGGCAAGGAGTTGTATCTGAATTACTCAGGCTGTTTCTGATTGTCTACATAGAAAATGAGAAAAAGCATAGGTTGTATTTTAATATTTTAGATAAAGGTTCAAATTTTAAGATACTCCATAACTCATGAAGCATCTGTTTTTAACTTGATTCACTCTTAAAATAAGATATAATGCTCTGTTTCCTTCATATAAAATCAATTGCACAGTACATACTTGAATCTGACCTAGGGACACCAGATATGATTCCCTTTTTTCCTGCTCTGAAAAATGACTGGTTGGAAGGATGAAAGAATGAAGGATGAATGAATGAATGGATGAACAGAAATAAACTATGTAGGTGTGAACAACTGGTACATAAGTGAATGGGGGAGTAGATGGATGAATGAGTGGTTATGAATTACATTTGTGTGAACAAATGATGAATATGTAGATGGAAGTAGATGAATTCATGAATAAATAGATAGATGAAGAGTCATTGAGAGGATGCATGTCTTCATGGATTAAAAAACGGGTAGATGAATGGGTGGGTGGATGAATACATGGATGGACAGATATGTGTGTAATGATTAATTATGGGTGTGTAGTGGTGATACATGGGCAGAGAAGAGTAATTAGATAAATTAATGTATAGATAGATAGGTAGGTGGATAGATAAATGGAAAAGGATGACAGAGAAGAGTAGATGAGTAACTAATAGGCAATTTACCCACCATAATAATGTTCTAAAACTTTCTGCCTACCCATTTAGCATTCATGCTATTCTTATGTGCATACCATGTGTCAGGCATACGGTTGGATAATGAAGATACACAGTAGCTATAAGAGATAAGGTTCCAATCCTCAATGAAATAAGATTTCTGTACCTTTGGACTATAAGCAAACTTCAGAAAAAAAGAGCAGATATATATAGGGTGGGCACACTATCTTTCCTTGGTCCAGGCCTGAGATAGCAGCAGTTAAAAGAGGAGACAAAGAAAGACTCAAAGGTACCATCAGTCATCAACACCTGGTTGAGTCACTTGCCCAGAGTCTAAAACATAGTTCAGCCACTTCCTGGCTATGTGAGCCTCTATTTCCCCAGCAGCAAATCAAGAGTAGTTATTCTTGCCTCCCGTTGTTACCCTGGGGAATACATGAGATAGTGCATATAAACAGCCAGACATGTGACCTGACTAAGAACATATTTTTAACAGCAAGCCTCTGCTCCAGGATTAGATGCCAATACCCTGTTTCCAGCTTTGAAGTATGGGCTACAATAAACAATGGCACTATTAAAGTTGCAAAGGAGGAAGAAGATCAAGAGAAAACACTCAGCAGGGACACCCAGCCACTTGTGACTTTCCCAAGGATTTGGCCAAGCTTCCCCAAGCCTACTTGACACAATGGTTGGGCTCATCTGCCATGCCGCCTATACTGCCTAGAAAAACCACAGCCATGCCTGGTCCCTACCCATTCTGCCTTGAACAAGGCTAAATGCACCAAGGAATTCAACACACACCCTTTCCTATAAGAAACATATCTTCCTTGAATTTCCAAGAAGCAAAAGAACAAGAAGAAAAATTGTTGGGCAAAATCCTACAAAACTAGGAATCCTAGAATAATTCCTTTGTCTGATCTAAAATTCTGTTTGGTGGCTTAATCCCATCTCCATGAGCAACCGGCTTCTTATCTGCAAAATGGGGACATAATACCTTCCCTGGGCTTAGAAAGATAACTACGATGTTTGACTATGTAATATGCTTGGAAAAGCAGTCAGGATATAGCAAGCAGTATGCAAAACAGCACTTAGGTCTAATTATCAACACTAAATACCCAGCATGCTCAAGCTATTCACTAAGTACATAAATAGGCTACGTTGTCAGATACGCATGATCATCCTAAGGTAGCAAAGCACAGAGGGTTCAAAACTAGATCTTTTATCTACATAACTTTTCTAAGGCTCTCTTTCCCACCTTTGAAATGGGCACAAGGATAAGAACAGCAAAAACTGGTAAATGAAACTTTGAAGTCCTTGGGATTACAATATTAGAAAACAAAATAGCAAGGTGGGGAAGACTGAAGAAGAAATATGGTAGAGAGATGATGAGAGGGAAAGGAAAATAGCAGGGGAAGAGGGGAGGGTGGAATGGTGAAGACAGAGAAGAAGAGAAAGCCATGGTGGGCACTGTGGGTTTGAGAGGGGAATGGCATAGTAGTGCAGGTCTGTAAACTTAGAAGCAACTAAACAAGGTGAACCTAGAGAGGCTCTTCCTTAAGAGCTTGCAGTTGGAGGGGTTCCCACACCCACCTCTAGCATTTGTCCCTTTGCTCTCATGAGTGGCTTTGATGCAAACTGTGAAAGTACAGTTTAGAACAACGTGTGTCTGCATCGCCTACACCCATACTTAAGACCTTCCTTCCAAACTGCCCGAGATGTTATGGACCAAAGACATAACAGGGATAACTTTGGTGATGTTCATACCTCTAATAGCAATTCTTTTCTATTAATGTTCTTCCCATGATAAACGGAAATGATGAAATAAAAGGAATTTATAAAATGATGAAGCTGGGGATACCTAAAATAAACTGCCTGAAATTCCCAGCCTACAGCCACAGTGGCAGCCTGGGAAGGAAGGCCAAGAAACCAAGCAGAACATTCTTGTTGGCTTTACTGTGAGGGGCAGGGAACGTGTGGGCAGAGAAACAACCCAGGGAAGGGGGGCAGTAGACCAAACATGGCACATTTCCAAGTACAATCAGCTCACATTTACACGCCAGGCTATAGCTCCTACTATGACAGATGTAATAGAGACTATGCCGAGCATTGCTCTACTCTCCCAAGAAGTGGCCAAAAAAGATGTTTATTGTTTAGAATTATACTCTGAGCAAAGAGCAGAGGACAAAGGAGCAGCTGGTGCCCAGGGTGACAAATAAGCTAAGATCAAGATACCTGCCTCTGTGGGAGAACCTTCATTCTGTAGCCAGAGACATTTGACTTCATATCCTCTTAGTATCTAAGGTACCTGTACTTAAGCCACCCATGAAAACACACCCTCTGGGATACATCCAGTGCTAATGTGCACACTTCTAATAATGTTTCCTTCCAACAATGAATTTCAGAAACATCCAGAATGGCATGATTGAGCGCATATACCTAACTTCTCCAACTCATTTCATGGGGAAAAAATTGAAACCCAGAAGTGATTAACTACAAATCAATGAAACAGAACCACAAACCCTTTGGAAGGTCAAGCTGTGGACCATGGGACCACCAAAGACCTGACATCATCAAGAACTTGTAAACATGCTCATTAACCCTTCAAGGGCAGGCCTCCTGCACAGAAAATGAAGTTAATTTCTTAGAGGAAAAGCAAATTTGTCTTTAATACAATATTCTATGTTGATGTGACACTCAATTTGTTTTTGAGCAACTGAGAAAGCCAATCTTTGTTTATTCCATCCTATCGTGGAGAGTCACACAGGAAGAATAGTAGAATGTTCTTTCTCTGTTTGGGAATGAGTGGGGGTAAACTTCCAATTCTCTCAATTTAACACACTCCTTTCTTTCATACACCTGAGTCGGCATCACATACAATTTAATGGAGACAAATGACAGAGGATGAGGGAGACAATGAAGAAGGGGGTGTCGTTTCAGTAAATGACATCCTGTTACTTGTAAGGATTTTCATCAATGAACCTTCTAACACCTACTGTTCTGGTACTATGTATCCATCTCTGGAATTTTTTTTAAACAAAACTTGGATTTAATTTCCTTTTCTGTTAATTAAATTTCATATTAATCTCATCCATTAGTGCCTAATACCTCTCAATTATACATGGAAATCTCCGAGGAAAGTTGGCAATTGAGACTGTCCCAGGATTCCAGGAGTGCCATGCTCAGAATGTCGGCTTTAATTAGGTTTTCATTAATTACTTTTTAATCAATTAATAGTTTGTACTTTTAGCCTAATCCTTGTGATCTCTCTATCCCTTAAATCTCTTAAATAACACCTCACTTATTGCACTCAATCAAGCAAGGGACACAAAAGGAGTTCAAGAGTAATGGTGCCAGGTAGGCTTTGTGTCTCACATACAAGTTATATGGCATCCTGTTCCAGCCAAGGTTTCATCCCCAAATGAGAATCATGAGAGTGTAAGGGTGGATGAAGAGATGGAGGGAAGATCACGAAGGAGGAGAAAGAAAAATCAGTACATAAAATGTAGCTGGTCCAACCTTAACTAGCTTACCTGCAGCCGGGAGCAGAGTAGCCTCTTAACATCAGAGAAAACTGCAGAGCATTTATCTTACCTTCTCCCAGCTGAGGGCACTCCCCCCCCCCCCTTTTCTAAGGAACACACAATGAATCATCCACACCGGGCCGCTCTTCAGATAGAAAAGGACTTTTATTAATGATTACACCAAGGAAAAACATACACAGAACAGAGTGTTTCCAGCACGTGAGAATATATTATTACCTCCCATCTCCAGCCCCAGGCTACTAGGGCAAGCTCTATCCTCCAGTGGCTGGAAATTGATAAATATCCTCCAAAGAGAGAACCACCCCTTTGCAGAGCAGATCTCTCTTCACTGCCTGTTACAGGAATGTTTTGAACACCTGGCCCACAGTTGGTGATGCTATTTCAGAACACTGTCGATACCTCAGGAGGTAAGACCTGGCTAGAGAGGAAGGTGTCACCAAGGATAGGTCCCTTAAGGACATATTATCCCCAGCTGCTTTATGCCTCACACTTTGTTTTCTTCTGCGTCGTGACTCTCCTTTGTCACGTACTTTTATCAGAACAATGTTCAGACCAAGTAACCACTGAATGAACCCTCTGAGGCCAGTGGCTGAAATAAACTTGTCCTCTTTCAGAGTTTGTTTGTCCCAGTGGCACAATAGAAAGGGAAGCACTGCCTTGCACATTCTGGGGTTTGCTTGGCAAGACCAAAGCAGGTCACTAACGATGTTCAGATGGTGTAGTCTCCACCTCCTGAGTACTCTCCAGCTCCCCATATTTGAACTTAAACTAGAAAACTCCAATCATTCCGTTACATTTCCCATCTGCACTACAGACCGATTTATGAGATTGATATGATACCTAATGCACTAATGAGGCACCTTGAATAGTTTTATAAATAAAAGAAATACAGCACTCTAAGGGCTGAGACTCACAAGTACAAGATTAAGATGCTGAGCAACTCAATGTCTAGAAGAAGTTTGCCCTCAGTTTCTAGTGTGTTTCTTTTTGTTGCATCAAGGAAGAGAGAAAAAAAGGACCAAACTGTCCCCTCAAGCCACTCTTCTGATAAGGGCAATATCATGTGGGGACCACCCATGGTCAGTACTATGACCACACCTCTTAGTTTGGGGAACTGGAATTTTAAAGAAAATAGACTACCAACAGAGATTAGGAAAATAACTCATTTCGCTCCATTAATAGAAATGTTCCTACATGGATATGTTATCACCAAAATGAGTCTGTCACTATTTCTGCCACCAGCTTTATAGCACAGTAATATGCCCTCATATGTGTACATACACTCATACCCTGGAACACACTGCAGCAGTATCTGTGACACACGAGGTCACAAGCAACACCTGAGCAGATAGAGAGTACCCAAATAATCATTTATTTGTTGTGGGAGAACACACAAAGACAGATAGAAACATATCGACACATTTATAAATCATAAAAAAAGAAAAGGTTTTCTAATACAGGGCCTAAGATGATATATTTTTAAAACATAAAAAATGAATAATGAAGAGAACTATACTTTTCTAAGAAAATGATTCCCTGCATGAAATGCCATTAACTTTCAGACAATCTGCCTTGTGTTCTTCTGAAATTCAAGAAAACTTGGTTTCCATGAAGAGGAGGGAGGGCTTTTTTTAATAAACAGATAAACAGATAAAAAGAGAACTGGTTTTAAAAGATAAGAAAAGATTCAAAGATAGGCAATTAAAGAAAAACGTTTGGTATTCGGTGATCAAAAAGAGAAGTTTAATATATGTAAACATCTGTGTGGAGCAGAGCCACACACCATGAAAGCAATGAAAGGCAAAGCCAAATTTTCCAGGAATAAAGGAAAGAACAGTGATGGAGATCACTATAAGGATGTTGATTTTTCTCAGAAGATACAATTGTATCTTCTCTTCCTCTCAAAGCTGAACCACACAGTATGGTATCATTGCTCAGGGTGCTGAGTATTTTGTAAGCAGTTAGACACCAGGTGGATATGGAGGCAAAAAGTCCCTCTGAAGGAAGAGCATAGTTACATTCATCCAGAAAAAAAGAATAAGTGCTCTGGGACAAAAGAAATGATCAATATACCCATCCACAAAACAGATTCCTCAGAGGGAGAATAAGCAAGCGCCGGTTAATGCCTTTGGGACAGAGATGAGGAAGAGGAGGGGCCCAATCTACTGGCTCTTACTGATGGAGTGAAGGGGAAATGACCATGAATGCTCCAGGGTAGGCAGTATAAGCAGCTGAATAAAGACCCATAGACATGCTTAAATTTATATCCATAGACGTGGAAACACGTCACCCCAATGACAAAGCGGTATCTACAACAGCGGCAATGGATAATTTTGAGATGTGGAGATATTCCCTGGTTATGTGGTAAGCCCGATGTCATCATAAGGCTTCCTGTATGTAAAAGAGGGGCCAAGGAATCAAGGTTCTGTACCAACGGAGGCAGAGCTGGGAGGGATGTGGTACTATAGGTCCTACATGCAGGCACCACCTCCCCCTACAGGATATGGAAAAAAAAAGGAAGAAAAAGATATTTGCCAAAAGATTCCATGAGGACCTCAAGGCTACTGATGCTTCTAGTGCTATAAAATAACTCATCTGTGCTGGTCCGGTCACTAAAATTGCTACTTTTTGTTCCAGCTACAAAGGAAACTAACTTGGGTAATGTTTTACAAGGAAAAGACACTACATCATTCCAAATCTTTATCATATGCCTAGTTGCCTAGTTAGAGGGTGGTACTTTCCTATGCTTAGTTGAGCTTGTATATAACAGAGTCTAATATCCAGAGTACATAAATAACTTAAAAACTACCAGGAAGCCAAACAGACAACAGTAAATAGACTAACTAAATGAATAGTTCTCAGAGGATGGAATAAGAATGATATATATATATATATCATACATATATATACATATATATTCATATTTTCAACATCTTCAGCCCAGGAAATGTAAATTACTAAATTCTATCTTATCCAACTAAAAAGTAAGTAACAACAAATGCTGGAGGCAGTGTGGAGAAAGAGAACACTTAGACACTGGTGGGAGAAATATAAGTCAGTCCAACTATCATGGAAACCAGTGTTGAGGTTCCTCAGAAAAGCTAAAGGTAGAACTTCCATATGACCCAGCTGTATCTTTGGGTATACCCAAAGGATTTGAAGTCAACTCACCACAGACAATGCTGTGCACCAATGTCCATTGTTCCACTCAAAACAGCCAAGGTCTCTATCAACATCAGCCTTCCACCCAAGAACAGAAGAAAAAAAAAAAGATAAAGAAAGCGTGCTCAGTCTACACAACATAGTTGGGCTCAGCCATAAAAGGTAAAATTATTTCATTTGTAGGAACATGGTTGGAACTGGAGATCATAGTGTTAAGTAAAATAAGTCATGCTCAGAGAGACAAGTACCATGTTTTCTTTCACTTGTAAACCCTCAATTTGATATAGATACATGAAACTATTTATGCATTTATGGCATGAACGTAGAAGCAAACAAGACTATGTAGGAGAAGGAATGGGAGATGATCGGAGGGAAGAGAGGGAAAGAGGGGGATGATGGCCAAAGTCCATGATGCACTTGTCTTTATGACACCCATTACTACATAAGTGAATACATGCGAAAGAAAAACACATCGATACTTTGATCGATTATGTAAACGTATTACTATAGTAGGAACCAGTGGGAGAGAAAGCCCTGGTCATAACAGAATTACCAGACTAAAAATTAGAAATGACAGCAAAAAGAGAGAGGGTGCTCTACAGTGAGAAATCCTTTGAAAAATTGGTAGTATTTTTTAAGTAAGCCCCCTTTTTTTTTTTTCTAAGCTTCAAAGAAAAGAAAAACAAGATATTTATCTGGGTAAATGACTCGCCTCAGACTCTCGACATTATCAGGCTGCAAGGGTTAGTGATTAATTACCTCTAGGGTTTAAGAATTTCTGTTCATGTTTGGAGGATGCTGAGAAATATTTACAAATTCAAATGCAACTGTGCATTTCTCTCTGTGTCAAGTACTAAAAGAAATGCCCTTACCAAGTGGAGTCATATTTGAAACATAAAATGTAGTTATGGCTTCAAGAATCGGGCAGGAGGGAACTAAATAAGCCAAGTGTGGAGTTTTCTTTAAAACTGATTAATAGATGGTTGTAAACAGACTATAAAGGCAAACAGTGGTTCTTTTAAAATGATATCTAGGCATATAACTTCAATTAATAATGATTAAATCAGAAATGTGTATAAAAATCCCAACTTCACCATCAAACACTAGGAGAGAAAGACTGTCTTACTATACATACTACACAAGCAAAACCCAAATAATATACTTGGTGCTTGGATAACAATTAGAAATAAGTTTCAGGGGAAACTTTTGAGTGTCTCAAGGCCACCAAATGTGCCCAAGAATGAAAGGAAAAGAAGATTTCCAATATGAGAGATTAGGAAACAAGAAAAAAGCAGAGCATTTAGTTTAGAGATGGGGAGCATTATTTTTTTCTTTGATTTCGTTTAGGTCTTCCCTGGCCCAGGCTGGTCTTGAACTCAGTATCCCCCTGCGTCTGCCACTTGGTTCTAAGACTATAAATATGTAACACTATGCCTGGCCATGAGGACTCTCTCTAAAACCCGGGTAGTAAATCTTCTGCTCTGGGCAAATGGTTACTGCTGAGAATTGTTCCTTTTGTTAGTATTACAATCATTAAGAAAGGTGACAGGCATTGCCAGCCTGGATGTTGCCCCTCAAGAGCCTATCAGTGGCCAAGCTCTACACCAGGAGAAAAGTGTGAAGACAAATTCACAACAAAAACTTAAAACAGAAAAGAGTAAATAAAGATGGTGGGCATCAATCACAACAGCTATGCTATTCAACGGAAATCACTCCATTTTACTTCCCTAGTCACACAGAGCCGCACAAATTGAACTAAGTTTCCAGTGTATCCAAATATTGTCTCTGAGACTTAAGTTACAGAAGGGTTAAATTTGTAAATAGGAGCAGGTTTAAAGGCAAATGTCAATAAAAAATAATGCAGGTGTGCCAGTATCCACACCAAAGTGGAATTCAAAGACAGGGCAGTAAGCAGTGGAGAGAAACCCATTTCGCTTTGATAAAAGGTATAATTCACAAAGAAATCTTAACTACCGGGATCTTTAGTGCAGCAAACAGCACTGCTGTGAGATGTGTGAAGCAAACTATTAGAGTTTAAATTCACCAAACACAACTACAGTGCTGGGATATAACCTCCCTATTTCCTGACAAAGAAAAAATGTAAATAAGAAAAGCCCTGTCCGATGTTATTAACAACTGATTCTTGTCAGATTCTCTTCCTTTCTGTGCTTTTAGGATTTAAATTTATTTTGTTTTTTGTCTTCTGAGACAATTTTTTATGGTTTAGTTTTTATGATCGAGAGGATAGTGGTTTTAAATTCAGTATCCTCTCTGAGTATCAAAATACTCAGCTCTTGAGTTTTATTGAAATGGCAATAAGAAGGCTACACCCACATACAACTTAGCAGAAAAAATAGATCATATACAACTTACAGTTGTATTGTCTCATCACAAGGGCAAAGGATAAATATTGATTCTTTGTTAAATTATGAGGGAAAACGCAACTCCAATGTTATTTATTTACAAATATTTTTATTGAGCTGGAGAGATGGTTCAGTGGTTAAGACCACTTATTGTTCCTGCAGAGGACCTGGGAACGCATCCCAGCACCCATACTTGATGAGTCACAACTGTCTGTAACTCCAGCTTCAAGAGATCTGATGCCACCTTCTGCTTCCACTCAAGCACACAGCCACATAGAGACACACATATACGTAAAATAAGTAAATCTTAAAATTAGATTTCTGTTATAATAATTTTACAAAAAAAACCCAAAAATGTAAAATTTAAAAAAAAAAAGCAAACTGTAAGCCAGTGCATAAATGCAAACATTTTAAAAGCTAAGAAATGAAGTCCTACCACAAACCGAAAAGGACATAACCAAGTACACTTTATTTCAGGAATATAAGGATATTTAGGAATTAAGTAATTCATACATCCTCCTGCTCTACCTAGCATCAACAGTAGGAAACTGTCTCACACAATACAAATGATATGCAAACCATTTTACACTGTATTATTTAGGGAACAATGGTAGGAAGAAGGAGTCTGAACTTGTTCTGTCAGCTGTGTGCTGTTTGTTGAAAATATTTTCCATTTTCAGTTAGCTGAATCCACAGATGTGGAAACTGCAGGTCTGAAAGTCCACCTGTATACACAAATCCCCACCATAAACACACATACCCAGAAGACGAATGGACACCTCTCTTCGGACACAGGAGCTCCTATGGACATTTGACTAGAGCTTCCAGGGTACTTCACACAGCTGTTGTTAAAGTAGCGCCTCCAGGACCTGTTTCCAATGGCCTACATGTACTTCTGAGGCAGAACAGAAAAGAAGTGTGCAACTGGACTCCACTAACCAGAGGCTCTCCCACTCATAGTGGGGTTAGTGCTTAAGCTGAAAATGTTAGAAGGTGCAGCTGAGTAGGGTAGAGAGAGACTCAACATTAGAATATGAAAGAAGCCAGGCACAAAAGACTGGAACACTTTCCCTGCCAGGATGACATGTAAATAGGGTGTTCTGGAAAGGAGGAAGGGAGGGAGTGGGGGGGGAGAGATATACATACACACATATACACACAAACATACACACATACACACATGCAAACACATACACAAGCACACACAGACACACACACACACACAAGAAAGAGAGGCAGGGGAGGAAAGAAGGGAGAGAGGGAGGGAGGGAGGGAGGGAGGGAGGGAGGGAGGGAGGGAGGGAGGGAAGACCTAGATCTTCAAGTAGGGAAGAAGATGGGTTCCATGTAAACAGCTCACTGAGAGTCAGGATTCTGGTAGCTCAAGGACTTTGAGTTTCTAACCTTCTCTGTCTGACCAACATTCACTTTGGAAGTGTTCCTTAATGGACTGTCTCTATTTCTACCACTATCCATGAGCCCCTGGCCCAATTCTTTGACTTTAATCCACACATATAAGAGTAAATCAGAAATGCATCAAACACATCTAATCCAGAGAGGTGCCTTTCTCAGATGCACAGTCAGCATGGCATATCAGGTACTCATCCTCATGATAGCATGGCTAACGGGGACCTTTGTTCACTGGAAGTGAGCTATAGCCCAGCATCCTTAGGGAGGGCTGATAGCACGGGAAAACATCCAAATTTAAAACTGGAAGTATAGACTTCACTGGATGTATATCACTTTTATATCCCCCCTAAACTGAATAAAACATTGTCAAACCATCACAAATCAAGAACCATGTATACGGTATTTATACCACACAGCTATGTTATAAACAGAAACAAGTTCAAGAGCACAGTTAATAATAAAGTGATGTACAAGAATAGGAAGCCATGAGTTCTGAATTTTCATTACTTTTGTTTTAAGATAAAATTGAAGCAGTACATGCTGGTATAAGCTTGTCATCTCAACACCAGGAAACAAGACAGAATAATGTGTTCAAGGCCAGTCTAGGCTAGCTATGAAAATGCTGTCTCAAAACAAACTGGAGAGACAGCTCGGCGGTAGCCCTTGCCTAGCATGCATGGCTCCTGATTTATTGCCTGTCCCACAAACCAAATGAACAAAAATTATAACAAAAAAACCTAAAATAAAATATGAACAAACCACAGTTATATATAAAATTAATGGGTTTGGTAGGGATGCATTCCTTTTTCTCATTTGAGAATTTCATAGATGTCTATAATGCAGTTTGATCAAATTCACCACATTTCTTCCCTTCCAAATCCTCCACTAGGCTTTCACAATTCCCTGTCCCGAATTCATGTGCTCTTTGTACACAGAGTCGCACTGGCTGTGCACACACAGGTGCAGAGATATCTTCTGAAGCATGGGTAAGCCCAATAAGGTCTGGATCCCTGAGGAAAACCCACTGTCTCTCATCCCACTCACAACAGCCAGAAGCTATGCTAGGATCCTAGCTACTTTGATCTTGTGTAGGACCTGCATGTACAGCCACAGCTGCTCTGAGCTTGTGTGTGCAATGGTCCTGACAGGTCCCAAAAATGCTGTTGTCATCTTTGAGATGCTGGCTCTTGTCATCTTTCTCTCCTGAGAACTACCTTATAGACATTCTAAAAACTTAAACACTCAATATAGGAGACAGGTACAACAGGATCTACCACACTACCATTGTCAATCAATAAAAAAATAAATAAATAAAAGAATCAAGGTAGTGCCACACACTTACGATCCCAGAATTTTGAAGGCAGAGGTAAGACGTTTGCCACAAATTTAAGGACAGCCTGATGTATATAGTGAATTCTTGACCAGCCAGGGCTGCATAGTAAGACTCTATCTAAAAAAGGCAAACACTTCAATTTCATGTGTCAACACATGATAAACTGTCTCCAACGGGGTGAGGGAGATCGATACATTTGTTGAGACCACAAAAAGGAAGAGACCTATGAATACACAGATTTATCTTGGGGAATGTCTTAAAACTTTTAAATAGAGAACTATATTCCTGAAGAGTAGATAATTACCATCCCTTCCACCAGTACTGGACAGCTGTGATAGTGTTAACTGCCACCTTGACATGATCAAGAACCCTGTGCGAGAGTGGCCCTTAAGCATGCCTCTGGAGGAAGATCATAGTTAGGTACGAAGACCTGTGAAGTGAATCCTGGTCAGGGGATACTGGGCTGTATAAAATGGACAAGCAAGGTGAGTGCTAGCCTGCATTCATCCCTCTCTGCTTCTTGTTTGTGCCTGTGTGTGACCAGCTACTTCAGCCTCCTCCCTATCTCCCCTGTTTCCATAATGAACTGAACTTTGAACTGTGAGTTAAACCCTGTCTCCCTTGTTACTCTTTGCCAGTGTATTTTATCATGGCCATGGGAAAAAATACTAAGATGACTGTCCTGTTTTGTCTCGTTTAGTAGGAGAATAGCAGATTTAATTGTCTATGGCTCACACCTGATGAAGCTGGATAACACGCCCCATACTCACTGGCTGTTCTGTGTGTTTTCCTGGGAATGTTTATCTCCTCTGCTCCCTCAGACTCCTGTACCTGCCATCTGCCAAGACAAATGTCCTTCCAAGGCCTCTACCCTAGTGAGGGCTGATCATATACTCACCCTTTGAACATGGCTATTCTCTTTTCAGCTTCTATTTGAGTAATATGACATTCCTACGGAACTCCTTTAGCTCTTCTATTTACTGCTATTGCCAACCCTAAAAGAACTGTGCCCTTTCCTCTCATGTCTGCATTCTCTGCAGCCCACTCCTGCCAGATTACACCCACCTTGTCAAGGAGCTCCTTTGGGACAAAGTCCGCCTTTGTCTGCTTCACCTTTGTATCCCCAAGTCTGATTGGGATCCGATGGAGAGACAGACAGACAGATGGATGGATGGACAAGCAGATAGATGAAGATATGCATATGGGAGTGAACACAAGCAAAATTCCAAAAGAATTCACAAACAGACAACTTCTCAAGAGGGTTAGACCAACAGAGAAGCTACCAGGACACAACTGTGGGTTACACAAATGAACCCCAATGTGGTAACTCAAAAGTTGATAAAAGGGAAATAGACCTGGGCAAATCTGCATTTGCTGGAACTCCCTAGCTGATATATTACTTTTATTTGTACCAATCTTTTACTCTCCAGAGAAGCCTAGTGACACAGAGGTCCCTGTTACCTCTGTGTACAAGTCAAGGCTCAAAGGGCATATGACCACTGTTGAGATCTCCCAGCCAAGGAAGTGGTAGGGACCAAGCCCAGGTAAGGCCTTCCCAGTGCCTCAATCCCCACCCTTTGTAATCCCATCGAAAGCCTGATGAGCCATGTACTTGGGATCTGCTTCCATGGGCCCTGCCTGGCCTCTGCTTTGAGCTATGGAAGATCCACTGAGCACTTCTAGGGAAATGACTGATATGTTAAAGTATCTGACTGTGTCCAAGTGAAACTCACAGACACACTTCATTTGCCCGAAAATGACTGATGGGATGGGAAGTGACAAGGTATCAAGCCCTTGTGGCGCTGTCGATGAGTGGTTAATATGAATATTGTGGTGATTCCTGCGAGATGGAAGAAGATGTCATTAATGGAGTGTTATGCATATGCTCGCCTAAAGGGAAATGCTCTTTTGGTTTTTGTTATTGTTCTCAAGTTTCTCTTTATTTTACAGCCATAAAAAAGAAAAGATCAGCAGAAAGGATGATTCTACCTAGGGATAGAATGGGAAGGCAGCCGTCTGACTTCTTTCCTTGTCTACCAAAAGCTAGCCAAAACATCATGCGTGCTGAGATGGGAGCTGGGTACCGAGAAAAGCCGAGTCCATAGGACTGCGGGTGAAATCCTCAGAATTCCAGAGTCATGGCTGTAAGCACCAGAGTCCAGCCAGGATTACCAGCTCAGGAAAAGCTATACCCAGCTCTGCTCAGCTGGGATGATCTGAATGTTTATTCACAGACTGTACTGGGATAGGCCTGAGCACTCCATCATGCGCTATAGAATGTGGTCAGTAAACACTTCAAATGATCTTCAAATGATCCATAAAGCCATTCCAGAATTTAGGTGCTGATGCCCAGATCTATTTTAGAAATTTTAAATTCTCAAAGGCTTAGAAATCAAAGATTTCTTCAAAAGTTTAATTAAAATGTATTTGCT
Organism: Phyllotis vaccarum; assembly: GCA_033318265.1. Taxonomy (NCBI): domain Eukaryota; kingdom Metazoa; phylum Chordata; class Mammalia; order Rodentia; family Cricetidae; genus Phyllotis; species Phyllotis vaccarum. The sequence goes on from JARWLC010000001.1 coordinate 189,409,821, forward strand.
GCAAAAACGTTATACCTATGCTCTAGTTAAAAAAAAAAATCTTCATTTAAATTCTTCATTTAGTAGGATTTTTGTTTTTGTTTTGGGGAGATATGTTTTGTTTTGTTTTGTTATTGTTTTATCTGAGTTATGGTCTTGATAAGCAGGCTGATCTCAACTTCACCATCCTCCTGAACGCCAGAATTACAAGCGTGTATCACAATACATGGCATGTTCCTGCTTTTTGCTTCAAAACATCAGCATACTTGATTTGAGAGTACCATCCAGCTTCTGATGGAATGTTATTTGCTATATGTGATAAGGATATTGCCTTCCTTAAAGAATTAAGTAAATCTGAATTCAGAAATACATTGGGCCATAAGAAATGTGGCTAAGAGTTTGAGATCCTTTCAGTCTGTCTTACGAATGAGGAGGCAGACTCAAAGATGTTAAGGAACTCACCTGGTATTGCACATCTCCAAAGTAGCAGGAAAAGTTTGCTGCAATACCAGCATAGTTACTCACTAAGTTTTCAGCCATGTGTCCCTTCTAGGTGACCTCTACTCCATCCTTCAATCCCAGCAACTCAATCCTATTGATTCTTGAGCAATAAGTACACATATGTCATCTTAGATGTCTGAGAGGCAGGACTATCAGCTCATAGGACAATAAATTAAAATGCTCTAATAAACTAAAGCAGAAAATAAAAATATGCACCTGGAATCCATCAACAGCATTAGTCATAGCCAAGGACTCACTTCCCATGAGTAATCAGGCTTGAGCTGGAGCCCTACCTCCCACAGTGCCATGGGTATGAAATTAAGTCCATCAGATGACCATTTAGTCACATTTCTTCAAACCATGATACTTCATCAACAGCTAGATGATAGAAAAATGACAGAAATGGGTAATGATGAACAAAAGAAAGAGGACAGATATATGATAGATATATGATAGATAGATAGATAGATAGATAGATAGATAGATAGATAGATAGATAGATAGATAGATAGATAGAAAGATAGAAAACATCCATCTTCATCCTATAGGCCTTGAGTCTCTGGCAGACTTTTAGTAAAGGAGAAAATTTAAAGAACTGTTTTGCCTATTTTGGCAAGACTGTCCAGGCAACCAGATATCTCTGTAATTTCTAAAATTTGGAAGTTGCTTGCAATACACTTCCAGATTACTCGGGTAATGAGATATCCTTCTGTGGTCTTTGATAAAAGTTAAAAACTAGATAGCTATAATTATATTTTCCTTAGTTATAATAAAAGTACATTACATATAAAATTTTAGCCCCACAATAAATAGATAATAGGCAGACAGATAGTTAGATGAATATATGACACATACATATATGCATACATACATAACAGGGCTTAATGAGCAAAGTACTTGATGTGCAAGCATGCAGGCCTGAGTTTGGACTGCCAAACTGAACACAGTGGCACATACATGTAATCTAATACTGGAATTCTATCCCTGCAGCTTACTGGCCAGCCAGTCTAGCCAACCACTGAGATCAGTCTACTGAAAGGAGGGTACCAAATGTCATCCTCTGACCTCAGCAAGTACCAGCATACAGCTGTGGATGTGGTCTCTCAGACACACACACACACACAGTTAAACAGATGCCAAACAGTGTCTTTTCTATCGCTGTACCAAAACACCAGGACAAAGGCAACAAGAAGGTGTTAAACTGAGCTTATAGACTCAAAACATTAGAGTGAGTCTCTGATGATGACAGGAACAGCCGAGGGCTCACATCCTGATGAGCAAGGAAGAGGTATAGAGGACACCAGAAATGGTCCAAATCCTCTGAAACCTAAAAGTCTGGCCCTAGTGACACACTTTCTCCAACAAGGCCACCCCTCCTAGTCCTTCCAATAAGTCCCACCAACTGGGAACCAAGAATTCAAACGTGAGTCTATGGGGCATTCTCTCTCGGAGCAGCAAAGATAGGTAGATATACAGATAAAGATAGATACATAGATAGATCATAGAGAGATGGACTTTGCTTTATGTTTTAATGCCTCTAAAATAGGGATCTTCTTGCTGTAGATGCATATTTTTAATACAATGTTTATGTTTTAGCTGTTTCCAGAAAGCAACAGCTTATCTACAGGTACCTCTGTTCCTTAGATGCATGAAAATGTTTTGGAAAAATTGAACATATTTCCCCAAAATTTGTCTTAAGAAAGTGAGAGAAAAAAGAGCTACAGACATGAACTGTGGTCATTTGTGCCTCCATGTAGAGGCCACATGATCGTAGACAGAGGAGCTCTAATACGAACAGGAGTTTCAGAGATATCCCCACCTTCCCAGGGAAAAGCTAGGCAAGGATTATTTTCTTTTTAATTTGGATTTCAAAACTCTAACAAATGGCTGCAATCCACCACTTTGAATTTTTGCTAATTAGTTTTAGTGTGTGCCACTTTCACCTTCTGGAGGAAGCCAAGGGCTTTAACCTTCAAACTCAGCAACAATGTGTGTCAGAAGGCATTTCAGAGTCAAAGTGTGTTTGGAGACTAATTGCTCACTCCAAGAGAGTGTTGTCCCCTGGGAAAGAGAGTCTCAAAACTAAAACTATCCCCAAGTCCTCCCTCTAAGGTAAAAAAAATAAATAAATAAATAAATGTTAAAACAGACTTACCCACAAAAGGAAAAAATAAAACTGAAAGAGTGAATAAATCATAAATCAGATATTTCTTCTCTACATAAAAACCTCCCCGGCTCCCTACTGAATCTGGAATACAATACAATTTCCTTTTGGTAGCTTTCCAGGACTCATGTGATCTGTGTCCCGCCCACCTCTTTTAATCTATATATATATTTTTTCTTTACAAGGTCTCCTTCACAAAACATGCTTTAAACAGTCTTGGCTTTTGCTTGATTCCTTGTTTTTCCACGGACACATCAAACACATCCGAGCCTTTATTCTTGATGTCCCTCCTCCACTTGCTTGGAATGACCAACCACCAAAGCTACTGGCTCAGTTATGAGGGATGCTCATGGCACAAGTAGCCAGGAAAAGAGGGATTTATTTTTTAGTTCAGGTAAAGCAATCTTCCCACCCCCAAGTTTTATTCTTTTATGTTGATTAGTTGATTCTTAAAATAAAGATTAACTGAGTACCTCCTATATGTCAGGCACTGTTGAGATCATAGCCCTGAATGACAATGTTTTTACTTCCAGAAGCTCATGTACCAGAATGTTGTAATATGCATTTTGAGATTGAAATGGCAAATATTCATGATGAATGTCCAACACAAAGGTTGTGATGTTTCGGAGAAAGGAAAATGGGCAGTCCTTAGAAGGGGAACCCAAGGTGTAAATGCTCAAAAAGCCCTGAGGAGCACACAATCTCCTGGTGTTCTGGAAACAGAACATGGCATCTGACTAGAAGGTAGTGTGCAATGAAGGGAAAAGATGAGATGATGTGAACAGTTAAGAGGAAGTCTGTGGGGTTCCAGAGAACCCTTGAGTCCAAGGGAGCTTATAAAAATATCTGAGCTAATGGACAAAAAGAAATGTGACCTGGTATTTATCACTCTACCTCTAGATTTCCAAATGAATTTCTTGCATTGATGACATGTCATATGGATATATTGTCAAGAATAGTAGTCACTGGTCATACGGCTGTTGACCACTTGAAACATGGCAGATGTCAGAAACTGAATGCTTAATTGGATTCTCTAATTAATTTCCTTTTAAACACTCACATGTGGCTGGCAGTTACCATATTGATCGGCACAACTCAACTGCCAAGGGAAGAATAATTATGGGTGTGGGGGGAAGAAGGATGTGAATAGAGACAGGAAGATTAATCAGGAGGTTGTGAAGCCGTATGGAAGCAGGCAGAAGTGGGGCAGAGATAAGAGGAAAAATGCCTTCTGGGGAGTATGGTTTAGGAGGGGGAGAAAAGAGAGAGAAAAGCAAAAGTCATGGATATCCCCTAGATAACTAATTTCAGCAACTGGATGGCTGTGGTGCCATTTTGATGTGGGGATGGCTGAAGAAGTTGTGAGTCTCAGAAAGAGACAGAAAGGAAATGAGACTCTTCCCAAGTGTTCATGTGGCAGCCTCACTCTTGACATTTGGGGCTCAAATGTCAGCTCAAATGTCACCTCCTCAGAGGGACCATCACAGCCTCTTTATCACTGTCTTCATCTATCTCTTCATCATTCTCTCTCAATATTACCCATCATTTTCTACCCCAAGCTTGTCTGCATTTATCTCTGGTGCATTACCACCCTCTTCTCCAAACCGTAAACTCTGTTCACACAGCAAGCTCACTCTTCAGTCCTAATACAGCCCCACTGTGATAAAGTGGCTGTAAGGTCACTAACAACTTCAAGTCCCTTCCGCCTTGACTAGCTCACCAGCGATGGACCATACCTTGAAACTGTGAGCTAAACAAGCCCATTCTCCCTTACTTTGCTATTTCAGAGGATTTTGCCACAGCAACAGGAAAGCAGACCAAGATGGCTGCGGAAGCACGAGGGACAGGCACACATGCAATTACGTTAGCTGCAGGATCTAAGCAAAGTCAGAAGGTCTCTCTGGTTAACAAAACCCACAGCTATCTTCTTACAAACCGCAGGTAGTCATACTACCCCCCAAATCTTGAGGACATTTGTTCATTCCAGCAAGGTAAGGACTTGGGGAAAGTCTGCTACTTATACTACATTTTCCTCCCTTTACAGACCAGATTGTCTCTGCTGATACATTGCTGCATTACACCCTCATACTTTTCCACACCACAGGCACAAGCAGAACTCCTGTGAAGCTTCTGTCATTCTACACTGACTCTCAGTCCTGAGAACAAACTTCCTTTTCCTCTTCACAGGCTCCTGAAATAAGATCCTTCCTGCTAAAAGCAATTGTAAGTGCTGGGTGACCAACTCCAGAAAATTGGTACAAGTTTCAATAAGGCTAGAGGCAATGAAGAAAAAAAAAATCTGTTTCTTTATCCCTGAAAGAAATACATCTTCATTTTTTTTAATGATCCAAATTGTTAACAAAAAATTTAACAAAAGTTGTTATGTATATAGCAAGATACTCAGTGTCCTCCTTTGACCTCTGCTCACACACATGTACATATATACCACACTCATACAGACACATGCCCTGCATCTTTGCAAAGGTCATTTCCAATTTGCCATCAGTGTTTGCTCCAAGTCAGGGAGGCATGCATAGTTTGCTTTCTCTTGTACCATGATTTCTCATGAAGGCCACAGTGTCACCTTGATTCTCAATGAAAATTATGGACAATAGAACATTTAAAAATAACTAGGATCTATTAAAGATTTAATCATGAGTCACTACAGACACTGACCCAACATTAATATTAAGTCCTTAGCTTGATATTTAGACATACTGAACAAGGGACTAATTTGTAAGCTAACTAATATTGATACAAAGAGTAAGAAACAAAACTATCAGATTTGAAAAACTATTTTATTGATTTGAAAACAATCAAAATGAACAATTGTGAATCACTATCTACTAAATAGGATATGAGGCATATAAGCAAAGTTATTTTTATAAAGAATTTAGAAATATAAAAAATTGAATATTATACTATATATAGTTAATGAAAAAAATCAGACCATATGGCAATCCATGCAGCATGATATCAATTGCTTTAAGCCAAGCAGCCTTAGAAACACATGGAAATACAACCAACAAGTATGTTTGCGTAATCATAAAATAAATATACTGTTACTTTCCCCTTAGTCTTTCTACTCTCCTAATATGAAATTTTTCATGTAATATATAAAACTTGAAAATTTGTTTTGTGAAAACCTTTTCCATAAAGGATTTTTATCCTGAAGATTGGGAAACTGATTCAGTGGGTAAGCACAAGCATGCTTGTTGAGCTAACATGAGGATGAATTCAAACCCTAGGAAACACATGAAAAGCTGGTGATGGCTATAGTGGAATTATGTAACACTGTAAACAATTGTCCCACCTACTGGTTTAATAAAAACTCTGATTGGCTGAAGGCAGACAGGAAGTGTGGGTGGGGCACCCAGACTAAGAAAACTCTGGGAACAGGAAGAACAGGGCAGAAATGCCACAGAGAAGGCAGAAGAAGCAGAGAAAAGGTACCGAACCTGCATGGCTGAACAGGATAAGAATCATGGGTTAGTTTAAGTGTAAAGAGTTAGCAAGTTATATGCCTGGGTCCCAGGTCAATCAGCATACAATAAATACAAGTGTCTCTGTGTTTCAGTGGGACTATGGGACTGTGGGTTGTGATTCTGGGCCACAAGGCTAGGTCAGAAACTCCAGGCCATGAGGCAAGGTCAGAGAGTTCAGGCCATGAGACTAGACTGGAAATTCCAGACCAAGAGGCTAGGCTGGAAAGTCCAGGCCAGGAGGCTAGGCTGGAAAGTCTGGAACAGACACACATACAAAACATGACTGCACATAAATCTGTAATTCCAGCACCTAAGAGGTGGAGACAGAGTAATAGTAGAGCTTGATGGCTGCCATCACCACTCCACGATCCATGGGAGACCCTGTCTCAAACTCAATGATCAGTGGGAGACCCTGTCTCAAAGAAATAAAGAAGAAACACAACAAGATACCCAGCATCGTTCTCTGGTGTCTGCTCATATACCTAAACACACACATATGCACATATATCATACACATAGGCCACATAAACATATACATGCATACACATATATAAACATAAATTAAAAGTAATAATAATGAAGAGCTTATCTTAAACTACCCTTTTGGCATTCTGACACTTGGAAAAATTAGAAAGAACTGCCACAGACCCTATACCTATCCCTGGTTCCAAGGATGGCTAATAAAGATGTCAGCCAGCACTGCTTGGAGATTACAGATAAATGAGGAGTGTGTCACCTGGCTGTTTCCTAGGGATCCCAGAAGAATCAGTAAATGTGATCAAAGCATCTAAAACTATCATTCTAAATAACTGGGTGGGAAAAGAAGGGCACAGGAATAAACACAGACATTTGGTCTGAGCATGCATTCTTATTCCATGCAAACCTTGTAAGGAAAGCATTAGCCAGCACATCTTACAGATGGGAAAGTGAATGCATAGAGAAGGAAGGCATACTAATGGAGTTCATATATCAGTTCCCTGTCAATATTCAGATGCAAATCCAAACTTGTGGATAGGAATGAAGTTTTCTGGACTTTTGCATCAAGGTAAGGAAGACAAAGAACTGCATCAGGAACATGGAACCCAGAACACCACCATCCTCTGACTAGACTAGCACATACCTCTTGCTAAAGAAGTTCTAAATCTGTTGGTTTTATGAACCCAAGCAAATAAATTTCTGTATTATCCCCTCAAACCATAGAAAGGACAGTGCTGGAACTCATCATTGAGAAACTATAGTATGTATCTGTTTCATCTCTTAAGATACTATTTTCTCAATGAGATTACTGAGTGAAAAGACACAAAAATGCTTACAGACTTGGTAGAGCCTTCCAAACTTTGTTGAAAATGTAGTCCACTCATTTATTGTGTGTATGTATGCAGTAAGTAAGTAGGTATGTATATATGAGTATAAATGTGTATATGCCACTCATCCAGTTGTGGATAAAGAATAGATTTGTGGAATCTGTTCTCTCATTCCACCGTGTGTCCTAGGGATCAAATTCAGGTTGTCCAGCTTGGCAGCAAGTGCATTTCCTCACTGAGCCATTTTGTAAGTCTACCCTTCCAAACTTTCCTAACAAAAGATACATGAGTTTGCATGTCCATTAACATGGTATACAAATAGCTGTTTCATTGTAACTTTACCACCTCTGGGAGATTTGTAAAATTTTAGGAAACTCTGTCAAAATGGTAAAAAAGAAGGGACAGAAAGAAAATATCTATGCTTAGCTTTGGAACAGGTTATCTATGTTATAATCTAAACATACCCATTCAAAAAAAAAATTTAGCTTAACAACTGATTTAGCCTTGGGAGCAGGCTTGCTAGCCTTCATTTTAGGAGAGTCAAACAAAAGACTATGGTTGCATAAAATAAAAATCAGAACAAGGCAAAATTACAGAATAAACTTGGAAGACCAATTTAGATCAACAGATCCAAATTCATGATTCTACACAAACGAGGGAGGGAACGAAAAGCTACAGCAATATTTAGGGAGTTTCCTCAGCCCCACATGCTTTCCTTGTCCTCTGAGTTCACCTTAGACACGTCATGCAAGAACCTACACTACAAGCATTGCAAAAATAGATTCAAATATGTCAACAAGGGCAATGAGCAACATGCATTCTCAGATTATTTAAATGCAGATAGGCCTAGCCTAAAGCTTCTCCGTCTCCTTTCATTACATTTGCCTTATTTTACCATTTAGCAGACTCACTAACTTAAAAGCGTTTGCTGAAGAAATATTTTTAAAATAAACAGTTTTCTAGTTCCTTCAGAACAGAAATTACCCATAATCTACCACTTAGAGGGAAAAAGTCATAAATCTTAGCTTTGTTCTCTTCTATTTACTTATACATGTTTATGTTTCCCTTTAAAAAACCAGGAACATTACATCTCCAGGCTAGCTAACTCGTGTGTGAGTGTGTGTGTGTATGTGTGTGTGTGTGTGTGTGTGTGTGTGTGTGTGTGTGTGTGTGTGTGTGTGTGTTATGGGAGTGAACCTAGAAAAACACGTTCAGTTGCTGAATTAATGAGCTACATTCTCAGCCACATTTTACTTCTAGAAATTGAGGCAAGTATAGGTTGTCCAGGCAGGGCTAAAGCTCATGATTATCTTTCCCGTGTTTTTAAAACTAGCAGAAGTGTAGGCCTGTACCATTGGGCCTGATTAATTTTGTAACTAAACATAATGCGACTTTTTTTAAAGGTTACATTCAATATTTCTTGACCTGATACCTTCTTTTTACAACTGCAAATAATCTGATAAAATAAAACTATCACACTGACTTTAAAAATTCTTCGTCTAGACTTTTTAATTAATTTCTCTTTTTTTCATCCTAAATGATACTATAAAGCAATTTTAAATAACCTTTCAGAACTATCACTCATTATTTCCTAATCAATTTCTGTAGATGAAACTATATGATCAGTGTATATGCACATTTTAATTTTTAAATTGGATGGTCATGTGACAATCCAGTTAACAACAGACTGCATAATAAGCCATAGTAGTTCTAAAAGCCTATAATGCAACTGGAAAGCTCCTGTCACAGATGAGTGTAGGCATGTCACACAGTGACATAATGGGTTATTCTCATGTGTGAGGGGTGGTGTGTGAACTGTGGTACCAGTCACATAACAGTGGGGCGTGCACTGTTGATAATGATCATAGAAACCCGGCAGTGGACTCGATGGTTTTTCTCGTCATTTTGAAGACTACTTCTTCCACGTTAGGAAGTAGCAGGGCACATGACACTCATCAGACTCACACCAGACCTCTTAACTCTATCTACTGGTTGCATCAAGAGACCACACAGAAACCACCGACCTATACTGACTACCTGCTTGATTGAGTACTGCAATGTTCCCACAGTGACAAAACAGCCTCATCATACACTCTGCAGATGTGCCCTATTGTTAAAAACACATAACTATGGAACTATGCTTCAGAAGCATTGCAGCAGCTTACAGTCTGACAATCGTATCACCTCAGTCCCAACCATATCACTGTTTAACACTGTAAATGGAGAAAATGCTGCCATGTGTGTGTGTGTGTGTGTGTGTGTGTGTGTGTGTGTGTGTGTGTGTGTGTGTGTGTGTCTCTGTGTGCCTGCATGTATGTCTGTGTGTGTGCATGCATATGTTAATATGTGTGTGTATGTGCCTGTATAAAGGTTAGTATGTGTGTTGGTTCACATATATGTGTGAGCACACAAGCAAGAAAGACCGGACCAGAACCTTAGGTGCCATCTTTTCTTCTTTTTTTTATTTTTTATTTTTATTTTTTAAGACAAAGTATCTTTTTGGCTTGCCCTGGAGCTCTCCCAGTTGGTTACACTGACTAGCCAGAGAACCCCTGGGTACCTCACTCTGCTTCTCCAACATCAGGGTTATAAGTGAAAACTATAATGATCAGCTGTTTTAATCTTGGGTTCTTGGGATTGAACTCAGGTATTTGTGCTTGCAAAGTTAGCACTTTATAGACTGAGCCATTTCTCCAGGCTCTTTTCGTCTTTTCAAATTTACATTTCAGTTGTAAAGCTATGTTGTTGATTTTATGCCCCAGATTTTTACTGACTGGCAGTCTTTCTCACACGAACTGTCTGTTCACACTTTTCCTATTTTTCTATTCAGACACTGGTCTTTGGCTATTTATTACTGTTCCTTATATATTAAAAAATGGTTGACTACTGCAAATCTTTTATGTTATGAATATTTTCCTGGGTTCATTCTCCTTTTAACTTTTCTGTGATTGCATTTTTACTCCCAAATATTTCTGACGTTTGTGTTACTAATCTATCGCCTATAACCTTGGAACTTATTTCCTGGCTTTTATAGTCAGGAATCCCTGGCTACCACCCAAGATCAAATAAATACCTATATTTTCTTAAGCTCTTGTCCTCCGTACTGTTTGGGGCTGATTCTGATTCTGTATGGGTGAAATGTCAAACAATAGCTGAAATGCCTTAAAGATTAAAAGAAAAGAAAAAGAAAATCCTCCTGAGAAGACATAGACAGGTTCACTGTCAGATGCATTATGGATGATCTTGCCCTGTTTGTAATCTTAAGGATGACATCTACAGGGAGCCTTAAACACGCCAAGGAAAGCCTCAAATCCCCTTATCCCGAGTCTCTAGTCTGGGCTTTGTGGGAACCCCTAATGTTATGATCCCCCAGGGAAGTATCACAAGTAAACTGAAAGGTGACTGTAGCCATCAGTAGCTTCTTTCCCAGAATCTCCAATCATCCAGGAATTCCCTGAATAGCTTCCCATGTCCAGCCTAAAATCTCTGCAGTGAAATCAAGAGCACACAGGTCTGGCCAGAGGGATCTTTCTGATGTTCTGGAAACTGAGAAGCATACAAGTCTGCCTGAAGGGGTCTTCCTGAGAGAAAGCAATTAAAATTCACATCACAAAGGAAATGAGGCTTTTTTTATTCTAAACTGCAAAACGGTGGTGTGGTTAATCAGAGCAATTATAAATGGTAACATCATTATTCAAGCTTCTATTTCCAAACGAAGTCATTTAAATGAATACATTTTCTGCCTTAGAGCAGCAACTGCTAGTCAGCCTTTAAAAAGAAAGAAAAGGAAGAAGAAAGGAAAGGAAAACAGGAAAAGCCAATGCCCCGAACCCTTAGAGGATGGGGGGGAAAGACCTCTGCATTGGAAACAGGAGTTGGGAGTCCTGGGGACAACCTCAGATCCATGACCTTGGAAAAGACCAGTTCCCATTTGCTCAGCCAAGGGAATAGACAAACTTGAACTCTTGGGCCCACCCAGCCCTGACACTGCAGACTGAAAATTCCATAGTGTATTTTAAGAACTGCTTTTACTATGTACAGCATCTGCAGTTTTATAGGACCTGTGGCTGTGTTAAATATACTCTGATAGTCAAATGAGACTGAGACTTTCTAGAAGCTACTGCAAAATGGTGAGTGGTAGCTTTGTCTCTCCCCTATGTAGCCAGATTTACACAAAGCCACTAAAAATCATAGAGGAAGTGTGCATTGGTGTTGGCTCACAGAGGAAGTGTGCATTGGTGTTGGCTCACAGAGGAAGTGTGCATTGGTGTTGGCTCACAGAGGAAGTATGCATTGGTGTTGGCTCACAGAGGAAGTGTGCATTGGTGTTGGCTCACAGAGGAAGTGTGCATTGGTATTGGCTCACAGAGGAAGTGTGCATTGGTGTTGGCTCACAGAGGAAGTGTGCATTGGTGTTGGCTCACAGAGGAAGTGTGCATTGGTGTTGGCTCACAGAGGAAGTGTGCATTGATGTTGTCTCACAGAGAGACTGAGCATTGGTGTTGCTTCATTGAAGGAATGTGTATTGGTATTGGCATCAGGTAAGTTCTGGCTTCCAATTGCTGCTGTGACCAAGATATCCCTCATTGTTCCACTCAACTTAATGAACCTTCTCACAAACTTCTTCCTAGTTATTTGGTTCTCCATTTTCTCGGGAAACTTTAGTTTACAAAACTTGTGAATGCAAATGTTTTCTCTTCTGATTTAAAATGTATGACAGTTACCTGGCCTCTTGCTGGTGTTACAACCTTTGATGGCTAATCTTGGATGTCAGTTTGACCACATCTATAATGAACTAAAACCCAAGAAGCTAAACATCTATGAGGGATTTTCTCTATTCTGAAAAGAAATGGCAATTCTGAAGTGGAAAGGCCCTATCCTAGATCTGGGCAGTACCATCTGGTGGCAGCCCACATAAAGGACATAGAAGAAGGAAGCTTTGCTTTCTACCTATTTGCTTTCAATTGGGCTGGTGAGTTCATTTATCCTATTGCCAAAGCTCTCCTTTACCAGTATTAGAATCAGCTTCTTAGGGATTCTAATACGCACTGAAGACCAGGTGAGACATACATTCTCATAGACTGAACAACTACCAGATCCTGACCTTTCCACTCAGCAACAGTCACTGTCAGACTAGCAGAAAACAGTCTGTATAAATCAGAGCTCTTATTAAATCACACACACACACACACACACACACACACACACACACACACACATACACAATATATATATATATATATACAAATATCAATGATAGGTATGTATAGATACATATATATATATCAACAGACACGTGATATCAATGATTTTTTTTTTCATTCTATCATTCTGTCCCTTTAGAGAATCCCAATGAATAGATAGTCAGAAAAATGTCTTTCTTTGGTGTGGAATAATGTACACTGTAAAGATTACCTTACCAGGCTGGCTCTTTGGTTCAGGAGAGTCGGACTTGGCCTCCCTCCTGTTATATTTCCCTTGCTGTTTAAATTTATTGTCGTGTAGTTTTCTCACAGTCAATCCTAACTGTGTGAACATACCTCCTTCAACTCCATGAACCTCAGGGCCCCAATTTATGAGTAAGAAGCAATAAAAATCCTTACTTTAAGAGGGAAATGATATCTTTGAAGCAATGACTTATATCATTCATGAAGTCACCTGCACAAAGAACAGACTATTGGTAATGTCTAATTAATTCCTTGTAACCACACCCCTATGCTTCTACTTCTCACACTGACTATAAGCTTTGTCAGTAAGAAATCAACAAATCTACCATGGATAGAGGCTTTAAAAAGTCCATGGAGGCGGGGGGGGGGGGGGGCTCAGTTGATAAAATATTCTGAGGACCTGAGTCTGATGCCCAGAACCTATATAAAAATGTTAGAAATGGTGAGATGCTATTGTAACCTCAATGCTAGGAAGGCAGCATCAGGCAGACAGATCCTTAGGGATCACTAGCCAGCCATCCTGGCCTACTTAGGAAGTTTAAGTATAACAAGAGACTATCACTTAAAAACACAGTGAATAGGACAATCAAGGTTGTACTGTTGCTTTCACATGTTCATGCACACACATGTGTGGTGATATTTTGTGTATGCTCTAATAAGTAAAGCTTGTCTGAAGCTCAGAAGATGGAGTTAGCCACTAGCTAATCATAGAGTCCAGGCAGTGGTGGCACACACCTTTAATCCCAACACTTGGGAGGAGAAAGCAGGACCACCCTGGCCTACACAAGACCCATCCAGTTTAATAGAAAAACAGAGCCAAGCAGTGGAGGCTCATGCCTTTGACCCCAGTACTTAGTACTTAGGATTAAAGGCACACACCTTTAATCCTAGCACTAGGGAGGTAGAGACACAGTAAGTAATATAGCTGGGCTAACAGAGGACTATACGGCAGGAAGAGATAGAAACTTGCCACCTTCTGTCTGAGGATTTGGTAGAGGTAAGATGTGGTTGTGGTTTGTTCCTTTGTCTCTCTGATCTTCCAGCATTTACCCTGATATCTGGCTCCAGGTTTTTATTATTAAGACCAATTAGAATTTGAGCTACACATCCATATATGTGTATGTATACACACACACACACACACACACACACACACACACACACACACACACATAAAGAACAGGGACATGGAACATCCCTTCAGGTACACTCAGAAGCTTGAAAATATCATAAGCCTGAACCTGGGACAGTCAGCTGGTATCTGGGAACCCCACTCAGAGAAGAATCAAGGTGTAAGAGGTAACAGCCTACCAAATGGCACAGATATGAGAGAGACGTCTTAGAAACAAGAGAGCCCAACAGCTTCTAAACAAGATAGCTAGAGCCTCCATTAATGCACTTCTCAAGAGAGACATACCAGCTATCTACAGCATCAACAATCTGTGGGGCTACTATCTTCACTCACACCTCTCTGGGGAAGGATATTCAGTCTTTAAAGTATAAAATTATTTCCTTATATGGACACAGAGATGTCACTCTTGGATCATTTGCACTTAGATATCCATATCACTCAGCATCACTATGCAGCCAGCACTGGGCGAAGGAGATGGAGACAGCAGTAATGAACAGACTCTCTACTATCCTCAGAGAACACAGTGCAGTGTGTGCAGAACACAATTGGATAGACAACAAGAAAAATAATTATACCACAAGGTTAGAAAAGAACAGAGCTTGGTAGAGGGTGGTTGGCCTAGCGATCATGAGCTTGCACTTGGCCAGGATGGGTGGCAAAGATCTCAAGGAAAAGGAGGAAATTTGAAACTAGCCCCAAGAGTGTGAAGAAGCCCATCAGCAAAATCTGGAAAATGTCTCAGGCAAAGGGAAGTGGGCACAAGGTCTGAGGCAGCAACAGTCTCTGGAAAGTGAGAGGTGGTCCGTGCAGAGAGACCTCAATGAGAAAAGTGGGATGAGAGGAAATGACGGGTGGTCATATCCATGTCTGCTCCATTGAGCTTTCCCAACTATAGCAAATCATCCTTCCAGCCCTCTCTCATACCTGCCTCCTGGGAACAAGTCTAGGTTGTCTTCACTTTCCCTACTGTGGAGCGGTCCTAACATCTCATGACATGTAAAGTAAGTATAATCACCACCTTCCTCACACCCCAAAGAGATAAGGTGGCCTGACCAAGATCACACAGCCAGACAGATTCAGCACAAAGCTTAGCTTTGGTTATGGAGAGACTCCAGGCTGGCTCTTAGATTTCTTAGTACTGTGGCACCTCAACCTTGCTTTCTCCTGTTCTTGTTTATTTTGAAATCTCCTGCCCTCTGTCTTCTGTGTGCACATTGAGCTGTTGAATTCCCATAGTACCTAAGTGCATCCCCTTATGTTTCACTTATTCCTCCTTGTTGCCCATAGGGTTTTGCTAACTCTGAGGTCTGGAAATGATTATGCATCTGGGCAGAGAAGGAAGATCCTGTGTTGCTTGTGTGACTCTCTGCCAGTCAGTTACATGTCTGAATACTCTATGTACATCATCATGCTGTTTAATCCCTCATTAGTCCTGTGGCTGAGCATCTTCCCAAGAGCCACAACTACAGTAAGGGTTCAGATAACAGCAAGTGGTTTGCTTTCTTCCCATGCCAAGTCCACTGTTAAAAGGACATCAACCTTTAAGAACATCAACACAGGAGTGTTTGCTAGTCCAGGCCTCTTCCTGGGATCTGTGAATACTCACATCATACTCCCAAGGAAAGCAAACCCTTTGAGATAGGTGGCCAGAGCCTCTATCCATAACCCTCTTGAATAGGATAATGGTTCCTCCAAGCCTTTTGAAGCTGATGTCAGCAGCCCCCAGCCTCCCACCTGAGAAACTGTGTGTGATCCATTTCCTGCTTTGCTTCTAGCAGCCTAATTTTACACATGTCCTGCTTAATATATGTAGTATTTCTCGTGACACAGCAGCAGCTACACAATAGTCCCCTGGGCCACAGTTTTCCCTCTTGTACCCTAACCAACAAACTCCACTTGCTCCCAGTCCCCAGGGCTAACACTGACTAGGAAGATCTACCATCACCATAGGCTTTACCTACAGGAGAGTACCATGTGTGTATGCGTGGAAATGAATATGTGTATCCTGCACACTGTATCCATACATGTTTACTAATATGCACGTATCTATATATATATAAGCACATATATTGGGTATGTTCATGTATGCATGAGTACATACTTACGGATGTGTATGTATATGCAGACACATACTCATCCATAATTCACAAATAAGTGACTTTCCAAATGTCACAAAAGTCACCTGAAAGCCAAGCCAAGACTAGAATCAACAGATCCTATATAGAGACAGCAGAAAAATCCTAAGCACATCAGTTAAAAGGCATTGCTATTGTCTAACACACAGAGGCTTTAAAAAAAAAGCCAGCATTATCTCTGACACAAATACAGCTCTCCTCTTTCTGCAGAAGGATTTCAATAAAGATAAGACTCTCCTCATTATTCTAATGCAGAATAAAAACAATCTCCCATTCCAAATTCAGTACATGGAAATAACATATCTTTAATTAGCATTATGGATCCCCACACCTATTATGACACTGATCTCACTCCATGGCCCCTCAGCACCTACTATGTGCTCCCATGCATGTCAAAGTCCTTGGCTCTCACAATAACTTCTCAGGTAAGTATCTTTATTCATAATTTCAGAGAAATAAATGACCCCAGAAAAGTACTTTAACAGTGAAAAAAAATCTAGAGATGACTGACACCAATGTCCATTGTCCTAAACCAAAGCCAAAGCAAGTCCAAGCATAAACATTGTGATGGTAAACACTGACTATCAACTTAACAGGATCTAGTATGGCCTAGAAGAGAAGTCTCAGCAATATCTAGAGGAAATTTATTAAGGCCACATGATTCCATGACTATGGTCTAAGATTAGATAAAAAGAAAACAGTGAGTTGAACACGAGCATTTATGTCCCTGTGTTTCCTACGGAGGCATTGCACCCAGCTGTCTCATGCTCCTGCTGCCCTATATCGTGACTCAGAGTAAAAGCTTCCTTCATTAAGTGGCTCTCATTGGGTATCTTCTTATGGCCACAAGAAAAATAACTAACGGAAGCATGGAGAGTAAAGAAAGACGCAAGATCCAAGAGCTTTTGATAAAAATGGATGACTATCACATGACAAACAACAAAGTCAGTGAGCAGCAATTATAACAATATGGCTCAAAGGCATCTCCACCCCGAAGCCCATGGTCCATAGGTGGCTGCATGTGCATGTGACCAAGACTCACTAGAACTATAGCCCAACACACAACCTTAAGCTAACTTAAAACATTATAAGAATGTTTTTGTAACATGATTTAAAGTCCTGTCCCCAGGGGACTGTGCAGATGATAATGTCATGTAACAGTGTCAAAGGTTGGATGCACCCAGGAGGGAGTCTTTAGCAGCAGGGCTGGGGGGAGAGCACCCTTTTAGCAAGAGTTGACTGGCACAGTGACAGATTTGGGAAAGGAAGGTTATGCAGATGTGAAGGGGAAGTGGGGAAAACTATATCCCATGAGAGTGAGATTAGGAGTCTTGAACAGCAGCCCGGAACCCAGAGACTCACTCATTCTACATTCCATGGTGCCAGGCAGGATGCCAAGAAAGGAGGACAATGTGGACCGCACAGAACAGAAATTGTGCTTCTCGGGGGAGGCTGCTAATTTGTGGTGGCAAACATCAAAACCCAAAAGTATAAGAAAAAATTAAATTACGTAAACTTAGTGAACAGTGTGGGAAAGCCTAACTAAGGGGGGGCAAGAGCACAGAGGATGATGTCATTGTTTTAAGTAGAGGGGTCAGGGTTGGCCTGTTGAAAGTGACACATGGTGAGATTTGGAGGGTGTGAGGGAGTGGTCCTGCAGATGGTGGAGGTGAGGAACAAAGGAGTCTGTGCAAAAAAAGGCCAGCCAGTTCAAAGGCAATGAGGCAAGGTGTGTCTCCTCGCTCAAAAAAAAAAAAAAAAAAAAACAGTCCAGTAGCAAGTCTGGGCAAAATCAAGTGAATGAAGAGGTGAGAAAAAGGATGGAGTAAATTTACCCCTGTGAGCCACAGATGCCTCAAAATGTGAGAAGTCAGATGAGTGTGATCACAGAGTAAGGCCAGGCTCACAGGAGAGCATTTCATTCATTTCTTTAAGTCAATAATGAGCAATTCCTATTCTATGCCAATGAACTTCGGTTGCACATGTGCTCTGCCTTCTAAAGGCTACAGGAAGAAAGAGGAAGCTCCAGCCATGTTACCTCCTCCAAAAGAAGCTCTGTTTTGAGTGACACTGGGTGGGATGCAGGCCCATGGTGTTTCTACATCTTTTATGTCTTACTTAGGCTCATCTATTGCCGCCAAAGCCAATCAGGTTCTTGGCTCTCTACCTTGCTGTTTTAGGACAATGAGCATTTGATGAAATGGGCTATAAAGAATTTATTCTAGCATCTTCCTCCAATTTGTTCATCCCTGGTCTTTATTCCTCACTGAAACATCCTCTTGTGTTAGATTCTAGCATCTCTCTTTGTAGTTTCTAAATAGGGCTCTGAGAAGCCCTCGATATCAAATGAGGAGAGATGAAGTCAATATATGGAACTATTCCTAACTCAAAGATAACTCCAGTGATGATGATAAAATGGCCAACAGCAAGCAGTCCTCAATTCTTCTGTGCCTGCCTGACTATGTTTATCTGGTGTATATGTGTGCCTTAACATGTTTGTGTGTGTATAAGAGTCCATGTGACTGTGCATTTGTGTGTGTATGTGTGTGTGTGTGTGTGTGTGTGTGTGTGTGTGTGTGTATGCATGTTTCTCCTCCCCTCCTCTCCCTTTCTTTCTTCCTGTGCTGTTTTTTGATATGTGTTCTCTCTATATAGCCCTGGCTGCCCTGATACTCATAGAGATCACCTGTCTCTGCCTCCTGAATGCTGGAATTAAAGACATGTGTCAATATGTCTCTTTAACATCAGTATTATGCGTTTTTAAATTAAAAATGAAATTCTTAAATCATAAAACACCAAGTGTGGTAATGAACACCTCTAATCCCACATTCAGAGGTAAAGTTATGTTCTACTTTTTTTTTTTTTTGAGACAATCCCTCACTGAACCTAGACCTCACTGACTGGGTAGGCTGTCTGGCCAGTGAGCTATGGGGATCCACCTATCTTCCCCTTCCCATCCCAAAATGTAATCTAATCTTGAGCTTACAGACAAACACTGTGATACTGAGCTTTTTACATGGGTATTGGGGTTCACAGGCTTGCATAGCACACACTTCACTGACTGAGCCATTTCCCTAGCCCTAAGCAGTCTTTAACGTTATCATGTGCTATTCTCTTTCATAAGTGCTTTACAAGAATTTAGCTCACTCAAGGCTCATGAAATTCGTATAAGGTAGATAGTGTTTAGATTCCATTCTTCAGGTAAAGATGTCAATGCATAGATACTAAATAGTCTTCCTATGAAGAAAGCCAGATACACAGAATCTGGAAAAATAGAATTCTACAGTGGAGAGGGGCTTCTGTGAGTATAGAAAACCCTTTTGTAAAGGGGATAAACTGATGTACCTTTTGCCATCAAGAAACTGGCATTATGGGAGTCACATTATTTCATTTAGGCATGTCTGAGCAGGAACATATATACCCAGTTTCCACAGCTCCAGTCTCATGTGGTCCTAGGGTTCCTGGAAAACATAAGAGGCCATAGAATCCAGGCCGCTGGTAGGATGCTTGTCATCTCTCTCTTGAATTCTCCACCGTGACTCTCTCTCTGCCATCTTCCACCCATCCTCCAGGGTCATCAATAAGTTCTCCCAAATTCTTAGAATATTCACTGTCAGCCAGTCTTGTAAGGCAAGCCTGTACACTGACCAGCTAGAAGCTACTCCCCAAGTTTCCCCTGTCTATACTTTCCCATATAGTAACTATCAGCCTCATAGAGAAATTTAAATTTAAGCAACCAGCATTGAATAAATTTTATAACTCAGTTTCCCCATTTGTACTAGCCACACTTGGAGTCCTTTATAGTCACATGTTGCTGGGCTACTCTATTAGTTCATATAGATATAGTATGACAATGGCCACAGAAAGTACTGGCCAACACATGCTTCTATAGCCTGCACTGCTCAGGTTATCCAGACCCTGGTCACCCCTGCAGTTCCCTGCAGTGGAACTCCTTGTCCCATGGGTTATAATCCAGTATCTGCTCTCTCTCTCTCTCTCTCTCTCTCTCTCTCTCTCTCTCTCTCTCTCTCTCTCTATCTATCTATCTATCTATCTATCTTCTAAAGCCACTCTATGTTACCCAACAGAAGCAGTCACACACATACCTGTCTATTTTCCACCATCTCATTGGTCAACACTTCATTACCATTCGACATCACTGTAAACATCACTTGCTATGTATAGGGACTGTTGTTCCTTATTACGGTCTTATTGCTCTTCTGTGGGAGGTTGTGTTGTTTCATTTTAAATAATTGTCCCAACCACTGGTTTAATAAAAAGAGCTGATTGGCCAAAGGCAGGCAGGAAGTGTAGGCGGGGCTACCAGACTAAAAACTCTGAGAACAGAATGCCAGATCAGAACACCAGAGAGAATTCCAGAGAGGCCTGGAAGAAGCAGAGGACAACTATGCTGCCCTAAGAAAAGGTACCGAGCCGCATGGCTGAACAGAACAAGAGACATGGGTTAGGTGAAGGGTACAGAGCTAGCAAGTGATATGCCTGGGCCTGAGGCTGATCAGCCAAAAACTAATGAAGGCATCTGTGTGTTTCTGTGGGTCTGCGGGTCTGCGGGTCTAGACCTTGAGGTTAGGCCCGAAAGTCCGGGCCAGAAACCAAATACTACACTCTTCCATGACACTTACTAGATCTGTGACATGTACAGGCCACAGGCCAGTGAGAACTCACACCCACGGCTACTGTCCAAGGGTCACATGGGTCTCTACAGAAGACTGCTCATGCTGAGGCTACTGGTTTCACCCAGGGTGAGGGATCCCACACACAGAAAAATTCCAGATAGAAGCTGTGATATCATATTTTAACCTGCTATTGGGAATGACAAGTCACAACTTTTGCCTAATTCCACTGTTTACTTATACCAGATTCCAGATAGGTGGAAGCCCTCAGGTGAAAAACCAAGAAGGTAGAATTTCTAGGGCCAACTCGGGGGTGGCTCTGGCGAATTATCTCTCTCACTTGTCTCTCTGTCCCCAGAACATGAGTGTAAAGTGTTCTGTATGTGTTAGTGAAATAAATAATTGTCTACAAGACCTCACTCCCACATTGAAGGAAAAAAATAAAAAACATCAGACTCTAAGCTATGAAATCCCTTCCCAATCACTTTGTCTTTTTATTTATGGTTATCAATGAGATTTTACACTGTGCAGCAGAGATGCACACATTTGTGTAGGATCAGAAGAGCAACCGTCTAGAAATTGCTTTCACAGAAAATAAATTGAAGGAGACAGTACTATAGCAAATAGGATACATGGTCAAATGTGAGATTGGGTGTATTGGGATTACGATGTTGCATTTTATATAACTGTCTCACCTACTGGTTTAATAAAAACACTGGTTGGCCAAAGACAGGCAGGCAGTGTGGGTGGGGCTACCAGACTAAGAAAACTCTGGGAACAGGAAGAACAGAGCAGAAATGCTACAGAGAAGCTAGAAGATACAGAGGACAACTATGCTGCTCTGAGAAAGGTACCGAGCCACATGGCTGAAAAGGATAAGAATCATGGGTTGGTTTAAGGGTAAAGAGTTAGCAAGTTATATGCCTGGGCTCCAGGCTGATCAGCATAAAATTAATGTAAGCATCTGTGTGCTTCAGTGGGACTATGGTACTGTGGGTCTGAAAGTCCGGGCCATCAGGCTAGGCTGGAAAATCCAGGCCACAAGACTAGACTGGAAAGCCCAGGGCAGGAGGCTAGGCTGGAAAGTCTGCGCCAGAAAATTAATACATCAATTGGGCCAATCAGCTGTAACAGAGAATGAATATCAAATCTTTACTGTGGGGCAAAAGCCAACCAACCAATAGGACATGGTAAGAATGCAGACACAGTCCTAAACTATGACATGAGACAGCTAACATTCCTGAGCATTGAACACCAACACACCTCCTGTATTACTAAGTAGAAGTTTATTATATCTAAGATACATTCCATATTTTATCCCCAATCTTGCAATCAGTTTGCATCTATCATTCATTAGGTCTCACAACAACATCAGATAATGTATGACATACAGGAAGTACTCAAGGACCATTGCTTAAATGAATTACTGAATGAACAAGAAAATGCCATAAGATGGATACTATTATGGCCGTTTTAGGATTGTGATTGAGCAGAAAGGAGAATTTGAACCTTCAACTCTACAGTGCTAAGTTTAAAGATCTTTTTATATTATATTTAACCCATAAATATTTTACAAGTAGATTCCACACAGGTGCACAGTTCATCACAACACACAGAGACTAAGAAATACTCAGAGAGAGGAAAAAATGAAGACTCCTGACATTGTTGGGGTTTGGGGAAACCTAGGGATTCAGCTCAGCAGCTTATTTGTCAGAGTGCTTAGGACCCTTGTTGGTGAATGTGGTCACAGTCTTTCTGAGACACAGCAAGGGAGGCAGAAGGCAGGCAGCTCTCTCAGTAAAACTGAAGAGGGGCAAGAGCTAGAGCTGGGGAAACAGAATGTGCCACTCTAGAAAAAAAGACATTGTCTAGTTATACAAAACTCCATCTGCTCCCTCCCATCAACTCCAGTTCTTATCAAAGTGGCCATTCACAAATACTTGGTTCTATTTCCCAAACACTCTCTCTACCTTCCTGCTGGAGGAATGTGAACACTCCTGTATTCTGTGATTTTTCTCCTCACTTCCTATTTACCTTTCTAGATGACTTCAAACGGAGAAAACTGGTAACGAAAACTAGAATCTTGAAACACATTTGAAATCACTGAGAATTGGAAAGAGGAGACGAGGAACATAGAGAAATCTCTACTTGCAGAAGGTCACACCACAGGCATGTTTTCCCCAGGCTTCCTACAATAACACAAGGTTCCTAAGGGGCTGTCAAATTGTGTGGAGTGGGCAGTGTTGACCAGAAGTGGAAAGGCAGAAGGAATAATGCAGAGCAGGTCGCGTTTGGTGCTTTGGCATCCACACGTCGGTTATTCTTACTGGTTATGATAGGAACAAAAAGAATGGTAGGAACAAAAAGAATGTTCCTCAATACGGGGGCATTCAGCATGGTGACACTCAGTACAGAGACACTCATGCAAGGGTAACTACTAAAACATCACGAAGCCATCAGCTTTGCAAAGAGAGATTTAAATAAAATACACACCTAAAAACACATGCAAGGTTAGGAGAGAGTGGCATCATTTAGGATGGGGTGTGGCTTCTTACCTATTTTGTCAAAAAAAAGTTTTATTAAAATAAAAATACATTGGAAATAATGTGTGTGATGGTTCATACCTATCATCTAGACTAGACCAGAAAGGCTGAAGCAGGAGGATTGCCCAGAATTTAAACCAGCCTTCATTAAAAAGTGAGAGCTTGTCATTATGATGAACAAACGGAGCCATGTAGATGGTAACAGGTAAGAGTATTTGCCCTGCATGTCTGAATATGTTAGTTTGGATCCCCAGAGCCCATGTAAAAAGTCAGGCTTGGCTGTGTGTGCCCTGACCGAAGCACAGGGTGAAAAGATACAATCAGATACCAAGAACTCAGTGGATTCCCAGTCTAGCTACCAAAGAGATTTTCTATTTCAGCAAGAGACCCTGTCTCAAGATAGGAACCTGGAGAGCAAAGGAGGAAGATATCCAATGTCCTGTTCTGGTCTCCATGTGCACATACTTGGGAACATGTACTTCCTCATTTATGTGCATGCACCATACTCAATACAACAAGTCTCTCTCTCTCTCTCTCTCTCTCTCTCTCTCTCTCTCTCTCTCTCTCTCTCTCTCTCTCTCTCTCTCTCTCTCTCTCACACACACACACACACACAACCTTTTATACAGGTATTGACTATCTGGATCTTTAGAGGCATATCTGCCAAACTCTGGCATGGATAATTTTGTTGAGTTTTGGTCCAGTAGTTATAAGGCAGATATTTATGAAAGTGTTTGTTTGGCAAATAACAGCAAGTAGTCTTGCATCACTCACGACACCACCTCTCATCAGTTAGTGTGTTCAATGTGACAGCAAAAGTGATAAATCTTAAAGTAGAAAATTGTGATCACCTGGCTTGTAATTTTCAATAAAGAATAAAGCAAAGGATGAGTTTGAAGACAGGTGTGGTGGTGGCTTCAGAGCTCTAAAGTCAGTGTCTTATTTTTCTTCATGGAAGAGATCAGATCATAAAACAAAGAAAGGTCAAAATCCAAGCAGAAAAAAAAAATGAATTCATCACTCAGACTAATGAAAATGGAATTTGCAAAGTTAGCTAATTCCTCTAGTATCATTTTGTAATTCAGAAAAAAGAATCTGTGTGGAGTGGACAGTATTGACCAGAAGGGGTTTGGTGGGAAACAGTGGGACACAGTTACTAATCAGAGGGAAATGAGGAAAACAGGTGGGGTAGATGTCCCTGGACTGGAGAGGGAGAAGCCTTGACATCACAGAGGGAGGAAGAAAGAGGGGTGATAAGCAGCATAAGGGTGTTTTTAAAAGAAATTTTGATTCTATTCATACTTAAAATTATATAAAGTATGCATAATATAAATATTTATACATATATTTGAATTGAAAATATATAGAAATTAGGAGACAATGCTCCCCCCAATAAAGCTATAGACGATTTAATGACATCCCTGGTTTCAGGTAGTATGGGAAACCACCTTTCCAAGTTTTGGTCAGGGAAGTCCAAGAGACCCCTCCCCAGACAATATAGATTCTTGCCATTGCCCTTGGTGCCCTCCAGAAAAAGAAGGTAATACCCTACTGTTAAGACACCACACATTTTGAACACAAGATTTGGAAGAATGGACCTGAATGTGTCTTCCTCACTGATGAGTAGGTCTCACTGTTTTGGGTAGAGAATTAAAGCTGGCAAAAGAGAAAAGCAATCAATAGTCCTATTTAAGACTAATGAAGGGCAACAGTGACCAGAACAGCAAGGAAAGACATAAAATGGTACTCCAATCCCGGAGTTATCTAATTGGATTTAAGGCGTACTCGATAGGTGGGAATGCATACCACGCACTATATACCTAGCTACGTACCCACAGCTGGTGAGGTCATGGGCCCTAGAGAAGAACCTACTACTTACTACCACTCTCCTAAACCAGTATAATCTCTAACTGCATTCTCAAAACCCTCATACCCACAGATCAGTGTAGCTCTCATCCCTCATCAAAGAAGCTTCATTTCATAGCAAATGGAGAACGTTACAACTGCTCAAAATGCAGTGATCCAGTGGGGATGGGGCGCCTCCCCCCCCCCCAGGTAATATATCTATAACACAACCTCCACACATAAAGCTCAGGGAACATCCAGACTGTAAGAGGCAGAGGACAGGGACATCTGCCATGAGAAGGTTCTTCTTTAAAAAAAAAAAAGACAGAAGTGAAGTCTTGGTTCTGGAAAAAGTTGAAGGGAGAAAATGATGAATAAATATGATGAAGACATATTGCATGAAATCCTCCAAGGATTAATAAATTACTATATTTTAAGATGTTTCTGTTATAGGAAAAAAAGGAAAATGAGTAAGCCAGGAAAGAATGTCTTAAATTCTTGCCCTTTTTTTAAAGTTTAAAAGAATGCATTTATTCATTGGTGTGTGTGTGTGTGTGTGTGTGTGTGTGTGTGTGTGTGTGTGTGTGTGTGTGTGTGTGCAGGCACGTGTGGGTACGTGCATGTGTATTTACTTGTATGCCATGGTATACGGAGGGCAGAGGGCAGAAACTAGTGGATTCCAGGTTATCAAACTCAGTCGTCATCAGGTGTGGTGACAAGCATCGTTCCCCCTATGCCATCTTGCTGGCCCCAAGGTTTTGGTTTTATTTTTAATTGATAAATAGTTATTCATATGTATGCAATTTCAGTTCATGCAGAGTTGGTGGAATGACCAATTCACAAGCACATCTCTCACTTCAAATACTTCTCATTTCTTTTAGGGGAGAGATTTAAAATTCTCTCTCAGCTATTTTGAAATATGTGTCCCCAAATGATTTTCATTCTTTTAGCTACAAAACTGAGGGAGGCTGAAAATGCTAGGAATTTGGGCAGGTAGAGTTAAAGGTCTTGGTTACATTTATGTTGTAAAAGTCTATCCCTGACAGTGTGGAAATGAGGCTCCTCTCCCACACTAATGAAATAATCATGGAGGTCAGCCCCCTCCAATCGCATGCATTCCAGAGTCTGAAAACTTTGTTCCAGAGAGCATTAATAGAAAATATTTTCAGGTCCCCGGGACATTCAGTGTCGATTACAGCTGCTCACTTCTGCAGCATGGTGCAAAAGCATCCAGACAAAAGACAAGTTAGACGCACTGTGATCCAAAAGAATACCTACATCTACATCTGGCTCAGCTTACACAGAGGGGCTAAAATGGACAGGGTCATAGAGACAGCCCACTCTATGGTGGCTGACAGAGACTGGGGGGGGGGGTGAAGAAGTACTGTTTCAAAAGCACCAGTGATGAGAAAGTTCTAGAAGTGGACAAGGGTGATGTCTACACTGTTTCAAATATACTTAAAACCACTTGATGTGGTTAAAATGATAAGCTTCACCTTATGTATTTTGTGTCACAGTAAATTCTCAAATATTCTTCAAGATTGAGGCACATGGTCATTAGAAAGATGGCTCAGCAGTTAAAATATGAGGACAAGAGTTCAGATTCTCACAACCCACATTTTAGATGCTGGATGTGTATGACAGCCCACCTGTAATTACAACCTCAAAACATGGAGATGAAGAACCCCAGGGCAAGCTAGCTGGGAAGAATAACAGTATTAGCAAGCACTGGAATCGACTGCCAGCTGCTGCCTCACTGAATGAGGTGTGAGAATGATCAAAGATAATTTCCAACAACCGTCTCAGACACCATATGCATGCACAGTGAGGCCACACACACACACACACACACACACGCACACGCACACGCACACGCACATGCACACGCACATGCACACACACATGCACACACACACAGGGATACCACATGCACACACACATGCACACACAGACACAGGGAAGCCACATGCACACACACATACACAGTTGTTCATTGCAAATATGTGTCTCACCATTAGAATGCCAGAAGTATCATCCATTTAATGGATTAAAAAGAATTAATCAAGCAATGCACATGTGCATGTATATTGAGCTATTAAGATGTTGATTTCCTGCCTTCAGAGTGAAAAATTAAGAAACATAACACTGAGGTATATTGGAATTTGAGCTAATACAATTTTGCATCATCCAGCATGTCTCAAACCTTGAAGGGGCAACACAGCCATGCACATTCCCCCGTTCAACAAGCCACAGAGAGTTGGGGGTTTGCTCTTAGACACAGCTAAGAGTAATCTGACTAACACTATGATGCTAAAACCAACATGAATATATTTATAAGCAGAATTAAAAATCCACATGAATTTTTAAGTGAAAGCATGAAACTTTAAAGAAATGCCCCACTGGAAGCAGGTCACATGGCTATGCTCCAAACCTCTGGGAGTAGCCACACACATTCCTCAGAAAAAATTAAATTGAATGTCCAAGTAGCATCTTAGGGCACTTGTCAGACACATACGGAACCAGGTGAAGCCCAGTTATGTTACCTCCTGCCTGAGGTTGCTGAGGAAGTCATAAGTATTCTCTCAGACTTTGGGTTGTATGAAAGAGAAAGAGGTGCTGCAAATTCGGGCTACCATTTGGGCTAGCTGACCCCGAAGCACAACGTAATTTGTCATATAGAAGTAATAACGTTTTCATTATGGAAAGATCCTAATGTGTTCACAGGATGCAAGGCTAATCTGGACATGCCTATGACTGATAAACTTAATTGTAATGATTTATTTTTGAATTAAGTGTGTATGGGAGGAGAACGTGCATGTGTCTGCATGCAGATATATACATGTGAGGGCAGATGTCTGTGAAGGTCAGAGGCTGGCCAGAGTGCCTGAAACCAGCACTCTGTTGTGCCAATGATGTGAGCACAATGTGGTAAGCTGCTTGATATGGGTGCTGGGAATTGAACTCAGGTCTTCTGCAAGATCAGATCAGTTTTTTAACCATTATGTCATCTATTGAGCCCCCACAAATTTGATTTTAAAACAAGTTAAAAAAATCATATCTGTGTTGTTATGCATGTGGTATATGTGCACAATTTATGGGGATACATGTATGTGTGCAGACATACACACACACATGCACACGCACATGCAACCTCCCCCTTACATACATATATGTGCATGTGTCAGTAGAGGCAAAAGGGAACCCTCTAGTATCATTGTGGGGGGCAGCTTCCTTGGTTTTTGAGACAGGGTCTCTAACTAAACCTAGAAGTAATTCAACTAGTCTAGATGGTCAGTGAGTTCTAGCACCCCAGTGGATGCCACTAAATTTTTAAATGTGTGTGAGTGTTCTGCTGCGGGTATGTCTGTATACCACCTGCATGCCTGGTGTTCTTGCAGACCAGAAGACGCACTGACTCCTCTGGTACTGAAGTTACAGATGGTTATAAATCATGGTGTAGTTGCTGGAAATCAAACCCAGATTCCCAGGAGAAGCAACTAGCGCTCTTAACCCCTGAGCCATAGCTCCAGTCCTACATCTAGATTTTTATGTGGGTGTTTGGGACCTCAACTCAGATCATCATGTTTACATGTCAAATGCTTTGGCAAATGAGCCATCTTCCTGGCCCACAAGTAGAAATTAAAAAACAAAACATGAAAGCTGATTCTTCAGGGGCTAGGGAGTAGTTAAGAAGGTGTGCTGTGCAAGCATAAGGACTTGAATTCAAATCTCTAGTACCCAGGCCCCATGGCCATGCCTATAGCCCCTGGATTACTGGAGGTGATGGAGAGGTTCCCAGGGCTTGCCGGCTACCATCCAGGGTAAACTCCAGGTTCAGTGAGAAGCCCTGTCTTAAGGATCTAAGGCAGATAGTGATAGAGTGAGACACTGAGGTATACCTTTAGCTTTCATGTACACACATTGGTGAGCGGAGTGCACCAGCACACACCTGTGCACATAGAGACATACAGCACCCTCTCACACCCACAATTCTTCATTGTGATAACTACTAATAATTTTTCTAGTATTCAGCAATCTGTTATCCTGAAAGAATAAACGGAAATGCAGGAGAACACTGAATTGAGTCCAGAGTTCATAAAGGGCAATGAGCAATGAAAATTTCATCTTGTAATAGCTATCCACTGCTACATAACAAATTACCCTGAATTTTAGCAGTTTAAAATAATGGCTACTTATTGTCCTATAGTTTCTATTGATGGAGAATTTGGAAGTCTCTTAGCTGGGTGGTTCAAGTATACAGTCCCTCATGTGACACTACTCAAAAACAGAAACAACAACCAGTGGTCCTGTTTTATGTGAGGGCAGGCATTGCAAGAATTACAGCACAGAGAGGGGAACGGAAGTGGGGATTCCAAAGAGCCTGGTTCCAGGCTTGTTTCTGCTTCACAAACCTGCACAATGAGCCAGCCTAGTCATATAGTACTCACTTGAGAACTCAGATCAATCATCCTAACCCCTGCTCCTCTAAAAAAGAGGGGTGGAGGCTCTATGGGCCCATTAGCCAAGCCCCAACCTTGACCCTGAGTGTGAGAGACTAAGACAGGCGGGTGCCCAGTGCTGAGGACCTGACCTCTCTGAAATCCTGGGAAGGAAAGTTTGACATCACACTCCAGGAAAGAATCATATCCCCAAACTTAGAGCAGAGCCACCCCCCAAGAGTCTTATGGTTTTGTTCTGTCTTTTCTCTGCTTCCAATCTAATTCACTGCCATCTATTTAAGACCAGACAACCTGCCTCTGCCCCAGGGCTGAACACAGTGAGGGCAACAGCCTCTCTGCAAATGAAAGGAGACAGGTAACCTCCAATCGCAGGTGCTTCAGGGAATATCAGACAGAGAGAGCAGGAAGGAGAAAGAGGGACAGCAAGAGAGCCACATCAACACATCTACATCATGCAGGTTTACTTTTTCATTTCAGTGCTGGGATTGAACCTGGGGACCTTGCTTATGCTAAACACGTGCTGTATCACTGAGCTCTACCTTCAGTTTTTTTATGTCCAGTGTGGTGATATATTGTATATTTAACACAATTAATCTGTAATATCAGAGGACAGAATTACCCACAGCCGAGCCAAGAAAGTCAGGGACTTTAATTCCATCATTTCGGAGACAGAGATCCATCTGGATCTCCATGAGTTCAAGGCCTAACAACCAGGCAGTGGTGATACACACCATTAGTCCCAGCACTTGGGAGGCAGGGGCAGGAGGATCTCTGTGAGTCTGAGTCTAGTCTAGTCTAGTCTACTGAATGAGTTCCAGGACAGTTAGGACTGTTACACAGAAAACTCTATCTTTAAAATACAAAACAAAACAAGAAGGCTGGAAAATATGGCTCTGTCCCTTAATATTCCAGATTAATTTTATTAAATATTTATCTCCCCAGTTCGGTCTTTAAATCCTTCCAGTAACCCAATAAGGTCCTCACATATTATATGTTAGAACAGTCAGACTCTCTGCATAGCTACCTCAGCTGATAGCATACAGCAATTGAATAAAGAAAGCATGAATGGAATATGTTAAATCCGGCTGGGATGGAGAAGAGGTGGGCGAGCATGGTGACACAGTGTGAAAATGTACTTAACAGCCATGCCTGTCCAGCTGAGTTCACTCCCAGGAGCCTACATGGTAAACAGGAAGGACCAACTTTTGCAAGTTTTCCTTGATCTGTGACACAGATACATCCACAATAATTTATTAATAGATTAATTAATTAATCACTTAATTATGAGAAGAGACGAAGGGGAGGAAGAAACAAAGACAAAAGTCGGTGTCATAAGGACAATATCACTCTTCTTGACAGACCACAAGGTTAGAACTCCCTTGCATATACAGCTCCTCTTGCTACTGGTTTAATAGCTCTAATAACCCCAAGGTGCACATACTTGGGAGACTTGAAGGATGATTATGAGAAAAAATTCCCGTTTTGGTGCAGAAGAACTGGGACCCAAGTGTCCATGACAACCAACTTACACAGTCACTTAAGAATCTGAACAGTATATTTTGCATGTGGTTTCTGGAGGCTGAGTCTGAATCTCACACACCCCCACACCCACTAAAGAACTATATGTGGTGGTGTCACAACAGTATCCATCTAAAATCTTTCTAAGGAGTTAAGTGAGGTGATACCTTCATAGGGGTTAGAAGAGTATATAGCGCAGCCATAACTCCATGCATAGACATCACACATGAACCCTGCAGAGTAATTGGCTATGATGATAAACAGTGGACAACAGTGTGTCCTCCAGAGCCAGAATCCCAAGAGTCAAGCTCAACTCAATGACACCCATCAGTTTGTGACCACGAAGACATTATTCTGCCTTCCTAGGTCTCATTTTCTCGTCTGTAAAGGAAAGGGGAGGCATTTAAGCTCTGACAAGTTGAAGTAGATTTTCCAATGATAGCAGTGGCAATACCTTCCACCCACGTGCTCTTCTGCTCTCTGACTTTGGCACTGCCCCATCATTATGTACAGTCTCATCCCCACCCCTTTGAACCTGGCTGAGACTGTGAACACACATACAGAACATAGATGACGAAGTGATTCTGTGCAATTTTCAAAGTAAGGTTACAAAAGCTGGGCAGCACATTCCTGTGACTCCATGCTATGAAGAAGATTGGTCAGCCCAAGAAGAAAAGAACTAAGGCCTTCAGCCCTCATCCCAGATCAGTTCCAGCACTCACTTGGTGGGCGAGTAAGCAAGGTATTCCTCATCCGAGTGACAATCTTCTGCGAGGCTGCCCAAAGCAACATCCAAATGAGAAATACTGGTTGATGACGACTTGAGCCATCCTCAAGTGTCTAGGCTGTCTGCCACGGAACAGTAGTGGACAGAGCAGGAACACAGAAGAGGATTACAAAATGACATTAAAAGTGCCCGGGAGACATGGATTAACTGTCAGTGATTTGCCAGTCATACTAATCATCATGTCCAGCTGGGTCATAGGCCTTCAGACTACTTCATAAGATGCTGATGACCAAGTAGATAAGAAACTGTATTACCTTCTTCCTACTTCTCCAAGCTGGGGATGTGGATATGGAAACACGAACAATAGCTCTTTGGAGACCCATCTTATTAGAGTCTGTACTGAATAGAGAATCCAGAGACAGGGATGAGGGAAGGACACTAGTGTTGTTTCACCTTGAAGTCAAGATCCAAGAGTTTGAGACAGTTGTGCCTCAAGGGAACAGCTTTCTCCTCTACGAAAAGGTAAAAGATGCCAGCATTGGCCAGAGGGTAGATGAGAATGAATAATTTTCAGTTCACTGTCTCCCTGGAATGACCAAGAATGAATTGGTCGGCCATCACAAAATATCTTTTAGCTGTTGCATTCTAGCACCTAAGTATTCATTCTGCTACAGAGAAAGGTTTTGTTTGTTTGGTTGCTTGAAGTGGATGGTATTGGGCTTTTGTCTTTTCCTTTTTTAGTCCCTGGAATGTGCATCGGGCTAGAAACCTTTCTTAATGTGATTCTGAAGGAAGCCTAGCTATGCTGCACCTTGGTCATTGATATGCAAATTAAATAAACAAAACAACATAATAAATAATTAAATCAGTCTAACATGATGAATGAATTAATCATAACAGAGTGATGAGAGAAGGCTTGCACTGTCACCCAGAAGATCATTGATTAGAAAAAAGAAAGAAAGAAATTTGCCTAACAAGTCACTTCAGTAGAGAAGGTGGTGGTAGCCCACCCTGGCTTCTGCTTAGAGTAGGAGCTGATAAACTTAGTGAAATCAAATGGTGGTACATGGACTTAGTCACTCAGTAAGCAATAGCACTAGCATTTTAGGAATCGAGTTCCTCAGAAATAAGTGTAAGGGAAGATGTGACACCCCCTGCCTTATAGTTGAAATAAAAAGGACCAATGTGGTAATCACATGCCCCATCCCTTCACACGCTGGGAATGAGAGAGATTCTCAACACCTGCTATATCCTGTCTGCTGTCCTCAAGGATGGACATATATGTGTCTATGTAAATGTGTACATACGTGCAGAGGCACACCAAGACTGCTTCTCCAGAATTCCCTA
Source organism: Phyllotis vaccarum (assembly GCA_033318265.1). NCBI lineage: Eukaryota > Metazoa > Chordata > Mammalia > Rodentia > Cricetidae > Phyllotis > Phyllotis vaccarum. The sequence goes on from JARWLC010000001.1 coordinate 189,443,042, forward strand.
TGATAAACCAATGCTCCATTTATTTTGAGTGTATTTCTCAATGCATTTTGTATGGCCCTAGCTTTGCCTTTTGTTCAGTTATTATACATAGTATTTCTTTTCAGGAACTAAGAGACATAAGAAAGCACAAGGAGAAGAAAGATGCCTTTCAGTTATTGAAACTGATGATAAAGATACTCTGGAACACTGGTCAAGCAAAAGAAAATAAAGTTTCCAAAGCACATGTATGCTGTCCCCATTATATTAACTTACATGCACACAAAGACACGAACACAACAGTATCAAGAAGTAAGCAATTGCTTCCACATGGTGCGATGACAACATGCTTTGTTTCCTTCTTTGGGTATTGTTAAATCATTTTCAGAGATTTACACAATAAGAATCTTTTACTTTTGTGACACAGCTGGTTATTCCAAAACAAACAAGCAAGACAAAACAAAGAAAAAAAAAAAAAAACAGCAAATCAGAGTGCGGAAAAAAAATTTTTAAAAAAATGCCTCTGGCATCCCCAATAGAAGCCATATATATTTCCGTGGGTATTTTGTAAATGAGTATTACTTACCAAAACAGTAGTTCTTTGAGACAGTGTAGGATGGGGACACTGGATCCCTCATCTCATCATGGCACATGGTGCACTGGCTATAAGATAGGATAAAATAACTGGAGGGGGAGAAAACAGAAAATATTGTAGATCCCGCTAACACCCCTCCCCTCCCCATTGGCAACAAAGCAAAGGACCAGCTCTTTCTTCTTCCTCTGCCTCTCACAGGATCAGGAAAACTCAAAACTGAAGGCAAACCTCAAAGCGGGCCTCATCTCTGGTTTTATAGGAGATTTGATGGCACCAAGAATGCAAGCCGCATATCAAAGAAAAATCAACCACAGAAGTTTATAACACGTAACAGATCTGAAATGTAAAGGTCCATTTCACAATGAGTTAAAAAAAAAAAAAAAAAGGCAACAAAAAAAAAGTACAAATGAGGCTCATAGAACATGTCTGGAACAAAAACAAAACCCCGCAGATTTTTAAAAATGGATGATAGGTTTGCATTTCTGAGAGATCTTAAGTTCCATGAAGACAAACTCAAAAAAAAAAAAAATAGAAAAGGAAATGTGTGACAGCAGGGATATGAACTCTCAAAGAAGCTGGAAAATCGTGCAAACATTAAATCAAATCTGAAGTGTGAAGAGAAGGTGAATTGACAGAAGTAAGAAGAAAGGAAAAAGGAACAAGTCGGTGCAGAAGAAGGGAAGCCAACAATGAAGGAGAAAGGCCACTGCAAACTCCAGAGTGATGCATAAGGTCTAAGAGCAGATACAAACAACGTGATAATGTTAAGGGCTAAGAAAAAGGTCGGGTATTTGCTATGTGTAGTCTTAACCCCCCCCCCACACACACACACCAAAAAAATAACAAGAATTAAGAAAGTAAGGTAGAAACTACAATCAGTGATATTGCAAGAGAAAAATATTCACAGTCCTCAAGAAATTCTGACTATTCAGAGTACTTATATTCAATGAGAAAAACATGACTAGGGTTGGAGAGATGGCTCAGTAAGAAAAGGCTTGCTAGCCAAGCAACCGTGAAGACCTGAATTCAGATCCCTTCACCTACATAAAAATCCAGGTGTGGGTGTGTATATCTATATCTCCAAGGCTGCAGGGGGGTGGGAGGAGCCTAGAGCTTCACTCACACACCAGCCAGGCTTAAAATAATGAAGTGGAAAGTGACAGAGAAAGAGCTCCAGTCATCCTTTTCTACTTTTTATTGCATTCAGAACCCAGCTCATCGGTGGTACCCTTCATACTTAGAGTGGATCTTCCAACTCAGTAACATCTCCTCAGCTATACCCTCATTGACAATCCCAATCCTAAGCACTTAGGAGTCTAGCTATATGGATAGTGATTATACTATCATATATAGTACAAACCCAACAGGACAAAGTTTTCAAAATGAACCCCAAAACTCCAACTTCAAGATGTGAAACACAGCTGAGGAGCTGGCTCAGCCAGCAACATGCTCGCTGCAGCATAAGGACCTAAGTTCAAACCCCTATAAACCATATCTAAACAAACAAACAAGCCAAAACACCCAGCTTCTTGTGGAAGTGCATATCTGTAATCCTAAGGTGGAGATCGGGGGCTCCCTGAGGCTTGCTGGCCACACAAACTAATTAAATTGGTAAGTTTCAGGTTCAATGAGAGAAGTTCTCTCGAAAGATAGAGACCAACTAAAGAGGACACACAGTATCAAGCTCTGGCTCCCACGAGCATGCCTGTGTGAGCATATGCACCTCTCTCCAAAGACACGGACACACATAACATGGACACATACAAAGATGGGAGAGAGATAAAAACAGAAATAAAAATACCAAGTAAAATGGAGGCAGAAAAGACTTTAACAGTTAGTAAATGGAATTCAGTAAACACGACAACATTTTGTATTTTTAAGAAGACCACTTTCAAATGGACAAATGGCATAATTCAGAATAAATGCATAAATATCAAAATATCCATAGTCTAAATTATACAGCATTAAATATTGTAAAGAAGAATATCTGCAGACTAAGTGTGGCAGTGTCTGTCTATCGTTTCAGCATTTGGAAAGTGGAAATGAGAAAATGGAAAGTTGGGGGTAAGCCTAGGTTACAAAGTAATAATCTATCCAAAGAGAGAGAGAGAGAGAGAGAGAGAGAGAGAGAGAGAGAGAGAGAGAGAGAGAGAGAGAGAGAAGGGGTATGACTAAATCAAGATAATGGGATGAAGAATTAATAGTAGACTTCTCATTATTATAATAAGAACTAGAGGATGTGATTAATATTATTAAAATCAAAATAAAAGCTTTATTCATGCTTTACATACTGCAAATAAATAACTGAGTTCTTTTTCAAATGCCCACTAAATAGTTATATAATCAGCCAATATGCAACCACCAAGAAAATCCCATTAAATTTCCAAAAACAGAAATTAATAATATAGATTATAGCCTCCTCTCATACTACAAGAAACCAGAAATTAATTTCAAAAGTAGAACAAAATAATTATTCCAGCAGCTTGGAAATAGTTCTGGGGTCCAAAAAAATAAAGCCAAAATAGCAATTACAGAATTTTAGAGAATATCAATAGTGAGGAAAGACTAGTACATATCAAAATAAATGGAGATTGGCCAGCATGCACTCAACCTAAATCTCAGAGTCTTAAATACTTTAGTCACTGAGTGAGAACCAAAATAAGAGGCAAGAAATTAATATGTGAACTTAGGAGAAAATACAGAAGAGAGTGAGGCAGAATGGAGGGCAAAATAAAGATCAAAGAAGAAATCAGCTCATTACAAAGCACAGAAACATCAGAACTAATGAATAAATCTAAAGGCTTGTTCTTTGAAAAAAAAGACAATAAAGTAGATAAGCTATGAATTAATCTAATCAAAGAGAAAAACAAACACAGTAAACATTGGAATGAGATACAAAAAAATATGCAAGGATACAATCATTAGAAAATACTTCATCTGCCAATAATTTGAGAACTTGAATAAAACTATGTATACACAAGAGTATCATTCATATTCACACCTCTCAAAAGAGGCGGTCTAGATATGCCAGGGACAGAGCACTACACTGATGGCTCATTGGAAAGTCTAACACTTAGGACCAGAGTTGCAGCTCTGTGTTTGAGCACTTACCAACATGAACAAGATCTGGATGGACTCCAGGACTATCCCCCACCCCCACCCCACCCTCATACACATAAAAAACACTAACTTTCCAACCCTAACCTCACCCTACTCAAGGTAAACTCCTTGAAACTCCTTAAGGGGATTCATAGCCAAATCGTTTTGGATCCAGAGAAAATTGAAAACTATAAAAATCCCTTTGAGATTATATAGTAGAGTATTTTACATGTGTAGATTCAAAATCCCACAATGAGGGTTGGGAAGATGGCCAATAATAAGGACCTGAGTCCAGATTCCCAGTACATACACAAAGCTGTTAGCACACATCTCTAATAAGAGATCTAGCAACCAGGGGAAGTGGAAGGCAAGAAACCAATAGAACCAGGAACCTGCGGGCCATCTAGCTTGTCATGTGCAGTTCTAAGCAACAAGAGACCCTGTCTCCAGCAAGGTGGAAGGCAAGGACCAGCATCTGAGATTTTCCTTCTTTACTCTCACACGTGCCATGGTTGAAGGGAGCCTGCACATGCATGCACGCACACACATACACATTTCAAGCTGAAACTTCCAACAGAGAGGAGTTCCATGTTGTTAAATTAATCAGAAACAGAACAGGAGCAGAGCTCATTCTGAGTGTGTGACAACAGTTTATTGCTAAATTTATTAAGAGAAAAGAAAACTATGGATAAATTTATTTAGCAGAGGAAGACTTTTATGAATACAGTTCCAAGCCAGAAATCATAAAAATGACTGAGATATTTTAAAGCAGTTTTTTTTAAAGAATCTATATTGCAAAAGAAACTTTTAATCATGAACAAGATATAATGAAGAACTACCAAAGAAAATAGACTTGAAATTTCAAGCAAAGGGTTATTATAAAAAATAATGAACTACCAAAATATGCCCAGAAAAGCCAATCACTCTAGCAATCCATGGTTCTATCCAATTTTTGAAAGACAGGGTTAATAAAACAAGAATGTTTTAATAAGGAGCAAATGAACAATAAGCCCCAATCTCCAGGCATTGCTCTAGATTCTGCTATTGCAGAAGAAAAGTGACTTTTTAACAAACAAAAATTATGTAACATCCAGTAATGAAAGAGACGCCAGTGAACACATATTCAAGTAGCATACAGACAAAGATTTTAGAGCACAGTACTGTTCTGAGTTTAAAAAAAAATGGTGGGCAGCCTGCATATGTCTGTATAAGAGTTTCACTTGAACACAACTATGCTGATAAACAATTGTTGGAAAGGCATCCATTCTATCAGAACAGACCTAGGAGGCTTAGACAGCTACATCTTCTTCCTGTATTACTTACAATAGTAAAGACAATGTCAATGGCTCTCAACATAAGTTTAGCATACCATATCAAGAACATGTCATCACCATCTCTTATTACTTACTTGTTTGCATATTATATGTGCACTTTTTATCATCTCAATAAAATAAAATGTTATTCTGGTCTATTTACTTCACATTTCTTCAGATCTAAGGCTAGAATATTTTTAAAGGCAATGCACATCTAGCATACTTTAAATAATAATAAATAAAAAATACTTCCATGAGAATTTAGTCATATGTATATATGTATATGGATGTAAATATTCCTCAAAATTTTCTTCAACTCAGCATGAATATTGTTTAAGTACTTCTGGCAGTTGATGTCAATGATCTTTAGAAAAGACCCAAGTACAGGGCTGGTTGTTCAGCTTTATATCCTTGTGAAACTCCTGATAATCCATCTCCTCATCACACCACCACTTGGCTATTCTTCTTAAGCATGAGGTTTAAACCCCAACTCTTCATTGGCTTCTTATTGTTCCAAGATGGGGCCATGGCCATCAGTAAAGTATCCACCACACAGGCCACAGGACCTAAATCCAATCCCAGAACTCACTCAGAAACCCAGACATAATAGCATGAACCTGAAGTTCCAATGCTGGGGCAAGAGAAACACATGGATTCCCTGGGGCTCTGTGGCCAGCCAGAGGAGCCTAATCCAGAAAGCTTCAGGCCAATCGAGAGATCCTGTCTCAAAAACAAGTAGATGACTCTCGATACCCAAGGTTGATCTTTGGCCTCCACAGAACATGAACACTCACTCACACAGGCATGTACACACTACACACACCTCCCGCAAAGTCCTTCATGACAGTTCATGATCAGTTCCTGCCCACTCTTTCACACTTTCTTATTCCTTCTTTCCTTTTCTTCCTACTCGCTCTTAATTGCTAGAATATTCCAAGCTCTGTCTCGCCCCCAGTACCACTGCACACCTGTGGTGGTCTCCTCTATTTTGGAATGTTCTTTTCCTTATTCTGTACAGAGCAGATCTACTAACCAGCCATCTTAGACATTATCTATGACCCCTTGCTTGTCTTGTGTGTGACTCATCACACTGAGGGAAAAGACTGGCCACAGTTCTTCTCATTTTTTAACTGGTTCATCTTACTGGATATAATGTATTGATTACTCTCTCCCACATCCCTTCTTATCTCCTTCCCATCCCTACCACCACCATCCCACCTTCCAAGGCTCATGACTTTTTGAACGTGTCCATTAGAGCTTGGTAGAGTCCTTGTAGGTAAGACAGCTAAAAGTAGTGATTTACCTGGTCTCTGAATCTATATGTAGTAAACAGTTCAGAAATGAGGCAGAGGGCTATCATCTTTATAATAATCCTTTGTTTACACATGCTTGCTCTGTAGCCTCTTCTGAAATGTTTGGTCAGAAAACAATCCCTATGTGTTCTATGCCTGTTACCATAACTCTGACCCAGTCATGCCAGGAGTTTCCAAATGCTGTTCATTTTTTTAAAAAATGCAAATAGATAAAAGCATGAAGTGGTGGAATAGGGAACATTATTGAAAGAAATATTCTTAGTTAATTTTATCTGTCGGTGGGACTCTAGCCTACAAAAATAATCACAGAAAAACGCAAAGATTCATTTCTTAAACTTTTCATTCTAACATTCTTCCAATAGCAAAAGCGACAAGTGACCTTTATGCACAATCAGAGGTAGACATTTAAACAGGTTAATAATTGGAATGGAATGATCAAATAAAATGTATATGATAATATGGTCAATTTTAAAAGAAGGAGTAGGAACATTAATGCATAATTAGACCCCAATTTATTTAAGTGGCATTTTAATTCCATATGCAAAATGGAAATACTCTTAAGAATATGACTTGTGATTTTGTTTTCTTCTACATATTTCCTACATTTTCTAATTTTTCTATTTTGACATTGATCAAAAAGATAGTTATAAAAAGAAATACAGAATAAAAACCATTTTTAAATTAAAGAAAAAAATTGTATTACACTTCCCCATGAGCATAACCTTTTATGTCTCAAGAGAAAAAAAACTTTTATTTCCCAATACATCTGGAAATAAAGCCGAGTGGCTGAACCTAATCAAGGAAGATTGCTTTAGTCAAAATGAGATCCTATCGTCCTGCATAGTAATAGCAAATGATAATTTATTCTAAATTCCAAAACTCAAGGTAAAATCAAGAGGGGATGTTTTACCTCAAGACCTACAGACACCATTCATTCCATTCAGGCCTGACTGCCTACCTTATTCTTCTATCTCTACCTCCTTGCCTCTTTGTTTCCCATTCAATTTGTCCTTGACCATGACAGCAGCTTCAGCCCCATTCTTCCCAGGGCTGCCTTTCCCTTCTGTAGGCCATACTATAAAATACTATGAGAAGTATTTTATTGAATCATCCTTATTTCTTTTCATGAATGCAAAATCTGATGAGTGAAATCATCTGTTGACATTTCTCTCGAAAGGAATTGAAATTATTTTTATTTCTATAGGTCACTGATCCACAGTAGCCAGCGGGTCCCCAGAAAGAGAGACATATACTTGCTGAGATGCCTAGCACCTTGGCGCCTAAGTAGGTAGAGATGATAAGCTGATTTAAACTTATCTCCTGAAAAAAGCTGTGAGGCAAAGGGTGGTGATGTCATTTGGATTCTACACAGAAATCTCTAGACCACAGGAAGTACGAAGTTTCCAAGGGGTCTCCAAAATAGTATCTCATTCTAATTCAAGGCTACCAGCCAAACAGCCAGAATTGAACTCCAGGTAAATCTCACTAAACCAATCGAAGCAATCTAACATCAAGAATGGGGAAGAGGGCTTGAGAGAGAGACAGCACAGATGACAGCACCAGAGATGGCCAAGTCAATCAAGAGGCTAGACAAGATTTCAAACATTATCACTTAATTAAAAAAAAAATAAAGCACCCAGCAGAGAATCTATGAAGGCTGTCTATTAACTACAGCACTTTGCTCTTTCCTTTGACAAGCTAAAGAATTTCAAGGAAACAGTAAGATCTCAGAAAGCACAGAATTTTGTTGGTTCTAATTTTTATCTGAGAAACTAACCTATTTGATTTTAATGGTTCTCAGAAAGAAATACTGGCTTCTAGATTTAAATGCATTCAGCATCAGATCTTATTATTCAACTATCTTTAGTCATTTTTGCCTTCATGAGTTATTTATCATTTTACTTTCTGTAACTTTGATATGTAAATTAAAGCCACTGTAGCAAATGTTATGATTGAGATAAAGATCTAGAAACACTAATATTTCTCATTAAGACGTTTGCTTATCCAACTGAAAACCACAGAATCGCCTGATTTGAAGCATGTTAGGGAAATATCTAGGCAGGATTATGCAGACTTCAGGGACCACTTGAAGCTCAAATCCACCATCCATAGAACTTCTATTATAAGTTCCAGCACGGTGTTTGTTAACATGGGCATCAACCTTCCAATTATGACCAAACTTCCAACCTCAAATACAGGAGGAATCATATTGTGACTGATTTTGAAAAGCTGAGTTGCCTCAGCTCAAAGACATATTTGGCATGAAAGCCAGTACTTCAGGCAGCATCTACAGCTACTCAACTCTTTGGCCTCAGCCAAGTTAGAATCACCTTAGTTTCCCTCCCTTTCCCTTACTGTAATGGCAACATCAATGCCTCTGTGTTGAAGTCTGGAGGTTAGCTCAAAATGCAAGGAAACTCCTGAATCCTAAAATGATTAGGAAGCTTGTGCAAGTGTCAAGATTCACAAGGCCCCTTCCCAAGCTTTATATGCAGGAAATGGTCTCTAGGGAAGAGACTAACTAGCCATAGCCCCAAGTACACAGCTTTGTGAGTTGCCACCCATTCTTGGGTGTGGGTGAGCCTTTTGGTGGTAAAAGGTGCTTTTGAGTCATCCCTGCTCCTCTAACACCAAGAGATTCACCAAGACAGATTTGAGTTAAGTCTCTTCTCTGGTCTGTCATTGATGCCTGGGTGTAATAAATGTCTGTCCAAATCTCCCAAGAAAAGTCACATGACAACTGTAAAATAAATGGAGGACTAGAATCTGCCACAGCTGTGAGGTGAGCCTAGAGACTGACACAAGCTAAGTGCTCAATAAACACCAGCAAGTAATGGTCTCTTAGGCACAATGCTGTACTCATGGCTTTGCCACAAATGTAAAGATTACTCATAAAGTCTAAGAGATGGTGTGCTGCCTGTTTTTAATGTCAACTCACCACAAATTAGGATCACTAGAGTAGGAAGCCTCAACTAAAGAACTTTCTTGATTATTTTAATTGCTGTGGAAAGACCTACCCCAAGAGTGGGCTTCCCCTTCTAGTGGCAGCCCAGATTTTAAAGAGTTCATAGCAGGGTGAGTGGTATAGCAAAAGCTTTTGAATCTAGCACTTAGGAGGCAGAGACAGGCAGATTTCTGAGTTCAAGGCCAGCCTAGTCTACAGAGTGGGTTCCGGTATAGCTTGTGTTATAAAGAGAAACTCTGTCTTGCTTCAGAATAAAACAAACAAACAAAATCCAATAATAACAAAAATGTTCATAGCAAAAGGAAGATCATTCACCTTTTGCTTTCTTGACCATCCTGCCCATCTGGTGAGCCTTTCTTTCAGTGCTAAGCTTCTTCTTCCTATTGCCACTGCTATTCACTTCTTCCCTGATGTCAGAACCAGCATTCCCATGCTTCTGTCATTGACTAAGGACCAGTGTTTTCCAGGAAACGTCCAGGACTTTGTAGAAAGATTGTGTGGGACATCAGAGGAATTTGGTGCCATGGACTGAACAACTATCAGGTTTCTGACTTCTATAATGTGAGACTGATATTGTGAGACTCCTCAGACTACTGAGGCACCCAACCTCAAGGACCCACAAACTACAGAGTTCTTAGGCTCCTAATGTGAGACAACTTGTTACTATTGTAATGTAAGCTGACTTGGTAAATTCCTTTGATAGATATATATAATATAGATGATATTGATTAGATATAGATTATAGAGATAGAGATAGATGGATAGATATATAGATGATAGATAAATAGGTAATAGGTAGATATGTCAATACTAATTCCATCAATTCTGTTTCCCCAAACAACCCTTTCTACAATAGATGATATGCCCCAAATTTCACATGCTGGAATGTCAATATCGAGGTATAGTATTAGGAGGTATGGAATAATGTTCTTGTACACCGTAAAGATTTGTCATTTATATTGGTTTAATAAAATGCTCTTTGGCCTGTCCCAGAAGGGAATAAAGACAGAGCAACCAGATTAGGAGAATCCTGGGAAGAGGAAAGGCAAAGACATAGTTGCCAGCAAGATGCAGAGGAAGCAAGATGAGAATTCTAGACTAAAAGATACCAAATAATGTGGCCAAACATAGATAAAATTAAGGGTTAATTTAAGTCTAAGAGCTAGTTATTAATACTGGCCCGGCATTAACTATAATATTAAGCTTCCAAGTCAATTATTTGTGAAGTGGCTGCTTAGGTATTTGAAAGTTGTTGGTGGGACAGAAACTTCAGCTACAAGGAGGTGTGACTGGCATGACAAACTCAAGTCATGAGGATAGAACATAAACTACCCTCATAAACTGCTTAGTACCAGTATAAATGGCCCTCAGAGAGATCCTTGATTCCTCCCACCAACTGATGACAAAGAGCAAAAACAGAATATAGAATGCTGGCCCTCTCCACATACAGAATCTTCTGAATCTTGATGAAGAAGAACACACATTTTTGTTGTGGCTAAGCCACCTGATCTGTGGAATTATTATAATAATACAAATTGATTATGACCCAGACTCTCAAGGACAAGAAGTCAGCACAAATAAACTGTAATGCTTCTTTTGACTACAATGCTGTCCCTCTTTACCCATTTGGATTGAGGGTCATTGATTGCAAAGGCTGATCCACTTTCTGGTGACTCTGGTCTAGTGACAGTCTGAGGCCCTCCATTTGACATTACAAGTTCAGAGTTTTCTTCTGAAAACATGCAGATCTTTCTCATGCTTCAGTAGAACGAGATGGTTCATGGGACCCTTACTATTTGGTTGATAATATTGAATCCTTTAAGATAAATGACAATAAGGATGAGCAACAAATGCCAAGGCAGGACAAGTGGCCACAGGAATAATGAAGAGTACCCAAGGTCACTGAAAGTTTACTATTCCAGTAACTGCAATGTTTTTGTAAACAATGAAAATAAAAGGAGAAAGAAAAAATAAAAGGGGGTATTTGAGAAGAACCTTGGAAAAGTGTGGGAGATTGTGTTGTTTCATTGTAAATAATTATCCCACCCACTGGTTTAATAAAAAGTGCTGATTGGCCAAAGGCAGGCAGGAAGTGTGGGCGGGGCTACCAGACTAAGAAAACTCTTGAGAACAGGAAGCACAGAGCAGAATGCCAGAGAGAAGCCGGAAGAAGCAGAGGACAACTATGCTGCTCTAAGAAAAGGTACCCAGCCACACGGCTGAACAGGATAAGAGACATGGGTTAGATTAAGGGTAAAGAGCTAGCAAGTGATATGCCTGGGCCTTAGGCCAATTAGCCTAAAACTATTGAAAGCATCTGTGTGTCTCTGTGTGTCTGTGGGCATAAACTTTGAGGTTAGGCCCGAAAGTCTGGGCCAGAAACCTCTTACTACAGGAAAGGACTAAACATTAAGGCCATGTCATGTCTCTACTAGGACATTGAAAAGCACAGTTCTCTGAGCAAAGCAGCTACCATCTTCATCCAGATCATCTTTGTCTACTTCCAAGAGTTAATGCATATAGGGCCTACAGATCGAAGATATTTCCTCCTGGAAGAAAGTGTGGAATGGATCATTGAACCATATCTTGAGTACCCAGACATTTGTATGAAATTCTGTGCCAACTGCACATGGCTTCAGAAGTCTCAGGGAGGGAATACAGTATACACACTGGGAGTTGGGGCACAAAGGTTCTTGTACCCACACTTATTTAAGAAAACTAGAAATGTTTAGCATGCAGGATTGTCTTTTCAATTGAAAATATGTAAAACCTTTTCTTCCATCAGAAAGCTGGGGTTTGGGGGTGATTAATAGCCTTGTGATCTGTTTGCTCTTTTGGATGAGGCCATATCAAACACCTACAACCAGGACCAGAGGTGGTTAGTAACTTAATGACTCTTACATTATCTGTACAGCTAGGAGCTCCCCTAAGCTCCTACAACCAGGACCAGAGATACCCAACAGTCTGAATGACCCTCACACCATCTGTAAAACCTTGGGCTTCCCTAGCACCCCCAATCAGGATCAGTGGCAAGTAAGAGACCAAATGACCTCTATGCTATCTATAAAATAGAGACCAGGCCAGCTCCTCCCTTAGGCCCTTAAGCTAGTATGGGAATCTTATCTCTAAAACTTATCATCTTGGAAGAAATGTCATGTACCCTGAGTTGAGTTTTGGTATAATAATGCCTTCTTATGCACTGGAAATTGCATTACAAAAGTATTTTTCCCCAAATTATATTGGTTTAATGGTAGTAAACCAGCTGGCATCAGACTCCTTTAACTTTGATCCAGATTGATGAAGTCAATTTGAACCGAGTTTTCCTTCTCACTTCACCTTGACATCTGCTGAGACCCCCAACTGAGTATTTTCCATCTATATCTGTCATCTATGCTGGCCACAGATCTTATAGTACAGCTACTTTATGGTCACCCATGCTCTGGAAGTAAGACTAACAAACTCTTGGTCCAGGGTAAACTCTGGTAGAATTCTAAGTTGCTATGTTGTTGAGGCTCTGTGATGAGATGTAGGCAGGCACTGCTACACCTCACAGCACCACTATCCATTCATTTCTTTCTTTCCTTTATGTAGTACTGGGGATTGAACGGCTCCTTCACACATATCACATGGTCAGGACAAAGTATGGATATAGGGATGCACAAGTTTTTAGGGAAGCTACAAGTTTTGGGGAAAGGCTTGTCAGTGAACACATTTCAGCTAGAGTGTTCATTCAGTATTGAGCTGGGATGGTCAAATACTGGAGAAATTGGAGCCAATAATTTCTGTTATGGAAAAATCATTTGTAGACTGTGAAGATGTCACTCTTATTGGTTTAATCAAGAGCTGAATGGTTAATAACAAGGCAGAATTTCCAGGCATAGAGGATTCTGGGAAGAAGAAGGGAGAAATGCTGAAAGTGCAGACCAAGCAAAATAAGAAATACAGAGATGAGATAATAAAGCCATGAAGCAAAAAGTAAATTAATAGAAATTGGTTAATTTAAGTTAAAAGAGCTAGTTAAAAGCAAGCGTAAGCTATCAACCGAGATTTCATATTTAATAATAAGTCTCCATGCTATTATTTGGGAGCCAACAGTCTCAAAGAAAAGTCTGCCTAAACGTTTCCAGGAAAAGGAAGTGTCCAGTCCAAATTTCAAAAGCAAGAGGGTACACTGGCTATGTTCTTGATGACAATGTGCATTTGTTTGCTCTTCGTACCACAGAAGAATCAGAGAAACTGAAGTGGAAAGAGTCTAAGACGTGTTCTATGCCTTGAGAGAACTTGTTAGCAAGCTATTGAGCAGCACTCTATCATGAGGACAGTGGAGACCACCCCCCGGAAGCTCACCATAGGATAGTGTTTTCTGAAACATCTTAAGGTGTGTTTTATAGAAAGATGCAGCTGACATCTTTGTTTCTGGTATGGTCTTGACATATTCTAGTCACAGGAAATCTGCAACTATGGCTACATTTACACAAACTCTCGAGAATCTGACCTCCTTGAAGAACAGGACCTCTCATAATTCAATATCCTGTCCTTCAAATTTACTAGAGTAAACAGGAAGGAGCCGATAAGTTGCAGAACCACGTGTAGTAGACTGATAGACGTCTTCAATCTGCCTTCCCAGAAGCAGCCCATACTCATCATGACCAAGGCAAAACGTGTTCTCCATAAATGCTTCTCTTCTTTTTTTTTTAGTTTTAGACTCATCCAAATTCAAAAGCTCACTCTCCCTTCTTGCCATATCCCATCTCCCACTGGATCTCTTGTCTGGACTAGAGAGAGAGCTTGGCAATTAAAAGCACTTGCTGCTCTTACAGAGGGCTCAGGTTTGGTTCTGAGCGCCCACAGGGCAGCTCAAAACTATCTATAACTCTACTTCTAGGAGATCCAGCACTGTCTTCCGATCTTTGTGGGCATCACTCATGCACATGGTACACATATATGCATGCAGGCCAAACACTCATGTATGTAGATGAAATAAAAATAAATAAAAGTTTTAAACTACCCCCTTTTCCCATTCCTTTCCCAGTACAACTGCCCCACCTCAGTCATGAGCTCCTCCAGCTGGCCCAGGCTTTCACTAGTGCCTCCTCTCCCATTATCCCAACCTCTATTATCAGTCATTTTCAGTCACAGATTCCAGATTCCTTGGAATGTAAAGCCCACAATCATGCATATGTCATTCAAACCTAGGTGGTTGGGTCCCCAACAGGCTTTCCAGCCCCTTTTTCACACTTACCTTCCTGAATTCTCCCTGCCGAGCAAATCACCAGATGACCTCAAACCCATATGTCTTACTCTGGCTCTTGCTTATACAGTGTGTACTAAGTTAAAGACGTGTGTCCCGGAAGGAAAAATTGGTACCCCCTAGAATCTTAGAATGCTATTTTATTTGGAAAGGTTTTTGCAGGTATTGTTATATTGAGGTGGGCTTTATACAAAAGGGAACAAATCCACAGATGCACAAGAATCCAGAGATGCACAATGGAGTCAGAAATTGAATGATGTTTTATGAGCCAAGTACTAAAAAAGATCTCCAGCAAGCACCATAGGCAAAGGTGGAGGCACAGAACAGACACCCTCCCAAGGGAACCTACTATGGCAATAATTTGACCTCTTTGTGCACACTGCCTAGACTCTTCTTTGCTCTTCTCTCTGTCTATCTGTCCAATCAGACCCAAGTGCCCAATCAAACTTTCTATTTACCGACAGGGAGCCATGGTATTCTCTCATTCCTCTGAGAAAGTCTTCAATCATATTTAAATAGACCCAGGGTTCTGGGGACTGCACATTCCAAAAGTCAGGAGTTCACATCCATCACTTGGGATCACCGTAAGGGTTTCTCCATTGATCCTTTGATAAAGGAGAACTGGCTGGAGAAATTGGGTCTCCTCCTTCAAGAAGTCATTGTAACACTTTCTGTCTACTCGCTTATCTCCCAATTCCAGTCACATTTTCCAAATTTGTCCTCTGGCCATTGGTTGTGGCAGAAAAATAGCACTTAAATGCTCCATTATTTGGTCCCAATCTCTCTGCATTTATCATCCTCTGTCATGCCTATTTGCCCTTCACAACAGTTACACGTAAATCCTGCACATCACAACTCAACATCTTCCCATCACCCATCTCCAAACCCTTCAAGGTCAACTGAATGCTTTCCTTCACTACAGCCTTTTCTGTAGAAGAATCCACTGTAAATTTACCCTTTTCCTTACAGGTGATTAGATCTTAACTTGCACTTTTATAATGGAGAATATATTTCTTGTGTACCACATGGAAGTCATTTATATAAAACTCTGCTTTTTACCAACTAAATGACCTACATCTATTTAATCATGTGACTGACCCCTCTGGATCTCAGTTTCCCCGTCTTTAAGGTTGACTCAAAGACAGCATCAGCCTTATTGTGTCACAGGAGCTGGAAGACAGCAGTGAACATAGAATCTCAAACTTAGTAAGCATAATTCATTTTGACTGACAGTATTACTATCAGCTACCATCACCATCATCACTATCATAACAGCCACGTTATTATCAGTTAACTCCATTTATAAATCCTCACCCCAGATAGAAACACAGATCTGCATAAATTGAACACTTACTATGTAAACAAAATGAACAATATCAAAAAACACTCTTCAAAATCAATGCCTCCACTAGCCATGGGTAATGTGAGGGTACTAATGTACCAAGGACAGTCTATTATTATCCTAATAAAACTTTTTTCTTCCTAAGAGATTAAAGCGCTCAGAATATTCCATTTCAAGCAGCTTCACAAGTCCCCTGATAGAGGCAACAAGAAAGACTTGCTTTTCCATAGTCCTTGTGTATCAGGGCAGTGAGACAAGAAGCAGATCACTCTCTTGAAAACCTGAAAGGCCTGAGAAACTAAGGAAGCATGGTCCTCCTTCCTCCTTATTCCTTAGGGAAATGCCCTTTGCTTATTCTGAAAGGAAATCAGTAGGCCTCAGGTTTGGCTCAAAGCCAAGGTAGAATGGCCTCTGTCTCCCCATGGACTCATTCTTTGACTTACCAGAATCAGTTGATGAGCCTAACAACAGTTCCACTCACTCACTGTACTAAGCATCATGCAGGTTACAGGGAGTGCCACAGGCTGGAGAGGTGAGCACAACCACCTAGAAAATGCCCTAAGTGACAAGGTGTCGGAATCTGCTAAAGGAGGGTAGATAATGCTTCTGTAACCTCCCAGATCATACATTTCTTCTCTGTAAGTATTCTAAATGAAAATTTGAAATTCATCTCAATTTCTATAAATACTTCCCCAAAGATGGTAATCCCCCAACCAGTGGTTCTTGATGAAATGCAAAGCACTTCCTACCTCTGCTGAAGCTGCTGAGTTCCACAGCCAAAGATACCAAAGGAGGTTGAGGCTATTGCCTCAAGTAAAAATACTCAGTTGGCTCAGAATCTTCCATAGTGAAACCCCAATGTTTTGTAGCACCTCAACATAAAACAAGAGACAACTACAGGCATTTGTAGATTCTCCTGTATAGTTTTATTTATAATAGCCCAAATTGGAAACAATCCAAATGCCCATTGATGGACAGTTCAGTAAGAAAAATGAAACATACACTGTACATACCAAGAAGGAAATCTTCATCTAGGCAACAGCATGATATGTCCTGGAGAAAGCAGGAAAGTGAAGGAAGCAGTCACAAAGCAAAAAAAAAAAAAAAAAAAAAAAGCAGATGTTTCCATTTTGATCATATATCTAGAACATCAGATTGATAAATAACAGAATGGTGGTTGGTGCAGAGGAGAATAGAAATTAGAACTGTCATTGGGTGAGTGGAGAGATTTAGTTTTTGGAAGAGAAAAATGGTTAAAAAAATGGATGTGGAAGATTGACTCACAACAATGATATTGTCCCTTTGTCACTTTATTGTACACTTAAAAATGAGTAGAAGCCGGAGAGATATCTTGCCAGTTAAGAGCACTGGCTACTATGACAGAGCATTTGAATTTTCACCCTAGCTCCCACATGGTGACACACAACTACCTATAACTCCAATTCCGAGGGACACGATGTCCTCTTCTGGCATCCATGACACTCCACACATAGACATACATGCAGGCAGAACACCCACACCCACCATCTATCTATCTATCTATCTATCTATCTATCTATCTATCTATCTATCTATACATACATACATACATACATACATACATACTTCATCCATCCATCCATCCATCTATCTATCTATCTATCTATCTATCTATCTATCTATCTATCTGTCTGTCTGTCTGTCTGTCTGTCTATCTATCTATCTATCTATCTATATATATATATATATACATACATACATACATACATACATACATACTTCATCCATCCATCCATCCATCCATCTATCTATCTATAGATGTAGGTATATAGATTCAGAGAAGATGAGGAGGAAAAACAACTATTATTCAGCAGATTTACCCAACACCATAGAGATATCTGTAATGCTAAAAAGGACTCTCAAGATGCCTACTCTGGTCTCTGTACTGGGCTGCTGTACTCGGCTCCAGCTCTGGATGCTGAAGCTCAGAGTGGCCATTTGAACCAGAGAATTGTCCCCAGCCAGTCCAAAGCAGCAACCACATGGAAGGTTAGCTCCCACAAATCCTTCTCCATGGAGTTGCCAGGGGCTAATGGTTCAATGCCTTAGAGAGTAAAATGCTTCTCGTTTCTAGGAATAAGCATTTCTGTTATGAGTTTCATACACCAGAAGCTCCCCAGGGTCAAGCTGAAGGTCATTGTCTCTAGCTGAGGCCACATTTTTGCTTTGCTTTCTGCCCATCCCTGCCCCACTTCCCTCAAAGTTCATCCGGAGCCACTCTCTTCTGGGAGTGACTCCCAGAACTTGACAGGAGTCCTCATATCCAGCAGTGGGAATACAACAGAAATGAACAAAAGATATGAAGGCACAAAGCTAGCCTGGAGGCCTCTGGGGCCTTGTGATCATTGATAAGTTCTCCGGATTTCTTGTCCTTATCTATGACATAAGCATAATAATAACAAAAAATAATAATAAACATCTCAATGTGTCATTATGAGAACTAAGGAAGGGAAAATAGAAGCCAGGCAGCTCTGAGTTTAACACACAGCAGTGTGAAGCACTCCATATACTGTTCCTCTCCTTGTTAGATATGCTTTTTTTCCCCTGAAGTATCCCCATGCAGAGATAACAATTCAAACACAGTGCCATGGTGCATCATGGGAAAAGTGCATCTTGTCCACGGTTGGAAACTGAGACCCCCTGGAGAGCGCTGCTTCCCCATGGCACTCCTCTGACACGAGTCTTGGCTGTTCACACTGACGGCTGGAACCATCCTCTGTGCAGTCGTCACTCTTGGATCTGCGTGTAACAAGATAAGCCTACTCCTCCAGCTTCCCTTGGCAGACACCATGAAGATCTAATGCCTACAACTGTCAGCGTTTAGTGTGAGATTTAATAAATGTGCTGTTTTTCCAAGTCCAGTTTCACAAAGCCAAGTGGAGGTTTCAATCCCCCAGCATAATGCCTAAACATGCCCACCACATGGGAACCCAGGCGTGGGGCCCTATTTTTCAGCCACATTCAGAGAAGTGGTTTCCAAGACCAAAGCCACATATTTACAGGACAAGATGGGGAGAAGAAAAATCAGCGATCTGGGGATGACATCACCAACTCCCAGATTCAGTGATTTTTTATTTATTATGTGTTAATGGCCCAAATGTATACACTACTCCAAAATCTGCCATGAAAATTCAAACATCTTTGTAATCCCTGTTTACAAAGCACACAGAGAAATTAAAACAGGCTTAATCGTCTAGTGTTTGTGCATATTAATGAACCTAAATTCTAAATCTGGATTTTGAAAATAAAAAGGGTAAAAGAGGATTCATTTCAGACTAATTTGCTTTTGAATATGACACTTTGCATGCCAAATAGTATAAGGGATGTGGAATTAGGGGTCCTAGATAAGCATTTAAAGCATTTTCCTATAAATTGGAGGGCATGCAATATTTTAAAGGGAAAGAACCTCTCTCTATTTTAATCTTGGGCCTTCATGGTATGCACGCTTCACTGAGTCCTTTAGTGTCTCTTCTTTACCCTTCAGGCCCTTCACTCTGGCTAGCCCTGCTCTGATACTGTCACAAATAAACTTAGTACCCCATGGGACAAGTTTGTCAATTTGTCCACTAAATCCCTGAGAGTTTACTTTTTAGCAGCCAGAGGAGTAGAAAGATTCTGAATCAGACAGGTCCAAGGTCATGCCCCCGCTCTGTTTCAATGACTGCAAGGCCCTCAACTCTCTATGCCTCACTTTTCATAGCTGTAGATGTGGTGGGTAGGACACAGGTTTTCCAATGTATTACACCCATTCTTTCTCCTGGTTCCTGGAGTGGCAATAAAACAAGGAGGGGCCATCAGTGTTCCATGGGTGTTCAAGTTCAATGAATAATCAACATCATATGTCCTGTGGTCCAAATCTACAGTTAAAAAAAAAAAATCCAAGTCAGGAGAATCTGAATAGCAATACTTGGGTATGGATGGATATATTCCGAGCACTCTGGTCTGCTCTACAGCAAAGGCATGGGATGGCCAACCTCCAGCCTCAAAGAAGAATTGAGTATGAACTATAGAATCTGAGTCCTGGGCTGGACTCCAGGCTCTGCCACACATAAGTACATCTTGGCAAGTGGTATCCCTTCCCAGTGCTAGGCTTTCTCGCCTATAAAAGCGACAACTATTGCCCTTTCTAGGTGTGCAGTGCATGTGTTATACTGCCAGCAAATTCCTATGGAGACAACATAAGATTAGGAGAGCACACCTAAGAATAGACCAAAGTCAGAAAGCTTCACAGAATATACATACATTTCAAAAGAAAAGGAGAGATGTAGAGATGGCTCAATAGGTAAGGTGCTTGCTGTTCAAGGATGAGCACCCAGAACCGATGTAAAAATGAACATCTGTAACTAAGGAAAGAGACGGACGAATCCCAGGAACTTCCTGGCCAAACATTTTAGCCAAAATTGTAAGTTCTAAGTTCAATGAGAAACCCTGTCTCAGAAGATAAAGTGAAGAAGATGCCCAATGACAACCTCTGACCTACACACATATATGCAACAGGTGAGCATACCTGCATACACAATGCATGTACTCTCCCTCCCCCTCTGTGTGTGTGTGTGTGTCTTTCTCTCTCTCCCTCCCTCCCTTTCTCTCTCTCTCTCTCACACACACACATCATCATCAATCTGACACAAGCAATGAGACAAGTCTCCTCTCCCAGAATCTAGCCAAATTGTTCTAGTTATTCACAAACTAAAAGCATCCTATCTCAGATTAGGAGATGGGTTAACTGAAATTAAGATGTATTATGGAGAGCCCCTTATGGAAGGGCTGGCTTTGCAGTTAAGAGTACTTGTTGTGTTGCAAAGAACTTAAAAATCATTTTCCAGGCCCCAGGTCTCACAACTGCCAGTAACTTTAGTTTCAGAGGATCAGACGCCCCCTGCTAGCCTCCTTGAGTACGTGCACTCACCTGCATATAAACAAACACAGGTACACATAAACTAAAATTAAATCTCAAAACATAAAGAATAAAAGAAAATTTTAATCCTTACTATTTTGTACTCTAATTAAAAATATAATTTTAAAAAGGAGTTTGAAAGCAGGTAACCTGCATAAGTGAAAAACGCTTCCCCCAGAAGATACAAATTATTAAATGAAAAATCTCAATACTGGCTATGGATACTTTTGTATGAGTTGGTCAGGAGTCACCAAAGGCACTCAAAAACAATGTTTCCCACTATGACTAGATGGTGAGACCCTATTGTTGAAGAAACAATACATTGTGTTGCCAGACAGAGATCAATCTGGAACTGCCCTGAAAACATCTTCCTTACTGACTATCTTACATAGTCAGAAGCCATGCAGGCTTCTGCAGGGGGGAGCTGTCAATAGTCTTACCCAGGACTGACTGAAAGCTATGATTCTGTCCTGCCAGGTAATGTGTGTTCACTGGTGTAACAGCAGCATGAAAGTTGGATCTGAGGCCTACATCACAGGTGGGAAGGTATGGAAGGTAACAGGTCATAGGTAACTACTGCTGCCTTGCTAATTGGACATGTTGTCAAGTCACCTGAGGAATGTTTATAACCACACCCAGAGACTGGCGCTGCTCTCCACCTTGGCCAGAGGAGCTTCATTTTGCAGCTGGAAGTAGTTAGTGTAGAAACTCAGAACTGATCAAAGGGTGGAGAGTAACTCACGATTGAATGTTCAGCCCTCAGTGGGTCCTCTTTCCCACCTCCTCAGCTCAGGGAACACTGAGGAAGAGACGGCAGGAAGAATGTAAGAGCTGGGTGAGGGTAGAGAGGAGACCTGTGAGAACCTGTCTTCTGGACATGACATGACTTAGCTCTGATCCCTTTCAGTGAATGCCCCCCCCCCCCCCCCCCCGCCGTCTCTTACATTCCTCTGCCAGGTTTATTCCTCTTTGACCCCCTGCCATCCCCCTATTTCCATCCACTGTTCTCTTTGCCAACCTCCGTC
This sequence comes from Phyllotis vaccarum, assembly GCA_033318265.1. NCBI lineage: Eukaryota > Metazoa > Chordata > Mammalia > Rodentia > Cricetidae > Phyllotis > Phyllotis vaccarum. The sequence continues at coordinate 189,464,857 of JARWLC010000001.1, forward strand.
TTTCTTTGGCCTTCCACCTTTCCCCACACCTGCTTCTTCTCACTGTCACTCATCTCCACACACCTGTCTGTCACCTCTCCTCGTGGCTCCGACTCCTCCACGACGCCCTCCCAGACTCCCATCATCCCACTCACACCCAGAGCTATCCTGTGTTTTCATGAACATGAAGAAGAGCAGATAAGCCTCCTTCAGGCTAGAAGCCGCAGTCACAGAGAGCTGCAAACATAGGCCTAGCCTCTGACCTTCAAGTCCCTGCCATCTGCCAGCACACCCCAAAACCAACCTTCAGGAATGAATTCCGGTGTCCTGTAGGCAGCTGGCTACTGTTGGAGTCATGCGCATTGACAGAAGACAGAAATCCCAGAGCTGGTCAGACCACAAAGGAAAAAGTCTGATGGCATAATGAGAAAGACCAAAGCTGGAAGGAACCCTGGTTCCCCGGGACAGGGTCAGACACTCCTCACTGTCTTTTTTAGGACAGGGCTCTGAAAAGTGAAACTGAACAGTTTTACCTAACATCTCCTGGAATGCTGAAGCCATCATTCTGTCCTTTTAATTTAATCCCATAGTCCACATCAGGGGCAGGGCTATAGCCTACATTTTTCTGATCTGTCTGGGCCTGTGGTCAGAACAAATCTCTCCCACCGGCAGTCCCACAGCCACTTATAAAATAATTATTCAGAGGTTTGTATTAATTGCAAACTGTTTGACCTATAGCTCATTACCAACTATCTCTTACAACTTAAACCATTTCTATCAATCTGTGTCTTGCCACATGGCTCTGTAGCCTACCACCATTATTTCACATCTTGTTTCTTGGATGGCTGGATCGTGTCTCTCAGACTACACACTTCTACTCTATCACTGCTTGAATTTTCTGCCTGCCTCTAAGCTGCCTCACCATAGGATAAAACAGCCTATTTATTAACAATGGTAATCAAGTATATTCATAGAATAGAGAAAGACATTTCACATCACAGGACATGGTGATTTCTATTTTGCTAATGAAGCAACAGAAGGGTTGAGTGATTTGCCCAAGGGCTTATAGCCTGATCCAACCATGGAGCAACTAAGACACCAACGGGTCTAAAGAACATGCCAGGGTTCTTCTCCTTCTACCACCTTATGCATTTAAAGTGCAAAATAATTCTCACATATCCCAGGAGTAAGAAATAAAGACACGTTGGTGATTCCACATTCATCCTCCTTCAGAAGAAGACATTCACAGTGGCTGAATGACTCAGGAATAATGAAGTGAGGCCCATAAGTTACATCACACTCAAAATCAGCTACTAGACTGAGTAATTAAATGTGAAAAGAAAAAAGAAATACCTCTATCAGAGTGCAGAGGAAAATGTCTCACAGTTTGAAAGATGGAGATCATTCTCAGTGTGGCATGAAACTCATGCAGGGAAAAGTTGATTTCACAAAACAAAACTGAGTTCTTATATTACAAAAAAATACCTTAAATGATATTAAAAGATAAATGGATAAAATGTGCAATTCATATGACAAAACATGAATGAGAATCCTAAAATGTAAAGATTGCCGATCAATCAACAAAAATAAAAGCAAGCCAAGAGGAAAGGTAGACAAGGGACTTGAAAAAAATTACTGAAAATTTCCTATTTGGGACAAATTAACAAAAAAATGTGAGAAAAATTAATAATTTTACATTTTAGAGCTAAGACACAATTTTTCTAAGATATAAGTTTGCAAAGCTAAATATCCATTGTTTTCAAGACTGCAAGGAGCTGAAAATGAGGAAAGAAACAGCTTCATCCCTCAACAGAGAAATGTGCTAATATTTATTGCAGTTCTAAATGCAGATTCTTTTCGACACATTCAGTCTCTTTTTAGGAATGTTTTCTGCAGAAATACAAAAACAGAGGCAGAAGGTTATTCATCGCAACACTGCTAAGAGAGATAAATTTATTAGAGATATTCTCACTATGCCACAGTGGGTTCTGATCAAGCATCACTAAACCAAGAAAATAAAATGCAACATTGTCAATAGAAAGAATGAGGTGGGCTATATGAACGGTGTTTGGCGAAAGTTTACAGCATGGTGGTATAACTTATAATCTCTGCACCCAGGACATGGGAGCAGGGATATTAGAAGTTAAAAATCATCCTTAGCTACATAACAAGGTCAAAGCCAGCCTGTACTACATGATACCTGGTCTACAAAAAAGGGAGGGAGGGAGGGAAGGAGGGAGGGAGGGAAGGAGGGAACTATTATAGTGGTTCAAAAGAATTGAGTCTGTCTTGTCCTTTGTAAGGAAGCCCGGGTGGCTTGGCATCAGCTAGAATGACTGGCTGCTTTGAGCCCAGGGCTGAGGAAATTTGAACATGAGAACTGAGTGAGGAAGATAATCCTCAACGTAGGTGGACACTGTCCCATCAGCTGGGAACTCAGATGAAACAACTAACTCTCTCTTCAAAAGAAAATAATTATATAGGCATAATGATCCTTTTTAATAATGTTTATGCTCCTGTGAATGTGAGAGGAGGGAAGAGGGAGACAGAGAATTTACATTCATAAGAACTGGAAATAGAAGCCAAACATGGCCTCGTAGGAAGGGAGGGACTGAGAAGGTTTATGTATTTTCACAATGAACACCCTTTCTTTCTTAATGAAAAGGTTATTTTATGATTTAAAGATGTCAACACAGATATACCTTGAAATCGAGCAGTCTTAAAAAGAGAATGTTGTCCTCTCTGCCTCTTCTCACTAATGACCACACCCCCTTCCTCTGGTCGGTGTCAGCAGCCTGCCTCATATACCCTGGAAATCTGAGACCTTGCTCCCTTGTGAAGAGCCACATGACAAGCTTTTGTTGACAATTACGTTAAGCTTAATTCTATTCTGAGTTAGGAGCCACTATCCTCAACCCATGGTTGATACCAGGCCCCTCCTGCTCCACAAGACATGGGTGTACCTTCTAAGACTTGTCTTTGGGTACCCTTTGCCTCTTGAAGATGGTTTACAGCAACATTTCCCTGGTGACATATATGGTCACTTCCCTGTCTCCAACTTCCCTGAAATGTCATAGGTAAAGGCCCTCTCTCATTCAACTTAGTTCTAGAAGCCTCTACCATCTTGCTCTGTCTTTGCCCCAGTGTGCCCCAATATTATAAGAAGGAATTGAACAGTATACCACTGACTCCATTTTAGTATGACATTAGCATTCTAGGCTTTGTCTCGGGGCCCTGCTATTTCAGGGGAGACAAACTGGGATCACGAAGTTTCCAGAAGGGTGAAGTATCATGAGTAGAGCTACAGTACCAAGAGAGACATAAATTCCTTCCTTTGTTCTGATCATCCTATAGCCTACAGCCTAGGACAGATCCTGCCGACTAATGACAGAGCAATGCAAATATGACGCTACCGCCTGAGGATTAGCAGCACTCACTGGCGGAAGGGGAAGAGGAAGAGGTGTGATGACAGAGTGAGGAAGAAGAGGCAGAGGGTGGAAGAAGGGGCTTGAGACGACATGGTTCCGGAGGCCATGAGGTCAAGATGACATGGGGTCAGGTTGTCATGGCGTCCTAGTTAGAGTGAATACTGCCGCAATAAAACACCACAGGCCAAAGGCAACCAGGGGAGGAGAGGGTTTATTTGGCTTACACTTCCACAGCCCTGTTTACCATCAAAGGAAGTCGAGAGAAAAACCCAAACAGGACAGAGACCTGGAAGCAAGTGCTAATATGGTGACCAAGGCTTGCTCAGCCTGATTTCTTATGCAACCCAGGACCCAGGACAGCACCACCCACAATGGGATTGGTCCTCCCATATCAATCACTAATTAAGAAAATGCCCCATAGGCTTGCCTACAGCCCCATCTTACAGAGGCATTTTCCTACTTGTTCCCTCCCCTCAGGTGACTCTAACTTGTGTCATGCTGACATAAAACTGGCCAGAACACATGAGATCGGATTCTCAGTCATTTCTTTATGAACTACTTCTTTCTCCCTCCACCCCTACAAAATAGGAAGCTGTCCATCCACCTTTGGGTCAGGCAGGGGAAGATCACAAAGACAAGCATCTGTCAGTACCTCCTCAGCAACCGCGCAATCATTGAAGCTCTGCATCGCATCTCAGAATCACAAGATCTGTCTTGTCACCAGGATTCTCTGTTCCTCCCGTGATTTATTCCGTCTCGTGACTGACTAGAACAAGACTTTCAAAGGGCACTTTTCAGAGCCATGATGGTAGAGTAGTCAAGCTGTCTGGGCCTAGCAGCTCCATACAAGTCACAGGCCCGGAAATTACAAGGAGTAGCCGTCCATCAACTGTCTCCACGGTCCACCGACTGCTCATGAGATACAGTGAAGTCATGCGTACAGGCCACCACAGGGCTGTTATGGTTGGAAGTGCTTTGGTTTTCATCATCCAGCATCAGCAGCACAGAGGCAGCATTACAGCAAAGAACAGCAGTTCCCAGAAACCAGGTGGCTGGATGTGCTCCTTTTGGATGGTCGTATTTCCTGAAAACTGTCTTCAAAATCCCCTGGGCAGTGAGAATAGGGGCCATTCATCCATGGCCTTTAAGTCTATGGTATTGTTTTATTGGTGTTCAGAGTACTCTAACTGAAGGGATTATGCATCTCCAACCTATTGACATCAGGTTTAGCAATGTAGATCAGGGCAGTTCTTGGAGGAAGATTATGTAGCCCTCATTGAAGAGATCGAAGCTCTAACCTCATAGTTTCTGACACCTTTACTCATGGGAAGAACATGACCTAACGTTGAGCTTAGCAATTGCTAGGTGACTTGTTTTGGACAATTGAATGAACAAACCATCAAATTTCATATCCAGGTGAGAGCTGAGTATCCAGCTGTGCCACAGACTTTCCATTTCCCATGTCAAGGTTTTAGCACTAGATTGACAGGCACACAGAATAAAGCCACAGTCAACCTGTAGTGCATGGATGCATGGTTGGAACACTAGATGCTGTGGTGACTTACTGAGATTTGGGAACTTGTATTGCAGATCATTTATTATTGATACATAACCTAACTAAAGCATACTTCCCCATTTCTTTCTCGAATATTTATCAAAAACCTACTATTAAGAATTGAGAACTTTTGGGGAGTTGAGTTCTTACTATGTGACAGCCACTAAGCATGAGTAAGGATGCATATCAGAGAACCACATACTAAAAAGACAGAGATGTGGCATGAGTACATTGTGATACCCCGGGGCAAGTTCTGTTATAAGAGGGACCAGGATCTTGGGGGAAGATATTATTCTATTTCCTCTACACAATGGACAAACTGACTTTAAGAATTGCCTATCATTTACAAAAGCCCATAAATAAATAAAGTTCACATGAGAGCTGAATTTGAAAGGAATACTAAGATTAGGGGATGGGTTGTTCAGCAATGAATAAAGGAGTAAGTTTTCTAGTAGTTAAAAGTGGGAAAAGACAGTCTGGGTTTAAAAAAAGAAATCTGACAGGTGTAGTAATATATTCTTGTAATCTTAATACTCAAGGGAAAAAGACAAAAATCCAGCCTAGGTTACACAGCAAGACTATCTCATGAATGCACATGCTCAAACACACACACACACACAAACACAAACATGCATGCACACACACACACACATGTATAATCAATGGCATAAGCATGCCGTTATTCAGCAATGGCTGCACTTTGGATAGACAGAATAATAAAATAATTCTAGAAATTTCCATAGAGGTCAGTGGGTGAGAGACTGGAAAAAGATTTTACTTTACTTAGTGGTTATGAAAGAGAAAAGGCAGCTTCTGTGCACAGGAGTGAGGGTCTCCCCTTGCCACAAAAGTGCTTAGAACATGAAATGTGGTTCAAAGACTGCCTTTGCTGTAGGTAAAATGTGACTATATTTGGAGAAAGAGGGAGGTGCATGCTCCACTCTAGACTGGGCTTCCTGAGAATTTGTTCTGAGGAGGAGAAATTTGCAAGTAAGGTGATTTATTGGGGTGTATTCTCGAAGTATCGCTCATGAGGAGGAAAGAAAGCTGAGTGGGTAACAGGGAGAAGTCAAGCTTTGACGTCCTCACAGCGGCATCCACACTCATCAGTCAAGGAGCTCTAAACTACAAATGTTCCCTCCACACTGTACTGAACTGAGGTGAGGACATCAGACCCTGTACCCCCATAGCAACCAGGTACTGATAAGGACAGACCCTAGCAAATGGATACAATCATGAGCAAGATACCTTCTTTCTAACATGGAGTCAGTACCGACAGGACTCAGCTTAGCCAGGAGAGAAACAAAAGAAACAATAACACCTCTCTCAGATGTAGACAATGAGTGTCCAGTCCTGAGCAGGAATGTAATTCTGAGGAGGTAACAGGATCTATTTAGCATCTACTTGCACAGGGGACAACGGTCGATGGTACTCAGTGAATATTTACTGGAGGCCACACATTGTGCTAAATAACTTACCACTATTTGATCCTCCTTGCTACAGTATAAACATCAGTGTTCCCCAGAAGTAAAGAGACTAAGAAAGGCTGAATGGTAGAGCCAATAACCAGTGTCACTGTATTGGACATGAGGCATAAGAATTTTGCACCCAAAAATCTCAAGTGCACTCCCTTGCCCTCCCACCAACAGAGGTCACAGCAAGGCAGCACTGTCTTTGAAGCAGAGAGAAGCTTTTACCAGATACTGAACCTGAGTGAGCCTTCACTTTGGACTTCTGGGCTTCCAGAACTGTGAACCACACAAAATCTGTTGTTTATAAAGGCCTGGTCTAAGCTTTTGTTACAGCAGTGAAAATGATAACTGATCCACTCGCACAGTTCTTTTGAATAGGTTCTATTACTATACATAGAAAAATGGACACTTGAGGGTCTGTGTGACAGAGGGTCAGATACCACTTGACTTCTGCATGCACGGCTATGATCTGAATGTGAAGTGTCCCTCACACACTCCTTTGTTTGAATACTTAGTTGCTAAGTGGTGGTGTTCAGGGAGGTTTGGGGGCTTTCAGAATGCAGGACCTGGTTGTCAGAAGTGGGGGTGAACTTTAGAAGATGTTTCCATAGCCTGAACTCTGGGTTCATTTTCTTTGCTTCCATACAAGCCACCCTGTGTGAACAGTCACCTCACACCCCCATGACACGGATAGAGCTGCTCTTGCTTTGATGACTCCCCTCAATAGGCTGAAATCCCCCCAAACTATGAGACAATAAATCTTTCTTTCTTAAGTTGCTTCTTTGGGGCATTCTGTCAGAGAAGCAACAAGAACGGGGAACTGTCTTCCTCACACCATTGCTTTGTATCCTCAAAAGGCCCAAATATCCCACGAATGGGGACACACTGTAGGGCAGTCCAACCAAAACACTCCTCTTTCTTCCTTGAGGAAACGACCTCCAGTGTCTGTTCATGGGCTCTCAGAAAACTATGCTCAGGGTTCTGAAAGCTTACTCAAGATGTTCCTTCTGTCAGGGAAGCCTACACCAGCCAATAGCCATAAGTAGGATTATCTTGTGGGGGAAAAAACCTGGTGAAGACTGAACTTGAGTCACAAAAAAGAATCTGAGAGTTATGGCCCAATGACCTGAAATAACCCCCAGGGACCCTGTGCGAGCCCTGGCTCTGAGCCAAGTGCTTTCAGGTGCTTCCTTACCAACATTATGCCCATTTTCACTTGGGGGGAGGTTTGGCTGAACTAGAATTTGGTTCTTTCTTTCTGAATCCCTTCATTGAAGAATAAAATAAAACGTAAATGCAGCCCCTCCACTGCAGTGGTCACATTTCAGGTGCTGAATGATCACATGAGCTCAGTAGCTAAAGTGAGCAGACCAGACATGGACTCTTTCAATCGCTGCAGAAAATTCTATAGGACAGTATTCAAAGGAAGCTGCTTTCTGATCCTGGGAAGGGTATCAAGGCTTCAATAACACAGACTTTCTCTGTGCCCTTCACCCACTGTCCCAAAACTTTTTACTGAAAAAAAGTAGCAAATGAACCTAATTAATCCAAGAGGAGTAAATATGTATAATTAATCCAGAAGGGAGAAGAGAAACCATTTTTGTATGTGTTTATGTTTGCTTCATAAACAGAGGAAAGCTAATGACTCCCATTCCAGAAAAGTCCACAGGGAAACTGGAGTCTCTCATCTCAGCCCCTTGTAGAGAGGAGGGGATGATGCTCTCTGCTTAGTGCCTGAGATCAAAGAGGATCGGTGCATGTCATTAAGGCATCTCCTTCCAGCCCCTCCCTGTATTTTCCGAGTCTTCTCAGTTCACTGGCCTATATCAGCATGCAGGGGAATGATGCTGATGATCTATAGTAACACTACCTGACAAAGCAAGGTAGCTGTGCTAAACGTCTAACACCCTTCCTAGTCACTTTCTCCACAATAGAAAGACACAATATGCAATACAGAGTTTCAAGGGATCTAGCAGTTCTATTGAATGACTTGCTATCTATAAATCATGCCAAGCCCCATGAATTTAAACTTGAATGAACTTGAATGTATCTCAGAATGAAGACAGATGAGCAAATGAGACCTCCCAAGGAGGATCGCTCTACCCTCATAGCTGTGACTGTCACAGTTACAGGCACATATCCACCACTGCATCCAAATTTGCCGCCTCCTTGCTACTGGCCATTACTCCTGGGTATCTCCCTGGGGTCTCAGAGAACAAATCCAGGTCCCATCAAAGTCATTTTTGGAATGTCCCTGGGCTTCTCCTGTTTTTCTCAAGGCATGTTCTCTGACTCCACTCTCCCCCACAGACTCAGTCACACTAGCCAATCTCATGCCGGGAGATGGACAGCCAAGATGGAGACACAGACACAGGCAGAGAGAAACAGGTCTCTCACCACCCATAATCTAAAAATGAAGGCATTGGAGAGACTACCCCTCAGAGACTGCAGCAGGGAGCTGTGCATGCCCCCACCTGCTGCGCATCAACTTCTGGAGTCTTCCCTGGCTGCCTGGAATGAAGGCCAGGTTAGAAAGGAGCAACGTTAATTAGTTATAAATTGAAAGATATTACCATAATAATGAAAAGATGAGTGAATGCAATATCCCCTTGTTTCACAGTAGTATTTACAAAAGAATGATTAATAAGGCAATTTTATCCCCAAACTTACAAGGAATCCAACAGATGAAGCACACATAAGAAAATAAAATGGGAGTTAGATACTCGCACAAAGGATGAGGGTATCTAAATGCTGTAGAAAACCACTAAGCTCAGACTTAAGCAAATCTATAGGGTCATACAGCAAATGATGCAACTGGGCTTGAAATCTAGAACAGTGGACCAGAGAACTTTTGCATTTAACCACCCTCCCTCCTCTCACTATACTGCCTTTCCATCAATGGCCATAATGCTGGGAAGAGTACATCTGTCCCCTTCTACAGACTGACACTCTGTCAGGTAATTCAATTGCTCCAACCATACATACAAAGAGGATCTGAACAAGTAATGTCCTCTCTCTCTAGGAGCCCACATCCTTGGCTGAATTTCCATTTTAAAAGAAACCCATGTTTCTAGCAAATTCGGGTGTCAGTGAAATGCTCCCCCCATAATCAGCCACATGACAACAGCGTTTCAGTACAAGAACACAAACTTATCATATAGCTCATACCATATATCAGCTGGGTGGGTGGGGAGAAAAGCAGCCCCCATGAGACACACATTGAGGAGATGGGATAACAAACTAGGAGCTGAGTTCCGCTCAGAAGTACAGTGATACTACATTCTAGGTATGTCCTGAGGGGTCTTAGGCAGGTTGGGGAGCATAGAAAGGCCTGGTGTGGCTACCAAAGAATGGGCAGAGCCTCTCTTATCTGCTCCCTCATGATTCTCCAAGAGCAAGTGAGTTTTCCAGACGATCACATTACATAAGGCTTAGATGCTATATCTTTCCTAATTAATAAAACATCTCAAGTTAAATGAAGACTTTAGAAACTGCCTCAGGATTCAGAGACCCAAAGGAGATGGAACCCCTAAAGCTGAAATCCCAAAACTGTGAATGAAGTTGTTAGATGTGTGTAAACACTAAGTTGCATGTAAGCGTCCAAGAATCACAAATGTTTACTCCTCAGGTTGGCCAAGCTCAGTCTCCCCACCTCAGCTCTACAGAGCTGCAGTGCTCCCATATTTATTTATAATCCTCCCCCCCACCTGTCCCCTTTGTTTCTGCCCTTCTACCATGTCCTCAGTGAATCTAACACCAACCTACTACTCAGGATTTCTTAGGTGTGCGTGAGCCCAGATCACTGCAATCTGCAATCAGTTCACAGACAGATGTATGAGCAGAACTAAAGAACACCAGTGTCCTCAAAACTACCCAGGAAGTGAACTTACTTTACTAAGAACACACTAATCTCTGAGCTATTCCAGAATGGTGGGGCCTATGTTATCTCTCTGCCTAGACCATAACTCTCTACATGAGGAGTCAACAAGCATGGAGGATCAGAGATTAAGTACTGTGAAATATGTGGGCCCCATGGCCTCCTCAAACTGCTCAATATTGCCTTTCTAGCACAAAATACAGACACAAAGCAAAACCATGAGTGTGGCAGTGTTCAAAAAACTTTATTTACACAAAAACAGTTGGTAATCTGGACACGCTGCAGGGCTGTTTGACTCCCAGGCTGTATTTTTCTGGCCTCTGTTCTAGATGATAGTGGGTCTATTCAATTTATCCTCATTTTAGCTTCCTGATGATGTAGGCTCCAAGATCCTTGGTGGTAATGAGAGAGGAAAGTGGTGTTCAAACACCAAATGATCAAAGACAACAGCTGAAAGCTGGGGTGACTTTAGGTGTGCCTAGTTGTTGAAGTCTAGAGATCAAATGCAAAGTAGCTCAGATCCATTTAACCCTATACAAGGTTAATCACTCTCCCTGTCAAGTCTCTTTTTTGCAGTGACTGCAAGATATAGCCCAATTGGGGGGGAAGTACAGATAAACTCCTGTGCTAAAATTCATTTCCATGTCATCATCATAATATAAAAAATTAACAACTATATTCCTGAATGGAAAATAAAGGTGGTAAGGGGTCTATCCTGGTAAATGTGAAGTTGATAAACCTCTAAACTGACAGTCCACTATAGAGAGAGGCTTCTGTCTCACCAGAAACTCCAAAATACCCAGCAGCTGTTTTCTAAATTACCACACCAAGGCTTATATTAATTATAAACATTCAGCTGGTAGCTTAGGCTTGTTACTAACTAGCTCTTACGCTTAAATTAATCCATAATTCTTATCTATGTTTAGCCATGTAGCTTGGTACCTTTTCTCAATATGGCATTCTCATCTTGTTTCCTGTGCATCTTCCTCTTACTTGGCCCTTCTCCAGCATTCATAGTTTGGTTGCCCTCCTCATACTTCCTGCCAGGCCAATCAGTGTTTTATTAAACCAATTGGAGTGACAAATCTTTACAGTATACAGGAGGATTATTCCACGGCATTCCGTAACAGTAATAGTTACTGAGCACCAGAGACAGGCCCACTCTAGTGAAGGGCTCAAACTAAAGGAGACAGATGAATGGGTCTAGTAAGAGCATTTCCCTGTATAACTGCTCCTTCAGAGTCAATAGAGAAAAGACAAAACACCATGTTTAATGTTTTAATCTGTATTGTAAAATTACCCAAGCAGGTCCTGTTGAGCACATGTTTTTATGGGGTCACCCTCTAATAAATGGAAGGAAACATGACCTGACCCATAAAATAATTAAATATACTATTGAATACTGGTGAGATGGCCAACTTATGAAGATTTCTCATCAAATTGTATGAGCTACGGAGTAAGTCAGGGGAAAAGGAAGAAAAACATTTTGTTTTGTTTTGTAGCATTTATAAGAACTAAACAAAAATAAATCCCCCAAATTAAATCATACAGGTCACTGTTCTATGATCATAACATAATAAATGTGACATTACTTATGAAAGGTCAGTGTTTTAAAATTCAGGCACTCAAAAACTAGAAAACAATGCACTGACTGAGCCCATGCATTGAAGAGGAAGTAAAGCCTAATTACAGAATAATTTTTAAAATGGGGAAAAAATAACCATTTCAGACATTAGGGATGCAACTAAAGCTGAATTTAGAGATATAGATTAAATTTTTCTTAAGTTAAAAAAAAGAACTTACTAATAACTTGTTATAAATTTATGACACATATGTAAGGATTTGAGAGATAGCTCAGTACCACCTTGAACTACAGCTCCACAGGATCTGCTGCCCTCTTCTGGTCTTTATAGGCACCTGCATTCACATGCACATAGTCACAAAGAGATATACTACACGTACCAAAACTGAAACTAAGTTCTTAGAAAAGATACTAGAAAATATATGAAAAGCAACAGAAAGTTAGTAAAGTTCAGGAAATACTTAATGAATTAGAAAATTTAAATCTAAGGTGGGTAAATGTGATAGATGATTTGGCTTTTGTCTTTGGTTTGTTTGACAAGCCACTGGAGCCTTGACTGTCCTAGATCTAGTTCTGTAGAACAGACTGGCCTTGAACTCACAGAGATCTACCTGCCTCTGCCTCCTGAGTATCGCACAAATTCTGTTTGGTATGATAATAAAAACCCAGAGCCAGATACTGGAGGAAAGCTGAAATATCAGAGAGAAGGATGACAAACCATTGCCAATTCTCACTTAGCCAACCCTTCAGGCCTGTCTTCCTGAATCCTCTCATGGGTGAGTCTCTTTACCCTCAGCTGAAGTGGCCAAGCGAAACACTCCAGCCTCCTCCAGCCTTATCTTTCTTTTTCTGTCCGGCTATCTCACTTCTTAGTTCAACTTTCCTAGCTAGGATTAAAGGCACATTTTTTTCCCAAGTACTGGGAGTGGACTGGTGGGATGCAAGTGCTTGGATTAAAGGTGTGTATCCCACCCTGTAAGCTTCTCTTAGGCCTTGAACTCACAGAGATCCAGAGGATCTCTTCCTGGGAGGGCTGGGATTAAAGGCAAGGGTCACCACTCCCTGACCTTCATGGTTTGGCTCTGTCCTCTGATGTTTCAGGCTCTTTTTATTAAACATATAATATATCACCACACCTCAGCGTTGGCATTAAAGGCTTGTGCCTCCACAACCACCAAGCTGATAGACAATTCGTTAAAAATAAAACCATAGGAATAACTAACCCTCTTGTAGGGAAAAAAAGTAAATTCATAAAATTAGGAATTGGAGAGATGATGTGCCACACTTATTCTGGACTTCATTCAGCAAACATTGTTTGAGCATCTATTATAAGCCAAGAAATAGTGATGTAGTCACAAGCTAAGCAGCATCTTTCCCTGGAGCCACTAAAAAGGAGAAAATATAAGTAACTCCATCTATGCTTTACTTAAATTTCACGTAAGTCTGTATGAGAAATAAACCACACCTCAATAACAAGCACAATTTTTGGTTTTTGTTTTCAGGAAAAAAAATGCACAGTCAATTCTGAGGTACTCTGAACCACTTTGCAGCCAAGAGAGCAAGAGAAAAGGGTCTCCTGACATTTCAAGGTAGTGATGAAAGTTGACTACCAAATAGCAGGGAACAGACAAAAGCAGTAATATTTCTTCATTTGTAAACTTTTGAGGCCAAATCAAAACAAGCCCCCAATCTCTTAGCGAGATTCTGAAAGCACAAGGGTTCTGAGCTCTGATCTTTCCATAACTCTCATGGGGGGGGGTACCTTTACTCTCGGTACACCCCTCCTTCTGATACAATCCTCACCTACTGCTAGACAGGCCTATGGGAGGGATAGGGTAGGGGTATAAATACTGTACCTTCCTTGGAGTTCTTCCCTCTGAAGGGAATGGGTATGAAGAACACCCACATTGTCTGGGCAGCTAAGCAAGGGTGACTCCCGGGTACTTTTCTCATACTTGTCCCCCCGACCCTTTTCTAGCCATTGGTCTACATCTCCTGGGAACACTTCTGGATGAGTCAGCATCTCATGACCCCTTGTCTTGAGGGACACTGTGAGGAAGTCCACCACTGGAAACTAGAATACCTAGTTATCCTTTGCTTTACATCTAATAACCAGGTGACAACCCACAACCCCAGAGAAGCTAGGTAACAAGGAGGATCTCTAAATGTGGGTGACAGTTGTGTGGCTTGGTCTGCTCGTGGGACCTCTGGCAGTGGGACCAGGATGTATCTCTGGTGCATGAACTGGCTTTTGGGAGCCCATTCCCTATGATGAGATGCCTTGCTCAGCCTTAATACAGTGAGATCTTGGTCCAGCATCAACTTGATGTGCCAGACTTAGTTAACTCCCCATGGGCTGCCTCACCCTCTCTGTAGAGTGGATGCAGGTGGAGGTGAGAGAAGTGAAGGGGAGTGTGAGGAGGGTAGAGAGGAGGAGCTGTGGTTGGTATGTAAAATAAAAAATTCATAAAAGTACGAAATATCCTATGTGAGATATATATGCGAGAAACTAGTCTAGAATGCCTACTGGAGCATCTGTGGCCACCTCCACTTGGAGCTATTCGTGACATCTAGGCTCTGATTTTGTTTTGCTTTTGTGTGTCTGGCTACACAGATACTAGATACTAGTGAAGGGGGCTGTTCCCAGACTCCAGTAGGGTTATTACAAAACACACACAATGCATTTATCACAGCACCTTCCCAACACTCAAATGGAGACCACATCATAAACAATGGTACAAAGAAATAACTGAGGAGCTGTGCCCAATACTAGCAAATCAAATCTACTACCATATTAAAGGAATAAAAAGCCAATTTAAGTTAATTACAATGATAGCTTAATATTTGAAAATTTACTTACACATCTGTAAAAATATGTCAGTGAGGGTAAAACCACATAATGATCTCAACATTTATTCCTATTATAAAAAATAAATAACAATAAAAGTAATTGGAATGCCAGTTCACTACATGGTATACAATGTGTATCCTGGAAAAATAGCCATTATAATTAATGTAATTCCAGAAGCACTGTAATTGAATCAGAAACATTATCTGCTTTTACCACTATTATTTAGTCTTATCCTGAAATTTCTGAAAAAGGCAAAAATAATCAAAATAAAAGAGCTGTAACTTTGTAAAGAAAAGAGCAGGTTATGATTTGCAGGTGATGTTCTCATTTACCTTAATATCCAAGACATGAGTGAGAAAAGATTACTTCTGGATCCAGATAGAAGCTTAAAATGTATCTTAAGATTGTTCTCTCTCTGTGTGTATGCACTCACGCATATAAATGTGTGTGCAGGTATGTGTTCACTACACACATGCGCATTTAGATCTAGAGGCCAACCTAAGGTGGCCTTGTCAATCACTTATTTTCCTTATTGCTTCAGGCAGAGCCTCTCACTGAACCTGGAGCACAGCAATTTGCCTACAATAGCTGGCCAGCAAGTCCCTCTGTCTCTGACTCCCCAACGCGAGGGTAACAAGGACATGCTAGCTACTACCACGTCACATGTTTTCCATGGATACTGAAGCCTTCTGGGTGCACAGAAATCATTTTGCCCACTGAATCATCTCCAAAACCCATTAAAGCATACAGTTTGAAATGAGCAGTAGCTGGCTGAAAAACATGATAGCAAGTGTTAACTCACATACCAAAAAAAAAAAAAAAAAATGAACACAAAAAGACAGGACATGTACAAAATCTAAGGAAAGGCACTCAAGCTCACCTGAAGCCTAATACCAGAGACGTGAGCAAATGGAAAATGGATCATCCTGTGCTAGGATATGGATCTAGCTAAGCTGGTGAAGAGCTTGCTTAAAGCATGGAGCCCTGGTATCAGTCCTCAGTACTGCATAAACCAGGTATAGTAGCACTGGAGAAGCCATGTGGTCAGAAGTTCAAGGTCATCTGCAGTTAAGTAGTAAGTTCAAAGCCAGCCTGGACTACAAGCAATCCTGTCTCAAAACAAAACAAATTTATTTAGTGCCTAGATGATTCAACATTCTAAAAATGCCTGTTGGCTCTGAAGTAATCTATAAGTCCAAGGCAGAACTAATCGAAGTCCAGACAGGATTCTGAAGGAGACACCACTTGGTTGAAATTTTTTCTGTAAGAATATATGTATAAAATTATTGTGAAACTTGAATTTTTATTACAATAATAGAGGATGAATTCTTTCTGGTGTGAATGCCTGTAAAAGCTCCGTCTGTAAGCCTAGAGAGTTATCACTGAATGAACAGAGAGACTCAGTAATTCAGGAGAGTATATTATTAGAAGTAGCAAAAACAGGAACTGAGGAAGTGGCTAATTTCGTAGAGGGCTGGCCATGCACAGGGACCCAAGTTCAGTTCATCAACAGTTATATAAAAAGCTTGATAAGGTGACCCATGTCTTGAGTCCCAGCCCTGTGGGGACAGAGACAGGGATCCCTGGAGCCTCCTGGGAATACAGCAGAGCCACCGTCAGTGTTCCAGGTTCAATGAGAGAACCTGTCTCCAACAATAAGATCTGTCTCAAACAATAAGATGGAGAAAACAGTGAAAATCTGACATCAGCCATCTTTGAAAAACAAATGAGCACTCCCCCAACATATAACACACACACACACACACACACACACACACACACACACACACACACACACACACACACACACACACACACACGCAATATTCTTAACTGTTAGGATTAGTTTCAGAATTGAAAGCAGAAGTGATGAAGCTTCTTCCTGCTTCCATTTAATTTTACCTACATCACATGTCTCATGTGTGGACCACAGAAACAAGTCAATCCTGTGTCCTCAAAGGCAGCAGCATATCATTTGTTTGTGACAAATACCTGGAAGAACTCTGGAGGGATGGCAGGCACAGGCCACTGATCTCTGGGTTGTTGGGTCACTGTGCAGACCTACGCTGTTTGAGAGGTAAATAGCAAGAGAGTAAATCCATCTGTCCTTGGTGATCTGGGTAACTTAGCATCTACTGCCAAGCCAGACTCTCTAAAACAAAGCTTGGCAAACTGTGGCGGACAGGCCCAGTCTGGCCCACTGAATGTTTTAGTTCATAAAGTTTTATTGGATGCTAAGTAAACTCACTTGTTTATGTAGTATCAATGACTACTTTGGTGTCACACAGCAGCAAAGCTAAATACATGTAAATACATGTGACAAAACTTTATAACCCTCAAAACTTAAAATGTTTACTATCTGGATCTTTGCCAAAAAAAAAAAAAAAAAAAAAAAGTTTGCATAGTCTAAATGTTTGTTACTCAACATACAGAGACATTTGTGTGGTCAGTTGTGCCCATATTAAATTCTAGACTGTCACATACCAGTGCCTGCCCTTCATCAAGTCCCTTCAACTTCCTGGGCCTCAGTCTCCCCACTTTTATTAAAATTTTCCCGCTTTAATAAATGATTAACTAAAATAGAATGTGTTAAAGGCCTTGCACATAGTAGATGTTCATGAAAGGCTAGTCCCTTACCTCTTGTTAAATACAGACATTCCTCAAGTGTCGTGACTCTGACAAATAGTAATCCCATTTCCTACTAATTCAGTGCTGAGTTCCTTTGCAAATCCAGAACTGCAGAAGCTCCACAAAGCTCATGGGCTGCAGGTTAAAACATCTCTTCATCCAGTGATCCAGGGATAATTTACTAACCAGGCGGCACACTTGGATACCATACATCATCTCCAAAGCCAAACTTGTCCTGCCCAGAGCCAACAGTCAGCTCTGCCCTAGAAATGAAAAAATGAGCTCCTGGGAACAACAGATCTTGGATACAGGAGGGACAGAAGAATGGTCCTGACTGCAGTACGGCTCCAGTCCCACAAATCTCTGCCTCAGGAAGTGTTCCCTACGGTGACCCTAGAATCCTTCTCAAATGGAGGTTTGAAAACCTGCAGCTGCCATCAATCTGTCTTCTCTGTAAAACATGAGAAAGACCTCACAAGGAGAGCTGCCTCAGGCCAAGGGCATAGAAAAGATTCTCCAACCCCTACATCCACCTGCCCCCTATTTTCTGCCTCATCCACCCACCCTCATCTATCTACCCTCCAATGTTTCCAGTATCATCGTCTATTCAAATATTCTGAACTGTGAATCCCTCCAGATTCTGCTTCTAGCCTGTCGGATCTTCTCAGTTAGGGTTCTGTTCCTTATTCTCCGTCTTGCCTTTATCCCAACCACATCACTATCTAGAAGAGATCGTGAATTTCAGTGCTGACTATCTTGTACCTAAGTCTCCTGGGCAGTGGCCCCAGTGGCTCCTCCCTGTGACCATCAGAACAATGGATGGAATAAAGGCAGCCATGGAATTCTGGATGAGAAAAACCTAGTGTTTCCTTGACCTCTAGATCCATAGTCATGACAACTGGCCTCCTCTTTTAACGGCCAACTCTGTCACCAGTCATCAGTGCCAACTGCATTCCACCACACCTGGCAGAAGTCTGAGGCAATGGCACTTCTCTTCCTGATGGGGATACACTGCATCAATATGATAGGCTCATTCATTTCAGTACCAAGGGCAGAAAAAATGAAGAGCTCCATGTCCAGAGAAACACATGAGGGCCATGACAAAATGGGAAGATAAAGAACAGTACTGTTGTTTAGATGTGCAATGTTCTCCACAGGTTCATGTGTCTGGGTACTTTGTCCCCAATTTGTGGTACTGATTGGGGAGCAGTAAACTTGGGATCTCATGCCTTTGCTGCTCCCCGTTGGGAGGCACACACGTTCTTAATCCCAGCACTAGGGAGGTTGAGACAGGAAGTGGCTGAGCGGAGAAAGGAGTATGAGGTAGGAAGAGATAGGAGCTCAATCTTTTCGGTCTTAGGATTCAGAGACAGAATCTCCCAATTTTGGCTGAGGAGTTTGTGAGGTGAGAAGTGGCTGTGGCTTGTTCCTTTCTCTCCCTGATCTTTCAGCACCTAGATTGATATTTGGCCTTGGATTTGTATTAAAATCAACTAAGATTCTGCTACAAGCCCTGCTTCTGACCTCTGTTGTGTGTTCCCTGGCACTATGGGATGGATGAAGCCTCCTCCCATAATGATGTACTTTATCTCATCATACCATGATGTTGTTAAATGTCAAATATTCTATCTCTTCTATGAAACAAAGTACCAAATACTAACATTCAATCAGAAAACTAAAGCTTAGCTGATAGTTCATTGTATGTAACAGCATTAGGCATGGGGTAAGTAATCTGTTCCAACTATCCTACTCAATCATAACAAATAGCCATTGAGGGAGGTTACAACACTCACTATTTTTTAAGTGGGATAATCAAACTAATAAGACTTAAAAGTAAATACGTGGCTGCCATAAAGTGAACCCCATGCCAACCTTCAGTGTCCACCATGCTCGTGTTCCTAGCAACTGCATTTATTCACATGGAGTTTTACAGTTTGAATCTGGACTGTCCCCTCAGGCTCGTGTCCTTAGAATTAGAGGCAGCTCTGGAATAGTCTTGGTTGAAAAGAACTGGGGATCAGACTGGGCTACACAATGGTATCAAGAAATGGAATGGAGGAGGCAGGGAAGCAGAGGGCAAGAGATCATCATATCATGTACCCTTATGCAAGGAAAAAAAAAAAAAAACTAGAACTGCCTTTCAGAACCAGAAATGACCACACCTTGACCCAGACTGCTCATCTACACTACTTCTTGCCCTTTGACCCAATTCTTCTTCTGTTTAAGTCCATGATCATTTTAATATATGGGCCTGGATTTACTTTCTTTGGTTCTCTTCCCAATATGCAACAATGGATTTCCTTTCTCTGCTTTCAACATTACTCATCACTTCGGTTGACACATTAGGAGGGTGGGACCAATCCCGAACCAGTAGAAGTACCCTAAAACTCAAGTAGCAATCTTGTCAGAGACCTATTATACAGGGAGTCCACCTGTAGGCTTCTCACCATCAAGGTAGCCCTGCAGGTTCTAGGGGATATTGCCTGCATGAAGACTACCTAGGGATAGCTCTGTCTTTAGAAAAAGAGGTGGGCAGAGCACAGAGTGGACCGTACAGTTTATTCTAGCTGCCCTTCCTGCTGCAACTAATGTGTAAAAACTTCCTGGGAAGCAGACTCACATCAAACCCTAGCTGTAGGCCTAAATTCCAGTCTTTGCAGCTCAGGTAGATCCCTGCCGGGGCTCTGGGTTTCCATCTTCAGCTTCCAGGAGCTGATTCAAGGCTTAAACACAGGAAGGTAAGTGAAAGCCTTACTCACAATTGAGATCAGTAGCAGAGTGCCTTTTCCCACTGTGCCTCCCACAGCGTCCGAGCCAGCATAGTGAGCAGTGTGGAGACTCAATAAAATGCTATTGAACAAATTTAAAAATTCATATAGAGCTCATTTAAGCTGTTAAAGTAAGGAAGTGGACGATTGTGATATAGAGGCCTTTGGCTCTTAAGTACTTGAAATCAAATTGACATGCCAGTCTCCTACTCCTGCACTCGATGCTAAGGTTATTTGGCATGTCTGGTATGTGACTACATAAGAAGGGGTTAACAGCCTCTAATTAAACCTGAAAACATCACCTGGAGATAGGCAGGCAGGCAGGACTGTCTCTTCAGGAAAACATTTCTGGGGCAGGCTGGGGCCGAAGAGCTGTCAATCAACTAAATGTTTTGTCTCTGAGTTCTTACACTCAGTGAATTTTGAGATCCACAAGGGAGAATCCACAAAGATCACTTCTTTTTAAAATCGGGAAGCCTTGAAAAAATGGGCCAGAAGACATGGTCTAGACATCTGGTTTAGAGCCCCCATCCTTGCCTGATATGTTGTATTAATCAGGCTTTTTGCCACTCTGAGAGACACCAGGGGGAAAGATTACAGTAAGAGAAGCAAATTTTATTGTGGCTTATAGTTTCAGGGAGTTTACTCCATGAATGGCTTGGCCCATTGCTATGAGACTCTAGAAAGGCAGGCTGATGGCAGGAGAGAGGAAGGACATGGGAGAGTGAAGTTATTCACCCCATCATGGCCAGGTAGTCAAGTAAAAAAGTAGACAGGGCAAGAGACACAAGTCCCAAAATATCCCTCAAAGTCACACATCCCAGTGATCTACTTCCTCTAGTCAGGCCCATCTCCTAAAGTTGCCACCATAGCTTAAAAATAGCATCACCAGATTTTGAAGAAACAGAGTCCTCAACAAAAATAAAAGCATCAAGGGGACATTTTGGGCAATTGTGCCTGTTTCCTGGGAGCTGTTTGGCACTGATCCCACTGTAATGGGCAGATAAGGCACCTTAGTAAGTCACCCCAGTTGTTTATCAAGCAACTTCTGCATGCCGGGCACAAAGCAGGGAATAAGAAGAACATGGGCTCTGCTCTTGTGAGCTCATGTCACAGTTGAGAAAACAAGAACGTGAGTGAGAAAATGAATAATTTCAAACAGCAATTACAGGCGACAAGGACAAGAAATAAAGAAGTGGGAGTGAGTTCAGATTCTGGAGGAAGCGGTATGTTTTCTTAGGAAACTACAGAGTTAGGAGTGAATTCTAATTATAAAAAAGAAAACAAAGGGGTAAGCAGGAGCCAGGACCACGCGAAGCAATGCTAATGAATTAAGATCCAGTTGATTTTACTCCAGGTGCAGGAGAAAGCCCTGCACTGTAGAGGGTAAAAGAGTGACTTGTTCTGTTGTATGATTTGAGGAGGTTGCTGCAGCTGGCTAGAGAGACCAGCGAGAAGAAGAAGCAGACAGAAGCACTCAGGGGCCCACACTAGTCACATTGCTAAGGGGATCCCACCCAAAGCCACAAAAGGTTGAGAAGTTTCCTCCCGGATGACATAGGTCCTGGTGTTTCTTCCCTGATCTAAGATGGCATAGGTCCTGGGGCGAAGCGGAAGCTAGATGCAGACACATCAAGCAATTCTCCAGTTTTTCTCCAGGAATCCCTTTGGGTTAAAGAACTGGTCATTCGTATCTAGCATACAGCAAGGTTCCAATCTTGGCCCCCGACACATCCTGTGTTTCAATAAACACTTGTTAAACTCACATGAACTCTGTCACGGTCCCTCAAGAAATCAAGGTTCTGCTATGAAGAAGGGTCACAGTAAGACAAGGATAATGGCTCAGATCTCGTTAGCAAAGTTGAAGAACTGAGACATTGCCAAGCTCAAAACAATCATCTCCTTCTACTTTCAATATTTTTGCATAGTGAGAAAGCATGCCTAGGGTGGCCAGGAATAACGTGGGTAATTATTCAACCCATCTTGGGGCACCTTTGCTCTTTTTTACTGAAGTTAAAGATCATTCATTCTGTAGCTGTTATTCCATGTAGCCCTCCCTTCCCATCTCCCCCATCTCTACACCACAGAATCTGTCTTCCCTGATTCGCTCTCCACCTTTTTCTTCCACTCTGGATGCTTCTCATGTTTCATCTTTCCTGGGAACTCACAGTGTTGAGTTTGAGCTCAGCAGTTCCCAACTTTTTTTATTTGACATCCCAGTGTGTCTCCAGTCATCTCCAAGGGAGTGGTGAAATTCATTTTCATTTACTTTAATTTAAAAAAGAAATATGGGCCATTTAGCTCTTTTAAGAGGGGAAAATGGGGTGTCAGTCAAACAGCAGGGAGGTGAATCCTGAATTTAGCTATTAGCTTATTGGGTAAAGTGGCTTTCTTCCAAATGTTCCTGGGTCGGTTAAGCAAGCAAAGTGTTTTCTAGGGTCTGAGAGACATTCGCTTTTGAGGGCAGGGAAAGAGACATAAGAAAAATTAATGTTTTATTAACTCCATTTCAGAGAAAATGGGAATTCAACAAAATGATTTATATTACACATCCATTTAGTTATTCTATTCATCAAAAACTTGAGTTTCTAGAATAATCTAGAATGCACTGATAAATAATGATTAAGATGGTGACACTGTAGGTAACATTTACACATCCCACTCTGCTAGCTACTGGTCTGCAAAAGTTATTTAAGTTGACCCCCACAGTATGTCCAGATAATAAACAGATGATGTGCTGCTTCCAGTGTAGAACTGAGCCTTAGAAAAGCTAAACTAACTACCTCTAGTCACACAGATCATTGTGGTGTTTGAAGTCACTACTATCTCGACACCACCATGACACACTGCTTCCTTGTCTCTAAGGTGCAAATTTGCACAAGGCAGAGCCTTTCCCACAAGAATCATGTGGATCTTGAGTGAAACATACAACCAAGGGAATGAATCACTTATCAAAACAGTAAGAAAGAGGACCTGGGAGTATAGTAGAGAGCAGCAGGCTATGCCTAGAAACAGAGAGCACTCTTATGTAGAAGGATGTATGCTCAAAGAAGATGGCTACACTCTCACGGGAGTGAGCTAAATGGACAGAGTGGAAGGGGAGAGGAAGGATTTCAGGACAGAAGACAGAATGTGGGGATGTCAGGTTAGCACATAAGAATAGGCCATGCCTTGAAACAAATACCAGAAGACATTGATACCAGTGTTGGATGGGCAAGTGGTTCCCTGGCAGGAGAAGGGGAATTAATCCATCATGTAGACCCATTCAGCAGTCTAATAACAAGCCAGATCAGGCAGAAGGGATGTGGGTATTAGATGGAAGGCCCAGAGTCTTGACACAACCCTGAAGCAGCTGCATGTTCACTGTTTGAATTGGGGGATTCTAAGCACAGATGTAGAGAACCATCTAGAAAGTGGTTTTATCAGTGTCAGAATACCATGAAAGGATAAAAGCCTAATCCCAAGAAGTGTCAATCACAGAAGACAGCAGATATGTGAGAGATGCACATAGACAGAGAGGATTGGGGCTGGTGGTTCCCACAGAGGAATCTGAGATAACTGGTCACTATTTTCCCAAAGTTCCCTGGGATTTTATATTTTATTTTTCCTGTGATGATGAACCTTGACACTTTCACCTGCTTCATAACTGAGAGGCAAACAGGGTTGACAAAGTGACAAAAGTTTGCGGACCCACAGTGTGTACAGAGGCTCTGACCAACTATAGTCTTCCTGCAAGTGACTCTTGCTAAGGTCCTTGTGTACCAATGCCCACCACCCTCCATCAAGATAGCACATCCAACCTGCGCTCGCCTATAACCAGGTCAACCTGACCCCTACAGCTCAAGAGTGTCAGGCTAAGCCACTGACAACTGATGGCTGAACATGAAAATACAACAAGTTACGAATCCCATCGGGGCGGCCACTCTGCTCTCACCCCAGAAACATGGGAAAAGAAAACGATTCACCTTTCAGTATCCACCAGGCTTACAGGGGCAAGTCAAAATGCTAGGGCAAGTTGAACAGAAAATCCTTAAGAGTTAAACCTTCCTGCCAGTCTTCTGTTGAAAAATTAATACTCATCATAGAAAGAAGAATCCGTATCTGTATCTAATACATGATCTATAGAATTTATGAAAGTGCTATCAAAAATTAGCACATGGGTAGGCAGACATATCTTGAAGGTTCTGAACAGAAGCCCATCACTTTAATTTAGATACCTAAAATAAAATCTTTCCAATATATTCCCCAAGTATCTGGAAGTTGAGACGGACTGGTTTGCTGCCTTGCTGTCATTAAGTATCCAAATGCTCAATATACAGGTAAACCTAAGGCACGAGGTCTTCATGTACAACTCAGTTTCCACCACTACTACCAGGACCAGACACACTGACAAAGGCAGACTGGGTCTGAGCTCTAACCCCAGATGATACCATTGTCATGAGGCTCTCAATTTTCACACTCTTTGTATTTCTGCTCAAGTATTTCCTGGAGAAATCTCTCTGAAAAGTAAGTTTCAGTCTCTTGGGGGCTACAGAATTATTCTTTGGTGTCTAAAGATGCTTTAGGTAGCAGCATGTAGCCTGTTAACCCAACTAAATGAAAGCTACTGAACCTGGTTTGCACTTTCTGTATGTAATCTTAGATCAATCAAAGGAGCTCCCTGAGCCAGTGGCTGCAGACAAGAGGGATTGCTAACCCTTGCTGAGTCATTGTTGGGCCATCAGCTTTATCTGATCATTGCAAGGCTTATATCACACAGTTCTCCCACATTACCAATGAGAAAGTCAGGCTACTGTGTTAGTCAGCTTCCCATTGCTGTAACAAATGTCCAAAGCACTCAAGTTAAAAGAAGGAAGTTTTATTTGAGTACATAGCTTTGGAAATTTGACTCTATGGTCCAGTCTGGGTCTGTTTGGGGCGGGGAGGAAGGTCTGTGATGAGACGGGACATCAAGAGAAAAAATAAATCCATGGAGGAAGAAGCTGTTCCCAGGGTAATCATGACTCAAAGAGAAAGGGGTTAGAGTCTCAACATCCTCTTCCAAGGTACACTTCCAGCATCCTAACTTCCTTTCCTCAACCTCATCTCCTAAGGGTACCACTACCTTGAGCATGGGACCAGTTTCTCAATGCATGGGATTCGGGGAAACACTCAAGATCTAGGCTGCAGAAGCTGATCCAATGGAAAAGATAAACCAATGAGCTCAAAACACTTTATAGAGACTGAGCTTCAGGTTAAACATGTAGGCAAACAAAAAGGAATACACCTAGTTCCCAACTAGGCTAGTTCATTAAGTCCTGACCACAATGCAGAAAAAAATTAAGTAAATAGAGAGATGGGTGGATGAAAGAGAGAGAGACAGGCATATATGGATGGATAGATGGATGGATGGAGAGATACAAACATACATAGAGATAGGTGATAGACAAAGATAATGGATGGATACATGCATATATATATATATATATAAATATATATATATAGTATGGATGAATAGACAGATAGATAGATAGATAGATAGATAGATAGATAGATAGATAGATAGATAGATAGATAGATAGGATGGGTAGTTAGGTAAATAGGTAGATAGATAGAGAAGATATAATAAGATGGATAGATGATAGACAAGATTCCCATCCCATAAATAGCACCTTTCACCAGTAAGAACTATATGCCTTCAAGGGAGTAAAAAACAATTGTCAAAAAATATTCCTACTTAAAAATTTTTTTCTTAAAGTTAAATATTTCAAAGTAATTTTATACTTTAGAGGATCAATATAAATGAATAATGAAAATGAATTAATGTTCTGATAGAAAACTTAATAAAAGTTGGTGTGATTACAATACAGATAATAGAAGAGTCCTGCACCCTATCATGTGATCTTCAATATGCCTGAAGACAGCTCATCCATTGACAGTCCAGCCTCCCTTCCACAGAGCAGGTCAAAACATTGGTTTCATGACTATAAGCTTGGGAGAAAACACGGCTTCCCAGCAAGGGTAATGACTCAAAATGTAGCCTTAAGGAACATGATAACACCACTAAATCTAAGGCTCAGTACCACGGATGTTACGCAAGACAAAGCTTTATCCTGAACTCTGAGGGCAGTTCACTTATTTACCACAGATGTGAGGGACAGTTAGTATGCAAGAGTTTGGAGACACACCACAAAGACAAAACTATCACTGCTCTGACTTTCATCATTTTTTCGATGAACAAGTATATAAAAATACATAATTTTGAGCTATAACAGTAAGTATATTTACATTTGTATCTACAAGTTCACTAATGCCCTAAAAATAAATTCATATAAAATAAGGCCATTTGCTTTCTTTCTATAAAAAGTGGATTCATCAATATGTAACTAATAAATGAAACAATTCACCAATTTAAAGAGTACACTGTACTGTGTACAGTGACAGACACCTATAATACCAGCTCTTCAGAGACAGAGGCAGGAGAATCCTAAGTTTGTAGCCTGCACTACACAGTGAGACCCCTGCCTCAAAAACAATTAAATTTGGTTAAATTAAATAGAGGTTATTTTCCAATGGTTTTTTAGTATATTTGCAGATATGTACAGTCTTCACCACAGTCAATATTAGCATATTTTCATTACAAATGGAAATCACATACCCTCTGGCTATCACCCTTCAAGGCCCTCAATTTCCCCCAAACCTGAGTAATCACTGATATACTTCTGTTTCTATAGTTTGTCAATTCTGGCAGCTCTTGATTAAGTTCAACACAGAAATACCAGATGACCCATCAAATGGAGTCCTAGATCGACACTCCCAGAGAGAATTGAGCACAGGTGTTCAAACAAAAACTTGAACATGATGCAATCATAGAAGTGCTATTCACAATAGCCAAATATGGAAATCTTCCATGTGTCCATCAACGGATGATAAAGTAAACAAAATGTGGCATCAATTGATCAACCCTAGTCTGAGGAGCCAAGAGCATTCCAGGTTTCAGGTTTTCAGATTAGGGTTGATCAATCCATGAAGTCTATTCCTCTGTCTGAAAAAAAACTCCAAAATACAAACACTTCTAGTCTGACACGGAATACTCCATCTGAATACACACATCATGCACCCCAAACTACAACACAATTCAGGAGTGAAATGGAATAAATTGGTATAAAAAAAAATATGCTGCAACAGGAAATTTGGATGAAATTTGGAAACATTATATACTTGTCACTAAGCCACATATTAACCGATTCCATTTCTAGCTATGACCTTTGACCTGACTTCTCTTGCAAGATTCCTTCTCCTTCTTCCCTACCACTCTCTGATCTATATGGAGAAGGATCTAGCAAAGCTGTACTTTGGTTGCAAATGGGTAAGTTTATTAAGCATGGAGCCAGCACAAAGAAATAGAACAAATATCCAGTAGCAAATAGATATCATTATCCAATAGGACACTTACACATCCATCAGAAATGACTGGGAACATCCTGCCAAAACAGTTGAACTAGAATTCTGAACTGAGCGATCGCCTGGCAGAGCAGAGCAGTTTCTCCAAGGTTGAGCTGTCTACCGCTATTCTTACCAGAGGCATTTTTATATAACGTGATTAACAACAGTGCCCTCTCCGAGAAGAGTCTCTCTAGCTGTACCCAAAGGTGCAATGTTTTAATACTGCTAGCTGTTTGCTATTCTCCTCTCTCTGTGCTTTGGGGCCACAGGGGCAGCCTGACCCAGGACAGAAGTTTTGAAGGACACTTGGAATAAACATGCTTGAGTCTGAGATGAGAAGGCCCTCTTCAATCCTAGAGGCCACTTTCAACAAGTACAAACAGCACATAGCCACCTTCATTCTATCCAAGGACACAGCTCCTGGGTACCAGTGCTCATAAAAGGAGCTGGCCATATCCTCCCCTTTGGGTCCCCGACACTGGCCTCTTCCCTAAAAAGCACCCCATGTGCCAGATGCTATGGCAGTTTTTCTACAAACAAATCTAGCCAAGTTGACGAAATTTCTAGTCATGTATCAAGATAAAAGCAATGCCTTGGTATCACACACACACACACTCACACATAAGTGCCACAATCCACCATTCCCACAATACATGCTACCAATGCAGCAGCATCATACAGTTTTGTGAAGTTCCTCAAGTCCTGCATAACCATTTACTAACACGTCTATATTCTGTTCCTGTCTGGAATGCCTACCTTTACCTCTCATGTCTAGAAATACCACTCCATCTTACAGATAATTCGAATATTCCACTCTGCTCAACATCACCATGCTCCCCTGACCTGGCTTGCTTTTCTGTTGCTATGATAAACACCATGACCCAAAGCAACCTAGGAAGGAAAGGGTTTATTTCATATTATACTTCTAGATAGCAGTCTTTAACAGGGAAAAGTTGGGGAGGGAACTCAATCTGGAGGCAGAAACTAAAACAAAAATCATGGAGAAATGATGTTTATTGGCTTGCTCTCTGGATCACTCAGCTCCCTTATAAAGCCCAAGTCTGCAAGTGTAGGGCAGGGATCTGCTACTAACGTTCCCCTTCCAAGTTCATCATGGATATCCTCTCCTCCCATCTCCTCTTGCCAAAAGTTGTATTGACTCTGATCTTAGAGAGCACCTCTCTTCTCAGAGAGGAAGCCACAAAGGAGAAATAATGGACAACCCATCTGCCTCTTGGGGTGGGGGAGCGTGATGGTTTGCTAATTATTCAAAAGCCCATCTCCAAGTCTCTATGCTCTTTGGAAGGGAATAAAGGGGAATGAAGCAATCACAATATGCATGAGCTCAATCAAAGGCTTTGTTTTCCAAGATAAAAATGCAAAGGTGTAGTTCATGATGCTTGAAAGCCAAAAATAAGAAGTAGTGACATTCGAGTTGGTCTTGATCACTCCTAGCTGATTTCTAAAATCACCCTACCACCCTACCATTATAATTTCTTGCTAATTACTACAAGCGATTTTATTAATATACTTTTCAGCCTCATTAACTATTACCTTGGGCCTAACATTAAAAATGATGAGGCTCAGTAATCTTAATGAGCATCAGAGTTGCACCGACCCCTGAAAAACCCCAACAACAGAGAACTAAATGCATAGCTGAGCTATTCTGTCCCCCAGGCATACAGAAAGGCAACTGCAGAAACAAAAAAGAAATGATACGTACAAGCCAAAATGAAACCTGACATGGAAACTCACAAGGTTGGCATGGCCTCCGCTGGGTCCTGTCAATTAAGGGGCAAGGGAAGTGAAAAGACATTTGAGTTCTCTCTCCTCCTCCTCCCCTTTCACCCTAGATGTAAACTCAACATCAATCAGCACATGGGAAGCCCATATGAAGTCTTTCCTGGGACTCTGACAGGCAGAGCTACAAGTGATTATGGACCAGGCAAGAGGCAAGGCAAACTGGAAGTGCGGTACTCATTGCACTAGCAAAGAGAAATCCATGGCTTTCCTGAAATGGTTGTGGAGACATGAAGGATGGGCAAGCAGGGAGCAAGGAAGATAAATTTTCTTTTTCTCTCCTCTCTAGCATGACCAGAATGGTCTACATTCCTCAAGAAGCAAGCTAGGCAAGACAGGGAGGCCAGCTTCCCAGTTCTCGGGGTAAATTATTTATCAGGAGCTGAATTTAGTGCTCTCGGGGCTAAACTGTCAAGCCCTCCTGTCTGGCAGCAGTTGTACTGTGTGGTCTCAGGGCTGCTTGTGTTTGCATTAGTTTCCAGGTTAGAAATGAATGGGCAACAAACAGTAAATGTGGGGTTGGACTAACAGGCCAGCCCAGATTTATGGAACCCACCTTCAGCCAAGATCCCAGAAAGACCGTTCCACTTGTCCAATGTCAGTAAACTTATCACAGTGTTAAGTGCAAAAATCTAATTTGTTCACTAATGTAAGGAAGAGAATGAGTTTTTAGAGGGATGGTGATTTATCTAGCTGTCACAGAAAGGTCCAAATCAAGAATGTGAAGTCATGGATAGCACCCATTACTACTGCCATCAAAGCCACCCAACAAGGAATCGTGATCTGATTTTCTTCTCCCATTGTATGGGGAGCTCAACTGGAGGGTTGTGGTTACCCACATAGAAGCAAATCCTTCCATTCCCATCCCACCAGCCTTAAGGATGCTAGCCAATCAAACTGGTGTGGAAATGAGAGCCTATGACCTTCTTCACATGATCCTTTCACCCCAGCCCCCAACACCCATCCCTCATCCTCCATCTCCCATCCCCCCTTTCCATCCCCCACCCCCATTCTCCCTTCACTCTTCCCTGTGAGATACTGCATGGAGAAAAATTCAAGACCCTAAAAGACCAGGGCCTGTATCTCCAAATCACCTTATAAAGCAAAGCCCTTCAAAGACAAGACCTGGTCACACACTCTATCGTTAAAACAAGGTATAAAATTTTATTATGTAAAGTTTCTATTTGAGAGGACCATCCATTACACCACCTGGCACTAACCTAAATAATACAAGCAATAATTCTAAAGTTGAAGGAAGACTCTCCTATATATTGAGCCCAAAGCAAAAGTGAGAGCCCACTTTGGGGGAAAGCAGTTGTCTAACACCACAAAAACATTTACAAATCAAATAAAAATAACAATTATCTACCAATTTGCAAACTTGCATATCAAACTCAGATTAATTGATGTAGGTCCCTAAGGAGGAAAGCTATTTTCGTAAAGGTTAACTTTGAAAACAAAATGAATACTTTCACAGAAGAATTTCTTGCTCCAGTGTCCTATTCGGGAGTCCTTTTATCTTAAAAGTGAAAGCAAATGAACTATTGATACATGGGAGAACTTTGATGAGCCACCAGGGCATTGCACAGAGGGAGCGAGGCAATCTCCAAGGCCTGCAGACGGTCTGGTTCCATTTACATAACATTCTTGAAATGGCATAATTACAGTTGTGGAGAACAGATCAGCCATTGCCCAGGGGTTAGAGACGGAGACCTGTGTGGTTGTTAAACAGTAACACAAGAGAACTTGGCGATGGGGTGGGTCAGCTCTGCCTCTTCCTGACTGTGAGGGAAATTATCTAAATGAATGCACATGACTAAACTTCACAGAAATAGTGACGCAAGGAGACGAAGGGGTACAAGGGAAAGGAAGAGAGAGGAGGGAAGAAAGGAGGGAGGTGGAAAAGAGAGAAAGGAAGGCGGGATGGATGGAAGGGAGGGGAGAGAAAAGAGAAAGGGGAAGGGACAGACGACGGGGAGGGGAAGGAGGGGAGAGGGAAGGGAAGGGAGAAAATACAATAAAATCAATCTGAGACTTACCCACCAACTATCGAATTTTGACAGTGAATTCTGACTACTCAAGATACTACTCTTAGGGGAAGCCAAGCAAAGGATTCAGAGAGCGATCTGCAAGGCTTCTGCAACCTCCTTTGCACTTGATAACTATTTCAGAATAAAGCACTGATTTTTGTGATTGTACTAGCAAAGTGCTGGATCATGTAGTAATGAGACAGCAAACATGCCTGCCATCTACCAACTGGCAACCTCTGTGGGAGACATCTAGGGAGAGTTTAGGAACTGCTAAAGAGGTCTCTTGAATAATTAGATGTGATTCTGTCCGCATCTCGGAGTTTCAGCAAGCAGACATCAGGGACCACACTTTGGTTGGTGGGTTCTCCCCTGCTTGCTCAATGCCTCACCAAATAGCTACTCCAGAGAAATATCCAGAAACTATGTGTTTAATGTACAAATTAATGAGACAAAAAGAGATCACTGTTCATGTTCTGCAGGTGGGGCAAAGCTACAAGAGACTTCTGGGTCCTGTCCTATCACACAGCGGAGACAGCCAGCGACCTTGCAAAACCATCAGAACTTCATGGCCCTGTGGCTCTGGGCGACGGAATTATCTGATATCCGCTTTATCTTTAAATAGCTAAAAATGTGAGACAGCTTTAAAGAACGGTGGGAATATAAGAGAGACTAAATGATAAAGAGAAGAGAGTGAGGAACACAAGAAAGGGGTGGGGCCAAAGAGAGGGGAGGGGGGAGATGAGAGATCAGGGAGGAAGGGGGAGGACCAGACTGAGCATAGTAGGGGGGGGGGGGCACTGACAAGAAAAAAAAAAGTTCTTCCCACCCTGGATAATGGTATAGAAAGAACTGGATTCCAGTTTCTGCCTGGCCGCACTTACCAGACCCAGGCCTCTGAAAAGGCCCTAATTGCTCCAAAATGGCATTAAGTAATAAATGTTTCATGTAAAACAACCAATCATCAATGAGACATAAATCAGAAATAACCAGAGGGAATTTGTTCCACATCTCACTACCCTCCAATTATCAAACTGATCAGTGGTTCTTTTTATCCTTTGAGAAGGGGCTGCATTTTTCAACCCAGAATAATACAATGTGCAACATGACACACCAAGATTAAAAAAATGGGCAAAGCATGTCTAGCCCCAAACCCAAATTTGAGTGACTCTGCAATGGTTTTGGAGCCTAAGCTGCACTGGACTTCACTGGTGCCCACCTGGGGTGGCCCAGGAACATAGGAGCATGGGCTTCAGGTTGCAGGGAGCTAACCCACAATGTGAGGAAATAGCAGGTGTGATGTGAAGTCCTGTGGCTGCCAATAGTTCTCTGAAACTGTTCCGTGGCCCAGCCCAGCCTGTGTTTTCTGAGCCTATGACTCCAAAGGCTTTTTAGTTTATCTGTGAATGGTCGAGGAGCAGGGTCGTCATTCCTCCACTGTCCTGGAGAACAGATCTGACTTCGGCTAAGATGCCTGATCCCTTCTAATGTGTACACCAAACAGTTCTCTGGCCACCTCCTCATTGTTTGTCTATTTATAATATAAACAGGCTGAGAATTTTCCAGATCTTTAGGTTCTGCGTAATAAAAAGAATTACAACTTTAAGTCACTCCTTTCCTTGTATATTTTTCTGTAAGAGGTCAGGAGTCAATCCCTACTTTCAAAACTTTGCTTTGAAATAGCGTCAGCTAAAATATCCAAAACACTTGAAAACTCAGTAAGTTTCTAGAAGAATTAGCCAGGCCCAGGCATGGTTGGGCACACCTAGAATCTCAGCTCTTACTTGGAAGGAGGCAATGAGAGAATCAAAGTGAATTAATATCAGTCATGTACTCTGACATGGGGGACGTAAACAGAAGTAGTGTCCAGTAACATTCTTCCCTCCATCAAAGATCTGGTCAGAATGGCATAAACCCTTGCCTTTCTACTGGGCTCTATGACTTGGGTGGTCTCTGGGCAGATGGAGGCTTTTTCTCTACAGCTCTCCTGTAGAGTCTACACCAGAACTGCCTTTCAAGACAGGCTCGATGCAATGCAAAATTTCTCTAGTATGTATCCCAGTGCTGGACAAGGAAGGACACCCCACAGCCATGGCCATCTTTTAAGAAGGGTGCTGAGGATGTAGACTCAGGTCCTCAGTTGCTGCATGTACAGCAAGCAGTCCCACCCACTGAGATAGCTCTGAAGTCTCAGCTCATTTAGTCTTTACAGTAAGTCCACAAGGAAATCTGGTTTTATTCTCCTTTTGTAAACAAATGGCCAAAGTGCAGAGGAGAAGTACCTGTGAATGTTCAGCCATAGATGGGACATCTATATTAAATCCAACCCTCACCTCTGGCTCCAAGGCTCAGAAAACATGGGAGAAAAAGATGCAGAAAGTTGGTATGAACCAAAGGCAAGGGAAGATTTCTGTGAAATAATGTCTTCTGAACATGACAGGGTCATTACACTAATGAGCTCATAGCTTCTCTATTGCCAGCATAAGACTTAGGCAAGACCAAACCAGTCAGCATTCCTCCATGGACAGAAAAGAGGTTCATGAGGCCCCAATCCTAGCTGAGGAGCTACTGGGAATCAATAGCGACTGTGGAGGAAGAGTGAGTTATCATCCATGATATGGCCATGGTTGGTTAGACAGGCCTCTGTGGATGGTAACTGGTACCGATGCTCACGTGGGCACACACTACCTGGGCTCAGTGGGAAAGAGTGGTGTACAGAAATGTAGTAATAGTAGTTGAAGGAGAAGAAGATGAGGAGGCTGTTGACTATGACATGAAGTTGGGAGCATAATGAGACCATTTAGGAGGTAATTGGAGGGGTGGGGAACAGGTGGGTACATATGATCTAAGTACGCTGATTTCGTGTATGAAATTATCAAAGAATAAATTTAAAACATTAAATATAAAATATTACATAATTCAATTTCCAAGAAGTACTAGAAAAGGTAAATCTATTTATTCATAGTGCACAAAAATCAGGTCATCGGTTGCCTAGGGAGGCAGTACTGCCAGGAGGCCCGAGGGCATAGGTGATGGAAATGTATTCTACTCTTTGATCAGGGGCATGGTTATGTGGATGTGTACTTCAGTCAGAGCTCAAAACTATATACTTGAGAAATGTCATTTCCTAAATATGACTAAACTTGATATATTTATGCAAAATCAAAGAAAATCCTTGAGTCAACCATCCTGGCTTGGAGTCTCACTGTGTCTCTTCCAAACTGGGAGGCTTCAGGCAGGCTCATGGACACATTAGAGCCTTGGTTTAGGGCTCTTCTCATGCTAGGAGATAATGTACACCACTCACTGGGAAAAGAAGCTGGCCTAAAATAAATAGTATTTTCTATTATTGTTGCTAATTGATAATAATGAGAAATAATCATCTAAATAAGAACTTCAATTCTCTGCCTCACTTTTCTGGAGAGATTGGGAACCCCTAAAGGCACCTCACCACAAGCTCCCTAAAACCCATGCAAGCTGTCCTGTGACCCGCAAACATTTTAATGTTTTACTAGAAGAGATTGTCCAAAATGAATACCAAACGTAGGCAGATTAAAGGGTTCATGTTTACATAAGAATATGGGTCATGCAGTCTCAGATTTAATTCAAACCTGAAAATTGCTGACAGTTACCATTTTCTTTCCAAGGAATCAGCTTTTCAGTCTAAGTAACTCCATGGGGAGTTTTTACTATATTGTTATCCAGGGTGCAATTTCTCTAATAAGGTCATTAAGAGTGGGAAAAAGAACTGTGGGCTCACTAATCCTTTTGTGTTCATTTTACCTGAGAGAGTCTTTCTCTGGGGATGAGACAATGGTCAGCAGGGCAAATTTCAAAGGCGTAGCAATCTAGTTTGGGGGATTTTGAAGACTAAAACCAGTGAGGTTCTTCTCATCTGAGTCACTGCCTTCCACATTTGGAAAATTGCTTTGCAGAAAACTGCTCGTTTCTATTTGGACTTACAAATAATTTCTCCTGAGAGAACCAAAGGTGAATTCTAGCTTCTAGATCCTCGCTAGAATTGAGATTCCGTGTGAGCTTCAGAAAACTGAACAATGAGAGTTCCTCAGATAGGAAATGACTGCAAAGGTCCAAGAAGCAAAGAACAAGAAATCACAGAGACCTATCAGCCTCCTGCCAGGAATTTCTTCTAACCACCTTCCACATAGGGAAAAACCTTGTCCCACATTTAGTCAGAGCGCCAACTCCCCCTGCTAAATGTAACCCTGGTTTCATCCCAATGTGTTCTCACCCTTAGGACAGATCAATTCAATGTCATGAACTCTCTCTTTCAGCAAAAAAAAAAAAAAAATTTCTTTGTGCTATTATTCTATAATGAGAGCTAGGAAATCGACAGCCTTCTAAAGCCTTATAGAAGAAGGCTCCAAGACGAGAAGCACAGCTGATTACCTGGGGTGAAGCGGCTGTTTCAGGAAGTTCGGAAAGTTCTCAGGCATTCAGCACAGGCCTGGATCCAGATAAAAGCAGTGGACCCATCTCAAGTGCAGACGTCTCAGTGATTAAAGCCAGCTCAAAGTCCCAGCTGCACTACTCTGGAAATAAACTTTGCTAATAGCAAAATAGTTCTGTTGAATAATATATAAACAACAATAATAGTAAAGCTACATGTATATGTATAGCTTTTCTTGGGACCCAAACATCATTTCTTTAGAAATGAGTCCTCTTAAATGGTGGGCTGCTACCTACTCATTGTTTTCTATTTAGGTTTCTTCTTCTCCTAGTCAAACAGTAGTCCATGCTTCCCAAAATCCCAGAGATATAAGAAGATATTATAATGGAATTAAGCATAGCTCATGCAAACCACTGACTCCTCCATTCTCTCTTTTCCTGTTCACAAACTGAATTCCATGGAACAAAAGAATGACGGGACCACAAGTTGGAAAAGCTTTAACATAGCCTTTACTCACACTGGATATGATGAAGGAAAGCAGTCTTCACGATATTAAGACAATAAAATATTGCAGTTGTTTGCTACAGAGTTAATCTGTTGTGGCTGAGGAGATAGCTTGCACAAAGAGCTGAATTTGATCTTCAGAACTCACATAAGAAGTCAAGTGTAACTGTGCATGCTTGCATTCCCAACACCCAGGAGGCCAGTGGGGCTCACGGGGAAGCCTGCCTCACCTAATTGGTAGAATTCAAGCTTTGAGAGATCCTGTCTCAGAAAACAATATGGATGACTCCTAAAGAATGATGCCTAAGGTTGTACTTGTCTAACACACACACAAACATGTCTTGATCAACACGCTCCTCTATATAGTCATTCCCTAAAAAGTTCCACAAGATGAATTAAAATTGAAGAGAAAAATATATAAACAATTTAGTCTAACTTATTTAATCAAAAGAAAGGAAAAGAGATTAAGTTAACCCTATCACAAGAAGCCTGAGAGTGGCTGTGTAATGCTCTGGACTCTCCATGACACTCTGATCCCCTGCTCCCAACACACATTGAGTTGAAGTAAGTTTTCTGGAAATTGAGAGCTGACAAGAGCTTGCTGGTCTTAAACAAGAAGCCTACATGTCCTAGGCCATCTCTGGGAATGCTTCCATTACCCTCCACTGCCTATCAGAAGGTTGTCAGTATGGGTCTGCCACTGTCTTCCAAAGGAAAAGTTAATGGGAAGAGTCAGGTTCCAGTGGACAGGAAAAGCCTTTGGCTGAGAATGCAAAGCTATTTCTAGACTCATTCACAGTTCTGGAAACCAGCTCACACTAATGTGGGCTCTCTGGCCTTCACATTTTCCCCTTCTTCTCTTCCAGGTGTGACTGTCCCTGTGGCTGAAGATGGTCCTTCTGTCCATAACCTAAACCGCCATGTTATCGGTTGGAGGCAGCTCCAAAGGAAAGCATCCCTTCTGCATCTCCACCCTAAGTATACAGTTGTACTTGTACTAGTCAGGATGACTTCTGGCTCAAGCACTCTCAATGTTCTTATGGCTTAAGACAATGAACGTTTTCTTAGCATGAACACGGTAATTTACCACATAGACTCAGCTCTAGTTCTTCAGAGTCTTCTAGAGGTAAATGAACAATATGAAAATGACGTGTTAGGGTTTGTAGTACAAACCTAATAGTGGTGTTTATATTTCACTTCTACATACATTTTCCTGGCCAAAACTCAGCACAATCTATATTTAACAACAAGAAGGTCTAGAAAAATACTTTCATTGGGGCTTAAA
The DNA here is from genome assembly GCA_033318265.1 of Phyllotis vaccarum. Taxonomy (NCBI): domain Eukaryota; kingdom Metazoa; phylum Chordata; class Mammalia; order Rodentia; family Cricetidae; genus Phyllotis; species Phyllotis vaccarum. Next base: position 189,502,449 of record JARWLC010000001.1, read on the forward strand.
GGGAATTAGTGGGTCCAAGTTCTTAGCACACAAGCCTGATGATCAGAGTTTGATGGAAAGAAAAAAACAACTCCCAAAAGTCCTTCCCTGACATCCACGAATATAGCACGACAAGCACAGGCCTGTACCCAGAACAAACACAGACATGCACATAGTAATAATAATAATAAATGTAATAATAAAAACTGTAAAAGAAGCATAAAATGAATTTGGGTGACTACATATGCACATGACGCAGAAGAATAAAAGGTATCCTCCATAAAGCAGTTAACTGGTCTGTAAGGATGATCCAAAGATCTGTTATTGGGAAAATAAAATCTCTCAGTAGTCTACATAGGAAAAACATTTCCTGAGTACACTGAATTGGGAAGATGTCCATCTTTACAGGGATGTGGAGGGTGGGACTGCATATAAGTCAAAAATAAGACATCTGAAAAGAGAGATATATGGGAAAGATAGACCAGGGAGAGGCTGCAGAACCCAAGAGCTCACAGTAGGGGACTATTCATCTGACGGATGGCCAGTCAGAGGTGTTCTGACAGACAGGAAAGCCAGGGCTGGAACACTTCTCCCTAACAATCACACCAAACTCCTGTGTCCCCACTGTCCATCTGCTGTATCTACAAAAGCTTAGGCCTTGGAGAAAACTGCTACTAAAGTAGTGTCTTTCCTCAAAGAAGAGCTGTCTGTGTAGCAGGTGCCTGTGTGAGGGACAAGGACAAAGAGTCTCATATCCCCACCACTGTCTCTGTCACCCAGATGGCTTCCTGCTCATGCAAGAAGGACTCAGTCAGTTTTCATCCATAAACTCCTGTTATTTGTCTCTGGAGATCATTCTGTCTCCTACAAGAGCACATCTCCTGGAGCTCTGCGAGGTACAGCTCTATGAGAAAGTATATTCTAGACAATGAACTTGTCTCTTTACCTCCCTTAAAGTGAGAAGGGCCCCAGAACGTCAGAAGTGTATGTAAAAGTTCCATCATACATCACTGGTAAGAATACCCTTAAGTTAGCTTATACCCTGAGAAGCCCTGGAAGTCCAAGTATGCCTAAAGCAAAGCACCAGACGTCTCCTCCCTGCTTCCCAGCCTTTGGAGCTGAGGTTAGAGTTTCCTCTCCAGAGTCAGATCTGGGTACTTAGCCTTCTATATTCCAATCAGACTTCAGTTCCCTCTTCCCTCCTCAGACTGACCCCTTTCCATCTTTCCAAACCAAAAGCCACCCCTACTCTGTTCCATCTGAATTGTGACACATGCAGAGTGGTGGCAGGTAGGGTGATACATGAGAAGGCAGAGACCCAGAGATCAAGATGGGCAATGGTAATTATGCTGTTCTTTAGGGGCCATCTGTAAGACTGGCAAATGAGCTCAGACTCATTGCCTCTTTTTGTTGCTTTGTTGGAACATAATAAAATGTTGCATGAATAAATGAGACTTGGGGATAGATCTCTGAGAAAGTTGGAGATATCAGAGAGAGTAAACACCACAGTCAGATCTTACCCAGCTGTCTACCAGCTTCCTCAGCCTGGCTTCCCTTGGCTTCCTCCTCCTCCTCTATGCCTGTCTTAAGCCTTAAATACTCTCTTGGTAAGTTAAGGCATGGCCCCGCCATTGCCTGCTTGGAAGCCTGGAATTCCTTCTATAATCTAAAATGAACTGGACTCAGTTGGGATTAAGGGTGTGGATCACCACTCCCAGGATACTCCCTGTTCTGGGATTAAAGGTGTGAATCACCACTCTGATTCTCTTAGACTGACTGTGGTTAGATCTCTGGAACTTCTGGAGCTTTTGTTAAATCCCCACATAGACTGTGGGTAGATTCCCTCTGAGTCTCCAAAACTTCTGAAGCTTTTATTGAATCCCCACAACAAAAAGCATGCTAATTGCTCACACCTTTTCTATGGCTTTTCTGGGAAACAGTGATGCAACTCTGTTCAGTTACACGGGTTTTTCAATGACCCACAAAGCCTGAAATATTTACTCTCTGACTTTATGCAGGAACATTTGCTGAGCTCTGTTCCACAGCAATAAATAGTCAGACTCCTTTCAAACGAATGTATGTACACATACAATCTCAGTAGAACTACTCACAATAGCTAAAAAGTAGAAACAGCCCAGTGTCCATCAAAGGATGAATAGACAAACTGTGATATATACATGGAAAGGAATACTATTTAGCAATAAAAATAAATGGAGCATTGATACATTCTGTGCCACAGATGAACCTTGAAAACATTATGCTAAGTGAAAGAAGCCAGACACAAAAGGTCACAGGCATATTATTCTATCTATGTGAAATATCCACAATAGGTAGACACAGCCAGGGTGCAAGGAGCAAGTGACTGCTTAATACGCACATGGTTCCCTTTTGGTGTAATGAAAATGTTTTAAAAGTGTGTACATGTGTCAGCTATACACATTGTGAATGTACAAGATGTCACTACGTTGATTGTTTGAAATGGTTATTTTATTTTTATGTGAATGTCACCTCAATAAAATGTTTTAAGCTCAAAGCATATAATCTTTTCTTCTTAAAGTAGCCATCTCCATGAATTTAAAAAGAGGAAACGGCATGCTCCAAGACTCACTTGCAGTCTACACTATTAACAGGGAGGTCCTCCATGAGCCTTGGTACCAAGATAAAAGAAATTAGGATGTAGGAGGGAAGTCAGCCAAGACTGGGACGGGTTGAGTAGGTATGTCTATGTTGTCACCATCACACAGAAATGCAGAGGCAGAGGCATAGCAGCTCTCTTGATGGAGATAGCGCTATCCCAGTTGGAGATGAAGAATTGGAGATAATATTAGAGAATCCCTATCACTACAGGGAACAGAGAAAAAGAGGAGATAGAAATAATGCCAAAGGTGTGGGCAGTGTGAGGAAGAAGCTAGATGAGAAGAGCCATGGAAAGGGAGTGGGTGACAGGAAAAGCCGGAAAGACCTGAAGAACGAGGAGGAAGAGGAGGAGGAGAGAACAGCAGGAGGAGGAGGGAGAGGAGGAGAGAGAACAGCAGGAGGAGGAGGGAGAGGAGGAGAGAGAACAGCAGGAGGAGGAGGGAGAGGAGGAGAGAGAAAAAAAGATACAGGAAGGGTAGAAAAAGATATGCAGTTGGCAGCAAATAAAAGTTACAAAGATCCTGAGGGGGTGGGGGAGATGAGAGAGGAGGGAAGAGATATATGAGAATGAGGAAGAAGAGGGAGAGGATAATGGGGGGAGGGAGGAAGAAACAGAAAAGGAGGAGTTGGTGGAGGTGGGTGAGAGATAGAAGAAAGAGGAGGGAGGGGGTGAATGAGCCCTGGGGTTGCAGGATGGCAGCAGAGCTCACACTTTGCTTCCTGGTTCTCTTTCTTTTCTTCTGAAGATTCTGGATAAGTGAAGCCATCCATAATAAAGCCACATACATGGATAAAAGACCAATGCTGACCAGGACACACAGACATATAGGACTCCAAAGATGTGAGTCCTGCTTTTCCCTGAGTTTGAAAAGTCAGCACAGGTAGCAACACACACATATGCACACACATATGCACACACACAGGCTAGGACCCAACCACGGCCCCTTTCAGATGCCACATTGACTATACTCCTTGAACATGCATGATTGACATTTTTAACCCTGGCACATCCATGTCTACCAGACCTTCAGTAGATATCAAACTAGACAATATACTTTGTAGTCAATGTGTTATGTCACCATCACCCAGAGTCTTCTGGCGTCCTCAGCTACTTACTGGACAGAGCAATAACCATGTCTATTTGTAGCAACAAATCCCCACATTAACTCAAGAATGATGACATTTGGAAGATAATAGCAAATTGATTCCTTAGAAACAGAATGAATTTTACCTGCCATTATTACCCTAAGTGGGAATTCAAAGAGGCTGTGATAAATAATATAACCATATTATATTTATTCACCCTTGATCTATCCTTTATAATATTAGCTAAAGAGGTAAGCACCATGGAGGAGGAAGAATTATTTCTGGCATGACAAGGTAGGGACTCTGCTGGGGAGGAGGGCAGTGCTTCACAAGAGACAGTGGAATGTCTTTTAGCAAAGGCAAGTTTGTAATGAGTATCAGGCTGACTTTTTAAATAAGAGTCACTCAGGTGTGAAATGGGCTCCCCCAGAAATGAGGTGGGAGTCCCTTAGCTTCTTGGAGGCCGTAATAATGGGTTAGTCATGTATGACAGCTTGCATAATGGTTACTCCAGTTTAGGAGGATTTGGACACCCTTCCTGTGATTTATACAATATCAATTGGGAAAGCATCTTATTTTGCCAGAAAGAAAGTGTTCTGGAGAACCAGATTCATTGTGGACTCCTGCAAGGAAAAATCCTAAGCTAACTTGCAATCTCCCATCCCCAGAATATATCCTGATGGAAAAACTCAAGATTTGTTTATATTCCCCAAAGACAAACAGGCAGCTTGAGCATCAAAGAGCTAAAGATGGGTCCACAGTCATCTCTTAATGAGTGCCAGGTTCTTTGTCAGATCTGATTACAACACTCCAAACCTAAGAGACACAGTAATGCTCTTCATAGTCCAAAATATCTTAACTAGGAGGGTGACTGTCCGCATCGACTAAAATTTCACATCTGCCTCTTCATCCAAAACCCCTCTACACAGCCACACCATTCACCTCTATTAAAGAGCACTGGAAAAGATGTGGAAAATACTTAAAGATGAGTTGGGAGAAAATTCAGTGTGGTTCATGGTACAGGTCCCCATGGGGTTAGCCTGCAGCTGGACAGAGCCAAAGCTGGGCCCTTGCTTAGTGTCTACCCTGCCCCACCCTGCATCTTTCTCCAGCTCTCTCCTTACAGGCATGTCCTTCTAACACTGTACCATGGCATCACTATAAAGTTCACACTCAAAAATCATGCTATTGAGTTACAAAACGCCCCTCCCCCCAATCTTAATGTTGTAAGAAGTCTTACAGTTACAGTTTTTCATTAAGACACATTTACAGCTATCCACAACTGTCCACTGATGCTGGATAGATGTGAGTGCGAGAGTGTGGTTTTCAAGGCTGCTCCTCATATTAAAAGCATCCTTTTCACTTGGGAGTTTTTGGAGTCCACAAATCTCACAGCCCAAACTCAGACTTTCTAGACCACAAATTCTGAAGGGTAGGCAGTGATGTGTGCTGCCAACAATACTCCAAACAATTCTCCTGACTCATGGAGTTTGAGGAGAAAACCTTACAATGTACCCTCAGTGAAAACCTTACATCTGGACCTCCACCTGAGCAGCAATCAGGTTCTGCTCCCACAGACCTGGATCCAAGATGCGAAAGTTTACACATGTATACACACACACACACACACACACACACACACACACACACACACACACAATCTGTTCTTAGTGAGGTATGCTATTGCATACCTGTAGATCAGCACTTAGGATCTCGTGTTCAAGGCCAGCTTGAGTCTGTCTTACAAGAGGAAGAAAAGGTGTAATTTAAAAGGATTCTGTGATTTTCCCACAATGCCCCTTGAAACATGTCTTTCCCAGTGTCACCTGTAAGAAGAACTACCCCATATAAATCATCACCACTGTCTGTTACATTGGCTTTATTGTTTTACATTACTTTTGTTTTTGTTTTGTGTTGTATCGTGGTTTTTAGATAGTCTCCTCACTATGTAGCATGGTTAGCCTGAATCCTGCCTTTTAAAGGATGTTGCAGTTGAATTCACAGAGATGCACCTGTCTCTGCCTCCCAAGTGCTTGCAGGACAGGTGAGGACAATCCCACACATCTAGCTGCAGCATTTGCTTTACATCATATCTGCATCCCTGCCTGGCCTGTATGGACCAGTTCAGGCACACAACCCAGCTGTTAAGACGATGAGCCCCTGCAAATGACAACGGCCTTCTTCATCTCTGTGTACAGAGCTGGCGGTCACTGGGTCTTTAATTGGACTAAAGAGAGTCAACCCTTTCTTTTAAATAGACTCAGAAGTGAAATTCACACCATTGGGAGCCTAAGACACAACCCTTACAACACATTAATGTAATGACATGGTAAAAGTTATGGTGATGCACTGGCTATAATTATGCAAGGAAGAAATATGCGGCAGAAATTGGTTACTGATCCACCTGATCACCACCCTAGGCCTGGAAGCCTGCCGATTAATAACATTCAATTTTATACCAGTCCCTATAACAGCAAGTACTATCTCCAGTCACTTAATACCGAATTCTTCAAAGTGGGTTTGCAGGCCTGACACTTGGTTAACGTTCTTGCCTCATCTTCTCCGCCTAGGGAAGTTTGTTTGTTTGTTTGTTGTTTTGGGGTTTTTTTTGTTTTTTAAGGATCAAGCTGAGTGTGAACTAAAACAAACACTAAATAAAACTGGGTGGCAAACCTGAGGCGCTGGGGGAAAGCGAAGTCATTTCTAACCCACCATTAACTGGCGGCTCTCAAATTACCCATGTAGAAAATTGCCCAAACTTTTCTACCCAAACTGCATTTGTTTCTGATTCTAAACTGAGTTCCGTTCCTAATTTTTCTCCCTCTCTCCAGAGTTTCTATCTTTAGGAAATATGGAGCCCAAGTTCTATAATTTGCACTTCATTTGAACGCTAATGAAAAGAAATGCTCCCTTCCCCTACAAACTATTTCCTCAGTCAATTAAACAAATCCTCTAAGTGGAGTGTGTGAAGTGATTTGTGTCCAGGAACTTCATTAGTACTTCATTCTGGAATTTGTAATTTCTTAAGCCCACATCCTTTGAAGGCTCCACCAAGCACATGCGCAAAAAAAAAGGAGGGGCAGGCCAGGTGTGGTCCCTCGACATCAGATCAAGCAGAAGCAGATCTGAAAAAGTCAAGAGGAATTTCAGGAACCATCTGTGTGTTCTAAAAGCCTTCCAGGGAACCTTCTGGCTGCCAACTGATGCTCTCCCTTCAGGTCCACAGAAAGAACAGGAACAAATATTAGACGCTTGCTTTCCAACTTAATAGTTGTCATATTACATTGTGGATTCTGGGAATGAAAAACAAAATAAAGAAGAAAATGAAAGCCAATACTTAGAGACAACGGCCTTTATTTCAATATTTTTTCAACATTGAAAATCCACGGATGAAAGTAAGGTAGACCACATTTGATGTACGCTTCTCTTGCTTTACTGTAATGTTTTTCCACATTTTCAGAACTGCTACCATGCATCTGTCTCTTATTGTGACATCTTGACAAGAGTGCCTTCTGGATCTTTCTGCATTGGAAAAGTGGGCAGGAAAATGAGGTAATAGCTTATTCTTTTAAGTGCATGTGTGTGGTGCAGGTGTACAAACATACAATGTTTCTGTGGCTTAGCAGTTTTACAAAGGCATAGTAATTAATGGCAAAAATGTGTAAAGTGTTCTTCAAGAATGCAGATAACGGATATGTTGAGCAACTTCATAATAAATAGAGCTATAACTGACTTAAGCAAGCCTTTTAATAAAACCTGCTAGCACATTTATTACTCAATATTCCACTGCTAAATAAAAGCTAAATGAAACAAAATGGTATAACCTTTGCTAATGACCATATGTTCTTCCATGGTAGAAGTGGTTTTCCTATGGTTTGGCTCTCTAACAAGATGAATCTTCAAAGGCAGGAAAATGAAGCTGGTCTACCACATGGCAGCCTATGTTGGACTTCCAAGCCCTTCTATGTCCATCATTCGACTATACTCTGCAGGAAGGCAGTATGACATGAACACTTATTATTCATGCAGTTCTTGTCAGAGCTTCATGGTGCTTGCTCCTCCCCTCATCCACAGAAGCTGTGACTTGCTCAGAGTGGTGTACACTGTCCCAACCCAGAGCCCTGACCCCACCCTAACATCAGTCACCTCTCTCCTCCCACAGGACCTTAAAAAGAAAAAAGAAAAAACTTTCTAGAATATAGAGTCTCCATTTTCAAAGAAAGAATCCTGAATAGATTTTATTTCTGTTTCTTATTTATTTATTTATTTATTTATTTATTTATTTATTTATTTATTTATTTATTTATTTATTTATTTATTTATTTATTTATTATTTGGGAAAGGGTGTTATATATCCTGGGTGATCTTGAACTCACTATGGTTGAAGGTGATCTTGATCATCTTATTTTTCTGCCTTCCCTTCCTAACGTGTTGTGATAACATGCATGAGCCACTGTTCTCAATTTATATGGTTCTGAACTCTCAAACCCAGAGCTTTCTGTACACAAGGCAAGTCCTTTACCAACTAAGATACTTCTAACGGGGGCTTACAGGTTCCAGATTCTGTATAAGCAAGTGGCTAAGTGATTCCTAAGTCAGGTTTCAGGCTGGCAGAGCCACTAGGAAATAGAAGAGCAGAATTCTTCCTTATGAAATTCCCACAATTTTGAGGAAATATACCTATATTTTACAGGTTCTCTCTGCACAACCAAAGCCTTCAGAAACGGGGCTGATGTTCTGACTCCAGCTTTGAAAGCACACAGCCAAACTCTGCCCAATCCCAGAACCTTCTCATGGACTCATCCCTAGCACGGGGCCTCTGGGGAGATCCATGCATGGATGCAGAAAATAAACAGCCAGCCCCTAATGAACAGTGTTTTGCTTTCCTCCAGGCCACTGTCCTGTTTTTTTGGTTTCTTGTTTTTTTAGCACCAAGAAGTGGGGATGTATCAGCAACAGACCACTGCCTAATTAAAAGAAAGTTATAAGAACTATCGCCCTCTTGGGATTTCTCATCAAAGTACAAACGTCTCTAAGCTGAAAAACACACATACTTTAGAAGGTACTATGGGATTGCATCGCTTTGAGTGCCTGTGGGCTTTTCTATCTTATTCCATCTATCCAGCAGCTCAAAGAGGTCTCTCCAGCAGAGACAGACCCAGACGTCTGAAGCTCAGCAGAAGGCTGCAGGCAGCACACACTACCAAAGCAGCATGATGGTCACACTTCCTACTGTGATTCATTATGCAGGCAGGCTATGCTCTGATAAGCATGCCTCAGCTTCTGTCCCACAGGTTGCTGCATCTCCAGAAGGAAGCTTTGAATCCTGCATGAGGCACCCTAGCAACCTCCCAAGTGAAATGCGTTGCCCAACTGGGCACTGTTCTTAGTTAACATCAAGTCCTACATTTAGAAGTAAGCAGAGAACAAATACCCCCTACTTGGGCCATTTTCTTGATTAAATCCCCAGTCCCATCGTAGGCTAAATCTGTGTGGACCATGGGAAGAACTAATAATCAACAAAATCTGAAATGAAAAGCACGTTGTAAAGTGTGGGAAAGAAATTAATATGCAAAGACTTAACTGCTAACAGAACAGGTGTGCACACAATTCTGCAAGCCTTTACATAAAAACGTCAATAGGATCTTTGTGTTCCCTTTCAAAACAAGAAATGCCAGTTCCCAGGTCTCAAGGGGTTGAAACCTCTTTTTCACTGCCCAAAACTCCATAAATTGTTTTAGAGAGTTAAAGAGCTTTGAACTGAGGTTTATTATAGCTTAGCCTGTTCAAAATATACATACCTATCGGGTCCCTTTTTCTCATCTTTGCATGTATGTGTGTGATATATACATACGTATGTGCCATGTGTGTAAATGTGGGTACATGCATGCCGTGGCACACATGTAAAAGTCAGAGAACAACCCCATGTCTTGATCCTTCCTTTCTACCTTGTTTGAGACAGTTGTCTCATTTGCCACTAAGTAAGATAAGCTAGTGTGATAGGCTAGTGTGATAGGCTAGTGTGATAGGCTAGCTGGCACTTGAGTGTCTAGGGACCCTCATTCCTTCACCTCTGGAGGGATGCCTGTTATTGACACTGTGGCTTCCAGGTTTTACATAGGCTGTAGGGATCTTGGGTTCTCATATTCACATAGGAAGTGCTTCCCCCACTAAAACACCTCCTTAGCCCTCTGTGATGGGTCTTCAATCTCCTGTTTAAAAGTATTTCTTCATCTGTGATCAGGCAATGAGAGTAATTGTTCTTCATTTCATTGACAAGCTAACAATGACCACATATAAGCAAAGCCTTCCCCTTTTGGGGTAGGCACATGCAGCCTTTTAGCTCTATGCATATCTGCCTTTTTCTTCCTACTTCCTAGTGATTCTGAGAGTCCAGCATTAAGATTCCTGGAGCCTAACATTAAGTTCTATGATCCAGATTCTGTGAGACAAAAATAAAATGTTCACATTTGATAGCATCGACAAGTAGAATACGCATATGTTTAATAAGATTTGATCTTTTTATCTTCATTTTAAATGTAAGCCAAACTCTGTTCAAAAAGGATAACTCTAAATTCGTGATTTTACTTTCGTGTGATCTGAAGCTGACCTCTCACCATGAGCGTGTGGCCCTTGATTGCACAAAAAAAATAAATACAATTCTTATAAGAGCATTACCAATTCTTCAAAGGAAAAATATCTCAAGAAAGAACCAAAAAGGGCACAGTCTAAAGACAGAATTCCAAGGGGGTGCAGCAACCAAAAACAAAAAAGTGATCAAAATTGGAAGCACCAGATACCACCATCCAGTAGATCCCTGCCTTTACTGCATCCTGGTGCCACCATTCAACTAGTCACCCAAGATTAAGGTGACCGGTTAATCCTCTCAGGTCCCACGAATAAGAAAGCATCCAGCCTCTACACAAGTCTCTGGAATAGTGATTCCCAACCTTCCTAAGGCTGCGACCCTTCAGGACAGTTCCTCACATTGTGCTGCTCTCCAACCACAAAATTATTTTTGTTGCTACTTAATAATTCTAACCTAGCTACTTTTGCAAATTGCACTATAAATACCTGTGTTTTCCAATGGTCTTAGGTGACCCCTGTGAAAGGGTTGTTCAACTCCAAAAGGACTGAGACCAACAGATTGAGAAGCACTCTGGAATGTGATTTTTCCCCCTCTCATGCCTTGCCTTACCTTTACTGAGCTTCGGCCTTTGCTCAGCTGGACTTCTAGGCAGCTTCTTAATAGGACTGATTCACAGAGCACAGTCCCGAATCACAGATGGTATTGTGCCTACTCTCCCGTGGAAAGCACGGGCTGGACCTACACAGCCAAAGGAGGAGATTCAGAGCACAGGGCATGGCTGTGATGGCTGGAGTGCTCTGGCCCTTGATAATCTCTAGACTGGAACTCTACTCAATTCATAGCAGAACTCAGCAAGGCTTGATGAATAAACTCACCCTGGTGATGAAGAAGTATAAGATCGAGGCAACCTCAAAGTTCATCACAACAAAATATACTTTATCTAAGGCTACACAAGGGCTTCGTGTATACTCATAGCCCCAGTCTTGGCAACAGCAGTAACGCAGATCTTATGCAACTTACTTGCCAAACAAGAGAAAGGTTTCGGAGTTCAAGTGATGATGTGTGAAACTGAACCCAGGCATAAACGGCCACATCAAACCCTTCACGCACATAGTCATTGTCAATAGGAGGAGCCTAGGAGACCCGGAGGATGAAGAGGTGAGTGAAAAACTCATGACAGACGCCAACCATGCACTGTTCATGACACCCACTTCCCCTATCGCCACCATGAAAACTGTAAGAGGGCCTTTGGCTGAAGCTGTGATGTCAGCTTGAGAGGGTTCAGAGGACATGAGAAAATATGGCACGGCTAATCCCTTACACGGAATCTAAAAGATACTGATCCAGTGACTGCTCCCAATCACGCCTGGACCCACACAGAGTGAAAGGATACCCAGAAACCTATTTGTTGAGGACATGTAGCCACTGACTATTCTCATCTCCTTTTGGAATTGGAACTGCACAATCTATAAAAGTGACAGCCTACAAAGCAAAAGGACCCGTTGCTATAACTACCACCCCATCACAGCCCCACCACTTGATCTAATGGATGCCCACTCCACCTTCCTACCTCAGATAAGGTATCACCTCTTCAGGAACACCATCCCCTACTGCATGCTCCTAGTATGCTCCACTTCCAGTCTCTGAAGACCACTGTAATGTGTGTGTGTGTGTGTAATTATTTAATGTCTCTGTTTCTAACTTGGCTGCAAGCCTCATCATAGCAGGGGCTGCATCTACTGCTCTGCATAGTGTCTGGCACGCAGTAAAAGGTCAATAAACTTTTGTTGAACAATTGAGGAAATAAACCATAATTTTCCTCTTCGCAGTCATTATATTTGTTGCTAGGAAGTAAGAAGCCCCAACATGTGATTTTGGCAACACTGCCATAGGAACAGGGTGAGAGAGCCAGTCTCCTTGACACCGACCCCTCGGAAAACGAGAGTAAATGAGTTTCTGAGTCTATAAAGACAAGAAATTGTGTGAGATATGGGTCACTCCCTCGGGCCAGACTTGGACACCTAGACAGGCTGATGCCCCTTTTTTCTTATAACTCTAGCAAGCAGCGAACTGCATCCAGTGATGTTTGCTGTATCGCATGCACAAATTTGGAAAAGGGTTCCTGTTTTCACAATCATTCGCTGTCTTAAATCAAATAACAAATACAAGGTGGCGAGGAGGGATGGCAAACAACAAATGCCATGTGGAATGGTACAGAAATCTAACTCAAACAAACCTTTTTCCACTTAGGAATGATAAACACTGCATATCAGGACAGTGTAAACCATGAGCAGGCAGCTCCTTTAAAAATATAACCATCAATCTGTTGTTAAGCCCACAGCCAGCTGCAGTATTAATCACACTCTTCTGGCAAGAGAATCCATTTCCCAATAAAGTTTGAGTGGCAGGAAAAGGCAGAGCCAAGCACCGGGAGATAAACTCGGCTTGCAAGTGATGTAAGGAAAGCTGCTCTTCTGGCCGGCCGCTCCCTCACCATCCTGCTGCTCACACCAGACACATAAATACACACGCCACTCTGCTCCCCCCACATCTATCACTGCAGAGTGCTCTGCAGCTCTGTTCTAGGACCATTTGTCACTATGTGTCATTTTTGTACATTTGAACACAGACTGCCCTTAAAAATTAAGAGTCCTTTCCTAAGCACAGCCACCTTCCATGGTTTCTCACAGTCTCTCTCCTCCCATTCCCTTCCTCCCCCACATCTTGCCCCCTTCTAAAACCTCCCTCTTTCTTCTCTATCTCTTTCTCTCTCCCTCCCTCCCCTCTCTGCTTATCCCTTCCTCTCCTTTTTCTCTCAGGCTCTCTATAACTGTTATTCCTCTGTCTCTGCCCTGTCTCTCTGCACTAATATAGAGCCAATCACACTAAGTAACATCCTGTTGTTCTGCCGGCCTCATGCCAGTTCTCAGAATGTCATACTCGAGCTATGGGTGTTAGGACAAATCTGCAGCTTTTATCTCTACTATTTCTTTACCTAAGTACCTGTTAATGGGAATCTTTCCTGAATAGAATTGTTAGAATCTTCTTGACCAATATCATTGGGAAATGTTTACGGTGTCATTGTACCTATATTAAATTTGTTCAAGAGTTTTGAATTCATTACACTATGGATCTTTTTTCTATCTATAAACATGGTATAACTCTCCACATCCATGGACCTTCATTCCCTTTAGCATTTCTTTAGGGAAATTGTATGCAATTTTTGGTTAATTCAAATCCTATAGACATCAGAATGGTTGATGCTATTAGTAACATCTAATACATTTTCTTAATTTATTATTGTGAGACAGAGGGAAACTACTGGCTTCCATGTTTATATTATCTGACATACTTCTTCAACTTGCTGGTGTTAAAAATAGGTCTGATTTTTTTTTCACTTAAAATTTTCAGATTCATATAACTTTCTATATGTTTGTTTTATTGCATAAAAGCAAAGTAAGTGTGTGTGTATGTGTGTGTAAATGCTTTGGGGCTATGCAACATATATATATTACTAAATATAAATATATATATTACTAGAAATCATGATTATTGTTATTTCTTGACAATCTAAGAAGAGAATGCTTCTATAATACACATTCTTGGGGAGAAATGGTTTATTGTATCTTACAGATTAGAGTTCATCATAAAGGGAAGCCAGGGCAGGAACTCAAAGTGGGAGCCTGGAGGCAGGAACTGAAGCAGAGGCCATGGGAAAGTAACTGACTTTCTCCTCTTGGCTTGCTCAGCCTGCTTTTTTATACCTTCCAGGACTAGCTGTCCATAGTTGGCTTAGCCCCCAACACCAACCATTAATCAAGAACTTTCCCCCACAGACTTTCCTAGAGAACATTCTGGTGAGGACATTTTTTCAATTGAGGTTCCTCTTCCCAGAAGACCCTAGCTTGTGTCAGGTTGACAAAAACAAACAAACAGCACGATGACCTTGAATATCTGATGCCCGTACCTCTGCCTGTTAAGTGCTAGGATTGCGGGAGACCATCACCATGCCAGGCTAGTGGATTTCATTGCACTGAATTAAAGAATACAGTCTGAATCGGATCGATGTTTAGAGATCAGAGACTGACTTTCGAGCCTCTCAATCTCTCTTTACAAAAGTTTTACATGCGTTCATGTTCCTGAATGCTTCTTTAATATCTGTTCGTTTACTTATGGGAAGGGGCATATGCCACAGTGAGCATGCAGAGGCCAAAGGCAAGTTGGTTATCTCCTTCTACCACGTGAATCACTGATCAAACTCAAGTCCTTAGATTTAGAAGCAAGCACCCTTAGCCAGCTCATCCAAATCTTTTTGTTTACCTTTGATTGCCTGATATGTTTCCAAAAGGGTATATTGAAATCTCTATCTGAAATGGTAGATGGTCTATTTATTACTATAATTCTTACAATTACGCCTCTATGTAGGTTTCACTGTATTTGGTTGTATTTTCTCATGACTATAATATCTTCTCGGAATATCATGCAATTGTGGCATTTCCAGAATAAATCACCTCTATTCTTCTTTGGCTTAACTTCACTTCCATATGATATTGAAATTGCTAGACTTATATTATTGTAGTTATTTTCCTAGAATGCCACTTTTAGCCCTTTATTTTTAATCGTGTTCTATTCTTTGTATTTATGTGTCTCCCATAAAATCAACTGGAAGATTGGCTGGATCTTTTTGTAAACCAATTCCAAAGTACCTGTGTCTTAATCAGTGAGATTAACCCACTCACCCTGTAATCACTGATATCACAGATTTTATTTCCTCATTTTATTTTAAGTTCCCTGCTCACCATACTTTTATCTTTTTACATTTCTTCTCTTACTGAATAGACTATGTTTTTAGTTTTTATTCATGATGCATTTTTGAAAGATTCACATTCTATATTATGATTTTCATGGTTGCTCCTGACTTAAGTGAGGTCCACCCTAACACTTGGTTTTTGACATAGTAGATAAAGAATAGCCATAGTGATGTGACCCCTGATGCTAAGAAACAACACACGGGCACTTCCCTTGTCCTGTGATTGTGTTCATATTCTTGATCTTGTACATAGGCACTGACTAGAAATTAAATTCCAGTTATGACCCATCCTGACATCTCCAAGACCCTGAGGAGGGGCAGCGCCCACACCATGCCTTGTTTAACGCCCTGATCAGAACAGGAATTCTCCTCCTCACCCATTGTCAGGTTGTATTGTTGCTGTTCGGTACTGTCCATTTGGGGGATCAGTGTTTTTCCACAGGAGGGAGTTCATGCCTGAAATTGTAAACCTGGCCAAAGCCGATTGTAATCAGAACTTTCTCTGTGACACCTGGCTGATCCTGCAGCCACTTAGTCCCAAAGAAACACACAGAAGCTTATATTAATCACGAGATGTTTGGCCTATGAATCATGCTTATTACTTGCTAACTCTTACTCTTAAACAAACCAATGGTTCTTACCCATGTTTAGCCACATGGGTTGGTGTCTTTGCTCAGTGCAGCATTATCATCTTCCTCCCTTTCCCTCTGAAAGGCATCTCTTCTTTGCTCTTCTACTTCCCAGAATTTTTCTACTCTGCTAGCCCCGCCTATACTTTCTACTGGCCAATCAGTGCTTTATTAAACCAATACGATCAACAGAACTTTACAGTGTACAAGAGTAATATCCTACAGCAGTTCATGACTCATATAGACCCCGGGAAGGAGAGAACCCATTACTGTTGCTTTGCTAAATAAACAGAGCATCAAACTGCTTTCTAAATATTTACGCTTATTCACATGGATTGGTGGTGCCATCAATTTGGTCACGGAAGTTTCTTTCTATCTTGGAAAATAGTTAATGCAGAGACCACAAGTGGTCAAAGTACTGAAAACAAGTAACTACTGAGTTCTCCAGCCTTAATGGAGCATGAACATCAATTCCCCCCAAGGCTCTGGTAACACCTCAGTAGAAGGCACAGAAAGCAGGCAGGAGCGGGCAATGTGTGCTGTGAAATGCTGTCTCCTGGACATGTTATGGGCACTGTGCTCATGAACTCACTATGGTAACCTGCACAAAAATCAAGCCAATAAGATCAGTCAACATTTCAGCAGGCAACACTGGACTCATGGACTCAGTAGGTCACAAGAAAAATGAAGAGGTCATCAAGACGGGCAGGGGACATAGAGAGGGTGGGAGAAGGTGGGAGTAGATATGAGCAAGAGATACTGTAGACAGGTATGAAACGACTTACGAACAAGCAAAATATAGCTTTTAAAGATCGAAAATAAACTGTCTGCATTGACCAATTGATTCACCGAGTACTGTGAAGGTACAGAAACACTGCAACTTCAGAAAGTTACTACCTCATCCTGGGCTAGCTATAGTCCTCCAGAACAGCCACTCATTGTCCACCTCTGTGTTAAAACTAATGTCCTATGATATTGTCCACCTATATGTCAAAACTAATGTCCGATGTCTAATAGATTAAAAAAAAAAAAACCCCTTTTGGAATCTGTTAACCTAGCAGACCACTAACTTCCAATAACCCAAAAGCAAAGATTGCCATCAGATAGCATTTGGGGCCAATAGTCATCTTTCCCAACATTCTATAACTGTCACCCTGATGCACTCACTCATGCATTTTAAACTTGCTTTTATTTTTTTCCTTTCTGTGTTCTGTAAAGCTATAAAACTTCACGAAACTGCTTCCGTGCTGGAACATGGAATTAGGGGTAATCTAAATCTGTGTTTCCAGGCCATGTTCACTTAGTGACTCCAGAATAAACTCTCTTATTACTTTTAAAAATGAAATAATAAATCATATTTATATGATCACTTATGTTGATAATGTCATTGAATTATAACTGATATGTCATGAAATTCATCTACTTTAAATGAGCAAGTTGGTGACTGTTGTATTGCACGAATAAATGAAACTCAGGGATATATCTCTGAGAAAGTTGGAGATATTAGAGAGAGCAAACACCACAGTCAGATCTTATCCAGCTGTCTTCCAGCTTCCTCACCCTGGCTTCTCCTGGCTTCTTCTCACTTTTGTCCTTCTATGTCTGCCTTAAATACTCTCTTCCTAAGTTAAGGAGTGGCCCCACCACTGCCTGCCTGAGAGCCTGGAACTCCTTCTGTAAACTAAAATGACCTCAAACTCAGTTTGGAGTAAGGGCGTAGGTCACCACTTCCAGGATACTCCCTGTGCTAGGATTAAAGTTATGAATCACCACTTTCTGATCCTCCTAGACTGACTACGGTTAGATCCCTCTTATATCTCTGAAACTTTTGGAGCTTTTATTAAATCCCCACACTGTTGTGTTTACAGAGCGCCCAACTGACATCATCCCCAAAAGGCACTATCCTTATACCCAATTTGCAGTCAGCATTCATTCCCACCTCCAGCACTAGCCTTATTTACTTTCTGTGTCTGTCTGGATATTTCTGAAAGTTTAATATGCAGAAAACTTCTGTATTCTTAGCCCATGGTGAGTCCTGAGGCTTGCCACATTGTTGCATGGGTCAGCATTGGGCACTCTGCCTCATCTACTTCTCAGCAGATAAAAGTTCATGACTCCCAATGGATGTAGATGCTACTTTGTATTAGAAAGTTGCCTGGGAGCAGCATGGCCTAGTACTCTGGCACTCTTGATACTTTTCCAAGAAATCTCCAGACTAATTTTTAACATGAGTATACATTGTACATACTCAACAGGCATGCACACATACAGTCCCAGTGTCTCTACATCCTTGCCAATACTTATGATATCATTCACTCTCATTGATATATTAATTCTAATGACTGCATTTATTATTTATATAATTAGAAGCTAGACACATAGATGAGTATATGAAACATGCATGTTCTATGCTCTTACAGGGGCAAAGCAAAAAAATTACTAGAAGAAAATCAAAATGATAGATATGGCAATTGGATAAAAGGATTATGTGAATCTCTTCTTTCTCCATTTCTGTATCTTCCTTTTACACAAGAAACTGGTGTTTACTTTTATAACAGAAGTAAATTAACTTTAATAACTTAACAAGATAAAATAAGGTATTTTGCAGCTAATACAAAGCTTATTTTATCCTCCTCAATATTTCCCCATACTGACAATTATGGAAAGTTTCCCTTCAGCCAACAATCTGACTCACAGGGTAGCTGTTGTTATTAATTAGGCTCCAGGGAAAAAGCATGCAGCTTCCAGAGCTCTTTCAAAGCAGGTAGGAGGCCAGGGAGGACGGCCATTGTCGCCATCCACCCAGGCAGTTCAAGAACCTCCACAGGTCACAGGCCTCCCGAGCTAATCCAGGCATTTTCTACTCTGTGCCTGGCTCTCACACCAAGCTTCACAAGGTATAGAGGATTCACTTAGTTCTGTTTGCCTGGAAATAACAAAGGTTACCTTCCCATGTGTAATTATAACCATTACTTAATATATACACTGGGAATCTCTCTCTGAGACATATTCACCTATGTCTAGCTGAGCATCAGGGATGCATATGATGCCTTGCTGTGCCTTTTGAGTTTATAATTTAAGAATAAACAGTGTACCCAAGGTACAAATGGCTGAGGATCTTAGGTAACAGATACTTCACAGAGGCGGTGGCAGTTCCAGAAGAGTTTTTCCTTCTGTCTATGTAAGAGAAGAAAGATGCTTCCAGGAAAGTCTGCTCTGCAGTTAGGAATCAGTTGAGTTAAAAAAAAAAAAAAAAAGAAAAAGAAAAAAAAAAAAAAAGCTGTGTATCAGAAATTACACGAAGGCTCTGAGCAAGGATGGGGGGGGGAGTTCCCTTCAAATGCTTCCCCCTATTCTTCAAGGTTACTATTAAATATCTTTCTCCTTTTACACTCCACACAAAGGCCAGAGATTGGGTTGTAACAGGTATCTTGGCCAAACACTAGACCAAATGCAACCAGCCATGTTTCCTAACCCACCTCATCTAAAACAAAAACAACCTAATACATCCCGACCCAAATTACCTGTATCCTGTACTGTAATGTCTGTTGCATTTGTAAACCCCAAGACCCACTCTAGACTCATCACATTTTGCAAAAGAGGTACTTAACTGAACTCACAGCCACCGTCTCATGCTAAAGACTACCTTGCTGAATTATTTCAGAAATGGCTTAGGCATCAGGAGCCAAAGCAAAATCTTTGACTAGAGGGGACTATGTTTTATGGCCTGATGAATAATTTTCAACCATAATGAGTTATCTGTGCCACCAAGCGTGAATTACTAATTTCCAAAAGACCCCAAAATTAATAAAGCACATTCAACCTTAAAAACCATTCTGAACATAATCTTCCTTTGAGGATTCAGAAATGCCTGAAAACACTTTAAATTTGTGAATAAAAACTACGAGTCTAGGTTGTCACAGCTACACAAAGTGATTCAATAAAACCCACAGGCTTAGAGCTCACTAATCCTACTGTTCTAAGCAGAAAGAGCAGCTCTCCTAGTAGTAAATGGAGGTAAATGCCACCAGCACTGGGCATAAAAGATATGCCATTCATGAATGTCACTGGTTTTATTTTTGCTGTATTTCAGGTTTAACGAATATAGACAAATTCACTCCTCCTTCTAGGCATTTTGACCAAGGAGTGCGGTCAAGAGAGACCCTTCACTATCAGGATATAAAATACTTCTAGGATTCCTCCAGATCCCCCATACTCCTTTATGGACTCAGTTTCTTCCCTGGAAATTTTATCCTTATGGTTTTTGCTTCCCACATAATTTTGTGGAGCCAGACAATGATGCTTCAGAGACTATCTCTTTCACTTAATCTTTTGGTCAGCCATGTTGCTTCACAAACTTTATCTGTGAATGAATGCAGAGCTTGGGCATCCTAGTGGCGGCCTCACAGCAGGTTGTTCATCATTGCACGTTCTCTTCTCGGGTCCTCTGAGCCACCCGATACCTTCCTATATCAAAGAAGGGACAAATCTTCATCTTTGGAGAGATGAGTGATCTTTGTAAAGAACAAAGCTCTTATCTGCAGCATGAGGTCCAGGGCACTTTGCACAGTGAAGGGTTCTTAGTAGGAACACAAGGCCAGCTTAACTGAACATGATCGAGAATCAACTTGGGAAATGCCATTTTCATTTAAGTACTAAATCGCACTAAGCAAAGGTCTCAAAAGCAGACAGTGAAGATGACCTTGTGCCTTGAGGTACATTTTGGCTCTAGATAGATTTACAAGGACAGAGACTTACAAAATTGCTCTCATGGAGGCAGCTGTTTTCCTGGCTGAGTGGTCGGGAGTCGCTCTACAAGAAAATAGCACCTTTCAGATTCTTGTACAGCGCTGCATGGGTCTTCTGCTTCACCAGACATAGGAGTGAGGTCCAAATCAAGGCACAGAGCACACATCTCACCATGTACCCTAGAGAGGCCCCATCCAAGCCCATCCTCTAGAGTGTGATAGACCTTCACTCTGGCACCCGCCAATTTGGCATCATGTTAGGGGTGTCAGCTTCTACACAGGCCAGTAAACAGTCTGAGGGCCAAGAGTTCTGAGATAATTCCCACTTTGGCTCTTTAACTCTGGACATTCTACCCTGAAAGACTCCCCAGAAGGGCCATCCCAACAGAGTTTGATGAGTAGTGTATTCAAAACAGGCACTCACTCTGCCTAACCCAATCCTAAGATCCCTCCCCTCCAGCCCATCCTCCTTCCTGGTCTCCACATAGAGGTTGATGTCAGTGGGGCTGGAGGACCTTTAAAACACCTTTCTCTTTAAATTTGTCACCTCTGAATAATAAAATCTGGAACCCACATCACAAAAGCCCAATGCCCACAGTTCTGCTTTCCATGATCTCTGTTGCTCGGAGTCAGAAGAAGATATTAAATGGGAAGCTTCAGGATGAAATAAATCATACTTCTAAGATGATTTATTTATACTACAGGATTGGACTCATGCAACTTTAGTATTGACATTATTGATGTGGCATTCAAATGACTTAAAGTTCAGGTATGTAATATATATGCACACATACATGTGTGTGCACACAGAATATACATATGTGTGTACATATATGCATATATACATATATATCTTAAACTATATCTAGACTACCACTATGCCTGGCAAAAACACATCTCTGAGAATCTCTAGAACAGCCCCATCTCTGGGTTTGCTGTTAGTAGCTAAGGAGTGTAAGGAAATGGATGAGAAAATGACAAATTCTCAAAATCTGACCTTTCTCATAAACACAATAGAGGTATTAATTCTTCCCTGCTGTAAGGCTTAAATAATAGATAATAACAATCATATCAGCTATTACAAACAGAAAGCATATTTAAGGGTCAAGTACCATGGGGATATGTATCCTCTTTATTGATTCTAATCCATGCACCCAAACCTCTGAGGAAAGAATATAATCGTGTGCAGCTAAGAATGAGTTGCTTAAAGATTCTAAACAATTGGCTCAAAACCACCAGCCAGTCAATGCCATGGTGGGTACTAGCTGTTCTCTTCATCATCCCACTTAACCTTATCGCACTCTGGCAATGAGGCCAAAGTAATAACCAAGGGTTTGAAGGAAGGAAAGGGAGGGAGGAGGAAGTGAGGAAGGAATGGAGAGAGGGAGAGAAGGAGAGAAGGCGGAAGGGAAGGAAGACAAGAAAGGTATAAGCACCTGGCAACCGAGCATTACCAACATAAATCTATAGATTTTATATCATGATTCCAATGAGAGGTTTATGAGGTCCACCTGAAGACAAGCCATTAATATTACTGTAAATAAGAACAATAAAACAATGTCCTAACACCACTGTGAACTTGGAAAACACCGCAGGTGGGCAGTGCTGGTCACAGAACTAGGGCTCGTGGAGAAGGGCTGAGGTAGTTAGAAGGAAAAGACAGACTATCCCATCATGGAGGCAGGAGGAAGGTCCATTCAGGTCAAGCCTCTTACAGAGGCCACCAGGACTAAGTACTTGCCTCCCAGGGCTATTACCATCCTTGCCTCTTCTCCAAGACCAGAAGATCCACTTCCCAGGCTGAAGTGAGACATGTAAACTCTAAGAAACACTAGAAAATCCTCCGAGGAGATTCCTAAGCACCCCTCCCCCAAAACATCCCTTCTCAGCTTAACACAGTACAACTTCCAGCACTGTCCAAGTGCAGCCTGTCAGTCAATTGACCCACAAGACCACTCGGCTGTCAACAACTCTGCAACCTGCCCTACCTTCTTACAACAAAATCAAGCAAACTCACCCAATCCCTGTGAGAGAAAAATAATACTGAAGGAAGAGGTAAGCTGAGCCATATAAATGATGCTGCGGTAAAGGAGAACACAAAAACATACAAGACTTTTCAAACAACCCTCCCTACCATCATCTAGGACATTAAAAAGGACAATGCATTCAGAATGAGAACAGGCTGCTGAAATTTTTAATGATCTGTGAACAAATTTATTACTACAATTTATTACATCTGTGGTTCTAGTAGTGTCTGGCAAAAGTCCATCACAAAATTACAATAGATATAAAAGGTATAAAGTATAACCATAAAAAGTAAAAGAACATGAGCAAACCACCTTTATTTGGATGTTTATAACAGTAATGATGGGACATGACAAAGAAAAGCTAGAAAAATGCATTAATGACCTCTCCTATAACTATGGTGGGACATTCACAATTATTTTCTAAGTAACTGAAATTAATAATATTTGTCATCTCCCACATTTTTTAAAAACTATCAAAACACTAAGATACAGGCCTGCACAATGGTTCCATATGTAAAAGTATTTGCCACGAAAGCCCAACATCTAAATTTGATCAGCAGATCCCGTGGAAAGGTGGAAGGGTAGAATCCGTTCCCAAGAGTTTTCCACTGCTTTCCACACTGTGTGTCCTTGTCCTCACCTATGTGTCCACAAACAATAGCACTAAATAAAAGAAAGTTTTGGAAGGGTTTCCTCTAAAATACACGGTGAGAATCATGGGAAGGCACAATTTTTAAAGCAAAGACAGAAAAAAAATGGAAAAGACAGAAGAAAACATTAAGCAAAGCTCTCGGAGTAGAGAAGAATTTTTTGTGAATAAAAGATAAAGCAAAAGAGACATATGGAAGACAAGCCCATGAAATAAATACCTACCAACTAGAAGTTGATCAGTAATTGAACAATAAAAGGTGATAATAATTACCAAAACATGAAAAGTAAGTTTCACACAGAACTTAAGATCAAATAAAGCATATTAAATACCAAAGTAGGTAAATAAAAAATGCCATAAAGAAACATTCTAGTACTGTGGCAAAGGCTTGGTGGGGAAGAGTACCTACATGTAAGCATGAGAACCTTAATTTGAATCTCCAGCAGCCACACAACATCTAGGCACAGCTGCCTGCACCTGTAATACCATTGCTGTGGGGAAGAGGCAGGTGGATTCCATGGGACCATTGGTCAGCCAGCTTACCGAAACGCAAGACCCAGGTTCAGTGAGAGACGCTGTCCCAAGAGAATATAAAAAGCAGGGGAGAGGAAGATATCTTATACCCTTCTCTGGCCACCATATATACACAGACATGTGCACGCACATACACACAGAGAGAGAGAGAAAGAGAGAGAGAGAGAGAGAGAGAGAGAGAGAGAGAGAGAGAGAGAGAGAGAGAGAGAGAGAGCATTCTAAAATCTCCCAGGAGTTATTTACTACATGTATGTGCACATTCAAAAGTACAATGTGTAGACAAAATGAAACCATAAATAAATGAGAACTTTAAGTGTTGTGCTAATTAGCAAGACTAAATACTAAAAGACAACCAGACGTATTTTGAAATGTCAAGAAAAAAACACTGTTTTGACTCCACATATTTGGAGTTGCATGCATACACACGACACTCACAAGTACAGGATGAAAACAGTTTTACAACCTGAAGAGCTCGAGGTGTATGGGACATGGTGATGCACGCCTGTAATTCTCGCACTCTTGAGCTGCACCAAGAAGGCTACGTGTTCAAGGCTAGCCGTGGCTACATAAAGAAATTCAATCTCAATAAAAGAAGAGCTAAAAGTATTCAAATCCTATTCTTTTAAGACGGGTGGTTTATTGAAAATATGCTAAAAAACAAAATGAAAAGAACATTAGAAAAGAAAGTAGTTATAGGATTCTAGAAAGCAGAAAGCAAAAGCCCAGGAAAATGTTGAGGCACTGGGTGTGGGGTATGAGAGCAGTTTGGAAGGCAAGACATCAAATGGCTGGCAGACACTGGATATAGGGAAGGGCACATCTGGTTCTTCTACTAACAAAAGAATGAGACAATGAGGAAAATGAGTTCCTAGGGCTGCACGGAAGGTGAGAGTCTAACCTCATCTAAACCCACGCCATGACCCTAACAGCTCATGGGACAGTAAGCATCAACACATCTGGCTGGTAGCAGACACTTTTGCATGGTCCTAACTGTAGAGACATTCCATCATTTTTCTCAGATTCCCCAAAAAGCATAGCAAGGAAAAGGATGCATGGGGAAACTGTTTCCCTTGGGAAGTGATCTTATGGACTGCAGAGCACTGGGAAGAGGGCAAGAAAGAGGAAGCAAAACTCAGTCTGAGGGTTGTGTACCCATCACGCCATTACTGGAGACAGCGGAGTTGCAGGAGAGTCCCAGGAACAGAAGCCACCAAGTCTCAGGATGGGAAATGAGAATGTAATGAACTACCTAGAAGTGCATTTTCTATGTGCACATAATATTTCATAATACTTCTTACATAAAAGAGGAACAATAATAGTATGTGCCATTAGCTCTGCCCATCAGATACTTTTAGCTCTTAGCTTTCCAAGCATAGGATGAAATCAGATACTCTCGTCCCATTATACTTGAGTGGTACCATGTGACATCCTCGGGCCAATGAAGTATAATGACAGTGATCTCATATCCAACCCTCTGATACAAGGAACAGGAATACTACAGATAATAAGTGTTATTTCCAGGGGTTGTCAAGTAAAGAGGCCCCTTACTGCGGCACCAGTCGATGGCAATTCACAAGAGATTGATGAGAAATAGACCTGGGTTATGTAAAGCCACAGAGACCTAAGGACTTTTTGTTACTGCTACTTCACCTATCACAGCCTGACTAATACAACAAATATTGCATACCCATTGATGCTGTTGTGGGTGGGACCAGTTTACAAAACTTCAAACCCACATTATGATCACAACATACATGGAGAAAATAAGAGACTTCCTCACATCAAGTGCTAATAGCATCCATTGTTGGTGAACAGGATTTAAATAGAAGTTCATTCTCATATCTTAAGTACATAATCTGCATATGTACTTCATCCAAAAAATAAACATTGAAGTTAAGAAGATGCCTGAGTAAGTTAAGTGTTTGATGTGTAAACATAAAGACCAGTATGTATCCCCAACACCCAGGTAAAAGCACCCAAGTAGGTGTAGGAACCTTGTGTAAGCCCAGTGCTCTATAGGCACAGATGGAAAATCCATAGAAAGCTCGCTAACTAGACCAGCTATATGAGTTGAGCTCTGGGTTCAGGTGAGAAACCACACCTCAGTGGATAAGGTAGAGAGTGATCACTGGGGAAGATTCTAGACATCAGCTGAGTGCCTCCACACATACGCATAGGCATGCATACCGTAGACAAAAACAAAGGTAATAAATAAATGATGATTTTAAAAGTCAAGTAGGGTAAGGAATGGTGTCAAGAAGAGAGATGATGTCACATCTGTTTGGAGTTTGTGCTCATAAAGTCTAAATGCTTGGACCTATTCCATCATCTCATAAAATACGCAAGCCCTTCTTCAGCTATCACCCTAAACATCCAGAAGTTGACTTCACCACTTGCACATCTGGAAAATCTTAAGAAATGTGTTCACATACCCTCAGCAATGTCTATCCCTACTCTAACATGCTTATCTTCCGGGAGATCCATCCACATAAAATAAAAGGAATTTTGGACAATCCTATTTCAAGAACCCAATAGGTAGCCTCGTATTCACACAGGTGCACACTCATGCACACACAAGCACTAAAGGTCAGTACAGCATGTCTGTTCTGGGACTATTCTTCCAATTCCCTTCATCATTCTATTTTGCAAAAAGTATTACAATTTAATCACTTCATGTCATTTCTTTTTTGCCCAACACACTTACAGAATGAAAACAAAACTCTTTACTGTGGCCTATAAGGTCCAGTAAACTAGGATCATGTCACTGTCTCCTAACTCAGTACATACCAATCATAATGGTATTTTTTCTTGGGTCTTTATACACCCTCTTATGGACACATTACTTGCTGGTTCTGCTTCCCAGAATGCCATACTCAGGGCTTTTTGCAAGATCTCTTCTCATTCTTCAGAATTCATGATCCAGCCTAGACGACTCTTCCTCCAGGAAGCTCTCTCAAGATGCCATCATGGAGATTGGATCCCTTCCCCCAAAGCTCTCCACTATACCATGCCTCTTTTCTATACAGACTCTATTGAATTATTCCTTGGATTATTCCTGTCTGGGCAAGACTTTCAGACTTGCCAATCAGCACAAATGTTGCAGGTGGCTTATCTGTCTAGGTCAAAGCCATATCTACCACACTCAGACTACATCTAACATGTACTAGTCCGTAATAAATGACTGTCCTCTGACTGACTACAGACAGACAAGGGTACCCACTGTGAAGAAGACAAGAAGAAATATGCACTCAGGGTGGAGACAAGAGTATTTTATAAGGGGAAATGCTCAAGCTAGTGTCGGGGGCTAATCAGAGCCTCCATATAAGGCATGACAGGCAAGGGAGCGGAGGCACACAAAAGTGTGACCTCCTCAAAGAGCAGAGCCTATGATTAGAGGACTCCAGGTTTGTAAAATCCCAGAGCCCCTCAACCTCTGTGTTCTGGATATCGAACTTTATGAGTACCACAGACCCCCTGGGAACCTTGGAGAGACCACGCACATCTGTTCCTGTGCTTTGGAAAAAGAAAGCTCACACCAAGAACTGGGCCCACACAGGTCAGGCTCTGGTTCCCCAGTCCACGTGTGGACTGTGATCAAGCAGTTTCCAGCCCAATGATACCGTGTGCTTTTACTCTGCTGCCTGCTATTAGCAATTTCTCCCATGAGCACGGAGAGGTAAATCACTATGATTGTTTCTCTGTATCACCGCTGAGAACACAAGAGCATAGAGTTTAACTAAGAGCATAGAGCTTAACTGACTCACCAGCATTGGTGGCCAGATACGGAGCAGGATTCAGCACTTGTCACCCTGGTCTCTTGCAGCTTCTGTAGCGGGGCTGCTGCTGGACATGCTGAAGACAGGATGATGCACAGGGGTCATCATGCCCTGCAGCTTCCAGTCCTTACCCTAAGGTTCTCCCAGCTACCACCCCCCTTCCCCTTTGTCTTCTCTCTCCTTTATGCTCCAAATCCACCATGTTCTACAAATGGTCTCCACACTTAGCTACCTGGCCCTAAGGGAACCACATGTCTTTAGTGTGGGTGTCTCGGTGAGGGAGTATGAGGAGGAAATTACATGTATGTCTACGTGTATGGTGTGGGGCACAAAAGTCAACACTAGAGATCTTCTTCAGTCACTCTCCATCCAACGTCTGAGATACTGCCTCCACCTTTGTTTTGTTAGCTTTTCCCACGTGGGTTCAGGGTACCAACCTCAGGTCCTCATAATTGAACATCAAGCACTTTGATGCTATCTTCATTCTTGCTTTTTCTGCTTGATGCTCCTGGATACTCCCCAGCATCTGTAAAGTCCTTCCTTAGAAGACTCCCGCTGTTAGACAGCTTGGGAAGGAGGCTTAGTGACAATCCTTGAAATCCTAGAGTCAGCCCGGAAACTCTCCTCCCAGGAGCTTCCTGCAGAGAGACCCAGGGGCTTCCTCTCTCCTGTTCCGCCTTAAGTTTTCCCACACACAAAGGCAGAGACCCCCGAAAACCTGCCCAGAATATTAACACAATGTTCCAAATGTTCCAGGCAAGCCAGGCAATCCCCCTCAGCCTCACGGGCAGGCTGGAGAAGGCTGCCATCCAGGAAACTGAGGGCCAGGCCAGCTTGTCAGAGCCCCTTTGTAGGAAAGCAGGCGGGTGGCTCGAGGCCCCAGACTCCCCTTCCAGACATCACAAATCCACTGGCTTGAGATGGTCCAGCTCCCCAAGGCCTGGCACCCAGGCAGGAAACTGCCAGACTGAAGGCCCTCTGTGAATCTGGGGGAGATTAAATTAAAAAGTCAAAGCTCTTAGCACCAGGAGGCCTCTACAGCCATAAATCTGCTTTCAGAGGAGCACAGAAAGCATCTGGAGAAGCAGGTTATTTAAGCAGCTGGTGGGCACTGCCTCCCTTCCTAAAGGTGTGATTCAATGGAGCAAGGTCCTGGGCAGCCACTTGTTGAACTAGGCTTAAAATAGGAGGCCCGAGCAGGTACCTTGGACAGCAGCAAAGGGAGGAGCCTGAGTATCCCAGGATCAGATAGATCAACTCTGTCACTTAGGGACTATGCAACCTCAGGCAGGCAACCTTCATCTCTTTCTTCACTGAAAAAACTAAGTTGAGTCAAATGAAGTCACCATGTGCACCTGCTCCATAAGGTCCACCAATGTGGTAACTGTGTAACATTTAAGGCGATGGTGATGATGGTGCAGGAAAGTTAATGGGCAAATTGTTACTTAGAATTAACACAAGGCATTTGTTCTCTGTCGGACACTGTCTGCTCCTTCAATTCCTCTGACAATTCTGTGATAAGATGCCTTACAGCTTCTGATTTACAGTATATGTAGGAGCACAGAAAGGTTGAGTAACTGCCCAGGATCACACTGCCAGTGAGGAACACGGTGTCAACTCTGGATAACCAGATCCTTCTTGATAGTAAATGTGGTACTCTCCTGCCTCCACATTTAAGTGCCTAAAGTAACATTGAGATCCTTCCCCCGTTCATGTGAAGGAGACATCTAAGAGTGGAGGCTAAGAGGATGTGGATAGTACAGCAAAATCCAGGGCCTCTTTGTGCCTTCTGGGTGGTTCTCACAGCCCCAAATGCTTTTTCCAAAAAAAATAAGTCAGTACCAAAACACCAGGCACCCAAATGCAGCACAGTACCTGTGCAAAGTGAACCCAGGCTCCCACAGATACCACAGGTCACACCCCTGCATCCTCAGGTGAGAAATATTCTCTTCATAACTCCAGCAAGACCAGGGCTAGCAGTCCACCTGTCTGAGTGATCCACACTATCCCAAAAAGGCCTAAAGACATATTGAAGTGTGTCCATTTTTCACTCTGCATCACTACAGAATCTCAACTCCTCCAGTTTTTCCTGTTTATTTAAACTGAGGAGGGAAGGGACTTTTACCAGAGTTGACCTTGAATCTCATGAGGGTCTTGCAGGATCATTCCAACTGTTGAGGGTCAAGACAGTATGGTTACATCCAATAAGGAAAGAATATAGGCTAATGCAAGACGAAGTTGCCCTTGACCATCAGGTACAATCATAGGGAAAAACCTCCAGAAATGAAAATAAGTCAAGTTGTAGGCTGAGTGTTTAAGACTATACCTCTCCCAGGAGCTAGAGAGAAGACTCGGTAGCCAAGAGCACTGGTTGCTTTTCCGGGGGACCTAGGCTCAATTCCCATCATCCACATGGCAACTCCAAGGCCTCTGTGACTCCAATTCCAGAGGATCTAACACCTTTATCTGGCCTTTGCAGGCTCTGTATGCATATGGTGCACAGACATTCATGGAAGGTGAAAATAGTCATATACATAAAATAAAGATAAATATTTTTAAAAGATTACGTATCTGCTGTTCTCAAATTTGGAAGGAGATCCACATTTTCTTGAAGGACACACACATACACACACACACACACACACACACACACACACACACACACTCATGAGACTCCAGACAATTTTTAAATGTGTATACTTAATTTGGGGAAATAAAATATTCAGCTGACCTAATTTTCACACTGGGA
This sequence comes from Phyllotis vaccarum, assembly GCA_033318265.1. Lineage (NCBI taxonomy): Eukaryota > Metazoa > Chordata > Mammalia > Rodentia > Cricetidae > Phyllotis > Phyllotis vaccarum. The sequence goes on from JARWLC010000001.1 coordinate 189,532,662, forward strand.
CTAGGAAACATGATGTGTTTTTCATAAATCCAACAAAATACTTCCTCATGTCAACATTCAGACAGACATGTCATAGAAGAGAGAACTGAGCAGCACTGCCAGCAGCCAGGGGCCACCTTGTCCCCACGCAACTCCTCAGAGGCCAGTTGCTTCAGAAAACTCCTGACCCTCATAGCTTGGTGTGACAGTATCTTGTGGTTATGAGGACATAACAGGCTAGAAATGATTTGGGAGGGTGGTTACTCCAGCTTCCTCGTCCCCTGATGGGCAATTATGGGCTGTGTTTGACAGTCTGTCTCAAGCTTCCCAGAAGAATGCTACTAATAGAAGTCCACTCATTAACCCATCCCCATGGGCCTTTCCTCACTTGGGAACCCCTAAAATAAACTATCCCCCCCTAATTCCTTGTTTCATGGTGTGCTGGAGGTTGAGGGGACCAAGGACTAAAACACAGAGGAAATCAATAAAATTATATAGAAGCAGAATGAAGACAAAAAACAATATTTGCAGGTAAGTCAGGAGGAGGAAATAATCATGCTGAGTGAAAGAAAATACCAGAAAGAACATCAGCCCCTTGGTCCAGGCCAGCCCTTACCACTACCCACCCATGATAGCCCAGTCAACCCCCATCCCATATATGCTCATGTCCTGCAAATACTGACAGGTCTACCACTCCCCAGCAGGTGTTCCACAATGATGGCATGAACCATGAGCACCACCCAGGGTAAGGTCTGGCACCATGGTCCTCCCCCTCTGTAACACACCACTACACCTCCCCACTTCCTCCCACGCACCCAGTAGAACCAGAGAGAAGCCTTAGGTGGAGGAAAGGAAACCTCAGATTGTAGGAACAAGAAGGACCTGTCCTCTCAAGAAAGTTTCTCAATGAAGCAAATCTTTGCCTGAAAAAATACCCACTGCTGGAATCAGAGAGGTGGCTTAGGGAGTAAGGTCTTGCTGCCAGGCCTGATATCCCTAGTTTGATCCCCAGAATACATGGGATAAGAGGGGGCTGAGAGATGGCGAGGAGATTAAGAAAAAAACTGATTACCACAAATTATCCTCTGCCCTCCACACATGTGCTCCACTCACGTTATGAACATACACACCAGCGTATACTAATTAACTTATTTTTTAAATAGGTGTTGTTGCCATGCAACAAGAGACACATTTTTTTCCAGAATTTTCCTAGACCTTTGAGATGAGACCAAATGCTACACCCAGTCCTGCCACTGAGGAGAGCTTGTTCTGATGTATCATGGCTCATACTGGATTCATCTCTGTTCACCACAAAATCTTATTATTCCCCAAACCTCCAGTGCCACCAGCCACAAGAATACCATCTGAGATCCCAGGTAACAGTGTTGGGAGATGTGTGATCCAGCCAGTCAACATAACAAAGATGCCAGGAGCCCAGGTTTTAAATTGGCTCCACTCAAAGCCCAGCTTTGTCACTACTGAGCGTGACATCAGACAGTTAACTGAACCTCCTTGAGCTCCCTAATCCCTAACAAACAGAAACAATGTCTGCTTTCTCTCAGGACATTAATATAGGTGAAATGCAAAATGCTTAACACAGCCTTAGGCAAAGAATAGGTGCCTGGTACATGAGTTTTATTATTGCTCATGTCACTGACACTAGGGATATTCTGATTCTCTGGACTTCTAAAACAGTTGCATCATGTCACTGAGAAGCACAGCAGACAGACAGACAGACAGCATCTAATCCCAGCTCCATAACTCACCAAGCAGACTCCTCAGAATTCATTTCCCTCGACTGCAAACGTGGGTAACATAACAACATGTACCTTGCAGGGAGGCTGTCAGTACAAAACACATAAACGTCCCAGCAGATGCCCAATAAAGAGTTCAGTGATTGCCCAGGACTTAATTGCACCCTATCTTAACTCATCCTGCAACAGTGTCTCACGTGGAATATTGTCCATTCTGCGGTCAAAATATGCAACAAGGGTGCTGCTTTGCTAGGCTCTTACCAAGAAGAAAAAATGAGACATGGTGAAAGATATACAGCTGGCCTCCCACACATCCAGCAGAGTAGCTGGTGTGAGCTAGGCAGCAGAAGGGGGGAGGGATATAGATTCAGGTTGTAGAGGAAGCATATTAAAAATGACAATTCCTAGCCCACCTCAGGTGTACCGATCAGTAACACCCTGGGCATAAGGGCCACCGTCTCAGCTCTCACAAACCCCTGGGGAATTCTGAGACACACTGAGTTGGTCCACTGGTCTCTGCGGATGAGACTGAGACCCAATGCTTTCAGCATTTCCTTCATTTGCTCCATGTCCCCCTCCAGAGGACCAACAGCTGTGCCAACTCAATCCTCAGTCTCTGCTAAGAGCTCATTCTCTCCTTTGTTCTTCCTCAGAGTTCTGCAGCCCTTAAAAACACACACACACACAAAGGGGCTGATCTGCAAGATGGCTCAGTGGGTAATGTAGCTGAAGGTTTTCCTGTGTTCCACAGCTGCTTGGTCCCAAATAAACACACAGAGGATTATATTCATTACCAAATGCTCAGTCTACGGCTCTGGCTATTACTAGCTATCTCTTGCATCTTAAGTTAACCCATATCTATTCATCTACGTATCGCCATGTGTCTTGTGGCTTTACCTGTGTTCTATTACATCTTGTTCATCTGGCAGCTCTCAGCATCTCCCAGACTCTGCCTTTCTTTTCCTGTATCTCTGCTTGGATTTCCCACCTTCCTCTTTCCCACTTTGCAAGAGCCAAAACAGCTTCTTTATTAATCAACACATATTCGCAGTGTACAGAAAGACCATTCCAGTCATGATGTGATGGCCATGCAAGCACAAGGGACTGAGTTTCACTCCTAGAGCCCACACAAGAAGCCAGGCACAGAGACACACAGGTATAACACCAGCCCTGGAAAGACAAAGACAGGAAAATGACCCCTGTGGCAGGCAAAGCAGCAAGTTCCAGGCCAATGTCAAGTAATAAAGTACACAACCTTCACTTCCAACAGGATTTCCATTAGAGCTAGTTCCCAGGGTTTCGCTCTTGGGTCATGAGGGCCTCTGATTCATTCACTCTTTGGTGTCATGAGCCCCAGAGCTCTGCCCTTCACAAAATAGGAGGGAGAGGTGGACAACTGGTCTGAGCAAGCCAGAAAGAAGCCTGACCAGATCAGAGGCAGAGTCTAATCAGCTATGCAGTCCAACCAGACACCCAAGAGTTTCTGCTCTGGCCTCAGACAGTCATTAAACTGGTCGTCTACCCTGAACAAGTCACCTTTTCTCTATGGACCTCTTTGCCAAAACCAGAGTTTAGACTTAACTTCCCAAGATCTCCTGCATTCCATGCTTTCTGAGTTTAATGTGAAAAATTTCAAAACCAAAGGGTTAATGCTTTCCTACTTAGAAATCTGTCAGTATGAAGAATAATAAACGTGGGACAGTGAAATGTAAACTAAATAATAAATATATGTAATACTATAACATTTCTATTTTAACTTAAATGGAGGTGGGAGTGGACAACAGGCTATAGATTTCTTCAAAGAATTTTCCAGAGAATTGAAGATACCAGACAAAGGATCCAAAACTTCCAAGCAGAGGCAAGTAAGAGAGGCAGCAGCCTCGGATTGATATGCAGCTGGGAGTGTGCAGGAGACAGCCAGTCTGCAGCGGGTGGGCATTTCATCTTGCTGGCTATCCATCACCTTTCGAAAAGTTTGCTGAAAGAAAAAGGCGGCAGGGGACTGAAGGAAAACACACATTTACCAGCTCACTTGACTAATCTCCCCTAAAAACTAAAGCTGCAATACAACCCGAGATTCCACATGTTCCGATTAAAAGAATAAAACAAAAATACAAGAGACCGTCTTCCACGAGATAGAGGAAATACTGGAATAAACGATGTCATGAGAAATAACAGCTGGCAGGCATTAACCAGTATGTTAGGTGCCCTGGTTAACATCTCCACACACAGATGCAGGTAGCCGCATTAACAAGCACTTTGTTCTCAGCCTAAAGGATCGATCAAGCAATTACAGTTACATTACAATAGCCAAAATTAAACCAGGTTTACATATGAGGGCTTCCCAAGCACAGGAAGGGAAGGAGGTGCCTCAAGAACCAATATCTGGACGGTGGCTATGGGAGTTGAAGGAGACCTGAAAGCCTTAACATAGCTCTGTGTGTGTGTGTGTGTGTGTGTGTGTGTGTGTGTGTGTGTGTGTGTGTGTGTGTGTGTGCGTGTGTATGCACAGTCTAAAGAAATGATATCTTAATCTGATATATTTGACTCTAATATTTTAATACATTTAAGTTAAATGAATTCATGGTGGACAATTCCCTACTACAGAGAATCATCAGGAATAACTTCAGGGAGTGTATATGAGACAAAGAAACGGTCACTATCCAAAAATGGCTGCAACAGTAGCTCCCTCCCCATGTTCTTCTGAACTGTGATTTGTGATGACTCCTGTGCATGTGTTTGTGGCACTGTCCAACTGTGTAGCTCTGGCTAGCCTCAGACTTGTAGTCTCCTCAGAGTTGGGATACAGGAGGGTGTCATGTGCCTAGCCTGGCAGCGTGTCCTTGGTACTCTTCCATCAAGGATGATTGTCACCCCTACACACCACACTCACATCTAACATGGACTACTGACCCTAAAGAGAAGCCATCTTGAACTTCCAGCCTGTCAGGTCTTCAGATGACTCTTGGCTAATACACCCTGACACTGTCTCCTACCAGATCTTGAGAAGGGACTGTGTCTCTCAGTCAAGTCAATGCACAGCATCATGAGAGGCAATAACCCATGCTCCAGACTCATCCCATCTCGGATCATTCATTACACAACAGTAGAAAGTGTGGTTCAATAAACCCACAGATTTATGAATACAGATTGAGGTAGCGTTTGCAAGTAGGAAAGGAATCTGTCCCATGGGGGACTTTAAATCCAAGCTGCCCTTCTCTGTTTACAAGAACCCTTCCAAGTCAAAAGCCCCAATCTACCTGATACTGCATTTGCAGTCAGACAGGGAAGGTAGAAGTCTGCAGTGGGGAAAACTAAGTAAACATCTCCCTCCTGGCCACACTATTTCAGGGTCTTAAAGTCACTGTTCTGAGCCACGCCACAGATCAATTATAAAAGAATTTTCAGGGCCTGAAATTTAAAAATAACAATTCTTAAAAAAAAAAAAAAAAGTGTACCCTTGATCCCTGTGAAACTTGTTTACCTTTTGAGAAACAGGCTATTCTAATTAGTCCTGGAACACCTAATAACACAGGATAAGACTGTGCCAAAGCTCGGCAGCTTTTCACCGTAACATCTATATGGCTCTTGAAATGATTTAGTCATTATCAGACATGCATGCTTGGCAGTCAACCACAGACTCAATCAAATCATAACAGCAGCAAAAACATACTTGTGCATCATGGTTCAGTTATAAGAGAGACTTCATCTTATCAGTAGACAGACATCTGACATGTCCCGAGACAAAAGCATTCTCTTCCCACTTCTCAACCATTGCCAATGGGAAACACCCAATACACAAGCAAAGAAACCCAAAAGACTCAGGGGAAAAAAAATCAAGCTAACTGTTTGAAGCGCTGGGCAAGGATCTGTGTACCCACGTGGCTTACAGTTAGGTGACATCTAGAAGGTCTCTCAAATGCAAGGAATGGCTTGAGTAGGAGACAAAATGGTGTGAACTCATGGGAGCCATACCTCAATGAACACACCCACCCTGAAAGACAAATTTCTCCCTCCAAAGTGTGTGAATGCTGCCTGAAGAAAGAGACAGCACTGTAGACACAGGGGGCCTTGATGTTCTGAAAGAATAAAATGAAAATTTCCCTGTGGGATTCTGAGAATGCACTTGGCTTCAAATCCTGAAGGCTCTCTTTTCATTCCTTCCCTCCTGCCCATGCCATGTAATATAAAGGGCACCAAAGGGTCAGGGAACCAAATAAGGAAATAATGAGAATCAAGGCTTTGTAGAAAGATAAGATGAGGGAAGAGAGGACGTGAGAAAAACAAAGCCTAACCTTCAAAGTGAGACCCTAGGATACCTGGACCAAAAAGGGATGGAAATAAGATCAGTGTTGACCACAATACATGTCTACTAGTTTGAATGAGTCTTCCCAGCTTCAAAAAGTTTTTGGCTTGATCAGTGAACTGGATAACTCAAAAGCTGAACAGATGTGAGCACAACTTACATTAACCCTGCAGTTCCTGTGGAGCCTTTTAAAATAAGGAGACTACCCGATTTCTCCAAGCCCGATGCTAGAGCTTACACGAAACTTATTTGTGATATAAATGTGTCCCCTGCTTTAATTAAACTATTTCTCTCATCAAGAGAAGAAGAAATAATCCCAATCTAACATCTCATCCATGATGAACTTTGCTGTCTCTCTTCTGTTTCCAAATGAATTTGGCTTATTAAAAAAGTAATGAGCTATTAATTAACTCTGTGCTCATACAAAGCTGTTTAATTCTCAATCTAATTAGCAGCAATCTGTTGAAGGATTCTAACGATTATTTTAAATTTGCTAACAGAAACATCTTTTTACTTTTCATAAGTTATTTATAGACAGAGCTCACATTGGATCTTGCTCAGTTTTTAATTTGATAGATAACAGTTTTCCTACATACTCTGCTCATCTACCATCTCTGTCTGACAGGGTTTAGAACCGTCAGCATCAGAAAAGCCCAAAATAGTATCAAGGTCAGAGGCATGGCCTGGGCAGGTCTCCTTTCTGTTCTGACAGAGCCTCAAATGGGGAGGTGCTGGATGTGGAGGAAAGGAAACTGTGTTCTGACATTATTCCCACTGAAGAAAAACTCAGCTATGATCCAGATGGATATAAAGCTCTGGACAGAAGGCAGAAGATATGGAATTATTGCTGGATCAGAGTTTGGCAAAGAGAGAAGTATTCCATGGTCTCCAACAGAATGTTTCTTTTGTAACTGATATAACAATGAAAATTCCAAAAATTCTGATTTAAGAAACAGCACACACTTGTCTGGGAAGAGACTTAGTGGCTTAAATGCTTACTATGCAAGTTTTAGGACCTGAGGCTGGTTCCCAGAACCAACATAAAAAAGCCTCTCAGGGTGGTGTATATTTGTAATCCCAGAGAGGGTAAAGCAGAGACAGGCAGATCCATGAGGCTCACAGGTCATGGTCTAGCCTTATTGACAAATCCCAGATCAGAGACAGATCGTGTTTTATAGGTAGAGATTTTGCTAGACATACTACAGTAAAATATAAAACTATCCCACCTTATTTTGCACACATGCCTTTTATGACTTGCATTTTATAGACACCACAAGCTTATATGTATGTATTAATGCAAAGGGCTTTGTGCTCCATACCATGGACTTGGTGAACACACCCACAAACAGGAGGCTCATAGAAGATAAAAGGCGGACACAGACGCACTTTGATTCTTCCTCTGTAATATAACAAATCAGATTACAGACACTCTGCCCTCCCCCAAGATCTAGTGTGAGATAACCTTATTTTATTAATGTCACTGCCGTCCCCTAATAACTTAAGGAGAAACGAGGAGCCATTTCCTAGACCAGGCCCTACCTATCACCTAAAGAGGTGATGTACACAGTGGCTTATAAAACCATACAGTCGGTTTCCTCCTCTAGAAATGACATAGTTATTGCCTTATATGGTTGCTACAAGGATTAATGAATTAATATCTCTAAAACTCTTAGAACACAAGAACACATAATACACACTCCATAATGGCTAAGGGAAATTAATATTAGCTGAGCATTTCCCCCTATGAGATACATAGACTCAGGGACACAACAAGGCTATTATCCTACTAATCACAAAGCAAGAAGTTCACGTTATAGAGAACATTTGACCATGGTGTGGAACTTTCTGTAGGCATTGTTTTTCCTGTCCCTTTCTTGAGAAAACAATAGGTGGAACATTACATTACATGGTACCCATTTTGAGCCCTTGCCAGTGTTATTATTTATTAAATGTCATTAGCCATTAAAATAGTAATACTTCACTGGGGTTCTTAAAAATTAAACACAGGACCTTGCAAAATTAAATTTAAATAAGTTGAATACTAATGGTGTGTAAGCCTAGGGGAATGTTATTCCCAAATCTATTTATTTATTTATTTTGCAGGAAAAAAAGAATCCTGGTTATAAATAGCATTAATAATAATGGTAATAAGAGTCAGCATTTATTAAGCATTACCCACATGCCAGGCACTCTGCTGAGCATGTTTTGAGCAGAACAACATGTCAATGTGTGTGTTGATGGAAGAAGCTACATTCACTGTGGTAATTTTCTCCTCTCTGGGGAGCTTCTTCCCAAACCTCCCTCCTGAGCTGCTATCCCATGTAGCCAATGCCCCCTGAGGAAGATGCCTGTGGATGAGGAAATGCCCAGTTACTGAACCTCTGCCCTCCAACATCAACCCTAGACCAAGAAAGTGCCCAGGATACAGAAGCTACCAAACAAAGCAGAAGGACCAAGACCAAGTTCTTCCTGTGTACAGCCCTAGCAAGGTGAGAAAACCCAAGGCACCTAAAACCAATGTCTACATGGGAGGTGGTCTGGGGGTTCCCTGTACAAAGTTTCTCTCGTCAGCCACCAATTGCACCATGACGCACGGTACTCAATCAGGGGACAATTTCATCCTCTGGTGGATCCTTGGCAATGTCTGGGGGCACTCTGGGTCCACTCACATGGAGAACAGATTGCACCACAAAAATTCAATATATGAAAAGAAGATGTAGATGGTGCTACGTGTACTCTACAGCACAGGATAGGCTCCATAGAAAGGTCCACCTAAACAAAAAAATCATAATTTCATTTCCTGTGTAATCCAAGAAGGAGCACTCCAGGCTGGAATGGCTGACAATAGGACCATCTATGGATCCAGACAAGCCCTGCCATGTCTCTATCATACGCAGTTGGGCAAGTGAACCACTGAGCTTCTCTGTTCCTCAGGAGAGGAGCTTGAGGACATCATTTGAACCTCCCTCAGTACAGCTTAGCACTCTCAGCAGTTGTGACCACCACCGGTTTGTCCTCAAAGTAATTCTGAGGCCACTTTCATCTCCACTTCCCATTTAATACCAATGCTATATCCTGGCTGAAAACTATGCCGTTGGGTAATGAGTTTCAAACCAGGAATGAAATTGGTCCTTGTGGGGGACAGAACTCACAACTTTGGCCTCATTAGTGCCACAGACACAGCTATTGGGCTGGCCAAATAGATCTACTGAAGAGTCGCTTTTCTGATCAAGGACATCTGGCAGTTGGCCCCACACAGTCATGGGACATCAACCACAGGGCAGACTCTGAAGAATCAGACTCTCAACATCTACAAAGCCATGAGCTCTCAGATTGCCCATGGTGGAATGGAGGCCACTAGGGGTTAAGGGGGTTATAAATCAGAATACACAGGTGGCAAGATGAAATGAAATCAGGGAGCAAGTCACTTGGGGTCTTTCCTTAGACAATGCTCATTGATACAATATCAATATCAATGTCACAAAATTAATAACAAAGCATAAGATGACACCAAAGCACAACATCTGCATACTAGACTTACTTGCAAGAAAAGAAATTGTATCAATGTTCTCACCTGCCTTTCCAATTCTAATCACATTAAAGACACTACCATCACCTCCAGGAAATCTTAACTGATAGGTCGGGAGGCTACCCTCTTTCTTCCCACATTGCTCTGGCTTTCTGCCATTGCTGCAGACTTCTTACATTATTACTTGTCTTTTAATTTTTCCACCAAATGTGTGCATGCTCTTAGTAGTAGGGGAAACAATTCATCTTTCATGCCTTGTTATGATGTGCACTATAACAAAATCTATCAACTGGATGAAAAAATGATGGCTCTGTGGTTAAGAGCACTGGCTGTTCATCCAGAGCACCAAGATCCAATTCCAAATACCCACGTGGTAGCTCCCAACCATCTGTAACTCCAGTTCCCAAGGATGAGATGCCCTCTTTTGACCTCCACAGGCACCAGGCATGCACAGGTACACAAATAAACATGCAGGCAAAATGCCACACACATAAAATAAATAAAAAGAAAGAAATAGAAAAATCATTCAACTGTGAAATCCATGTGGGCTACTATACAATGTATCTCATAACTTGTCACACAAAGTACAGGCCCCAAACTCAGTGACGAAAACACATCATAAATCTTTACTTGGATATCTGATCTAGGTATGGTCCCTCTTGGCTTGGCTTGGGCTTCAAGTCTGTTTCCCTTCACTCTAACCCTCCTCGGAGCAGTGAACCAGGTGAGTGTAATCATTTCAAGGAAATAGCCAAAGCACAAGGTACCAGCAAAACACATGCTGCTTCTTAGGCTGGATACAGACACCTTCACATGTATTACCTAAGCAAGTCATGGGGAACGAAGCCAACTCACTGTTTAGAGAGATGCACTCCATTTCTTCTGAAAAGAAATGTACAGTGATGTAGCTAGAAGCAAGAACCAAGAATTGGTGACTGCCATCTACTGTGAAATCCATTCTCCCATGAAAGACCTCCCATCCAAGCAACTGATCACTTTCAAAAACGTCTGAAGTCTGTGTTTCACTATTAACAGTCAGTGTCTACATGATTTGATTATAATTCATAGCACAAGTACCCGGATGTGCTGATTATGGACTCTTCTTGCCATTGACCCAACAGGAAATATCAGGGATCCTTATAAACTGATAACAGTCTATAGCTAAAGGCTACAACTTGCTATTACCTGACACCCCCAAATGAAGGCAAAAAACAGTCCTTTTATCCTTTCTCCAAACATAATTTTCTTTCCAAGACATAATTTTGTGGGGCTAGACAGAAGGCCCAATGACAAGAGTGCACACTGCTTTTGCAGAAAACGTAAGTTTAGTTCCCAGTACCCGTGGACAAGGAAACTCACAATCACTTGTAACTCCAGTTCTAAAGGACTTAGTGCCCTCTTCTGGCCACCATGAGCACCTACACTCAAGTGCACATAACACCCACTGCATCCTGCACTGATAGACACATATACATATATATGATTTTAAACTAAATAAAGCTTCGAACATAATTTTGAAGTATTAGCATCAATATGGCATAGACTAAAGAAACTTAATCCATATATGGGCAGGGTTGGAGAAAAGAGACAAAAGTTAGTCCCACCCACATACAGGAAAAGGACAAAATGATAGACCATTCTATAAACCAAGTCCAAGGCATTTTTATAGGAAAATAGGTTTATTTTACTATCAAGAACAGAAAGGTAGTCTTACACTTTTATGACAAGTACTTCTAATACTTTCTCAATGAAGCTTCAACCTAAATGATGTCAGGCATTGTTCTAATATGAAGATAGGATGGAGATTTCACTTACACTTAAGAGCAACCTACAGATTTCATCCAAAAAGATCTTGAAAGATCAATATGTCAATCAAAATGTGAGAGGTATGCCTTCCTTCTTTTGTGACACTGAAGCGTCCACATGTGACACAGCCAGCTCAACCATGCATAGCTTGATTTTATTTTCTATCACAGGGAGGGAAAATGATTTTAGAAATACAATGCATTTATCTCTCATGAGCTCAGAAATAAATATTTTATAGTTTATCTGATGCAGGAGTCAGCAAAGTTTTTTTTTTTGAAAGGGCCATAAAATAAGTATTTTTCAGCTTGCTACTGTCACAAGAAAGGTACAAGCCTGGGCTCCAATAAAATTTTACTCATAACAGCATGAGGCAAAGTGAATTTGGCCCATGGGTCATATTTTGTTGATCCTTGATCTAAAAGGATGAATATGCATTTACCTAAAACTCTAGAATAAGCCCTGGAAAAAAATAAAAGCTCCGGTTGACCTGAAGTGAGTGTGAAATGCTATTGCTCTGTGCTATCTTTGCTTTAGAATAAAACCTGACGTGGTCTGGTGGCTGCTTCGCAGAGAGTATGTCTGAACTACCTGCCACACCTCTAAGAAATCCAAGAAAATGTCTTAAAATTAGATCATTCTTTGGCAAAGGAGGATTTACAGGATACTTCCTTTCCAGTTAAATTGTCAATTAATACTCTTTATAGGTCAATGGACTGGAAAATTGGTCTCCCATTTTACAGAGCAGGAAACTAAGGCTTTCTGAGCATGACCATTCATCCAAAATCACATAGATGGTGCATAGAACCAGGATCCCAACCAAATCTGTATGGATTATGACTCAGATGTTTTTAAGTTTCATAATGGATGCCTACCTGTAATAGTTATAAAAATGAAAATGCCAGTCTCCATTCACAAAATGTCAGAAAATGTCAATTTGGATCTAAGGAAACCATTAGCGATAAATTCAAATTTTCAAGTATGATGTTCATTATGAAATATCAGAAGCAAGTTAAATATCCAATATTAGTGGTGAGGTTAAACAAATTTAGATACAATTATCAAAACTAATGTTCTGGGGCTAGGGCGATGATCAGTGGATCAAGTGTTTACCGTGCAGACCAGAGGTAGGAGTTTTGATCCCTAGACCTCCTGGAAAGGTTGGGCAGGCATGGCATCCATCTGTAATTCAAGCACTGCTGAGCAGACATGACACCCATCTCTAATCTCAGCACTTAGGACATGGGATCTCCAGAGCAAGGTGACTGCCAGAACCAGCCAAACCCAAAGCTATATGTGCAATGAGAAATCCTACCTCAATAGACTGACAGAACTGTGACCATGGAAGAAACCTAATGTCAACTTTAGGACTCCACATGCCTGAGCATGTGTCTGCACATGCACCCACATAAGAACATACATCCATATTTGGATGTATACCACACACGTGAGAACATGCAAAAGTTAATAAAGTGATGCTCATATAAATTTTCACTGATTGTAGAAAATCATCACTATAATGTTGTTTTTCAAAACCCTGAGGGCAACATGGTATTGAAAGCTGGGCTCTGCTTTACCGTGTATATGAAATGTATGAAAAGGTACCCAAGAAACTGTAATTCTTTAAGATTACTGAGTTCCTATGACCTGGAGATGACAATCAAGTTTGATGTCTGCCAGGCTTTATTCAATATACATATTTGACTCTTCCAATCTGATTAATTCTTTTGAAAGCAATCTTTTAATAAATTTTTTGTCCTTAATTATTTTCTAATCTTCCTTCCAATATTCTATTATATGTCTTTTCTCCAGGTGTATAAATTACTCACAAGAGAACATTTTAAAAGCAACCGGTCCATTTTCCATGACTGTAGACCACACCACAGCCCTTTAGAAAGCTGAAGTGATGCTCTCTGAATATTCTGAGCCAGGCCTCTAAGAAGTAGGGTGACTGTGAACCATATCCTGTGTTATAAGCACCACTGAGTGAAAAGGAACCTCTAGCTCCTGGTTCCATTGTTCTAGATCCTTTCCATAGCTATTGGCTAAAAAAACACAAGCAAAAAATAACCAATAACAAAACCTTGCCTCTACTATTACACACAGTATGGCAATACCATTTACAGCTTCCCTGCTGAGTCTTATACAGTTTCTCAGTGCCTGACTCAGAAACAATGAGTGTGGTATTTCTTCCAAATACAAAATAACCTCCTAGAGTACAAAGCAATGGTAGGACACCAGATTCCAGGAGAACCAGGCTTGAATCCCCAGTAACACTATGTTGGGAACAAGTGGCTCAGCAGTCACTCACCCTGATTTAACACCCTCATCCTTCAACCAAGACAAGTAACTGTGCTTTCGAGATGCATCAGAGGCACATAGTGAGCTAATGAGAAAATAGTGAAATTACAAACTATATTCTCTAAGGGTTTACCTCACTTCATTTCCAGTGATGACATAGGGGTATTCCTTTCCCATCAATTCCAGGACTAGTTTATAAGGAATGGTTGTCCGGAAAATGGTGTTTTACTTCTGTAATGGAAAAAAAGACATTGTGTGTGTGTGTGTGTGTGTGTGTGTGTGTGTGTGTGTGTGTGTGTAAGCGCATGTACATACATGTGTTCATGTGCACACTTTGTATATGTGATCCTTGTCTTACTTGGTGGCTCAGCAATGGGAGTCAAAGATATGTGTAGATGATTGACATTTTTCTAGCTCCTGCCAATCCTCTCTGGCTTCCCTCACTCACACTTTTCCCTTCTCTATAAACAATTTGGATGTTATTGCCTAAGATAGTTCAAGTAAGCTTTTGTACTGAAATGTTATACTGATATGTATCAACATATGTATACGAAAATATAAAAACATAAACTGCTTACTAAATTTTCATAAGCACGCAATTATCCTCTCCAACCAAATATATACATATACATATGATGTGTGTGTGTGTCGTATACCATATATAACATATCACACACACACACACACACACACACACACATCAGTATCACTGTGGGAATATTCATTCAGTACCCACCCCCAAGATAATGAGTATCCTGGCTTCTACATCAAAGACTATTTAGCTTGTGGTTGAAATATGTGTTTGTAGGACCATATCCCATTTTGTTCCCTGTGTCTTGCTTCTCACCTAAAAGTTGACTGAGAAGAGCCCATTTCGTTGTGTGATGTCATTTGTTATCTTGGCTGGATAGTGTCTTTTGCATGAGTAAATTACAAATTAACCATTCTACAGGGAGCTTCTGAGTAGTTTCTGGGCTCCAGTCTTACAAATAATGCTGTGAGCATCAAGCAGGTGTCTAAGAAACTGTGTTTGACCTCTTCTTCAGTTTACCTATACATCAACGCAAGAGGTGGGCCTTCATAAAAGATGCATGGATTTAGCTTATTAAGCTGACTCAATTGATGTTTCCAGCCACAGTTTATGGAATTTCAACTGCCTCATGTCTTCACCAACATTTGGCACACGATCCGTATCTTTTAATGAATCTGGTGAACGCAGGGTAATTTCACTGTAGCTTTCATTTTCACTTCCTAGTGACTAATGAGATTCTGTACATTTGCATATGCACAGTATCCATCTGAATGTCCTCTCTTGTAAATGCCTTTTTAAGACTCTTAACATCACACTTTACATTTTAAAGGCAATTCTTGATTATCTCTAGCAAGACAGGAAGGACTAACAGGAAGAATTTTTTTAAGGTAGATGTTTTAAAAATAATTTAAATTTCTCTTTATGGGCTGGGGAGATGGCTCAGGGGGTACAGCACTTGCTTCACATATCATGGGGATATGAGTGAGGATCCCCAAACTTAGAATGCATTACAGAATGTACATCTGTCATTCTAGTTTTTCTCATGAGATAGACAGTAGAGACAGGAGAATCCCCAGAAGTCCACAGGCCACCTATCCTATTGTACATGGTAGCAAATCACCTATCTCAAAGATGCAAGGCCACGACTAATACACACACTGCATCATGTGCAAGCATAAATACACACATACACAGAGAGAGAGAGTCAGAGATACACACAGAGAAATGTGCACACACAAAGAAACACAGATAGACAGACAGAGAGAGATAAATATGCATACACAGGAAGACAAGGAGAATGAAACACAGAATAGATGAAGAGAGAGAGACTTTAAAAAGGCTTCGGATTTCTGCTACACCATGTCTTAGTTGTGTTCTGTAGCTGTGAAGACACCATGACCACAGCAACTCTTATAAAAGAAAGCATTTAATTGGGGCTGGCTTATAATTTTGGAGGTTTAGTCCATTTTCATCATAGTGGGAAACATGGTAGCAGACTCGGCTGAGAAGAGCTGAACACCTCTACATCCAGATTCACAGGCAGCAGGAAGAGAGAAACACTGGGATTGCCCTGGGTTTTTGAATCCCCCAAGCCCCACCCCCAGTGACACTCTTCCTCCAACAAGGCCACACCTACTTCAACAAGGACACGCCTTACAATTCCTCTCAAGTAGTGTCATTTTCTGATGATCAAGCATTCAACACAGGAGCCTGTGGAGACCCTTCTCATTTAAACCACTCCAATCTTGATATTTATTAGAAAGTGAATTCCCTGGATCTTCCCTAATGGTGATGTCATCCACGGTGAGGCTTACAAAAACAATGGAGTAGACATTCACTGAGCTGTGCTAAGTAATCTGTCAGTCCATGTCACTCTCATAACATGAGGACACTGAGGTATAAGATGAGCTAAATAACTTGATAAACTCTGCCAAGCTACTGAGAGAATCAGAACTCAGATCCAGCTCAGGGGGCGCTCCAAACCTTGTGAGACTTCTTGTCATTGTCATAGTCAGGGTTTATAACTTCTATAGGTTTCAGAATCCTCCACAGAGATTTTATTAATAGACAGTTCCTGATCTAAGACACAGAGGAGAAAATAATTTACATTTCTCACTAGTTCCCAGGTAACAATGCCCCTGATGCTAGCTCAAGACCTACACTTAAATGTCGTTGTCAGAAAGAGAGCAGCATGCCTTGTTTGCCTCTGTATGCAAAGAATCTACCTGGCGCTGATCCTGACAAACACCAAAGCAGGCAAGTAACTGTTGACGATTTCTACTTCCACACTGGCATAGGACACTGTGCATCTTAGACAGCCACGAGGCTAGCATAGGCAGACCCCATGGCACCTCTGCATTGGTAAGAGCCTAGAAAGCAATAACAGAATAATCCCTGTGGGCAGAGGTGTCCACAATCAGGGAACAATTAACTTTCCCCATCCCCAGCCTCCTTTTTGTAATGCGATTAAATACACATAAGACTAGAGAAATATGTTTCCCAAGTTGCACGCTGGCCCTGGCAGTGAAGACATCTAGTGTCTGCAGTACCCTGGAGACCACCCTGGGCTGACTGCATTCAAGAAAACACACCAAGGACCTTACCTGTGACAATTCTTGTACCATGTCCTTTGGAATACGTGTTGCAGCAGAAACTGTTGACTGTCCTCTTGAATCTATCTGTCTTTCCCTTATTGACAGAAAAAATCCAGTTTTTAACCAGACACTGTTACCCAAAGGAGACAGCTTTCTGATGGATCCTACATTTTGATATATGCACACAATTAAGCTCTTGGCAATATGATATAGAGAGAGGTACAAACAGGAAATCCTCTAAAGAGAGAGAGAAGGAGCGGTGACATGGCCCAGCGGGCAAAGGTGCTTGCCATTAAGCCTGCTGAGCTGAGTTCAATCCCTAAAACTCACATGGTAAGAGAAACAATTCCCAAAAGTTATCCTCTGACCTCCACAAGCACTCTGTGGAATACTAATATGTGCAACACAAATGATAGTAAAATTTTAGGGGAAGGAATGTGGCACTTTCTGTGGCTTTTTTCATCCTCCAATTCCACATGCAGTGGCTGGAATTCAAGCAGCTACCTTAGACCACGAAGTTTAAGAGTCACAAACTCTAAATAGTAGCTAAGAAAACTGTAAGGAGGTAAGGAGGCTGGGACTCCTTCAACTCTGTAATCCCAGGGGCCAGGTGGATTCTCTCCCTTCTGACAACTTTTATAAGAAGTCGTGGTCATGACCGTCTTTTTAAAATGCTGTTATGTTGAGGCTTCCTGTATGTAGAGGGCCATAACCCCATCTAGTTATGAATACTAGCAGGCTCTGTGGTCCTGATAATGAAGCTAGATGAAGGCAAGCCTTCCTCTCTTGTGGCATTGCCTATACTGAGTCACGTCAGTTCTCTGAACCTGTTTCCCCATCTATAAAGCAAAGAGAAAACAGTATGTCATAACTTTCCCTAAGACTTTGAAGAACCACAACTATGGAGCAGTTCAGATGCAAAAGTGGAGAGGGCTCCTATTTCCCACAAACAGAAGTTCCAAAGGGAAGAAAGAGCTAGTGAAAGCACTCTCTGAGAAGTCCCTTCCAGTTTAGGAGGAAAGACACAAACACAACCCTCTCCTGCCTGGTTCTGCCATGCCACCTCCTCTCGCCTGCTCTCTCCAGGTCATTCCTACTTTCTAAATGAGAATTTAATTTTGCTCTAACACCATTATTACATCTAAATTAAACATGTATTGGGCTGAATATCAATTGACTTTTAGAAATAAAGATTTGAAATTTATGAGTGAACACGGAGTAATTCAATAGTAGTAAATTTCACAACAGAGCTTTGTAATCAATTACTGTTTGGTAATGATATAAACATGTGTGATTCTCCAGAGACCCTGGTCAACTATAAATTAGATTCTGCACACACAACAATCTGGCAACATCCCCGCACTGGCTTTATCTCTTTTGAGAAATAACAGAGGCCAGAGATTAGTCCTGGGCAGGCTCTTCCTGGCCACACATCTGGATCCCAGTTCACTCATCAGTCAGTATTCAGACTAGACTTAATGAGAGCTCACACAAAATGTAATTCCAAAGGTAAATCATCTGGAAATGAAGCAAGCGCCATGATCCAACTCAAAGAGATGCTCTACCATGTGTGGATAACAGACAATTATCTACATATTAACTGTTCACTGAATAGCTACCAAGACCCTGCCCTGTCATGAGAGGAAGTGGATGTATGAGCAAATGACTATCCTAATTTTATAAAGAAATAAGGGCCCAGGGCTAGAGAAATAGCCTGGTTGATAAAAAGCTTACCATGAATGTTTGGGAACCTGAATTCCATCCCCAAGACCCATGAAAAAGCTGAACATATTAAATAAACTGAAATCCCAGCACAGCACCAAGAAGAGAGAAAGACAAATCTCTGAGGCTCACTGGCCAGCCAGCAAATGTTGGGTCCCAATAAGAGACTAATCTTAGCAACAACACACATACACAAAATACATACACACATACACACATACATACACACACATACACACACACATACATACACACACATACATTCACACACATACACACTCACACATATATACATACACACTCACACACACATACATACATACACACACATACACACATACACACACTCACACACATACATACATACACTCACACATACATACATACACACACTCACACACACACATACATACATACATACATACACACATACATACACACATACACTCACACATACATACACACACTCACACACATACATATACACATACATACACACATACACACACACACACACAAGTTGAGGTTGGGGGGACAGAAATGACATATGGCTCCAAGCTATATTTGGGATTTGAACTCAGACTTTTCTGGTGCCAAATTCCACAGTGTCTGTCACCCAGAATGCGAGGCAATTTAGACCTTATCTCCCACAGGCTACAGGTCAAGTCTTGTTAATAAATTCTCCCTCTGCAGCCTAAGATTAAAGGGCCAGCTCAGCCGGACACCCGCAATTCCATGTCCATTGTCATGCTCAGACCTGGACTTAGCTTGTGAAAAATTTCCATTTTAATTTCAATATCATTAATGGTGGTGTTATTTCCATGTAAAAGAACCTTCAAATGATTGTGCATATCCTTAATCATTGGAAAACCTTCCTTTGTCTTGCCAGGCCTGGTCCACTCTACAAAGATGCATTCTCAATGTGGCCTCTATTCTAACCAAGTAAGTTGCAATGGGATTCTGAAGCTCTTGGGGGAAGACCTCTGTTCCAAAGTCACAGGTCCTTAATCAACTAAAGGTCCTTTAAGAAAGCTCAGTGCTTATATTTTTAATTCTTCTATATTAATTATTAAAGTCAAATTATGTTGTTGAAAGTGGAGGCCATCGAAAGATGTTAGTTTAATGAAATAGGTTAGGGAGGCATTCCGAATGCTGTAATTGATTAAAAAGTGAATGGCATTTGGGAGGTTTGTCAAAATAGAATTAAGTAACCAAGAACTGTGAACCTCCTTGCGTGTTTCATGAAGCTTCAAAGAAAGCAGTTGAGAATCTGGTAGTCTGTGCCAGTCTGAAGGAAAGTGTGATGGGTAATTTGGCCATCAACTTTCTTGGATTCAGAAGTGCCTAGGGGACCAACCAGCACACTCCCAGAGGTGGCTGCCAAGGGGTCTTGTGAGATGAGTACATCATAAGGGCTCGGACCTAATGAACAGACTAACCTTGATGGATGCATAATATGGAGGTGGTGAAAGGCAGGACGAGAACATAGCTGGAGGAAGAAGTTTGCTGTGAGTATGATTCTGGGGGCTATATTTTGCCCTATGTGTCCTGTTCTCCATGGAGTATAGAAGTGCCTTTGTACTTCATGCCTTCCAGATGTGTATTGGCCCAAGGGACTCAGACTGAACCTACAAACCAGCCTCACTCTGTTTTAACATTAAAATATATCTTATTACAAGGTCAAAGTAAGTTCATTACTGTTTTCTTTAAAACTTGAATTTGACCAGTTCTTGATCCGTTTTCTGGAATTTGACATGTTCTGCACCCTATATCCTAACCAATGCACTAATAAGACAAAATGTTTGGCCAAATAATTTTGAGATGTTCTGCCAAATTCTGACATAACCAAAAACCCTTGGAAACTTGTTAACCTTACAGTTTGGGGACTATATAAGCTCCGCTTTTCCAATGTTCAATACTATTTTCTCAAACTGCACTTTAGGGAGATATCTGTCTGTCATAAAATAAAATTTGCTTTATTTGACAAAAAAAAAAAAATGAGTAATGGTCTTTACTCTTGTTCAGTAGGATTATTAGAACACTGAAATATCAAGGCAAAGCAATTCTTCCCTGCCTGAAGTTGGTCTCTTGGGTACTGGTATCACAGCTCTGAGAAAGGGAATGGGCAGAGACAGGAAGTCGGGTTGTATTGCAAATGAGCATGCGCCTTGGACCTGTGTAACCTTCCTTGTAGTCATCTTTAGTGGAAGAGTTGCCATGCAAAAAAGAAAAGGACCTCACCTGAATTCTGTCATTGCTATGGACAGTCACATTCTAAGAAAGAAGCTGTCCAGCTTTCTATTGCTGTGATATGTGCCGTGACCAAGAGTAGCATGGGAAGGAATGGGTTTATTCTGCTTATGTTTTCCTGTCACCATTCATCACTGGGGAAGCCATGGAAGGAACCGAAGGGGACATCAAGAAGTGAACTGCTTACTGACTTACTCTCCAGGACTTGCTCAAACGTCTTTCTTATACACTCTAGGATCATCTGCTCATAGGGTGACACCACCCACAGTGGGCTGGACTCTCCCACACCAATCATGAATCACAAAAATGTTCCATATTATTGCCCACAGGCCAGTCTGATGGAGGCATTTCTCCGGGTAAGGTTCCTTCCTCCCAGATGACTTGAGGTGTGTCAAGTTGTTAATTGACTAACAAGCACAGTGACTGGCATAGTCAGTATAACTATTGCTGAGATGAAACACCATGACCAAAAGCAGCATGGAAAGAAAGGCGCTTATTCCACTCATGGTCCCATTGAGCAGTTCATCATAAAAAGCAGTAAGGGTGGGAATTAAAGCAGGGCCAGGACCTGGAGACAGAAGCTCATACAGAGCCCATTATTGGATTTCTTCCCATGGTTTGAGCCTGCTTCCTTCCAGAATCCAGGACAACAGCCCTTCCACATCAATCACTAATGAAGAATATGCCTTGCAGGCTTGCCTATAGTCCAATCTTAAGGAAGCATTTTCTCAATCAAGACTCCTTCCTGTCCAATGACTCTAACTTGCTTCAAGATGACATAAAACTAGCCAAGATAGTGACCAAGGAGCTTTTGAGGAAAGATGGGCCTTCAGGCTTCGCTGGTGCTTGCTAATGTAACAGGTAGAGTGGATCAGTGGTACACCTTGGCTCTGATTACTGATTAACCTCTTCAGATTGCAATTTCCTCATCTAGGGATGAGTGATGCAAAGAAGAAAGAATTAGTTCATAATCATAAGTGATTTTGCTCCATAGATATTTCTCCATTGTCCACGCCAATGGAAAGAAGGAATAGAAAGAATAATCGAGAAAGGATTGGCCATGTAGAACCATGAACCAACAACCTGGTTGTTCAGAGCAGCTGTCACTAAAGATATTCTGGGGGCCAGGTTCCAAAGAAGGGTGTTATACACGCTTCATGTTACTGAGGAGCATCGCTGAGAGATGTAGCCACATCCCTATTACTACCTCTCTTTCTGCTACCAGATGCTCCTTATTCTATTGAGATGCTGAACAAGAGTTATAGATGACCAGAGAGACTGGCATCATTGTACAAAAGTTTGTGTTATGCCATTTAAATAACATAAATTATGTAATAATTTATAGTTAGTATAAACTTATAGAAATGTATTAGATTTTATAAATATTATAACTTACAAATATTGTTAGTTAATGATAGTTTAAAAGCTCTTATTCTTATTACATCTTTCCATACTGATGGGAAGTTTGGGCATCTGTGCAGGTTCATTTTTTGTCAGCTTGACGTAAGATCTGGAGAGAGAGAGAACCTCAATTGAGAAAATGCTTCTCCATCAGACTGGCTTGTGCAAATCTGTGGAGGCATTTCCTTGATTAATAAGTAGCCCAGCCCATTGTGGGTGGCACCAACTTTGGGAAGGTCATCCTGACTTGTAGAAGAATCAGGCTAAAGGAGATGGATGCAAGTCAGTAGTAGCTGCCTTCCCCTTAGTTCCCACATCTAGGTTCTAGTTTGGTTCCTGCCCTGTCTTCCCTCCGTGATGGATTAATGAGGAAAAAAAAGCCAAATAAACCCTGTCCTCTCTATGCTGCTTTTGGTCATGGCGTTTGTCACAGCAGCAAAAGAGCTAGCCCTGTGACTATCAGTGGAAGAACCTAGAACACTACTCTAAGGCACAGCTTGGGGCAGAAGTAGCTTCTTTAGGCTGCACTTGACCCAAAGAGAGATTGAAGAGCCAGACTGAGGATTTTGATGACACCCTTCCCAGTCGGGGGATTCCAAAGAGAGGCTCATACTGGAAGGGTATAGCCTGTAGTAACAGCACTGGAGCTTTGCTCTGTTTCTGATAGCTAGAGCCTGACTGGTCTTGGCACATCTCCATCATCTCGATGGCATGCCTCCACCTTCCCCGTGGTTGCAAATCTGGATACTCTGAGCTCTGGCATGTTGACAGTAGCTTTGGAAGAATCTGAGTTTCAGATTCTTACCACGCTGATAAAGATGACTGTGGTTGTTGGGAGTCACACTGAATTTTCAAGCATGACCACTGGAGAGACATGCTATTCAGGCTCAGGGAAATTCTCTATTACTGATGTCTCTATCGGGTCAATATGTCAGAGGCAGATGAAGACAGTCCAGGGCCCTCCCCTGGGCCTGCAATTGAACATATGTATGGGCAGTCACATGGAAATATAAATATGCTTAGAAAGTGTCAGAGAAGTTTTAGTAAGATTAAAAAATGGCCAGTTGTTGACTAGCCTATACTCTGTCTTTTCCTGCATCAGTTGCTATGTCCATCCATCTCAGAGTATACATACTGGGTTCTGAGGGGTTCACCTCCGCATTTGAAACCAGGATGTTTGATGCTCTCAGCGATCCTGGTGTCATCAAACTACTTATTCTGTCTGATGTAGCATAGCCATTAAGAGGACCCCAAAAATAGGGGGTCACACAAGACAGAAGGCAGAATACAACTCCCCCTGCATAAGGAACCTGCAAACAAACCCCAACTAAGAAAGCCATCTAACCTGAAGGAATGGAGGGCTATATCAGGCTTCCCATTTTTAACTACTCCACCTGAGATCTGAGGTAAAAGCTGTGCTCTTCCATGGCCTCCAGCACATTTGAAGAAAGCCAAACATCAGATCGTAGGCTATCAGCTTTAAGCCAACAGTGCAATTCAGACCTCACTGGGGATATGGGTTTCTATTGTCTCTTTTTTCTACAGATCTCTGAGTTATGGGTCTAAGTCAGTGGCTCCTGTTCTTTTTAGAATTACATAAATATCAATTTCCCTTTCACCATAATCTTAAAGTCATAAATTTTGAATAATATATGTGTACATGTATGTTTCTGTATATATACATAAATGTGCATATGTGTATGTGTTTAACATTGTTTTCTGACCATCTGTCCCACACATCTACCTCAATGAGGGGTTTTTTTTTTTGAGGTTCCTGGTGGCTTCACTTACTAGCTCTGTACTAATTGAGAGACTGAACCTGTCAGGGTCTTAGGTCCTGACACTAGCAGAGGGAATGTGTATGGAGGATGGATAAACATCCTGAGTGCAAGGGTAATATTGGAAGTCATAATTAGTTTCTTAACACAGGTTAATAAGAAGTAATTACAAATTAAAATATAACTTCTGCTTGAACTTAATGAAAACGCACAGAC
This sequence comes from Phyllotis vaccarum, assembly GCA_033318265.1. Lineage (NCBI taxonomy): Eukaryota > Metazoa > Chordata > Mammalia > Rodentia > Cricetidae > Phyllotis > Phyllotis vaccarum. The sequence continues at coordinate 189,556,827 of JARWLC010000001.1, forward strand.
ACCAGAACACACCATATCACATCACAGAACAGCATAGTATTCCAGGAAGACACTTTCCAGAAGAGCCCATTACAGAGAGGAGAAGGGAGGCCTACCTCCAATATTACCCTTGCACTCAGGGTGCTAATCAGTGCAACTAGGTGAAAACAATGTAAATTCACTATACTGGAAAAGGTATCATAAAATGACATTTATAGAAACTTGAAAGTCTCATAAATAATAAACTGAAAAGTGAATGTTAAAATGTAAAAGATTTTAATAAGAGTTGAAGTAAAAATAAAATAAAAATTAGTATAGTAATTTTTACTCCATGAGTAACTATATAAAGTAATACCTATACTTCCAGAAGAATACAATTGAAAAAATATTTCAGAATAAATCTTAAAAACCATTCTCATTACCACAGAGTTTTCTAGAAGACAAAAATGGAATTCCTGGAACCACTGAATATGATGTTCTTGGATGCTCTGTGATATTCAATTTTGTAACGCTGTTGAGGTAATCCCTATCCAAAATCCCAATTGATGAGCCAGAGCAGCAGGACTCCCAGCCACCTAGAAGAATGAACTCAGCAAGAACAGTGAGGGACCAAGTGTGAAAATACAATTACTTTGAGGATTTGGGGTGACTTGTCCTGCCAAATAATAAAACATTATATCATTGCAGTACAGGAAAACACACACACACACACACACACACACACACACACACACACACACAAAAATAGAATGTAACAAGAGAACAACTCAGGCATAGATGCAAGTTTATATTTAAATCTAATATATATTAAAGGAGTCATTTCGAATCGGAAAAAAAGCATAAGAAATAAACAATGGATGGTGTTATGGTGATTAGTGAATCATTTAGATTACTTGAAGCAAAGATTTAAGATGTATATGTTAAAAGATATGGATACATACATGATACATACATTCTCCTCTTGAAGTGGATAATGCAATTCTTAATATGAAATCAAGTTCAGAAAGCATGAATAAAATAAATGATTATTTTGGTTACATTAGAAATAAGTGGTGGAGAAAGAGACAGCATAAATACAGTTTAAACACTACTGTGGATTCTGGGGCGGGAGTATGGGAATGGATATCAACCAGAGGGAGGTGGGAGGGATGGCTCTGGAAATGTTTTATACCCTGGTCTGGATGGTGGTTGCATGGGTGTAGACATATGTAAAATTCATTGAGCTGTAAGTTAAGATTTGTGCATTTTATCATGTGTAAATTATGCCTCAATAAAAACAGAAAAATAATAGGGGAAATAAATCAAACATTTATCCTGTCTTCCCCACAAAGGCTATATTTCAGAGTCAGCCAGGACTTAAGATGGAAGGAAAATTCTTCTTCATAAAAAAATTACAACCAAAAAATACAGAATTAATGAAAGAAATGGAAACTCGCCATTTTGCAAGACCCCCTTAAATAACTAGAAGGAGCAACACCATTAGCTCTAGATACCACAATCCACAAGAATTAGCATTTCTTACAAATTCTCAAATAATGGTGAAGTGGTCCCCTTGCACCAGAAAAACCTGTACACCAAACATTAGGCCACTGGGTTATTGATGACAAGGAAATCAAACTGCTAACACCTGATTTACTATACACCTGCTTGGGCCAACCTTTTAACTCCAGGGGGACATGGAAATTTTGGCCAATTCTACTGTGAGAAACTCTACATAACAAATGGCCCAGGAATCCCAGACAAATAAATGCCATTGAGAAAAGGGAGGGGGGGTAGATGTCATGACAGATCAAAAGAAATTAAAAGAATGTCTTGGACAATGACTCAATCTGGCATTTTTTTTGAGTAGTTATTCAGTTACCAGAGGCTAGAAGAGACATTGAGGAAGAGGAGTATGAGGCTAGATAACAGCCCACAAGATATAACTAGGCACAAGGACTACATTCCAGGACAATACAGTAGTTATAGGTTATAACAACTTACTATGTTTTTATAAAGAACTAGAAGAAAGAAGGCTCTAAACACAAGGAAATAATGAGATGAAATGTTAATTGCCATGATTTGATCTTTGTGTATTGTATACATGGATTAAATTATCACACTGTATAACTATGTAAAATTATGCCAATTAAAAGGAAAATAAGAAAATAAACATAAGTAAATAAATGAGACGTTAAAGGAAACTTGGCAATACAGAACTGTCTGTCTTGTTTTCTGTAATGTCAGGACTATGTTTGTGCCTCTCAAGGCCCTGGTGATGTGGGAATGCCTTTCTGTATGCTGTGAATAGCAATCTTTAAATAAAGGAGCTGTTTTGGCCCATGACAGGCACCATAGAAAAAGTAGGAGGAGGAATCAGGATAGGTAGGAGGAGCAGGGCAGAGTCAGAGAGAGACTGAGCCAAAAGCCCAAAGGAGCAACATGTAAGGAACACAGGTGAGCCATGGGCCATGTAGCAGACATATTAATGAAAATGGGTTGAGTTAAGATGTAAGAGCAAGCTAGCAATGTGCCTGAGCCATAGGCCAAACAGCATAAAGTTAATATAAGTGTCTGAGTCATTTCTGGGGGCCTGATCAGCAACGGGCGGCTAAGGGGTCTGGTGTGGCAGGTCTGTAGGTCTGGGTCTCTGGCCACCCGGGACCAAGTAACCCCACTACAACACCCTGGTACTGCTACACTAAGGGTTTCTTAACATGCAAGTTGCTGACACATGGGCCAGATCATTTTTTGCTAAAAGTGGACAGCTTGTGCATTTCAGTGTTCAGCATCACCCCTGCTCTCTACTGCCGGATGCCAGTAACACCCACCGCTACCTTGATCTCCCATCTGTGAGAACCACAATATCCCCAGATGTTGCCAATGTCCCTTGGGGTGGAGTATAGAATGGAGATTGCCCCTGGTTGAAAACCACTTTGAGAGAAATATTTGGTGAAGTATTCTGTAAGCAAAGTGGTGATACATCTGAGATTTTAGTTTTTAAATGCTACAGAAAACACAATTGGGGAATAAGAGGCAGCTGGAATGGCACAATATTGGCAACTGTTGATGCTGAGTATTAAGTACGTGGCTGACATTATTTTCTTCTCTATGCTTTAATATATGTTTCAACACTTCTGAAAAAGGGGTTTAGCAGAAACATATGCACACGCATAAAGAAACTATGCAGAAGCACATTTGTAACAGATGCTCATGGTATTATGTGGAAAAATGAACAGACCATACAATGTGTATACCATGACCCCATTTTCATAGAAGCAAAGTTTCAGAGAGCTACTTGGAGGAGATATGAATCCAAATATTCACATTAAGTGTCTCTGTGTGGTAGAATTGTAGGTAACAGCTTCCTCTTCCAGGCTGCAGTTCTCAGATCATTTTCGTGAATATAAAACTCTTAATGTAAACAAACAAATATTACAAAACTAATATAGAGGGATTGCCACAGAGAGGACCACTGCAGGCTAGGTAGGAAACATGGCGACTATGCAAAACAAATATAAGACCTCAAAAGGAACAATCACGGCCACTAAGAACAAGGGTAAAGATATCAGACAGCCCCTAAGGAAACGCTGTGACAGTGTGTGTATGTGTGAGTGCCTGCATGGGGGAGGGGGGCCTGATTCTGACCTTGAGGCAACCGAATTTCATTTACTCTCTCCTTTTGTTTCGAAAGGCAAAGTCACATGGAATACATTTCAGAAAGCCTCCTAAGTAAAAAAACAATAATTTCTCTGCTGGGAAAATGTTTAAACAAGTTCACGTTTTAAAGAATAATTATTTGGGTGCTTATACCTAGAGCCAGGTGGGAAATCCTACTAAGCTGAGTTCCTGCCCCAAATATTCTAGAAAGCTGAGGTGTTGCTTTCTCCTCAGAGCCAAATAGAAATTAGCTGCTTGTCAGTATGGCTCACCCAAACAGCTACACCCTAGTCTTAGTGCAAGTGATTAAGAGGGAAGCAGAATTCCTGCTTTTATGGCTCCCCTTACAATGTCTGGCTTACAACTTAGCTTCTTTTCCATCATCACACTTTCCAAGATCTGTTATAGCATTATTTCCACAGAGGCCCACAAATACAAAGCAGCTACTTTCAATCCAGGGCCAGTACCTAGAGGAAAATTGGGTGCTAGTAGTTGCTCAGTAAATAATTGTTGAGTGTGTTGATGCACATTATTCCCAAAGATACCAAACATCATACAGTATCAATGGCCTTGGATACCATTTCCATGGTGTACCAAGGACTTACCCTTTCTCCAGTGGGTTAATGAAGGTGTAAATGTGTTGCAATGGTGTGGTTTCTTGGTCCCAGGCGGCTAGAGGTCCGAGACTCACAGACCTGCCGCGCCAGACTGCTTAGTCACCCGCCGCCCGATGTCTAGGCCCCCAGAAATGACTCAGACGCTTATATTAACTTCATGCTGTTTGGCCTATGGCTCAGGTACATTGCTAGCTAGCTCTTACATCTTAAATCAACCCATTTCTATTAATCTGTCGGCCACGTGGCCCGTGGCTCACCTGTGTTCTTTACATGTTGCTCCTTTGGGCTTCAGCTCACCTGCCTCTGACTCCGCCCTGCTTCTCCTACCTATTCTGATTCCTCCTCCTACTTCTTCTATGGTGCCTGTCATGGCCCAAAACAGCTCCTTTATTTAAAGATTGAGATTCATAGCATACATAAACGCATTCCCACATCATAAATGTGCACCCACCCACCCTAGACATGCTATGCATATACATGACATGCACATGTATGTACTGCACACAGAGAGAGAGAGAAAGAGAGAGAGAGAGCCCACTCTCTCCACTTTGACTTAACTATCACTTCTCTCACAGCCCTATGAACAAAGTTGATTCATTACCAGGGCTGGACCTCAAATGGCTGCCTATGTGAACATTAGCATCCATAGCTGCTCCTGACATCCCCCTAGCTACAGACTTTTCACCCCTCATTCAGAGACTCTAAGTTTATTTAAAGATGTTTCTTTCGGGCTACCCCTAAGTCTTCAGCAGCCCACAGTGCACACTGCTGCCATTTCAAATGGCACTGGCCCAATCCCTCCGGTGTCTGGCATGATAGCTGGCATCAGATTCTGGAACCAATGTGGGCTATCAGCTGATCCTTCCAACTCCTCTTGCTCTATCTACCCATCTCACTAAAATCCCCAGAACATCGCCCCAAATCCTCTCCTGACCACTCCTTAAGATCCAGTCCTGCCTCCTTCCAAAGACACAGCAAGTAAGAAGCAGTGTCAGGACATGTCTGAGCTCTCCTGACCCTTAGGATCCCAGTTTCCTTTTTCAGACACAGGGGTCTATCTTTCTGTCTATTTTGTAAATAAAGTTTTATTGGAACATAGCCACATCCATGCATTCCGATACTGCATGTGGCTGGTTTCAGCTACAGCAGCCCAGACGAATAACTGCAACAGACACAAACTCCACATCTAAAACATTCACTGTCTCCTGTTTACAGGAATTAGTTGACTCCTGCCAGAAAGTACAGAAGACCTGACAGGCTTTGAGCTGAGCCTGGCTCAAATGCAGCCAGTTCCAAAGAGAGCTGATGTACCATGCGGCGGGCCCAGTAATTCTCTGATCCTCTGCTCCATACTGCCTTCCAGTTCCACACCGGCAAGCACCTGTAGTTGCCTCTTCCACCACACATGCACACACACACATGCACACTGCTCCAGCCTCCAGAAGTAGACCTGGAATGTTAAAGTCAGGCTGCTATAAAAGAGACCCCTGAAGCCCACATGTAGCTGATTTGGGGTATAAAAAAAAAAACATGCAAGCAAAACACCTTAGGTGACATGGAGTCCTTAAATTTCTCAGTTTGTGACTCTGTCCATAAATTCAAGGTACCAATGGTTCTGAGGATTTGTTAAAGTCAATCATGGAGCTAGAGGTCTGAGAACAGGCCCAACTCCTGGTGAGCTGGGGTTGGACGCTATGGAGTTTGGTGTGGGTCTCTGTGCCTCTGGCACCAGGCATCTCCAACATGCATCTCTATCCCAAAGACACTTAAGGAAGTACCTGACCCATTAAAGTTCTCCCATGGACAAACCATCATTGTCATCATCTGCAGTGACAACCCATTAGCATGGAAGAATCCTAAAGAATCTGGCTGGAGTTACAGAGCCCCTCACCTGCCGCAGGGGTACCAGCATCTTCTGTTCCATCTGCACCAGTGACCAACAGAGCCTCCTCTTACAAAACAGCCCAGCTGTACCATCATCAGTGCCTAGCCATAGATCCACATCACCTTCTATCCATTGTTTGACATTGACACTAATATCACATTTGAGGGGTTTATCAATAAGAGAATTCTAGATGATCACAGAGCCATATCACACAAGCCAGCAAGAGTAGCTGTGGGTAGCAGGCACCGGAAGATCCCACCCTTGTTCCCTTAGCTCTTTCCTGCATGGCCAGAGGAAGGCCATTCACTGTCTCTGGACACAAATTTGATCATTTTTCAAATACAGGCTTTGAGTCTGATATTCAGCCAAGTCCCTCTTTCCACCTTGATGATGACTTCTGCTGTGGAGTGGCACCCTACAGATCTCACTAAAATGATAATTTCCACCAAATCACATAATCTTATAAGCACACGTACAAGTACAAACAAGAAGCCTTGCTTTGCCAAACAGGCCATGAATGGACTCAACCGGATCCTGTGAATTAGTCGGTAGTCCTGGTTCCCACATACCTCTCGCAACCTTTTCCTTATCTTTCTCTCCACTTAATGTTTTTTAATCCTTACTTTATCTATTTTTTCCTCACGGAACCATGAGGCTTTCCCATCCCCCCACCCCTTGCTCACTGTCTGCTTCTTCACACTCGTCAGTCTCTAGGTTTTTTTGTTTCTCCCTGAGAATTAAAGGGAGGGAAAGTCTGTGTGGTGAAGTAGCTTAGAAAGCACCTGTTGACACCCCAGCCCCCTGCTCAACATCCTCAAGCCTACTTTTGCTGTAACACCCCTAAAGCTGAAGAGCTGTCCCACAGCCCAATCTGGGTTTGCACCATTTGCCAATGGCCTGTCCCTCAATGTCAGCAGGATGGCAGGGTTGGGGTATGCACCCAGGACAGACACTGGACTTTTCAGGAAGAATGGAGGGAAGCCACATTCCCCCTTGCACTCCCAAGTACAAATGTCCTATTGATCTCAGATAGAAAACAGTCATGTGAGCCAAGAAGCCACCAAAGTGTCCCCGAAGTCTCAATCCTCTACCATGTATCAATCTGGGGCTTTTTTACCAAGAGTCTAAAACTGAACGTTGGCAGAAGGCCAGTTAAAGGCACTGTGGAAGGATGGGGATGAGCTTAAAGGTATTTTAATATGACCAAGAAGCATGCCAACACCTCTTGAGACATTTGTATAAAGACACTCTGGAAACAGAAAACTACAGGAGAAAGCCTAGTCCTAATGACAGGCTCCCAGCCCCCACCCTTGCGGTCACTATGGCCACTTCCTGCTTTCCTTCTTTCAGTGTTTATGCATATAAACTCACACACACATAAATATCTGTCCTTTTTCTAGGCGACTGATAATTCACTGGACAAGGTTCTGCGGCTAGATTTATTCAATTAATAGATCTTAGATATTGTTCCACAGATAAAGATCTTTCACAGTACTGCACAATGTGTGCCTTTACACCATATCCAGTCTTTGTAAAGATGAGAAAAGATGCAATAAACATCTCATTATATACAAGCCCCGAAAGTGCACCCACACTTGCATGCATATCACCACACACACACACACACACACACACACACACACACACACACACACACACACACTATATCAGTCAACACAGTGGGGTGGTTCTCCTGTAAGAACATATTACAGCTGGCCTGGAGCTCAGCCCACTCCACTCTGTCTCCTTGTTCCAAGTCTGCCATGCCTCAGTTTCATCCGCACGTGCACTTATTAGCACTGCATTCAGGCTTTCCTATTCACAAGAGTTTCTTAATCCAGTTTACTTTTTTGAGGCTTAATACCCTCACAGAGCCACTGTGTGTGAAATTATCTTTTACAATGCTGAATCCGAGCAGTTTATAGTTTTCAGTCAATTACTCCCAACCAGCAGAGCTGTGCTCAGGATAACACTGCGGTTAAATTTCTCACTTCTTGGATCATGAATTCTCAGATACGACTAATCCAGTGTCTGGTGAGTACACATATTCAGATTCACACTCAGACCAAGGATTCTGGAGAATCTTAGAAATCCACATTCAGGGAGCCAAGTGTTGAGGAAGATTGTAGGGAAGATGCCAGAATGAGAAACTGGATGCCAGTTCCCAAACCTTAATAAAAAGTTAACTTGAAGCTGTGTTGGTATGTGTCTTTATTGCAGAACTCGGGTAGCAAAGGTAGGGAGTTGAGAGTTCCAGGTCAGAGAGGCCCACCCACTGCCTCATGTTGCAGGCAAGTGAGTACCACCACATTGAGCAAGTATGTTATGAAAATGGGAGAAAAGGAGAAGCTGAGAGGTTTGTGTGCTGTGGAGAGAGGCAGAACTGGAGATGCAATGGGGGTGAGGAACAGGCTGATGTGTGAGACTATGGTGATGCCTGGGCCCATGCTGCTGCCGGGGCCCATGTCTGGGTCCATGTCCCTACATCTTTATGAATGTCTGTGGCTCGTGTTACCACCAAAGGCCATGTGGATACCGGTGGTATGGACTAACAACTGAAGCCATGTTGATGTCTGAGGGTCATGCTGAGCTGGCCCTGCCCTTCACATAGGAGAAGATGAGGGCTGACCAACTCAGCTACCACCTAGGCCCAGACTCAGAGTTGGCCTACCCCAACATCTACCCCATCTATGACCTGCTGGAGCACACAAAGAAGCCAACCCTACAGAACTATAGCAGCAGGACCTCTATGACTCGGGACAACAGCAGGTTAACTCAGTGAGGGTCCAGTATTGATGATGTAGCAGAAGCTGGAGCCCTTAAACCAGACCAATGACTCATTGCAATGAACATATGCAAGTAAATTTGTTTGGGCAAAAGGCATATTGCATGATCCACCTCAGTTTACAAGGCCACTACAAACAAATATGTGATTGAAAGGTAGGAAAGACAGCAGTGGTACATGCACAGCAGAACCGGAGATACCACAGCTGCAGTGGGTATGAGAAAATGCTGAGGTTGATAGACATGCAGGGCATTTCCCAGAGGGATGGAGGTTTGTTTACTTTTTGGGAGGAAGGAGATTATAAATGTAAAGGATAGATAAGAAAGGACTGGGAAATGAGTGGGATTGGGAGGCATGATGTAAGCATCCCAAAGAATCAATAAAAATTAAATTTAAAAAATAAAATAAAAGAGTTACAGGCTAGCCTAAGCTACAGAGTGAATTTTAGACCAACCTTGGCAATAAAGTCCAAAGTCTTCAAGGGGAGAGGGGGAGATGAAGAAATCCTGGAGCAAATCTATTTGTAATTTATCTTTTAAATCTTTTTGGATAGTTAACAAAATCACTGGATTTTGGCTCCATTGTATCAGTTAGCTTTGCTGTGTAACAAACTGCCTCCCAACTTTTAAAGGCTTTATACAACCACCAAGTATTTGCTTCTGACTCTCTTGAGCTGGACTCAGCTGAGTGGTTCTTCTGTTGATCTCTGCCAGGCTCAACCATACATCGGTGATCAACTGCTGCTTCTAAACTAGAGTGCCTGGTTATCAGGTATGGAAAAGTGGACACCTCGCTGTTTCATATATGTATGGTTGGCAACAAGCTAATTGATGATTCCACCCAAAAATAGTAGCAGAGATATCAAGAACCCAACAAGAAGAAAGAAAGTCCAGTGAACAAGTTTTGTGTCCCACTTAGCACTGTGCTTTTGGCCAAAATGAGACACAGAAATCCAAGCAGGGATTCAAAAGTAGACAAAGAGACTCCATCTCTTGATAGAAGGATCTGGGATGCCGTACTGTGGGCCACAGAGGAGGAGACAGGGAAGAATGAATGGCCAGTTTTATAACTTATCACACTGACAATTTATAAATTCATCAAGTTGCACAAATATTTTATAAAACACACACAGCTTTCAAGCACCCAGGACAATGTCTTGAAACAAGATTCACATAAATCAAACAATGAAGAGAGAGGCTTCTGGTGCCTATTGGGTGGCTTGGGGAACTAATGCTCTGGAGTTAGAAGGCACCTGAAGGGCTTTCCTCAAGGTCACAATGGCACCAAATGCCATCCATTTGGAACACACAAGACTCACTCCTGCAGTCTCTGAACAAGCAGTTTCAAGTCTGCACTCTGAACCCCTCACACATGCCTGTAGGTCTGTCAGGAGCAATACAAAACTCGCTAAGGAGATTTGAAGAGAATGACTGTGTGCCTGTGCCTCGGGCATGTTCAACTGCATGGCATTGCATGAGAAGACCTTGGAGTAGTGAACTGGGCTCAAAGTTCTAAAAGTATTCAAATATAAATGAACAGTTGTGCATAGGGAGCTGCCAGAAAGGCAAAGGCTGTAAGCCAGCAAATAGGGAAACAGTGAATAAGGACACAGCTCTGAATTGCCCTCTGGTCAGCAACTGAATGTCTTCCAAGCCCTCTTTTACAGTTGGCTGGGACTTGGTCCCACACTGAATGTCCCTCTATTCCCCACACATGTCTCTGCTAGGAAAATGCCTCTGTCTGGTAAGAGATGAGCGTGCATATATGTGGCCCCAGCTAGGCTAAGAGAATCACATTTCCTACTGTCTAGAAAAGGCAATGGCCCTCCCTCTGCCCCACACTTCACATCCAAGGTAAATCACAAGAACTGTAGCCGTTTATTGAACAGCAACCATATGGCAGAAACTGCCAGTCAACCCGCCTACATTAAATAATTAACATTCGCATCACAAGTATGTCCCTGGTGACTTGTGCTGAGTACCTGTTATGTTCTCAATTCCACATGATGGGTTGCTGAAGCATTTGGGGGGGTGTGCCAGGTATAATGCCTGGTCATGGCAACAGCTACTAATGTGACCTGCCCGAGAGCACCTACTAAGAAGAACACTGTTCCAAGAACTCAAAGTCTACCTGGTTTTCCATCAGGAACATCTTCCAGGAGACCCTGTCCTCCACTTCGTTCCATCAAAAGAGGCCCTGATGGGTTTGGCAGATTCAGGAGCCTCCTTCCTTCCCACTTTGACTGGCTTTCAACACCCCCCCCCCAAGTTGCTCTTCTGAGACATGGCAAAAGGGCAGGGGTGCCCAGTTCTGCTTGCTCTTTCTCTCTCCTTCCAATCCACTTTCATGAGTCTTCAGCAAATTGACCTAATATAAATTCAACAGCTCACTGCCTCTAAACCTCAGCTCTGGCTCTTTATCTGCCTAAAGGGCTCACAGGGCTGCTAACTCGGCACTTGAATAAAATCTAACACTTACACATTCATGCATTCACTTATTCATTCAACAAAAACTTACCAAGCCCTGCCAAATGCCAGGCCCAACATGTGAGCACTGAACAGATGTGATGAAGTTTTTACACAGGTGGAAACAGTAACACTTAGGAAGCAAGGTTACAGGGCCGTTGTGGAGATTAGAGGCAAGAAATCTGAGACATGCTAGCGTGGATACAGATGGCAAAAACTGACTCAATCTAGGTGTCAGAAGAAAGATCCAGATGGAGATACATATCTAGGGGACCATGATTTGGAAATGTGCTAGGTGTGAGTGAGGTAAAGTCAGGGAGTAGTATAGTCCAACTTCCTTGGCTTGCAGGGGAAAGGGGTGCTCAGACCCAGAGATTCAGGTAAGCCTTCCAGAGCAGGACTAGATGCTCGCTGCTTACAAAGGTTTCCCATGGAGCCTTCCATCTCTCCTCCACAAACCACAAAGGGAATTGTTTAAGTTCTCTGTGTCCCGATGCCATATGAAGGACGGGTTGTCTGAGAGAGAAAGAAGTCTACACAGTATATGACATCAATGACAAAGGGAACATAGATGGAGGTGACTAAATCAGTAACAAGGAAGTGGGGACTGTGTCCAGAAAGATTCACAGAGGCACAGAGCTAGGAGATAGATTTGGTATAGGAGAGTGGAGAAAATAAAGACAGCTGAGACTCCCAATACACCCAAAACACACCTCCAAACTTTATGAACTAGCACCTAAATCCCACTACACTCTGGGAAATCTGGCTGCACGGAACACGACAGCACAGGGCCTGCCTTTGACGCTGAGAATAAGGAGGTACATATAAATGCTAGTAGGGAAGTGTTTTGGGGCTCAGAGCAGCATGATCGGCTGAGAGCATTTATCCAGCTAAGTGCAGACCAAGATGTCATTGTGCAAAGATACAATCCAGAAAAAGAACACAGAGCCAAATCTACATAGGGAAGAGACATGGGGAACCAAGAATGGAGATGAATGAGTTTACAGTCCTTAGGGAATCACATGAGGCTGACTGAATCTGCCAACATGGAGTATGGCCACATGCAATGGGATATCTACCAATGAAGCTCACTGGAAACTCATGCAAATTTTTCATTGGAGGCTGGTTACATAAACATCCTATACCTCGTATGTCCTGAAAATCCAGATGCTCAAATTAAAGCAAGTGGTCATTGGTGACTGTGCCTGTCCCACAAGCAGATCAGGTTCACTCTTGGAATGTTAGAAACTGATAGCCAAGTTTACATAAACAAAGTTAAGGCCCAGCTCTACCAGCAGACTTTTGTAAGGGCAACAGGATTGAGCCAGCTATGTCAAGTATTCTTTGCAGAGGACTTGCAGACTTGAGGCTAAACACACACACACACACACACACACACACACACACAAGAGGGGATATTAAACAAGACCTCCTTGAAGACTACAGATGTGAACAGCCCAGTGCCCTTACAGAGCAGGTAGGGATACCTGTCCTGTGAAGTCTATGCTGAAAAGAGAAGCAGGTTGTTATCTGATGCCAAAGAAAGTAGTGAGTTAAAAGGAGATGAGAACTGTAGGTAGACAGCAGAAGGAAGGGCTAAACTAACCTCAGGCCCAAATAAAGCAAGGTCCCCTCCAGGTACTATGACAAGGGTGCTCAGGCCTGGAGATTAGCTCCAACACTGTCCAGTCATCTGATACAAGAGGAGAATAAAAGAGGTCATTTGTCCACATATCAAGAAGGACAGAGAGCCAGATAGAAAAGGACCAGTGGTCCCAAGAATGAGATGACTATGGGGTCCTACCTAGCTTCAGCATCCCTGGTCCCACAATACCTAGCAATAACAGCTTACGGGTGAGATCAATTCAAGCTCATAGTTCAAATGGTTAGTCCTGACTAATTGGATTTTTTGGTTTGAGCCTGTTGAGGGATAACAGGAGCATATAGAGGGAAGGTATTCAATTCATAGCAGACTGGAAGCAGAAACAGGATGTGACCAAGTGCAAAATAAATCACCATTTCCCAGGCTAAGAACCCACCCTCAATGACTTACTTTGGCAACCTGGTCCACCTCCCAAATTTTCAGCACATCTCAAATTAGCACCATCAGTAGGTTTCCAGGGGACATTTCAAAATCCGAGCTGACTTGGAAAGACATCAGTTACATAAGTCAGCAGATAAACAGCAAACTAACAAGAGAGTCCCTAGCATAGGCACCACCATCAAAAATCATGCTCTGAATGACTGAACCAATGCAATAGATAGGTCATATCTATCTAAAACATACATTGTTCCAATTGCACCTAATGTGTGAACATCTTCTAGTTCTGGAAACATGGCCATGGGTTTCTGCTTGAATCTATGTCAGAATATAAAGTTCACTTCCACACAATGGTATTCACAGGAATTTACACCCAAGTAAAAGTTCCCCCATTCAACACCAAAGGAGAAGCCACCCACTAATACTTCTGAACTCTTGGTATGCTATTGATAAGTATACAAAAAAATAAATAAATAAATAAATCCATGATAGGATATCCCACTTACAATTTAAGCAGTTCAGTGTCTCTTCCCACTACACAGGTATCTACCCACTATCACGATTCAGCATTCATCTGTGTACCCTAGCTCCAAGCTCTCAAATCCTCACCTCTTCTCAATGCTTTGCATTCTAATGGTCTCTCAGACACCCCTGCTGCAGCATCTCAGAATCAGTCACATTCTGAATGCTTATAAACTTGATTCTATATCCTGACCCCATACAGCTACATGCCCTGTATCAGAGGATGAGTCTGACCCATTCACAACCGGGTATCACCTTTGATTTTTCTCTCCCTAAAACATTCATATAACCAACCCTCTGTCTCTGATGCATCCTCTATGTATTCTGAGGTCCAGCTACTCAATCCTTCCGCTCCCAAATGTCATAACTTCCATCACCTCTCTCAAAGATGCATTCTAACTAGCTTCCCATCTACCATCTTTCCTCCCCATCGATTTCCCGGCACAGAGGTAAAAGGGATGCTGTCAAAAAGCAAAGTTGCTCTTAGCACATCAGTGATTAAAACTCACCAGCGTCTCCTGCTGGCCTAGAGGAGCAGCTACATTTTGTCCTATGATCCCTGTATGTCTGCAGAGTTTGACCTTCACCTCTTGGCTTCATGGCAGCCCAGCCTCCAACTTGATGGTCTAGCCATAACTAAATGATTTGTTCCTTCATTGTGCTAAGCTGACTGCTCCCTCCCCGCTGCTCCCAGCTTCTAAATAAGGCATTACACTCTCCCCCCCTTCACGGTTTTCCTTGCTGCTTTGTAATTATCTCTCCACTTATCTGCCTCCTTGCAAAGTCCCTGATCAAGGAAAGGCCCTTACAATGTTCACTAGTCTCTCCTTCATCCTGACCATAAGAAGTCCTCAATAAATTCTTGCTGGCAAAAAGAAAGCTTTTTCAAATGATCAGTTCCCTAAATGTCTGTGAATGCACCCCCAAATAATATGGCCACTTACGCTGCCACAGTTCCCTACAGATACATATATAATTTCCTCTTGGCTGAGCACTGTAAGGTTTTTTTCACTCACTACTGTTGAGCCAAGTCATCTCCACCTCATACTCAAGCAACTTCCCAATTTAAACACTTGAATCAAGAGTTTGTTATGACAAAAAGAGGGGAAGCCACTTGCAGGGTCCATGTGGGAATGTGCATAGTCCCAGTGTTCTCTGGGTCTACCTCAGCTCACAGATAATCCCTGGCAAGCTGCAGAGCACAATGCACAGGGTGAAAAACGTCCTCCAACTCTCCAGAGCCAGCAAGAATCACTGTCTCCACAATCGTCCATTTTACAATGTGCCTAATTATAACTGAATAAATTACTTCTGTCATTCTGCAGAAATACTTAAAATAAATATCTCTCTTTCCTTGAATTAAAATCATCGTCCTTTGTTCCCTGTTTTCTGTCCCATGAAGGAACAGAGCCTGTTGATTGAAGATCATTTATAGGACTTGGTTTTCAATCTATTTGATGATATCACTTTAAAATACCCCAAATATTCAGCTGTGAGAAGGGATAGAAACTACTGGAAATTAGCTCTTTGAGATGCTTTGATGAGAAATGAAGTTGGGAATGTAACTTCCAGTGAATGAACATATATTAGAAAAGTCTATTTTAATAACTACTTGGTTATTCTCCTTTGAATTTTTTCTCTACTCGACTTCCTATATTTTTCTTGAGATTACAACATAATCCCCCCTGACACACTAAATATTACCCCTTCGTATTGAATGGATGACACTGAGACAATAACTCACTTTGAGCTCACACAATATGCCAAGCAGACCCAGCGAAGCCAAATATTTGATGAAAGACATATAAACTGAAATTTAGCAAGGCAGGAACATTCTGGGAGTTATGTCCAGAATACCAACCATCTGCAGACCTTATACAGTGAAATAAATAGATGTCCAGAGATGTCACATGGATGCTGATGAGGGTCCTCTGTCTAGAACACAGCAGACATTTCCAAACGACACCATGGAAAGAGGATGTGATTACCAATTTCCCCTCCCTGCAAACATGGGTAGATGTCATGGTAAAATAAAAATTTCTCAGTATGGGTTATAACACTTTTAAACACACACAAACACACACACACACGCAAAGGGGAGGAGTAGAGCATCCAGAGGGGACTTTGTATGCTACTAAGGAAGCAGACACTTCAGAGCTCCTCATTTGCATGACTCCCTTTCAAGATCTTCTATCTGTGTTTGCATTTGAGATGTTGCACTTTCTGCAACATGCTCCTACATTGCATAGGGTCCCCAGAAACCTCCTGGGACTGCTTCACACAGATTCCAAAAGAACTTCAGAGATGCTTTTGATGATCAATGAGACAGTAGTCCCTGCCATTCTAAGTCCTCTAAAAGGAGAACCGTCTCTGCCAAAACCCAGGGCTTTCCCAGAGTGGTCGAGACATGGCTCCTGGGGTCATGACCCCTCACTTTTTATTCAATGCACCCATGACTGAAAGTTCATTTTCGCCCAGGGTCAACTTTACTCATTATAGGAACCCCAACCTATCACACTGTAACAAACTTTTCTTGGGGAGACACAACACATATGTCTACTCACCCCAGTTACAGAACTGACAGCTCAGTATGGACACCACCCACACAAGTCAGACTTAGTGAACCAGAGTTTTATTTGGGTTACTTGTAGGAATATGGGTGAGGGGTCTTTTACAGGGGCAGCTGCATCACCAAAGCTCACCCTAGCATGGGTGACAGCTCACAGATGCTGTAAACCTGGAGCACATTGCACAGCCTGCAGTCATTACAGCAAGTTAGAGAGTGTCCCTTTCAGGGGACTTAGTTGATCTAAGCCTCTTTCAGTAAGTAAGCTCACCTGCTCTTTCTTTCTTCTAGGCTGTTGCACTAGTTTCTGTTTCTACTAGATTGAGGGGCTTATCTAAGAGTGGCTTTAACTCTTCTCTGTATACTCTGGAGAAGGGGAGTTTTAGTGAATTTGATAAGTTTCAGGGATTTCCTGGAGATATTTCAAGTTGTTTTTTTACTGCATTAACCAGATTTTTTTTTTTTTTTTGCAGTATCTGACCTACCATTAGAAACACTCAGTTGTTTCTCCTCCCTGTAAACTTGTCTTAAGAAGTTTCCCTCAAAGATTAAATGTTTTAGTGTGGGAGGAAATGGCTACACAACACACATTAAGCCTTCAGTCACTTTCTACATACCTTTTCTCCTCCAAGATTCAAAGGGTATCTGATGTACAAGAAGCCTTTCTTAGTGATGGAAACCAGATTGAACTGACTGCATTGTCTGCTGAACTCACATCTAGGAGCGTGGTACTCATTTACGCCTCTTCCACTTATCATAAACCCTACTATTCCTGTTTCCCCACTCAAAACATGTATCACACACCTCATAAACATGGATATGAGGAAAACCCCATTGCACAATAGAATCACATGAACATTGCTATCATCGTCTTCATCATCTTCATCTTTCTACATATTTCCCAGTCAGAAACTCTCTCCTCAAACTCTCTCCTCTCTCTTTCTCTCTCCCCCCATTCCCTTCCCCAACCCACCTATACACACATGCAGAAGCCAAAAGTCTCTTTATGGCAGAGATGGAAACTTGTGCCCAGAGCATGATACTCCATAAATGTTTGCTAAGCACAAGAAGAAATTAAGTGATATTTACACTCCAACCAACATGCCCTTTGACCTTGCGTTTGCTACAACTTTAAGTCTAGATGAGAGAATTGGATGAAAAGAGGAAGCTGATGGAGGCAGGTAGTTCTACAGTATGCTTCTCTATATATCCCTGGAGCTTCTATGTCCATCATGGGCCTGCAAAGTTGCCAGATGTCTACCAAAGATGCCCACAAGGAGGGTTCCATTACCATCCTCACTTTGTGGAGTGACCTCAAGAGGCCTTCAAGAGATGCTCCTTCCATCCACTATAAGGCACAGTGAGAGCACAGGACCAACATTTACATCTTCATCCATAAACACAAACACACTTTGAACCTCCTTGAAGAGTATAAATCGTGAGCAACTCCATGTCTATGAGAAGAGTTTACATCTACTAAACATTTCATCCAGGGCCCATGGCAACAGTTCAGCTGATAAAGCACTTTCCAAGCAAGAGTGAGAACCTAAGTACAAGTCCCCAGATGTCATGGACATGAAGAGTGTGTGTGGCAGCTGGCAATTCCAGCCCTCGGAAGGTACATTCAGGAGAGGTTAGTTAAAAGAGCAAATTCTGGGTTCAACTAACAAACCCTGCTTCAGTGAATTTTGTGGAGTGCTCAAGGAAGACTTATGTCAGGCTCAGGACTATGCATATATGTATGCACACCAACACATACATCTGAACAGCATACAAACATACATGGCATACCACACACACACAAGACATGCAAAAAAGTCTTGCAGCAAAGAACTGTCTTGGGTAGCTCCACTGGGTTTGATCAATTCCCAAACACCATCTAAAAATGCAGATCACTGCTATTTTTCATACCACAAGCTGGCAGGGGAAATTTGCCTCCATGTTTAATAGTATCCCCACACAATCCTCACCCCCAGCTCTGCTGAACACACATGTCCCCTTCATCCACACCTCACTATACTGGCACATCTGCCATCCTGCCTGGAATGTGTTCTCACCAACAGTTCACCCTATTCTTGCCGAGAGCTATCCCCCTGGAGATTATTTCTACCTATATCTTCTAAATTCATCCTCACCCTCCAAATTCATCTGGATTCCCCTGTTTCTTGTTATATGTTCCTTAGTCCTTTTATTCATGAATCTCTTGACCATATTTTATTATTCCCATAACCCTAGGGGCTCAGCATAGATGCAAACAGATGCAAGGAGCAGGTGCTCCACACACGGTTAATAAATGAAGGAATCAACAGTAATCTTCTCCTGGAGTCAATGACTTAGATTCTCCAGTACTGAAAAGAAGAGAGTCCATACCAAAGGGTAGATTCACACAGCATCTTGAAAATGAGAAGCGGTGGTACATACCAGGCCCAAGATCCTCCATGGCAACACCTGGATGGAGTCAAAGGAGCGTTGCCTTGCAGCTGGTCACACCATGTCTATGTCAGCCAAAGCACTCTCAGAACACACTAATGCTCAGATAGATCTCTAGATGTTACTATGGTGAGTGGAAACAGTCCATGGTAACCAGACCCTGACTTGTGCAGGAGCATCTGTGGGGACCTCTGCCATTCCATTTGCTGTCAGGACTCTTTACCACTCCCTTCTACTTAATACCTTAGCTCTTTAAAAGAACGTGTATTTCTTGGCTGGTGATGGTGGTAAACATCCATACAGAGGCTGAGGCAGAAGAATCATGAGTTCAAGGCTATTCGGGGCTAGATAGTGAGACCATGTCCTGATTTAAAAAAAAATAAATAAAATAAAATAAAAATAAGGAGGAGGAGAAAGGGGGAAAGATATACCAGCAAGATGGTTCAGTATAGGTAATGGCACTTGCCACCAAGCCTGACAATTTGAGTTTCATCCCTGGAGCTCACATGATAGAAGGAGACAAAAAAAAAAAAATTCCTCAAGCTATGCTCTGACTTCCACATATTTACCAGGACATCTATGTATCCCACCACACGCATGCTCACAGACCTTCAATAAATAAATAAATGTAACAATTCTTTAAAAAAAAATAAGAAAAAGAATATGCATCACTACCCTATGCATTCAGGGACCATTATCCCCCAAACCATGTTGGTTATTTTTGCAGAGGTCATAAAGAGTATGACAGCTGTTGCTATTATCCTTGTCATTGCTGAAGAGTTATCCACAGCAGAACCACAACCACTCTGCAAATGCAGTTACAGCACAGGCAGAGCATCAGCATGCCTACAAAAAGGTACTGTCTCCTACATTTTTTTTTTTTTTGCAGGCAAGAAAAATAATTAGTGGAAGTAAAAAAATAGATAGGTTTTACTCTCACCTCTAATACTGCAAGATATCAGCACTTTCTGCCCAAGACATCTTGAATGTACCCAAGGTAGGTTAGGGATTTTCTTTTAAACATTTGTGCATTATTCTTACTTCTGTGAGACAAATTAAAGCTACAGAATAAGCAGGGGAAGAGAGGAAAAAATCTTGATTCATGCTCTCTTGGAATGCAGTTTGCTGTAATTGTTTACTTGTGTAATTACATATATTACCAATGTAATTACAAATAATACACGTGTTTGATTTGTGCAATTATGGAATAGTATACAATTTTTAAATGTGCAGCATTTCTTTCTCCACAAGATCCCTTTGTGAAGGAAATGATTTATTGTCTCTAAAAATATGCTCCTGTGTATTATGGTTTAATAAATAAAAAATTAGTAAATATTTATATTACTTTTGTATTTCACCAAAATAAACTCTGTCATGAAAATTTAAGTTTAAGAAGTCTCATTATCTGCTTGGAAAAACTGCTTGCACTAGGCTAAATGGACTCACTGGAGAAAAGCCAACCAAACAATATGATTACCAAGAATGAAAATTATAGGGGACCTACTATGATCAAGATCTGGTCCATGGAGGCATGTGTGTAAGCCTAGGATTAAGGAAATAATCCCTACATAAACTCCTAACGTGCCACCTTGCATGGAATGGAATACTCAAATGACAAAGTCTGGCTCTGGCTCCATCAGTGACATGTTCTTGAGCTACTATGGAACCTCGCAGAACTTTCATAAAGTGGAGGTTTACCTTGCTCATAACTTTGTTATGAGGATTTAATGAGGTAGCCCCCACAAAAGGCACTAGTACATGCAGCAAGCAGTAGGAACTTTCCACTGTGATGTCACGGCCACATTTACCATTGTTGTAATTTTTTTCTGACCTGCCACGTGACACCTGTCATGTTGTGCTCTCTCCATCTCTCATGACAACATCCAGACTCATTTAAGTAACAAAAGAATCATGAGAGGTCTCGAAAAGTACCATGGGAATATCTTTCAGATGTGGAGAGGAATGCAGACTCCTAGACTAAGATATAAAGTAAGTTTGCAGATAATCCCTGACTAACAAGTGACCTACATTTAGGTTTCCCTGGGTCTGTGCAAAAGAATAATTTTAAAACTTAACCGACGTTTCAAATAATGAGATTTCAAGCCAGACTGTTGAACTCATGCATTCTCTTAAACACAGAAAATTCTGGCAAGACCAAATCCAAAATTGTTCATGGCCACAGCTACCTGGAGCCAAGGAATGCCATCTTCCAGTTAGCCACATCCTAAAGGCAGCCTTCCCCAGTGTCCTTTGTCTGCATCAGCTAAGGAACCACTGGAACACCAAAGCTCTAAGATGAATCGCTAGACAACACTAAAGTGGCCAGTAATATCTGCGCTTTATAGTCCCAGCTCTGCATTCCCCAATGTCACTTGTCCTGACCTCACAGAGTCTTCTAGCTGTTCAACCTTTCTCAGCCCCAGCAAGAAAAGGAACTATGGGTGGGGGCAGGGGAAGGCAGTTACCACAGCAGCTGATAAAGGGAATGTTCTTCCTCCCTAGAGAGAAAGGCACCCATGATTATCATTGCTGAGTGTCCTAAAGATTCTCCATCTAAATATGCAAAATCACATAGCAGGAGTCAATACCTCAATGGAGTAAAGAGGACATAGCCACTATGGTATGTGGCAGAAATGTCCCAATAGGTCAAGATCATAAAGTATTTCAAGGGAAAGAAAAGCAAATGAGGGAAGGAGGAGGCAGGAGAGGAGAGGAGGAGAAGGCAGGCAAGAAAAACAAAGACTCTCTACTGATGGGAAGACTGAATATCAGGAAGTTTTAGGCACACATCTAAGAAGTGAGAATTGACTCAGGGAACTCTGGATCCAGGTGTAAATAACTAAAGCACACAGTCTTATTTTTTGAGTTACTTCTACCAACAGAAACTTCAAAATGTTAAACATCAGGAATCTGAAGACTGAGGGATACAGAAATTTAACCACAACACATCAGCAAGGAGAACGTATCTGATAGGATCCTTCATCTGTCCGAGTGAGATACCCTACAAAGGATTTGAACTTTCTGGATGAAACTTCATCCATTCCATTCTGAAGTCAACTCCATCATGGAAAAAGCTATTTCAGCAAATGCCCAAAGTGTTCAAGAAAAGCCTGTATCCTATTCATTTTAACAACAGCTTCAAAGACTAAGCAAATACACATTTGACAACATTGCACAAGTACCCAAGAGAGACAAAAAGAAGTGCATTGGGATCTGAAGGTGCCTAACTCAATGCTGTAAAGTCACTGATAAAATTTTTGTTATTGTCTTTTTATTACTTTAAGTGAACTTTAATTCTTAGCTTAAAATAATATATCACTATCTAAGAAAATTAAGACATATAGGTGAGTTCCACACAAGTGAGGAAGGTAAGTTAGGCATTCTGTCCTGATTTAAAAACCAAAGGGGGAGGCATCTCAGGGTTGGCTAGAAACCTGGTACAAGGGTAACTCCCACAAATCTATAAGGATGACCCCAGCTAAGACTCCTAGCAATAGGTGACACATGGCCTGAACTGACCATCTCCTGTGATCAGATTGGTGACTACTCTAATTCATTCAGTAACTGATGGAAACAGATGCAGACCCACAGCCAAGCATTAGACCAAGCTCTGAGAATCATGATGAAGAGAGAAAGAATTGTAGGAGCCATAGGGGTCATGGACACTACAAGAAAACCCACAAAATCAACTAACATGGGCTCATAGGAGCTTACAGAGTCTAAACAACCAGGGTGCCTGCATGGGACCGACCTAGGCCCTCTACATGTATGTGACAGTTGTGTAGCTCAGTCTACTTATGGGATTTCTAACCATGGGAGCAGGGGCTGTCCCTAACACTTTGGCTGGCTCTTGGGAACCTATTCCTCATACTGGGTGGCCTTGCCCAGCCTTAATGCAAGGGGAAGTGCTTAGTCTTACTGCAACTTGAAATACCCATAAGAGGCTTGCCTATTTCTGAACAGAAACAGAGAAGTGGATGGGGGGAGCATAAAGATGAGTGTGGGGAAAATGTAAAAATAAATAAAAATAAAATGTCTATTTTAGTGTAGCTTCATCTGTGCTTCCATCTACTCCAT
The DNA here is from genome assembly GCA_033318265.1 of Phyllotis vaccarum. Taxonomy (NCBI): domain Eukaryota; kingdom Metazoa; phylum Chordata; class Mammalia; order Rodentia; family Cricetidae; genus Phyllotis; species Phyllotis vaccarum. The sequence goes on from JARWLC010000001.1 coordinate 189,579,833, forward strand.
CCCCTTACATGCTATGTGAGGTTCCTTCAATGCCTTCCATCCCATTAGATGCTCAGTGTGGGCAGCAAAGTCTTCAGCACATAGTAGGTCCACAGACACCCTGTGCTAAGTGAGTACACCCACAGCAGCACCTTGTATTTCCTTTCATCTCTTCCTTCTCAGGAACTGTCAATTCAGAGGGTGACATGGGTGACTGATATCTCCTTGGAAGGGTCCATACGATTAATTACCCTTGTAACCTCAGAAATCATATTTGAAATCAAATTTTCACAAGTGACAAGTGGGGGACATAAAAAATGGCACTCTCCCCAGCCTCTTAATTACACACTATATATCAAACCTCTTCCAAGCTCTGAAAATGTCCCATTTAACATTCTGCACTTGGCTCTCAATAGCAACACCTGAAATAGAGACAGTATTACTTAAAGATTCACCTGATTTTTTTCACTTCCCTGTTTCCTATTTTTTTTACCCCTCAATGGGGTTTTATTTCTTCCCCGTTTCTCTCTCATACTATTATGCACTGGCCAAGAAAATGTAGAGAAGGCTTCGAGTTGTTTAAAATCAGATACGTTCATTGTCCTTAGAATAAGAGGCATTTACCTCATGGCAAACGTGAGCTGAGTAGAGAGAGGGTGCTGAAGACTCACAGGAGCATTGCTCAGTGTGTCCTTCTCTGTGCAGCTTCACACTGTCGCACGGACACTAGAGACTCATTTGTAAAGCTTAATTGCAGCTGTGTCTACCAAGTAAGAGTGTGTACGTGCATGCATGTGATGCTCTTCTCTCTCTCTCTCTCTCTCTCTCTCTCTCTCTCTCTCTCTCTCTCTCTCTCTCTCTCTCTCTGTGTGTGTGTGTGTGTGTGTGTAGAATATGTATAAGTTTATATGCTCATAGAACATGTAAAATATATACATGTGACAGTAAAAATACAGATATATGACAGCCAGCAATAATTAGCCGTAGAAGCTGGAGAGAATAAAGGTTCATCTGAGTGATTGTTGTGTAGGTATGAACACAATACTGATGTAAAAACCAGTCATGGTTTTACATATACCTGTAACTCCAGCAGTGAAGAAGACAAGACAAAAGCTGGGGCCTGTTATCTGCTAGCCTAGCTGAAAAACCTCAAAATTCAGTTTCCACAAGATCCCCTGCCTCTAAGAACAGCATGGAGAGCAACAGAGGACACCCAATTCCTCTGCTGGCCTCCAAAGGCGTGCACAGCTGTATACACCCACACACATATACATGAAATAAATAATAATAATTAGTCATGCGTGGGAAAATAGAAATGCCAGTAAAGCTAAGGAGGCCAAAACATCCTTATTTTCTATAAGGCTAGGAAAGGTAGACTGGCCATGATTGAACAAATGCAGCTTAGCTAAATTAAGCGATAGAATGCTAGATGAAGTATGTTTTTATGTCTACCATATTTTCTTTGAATAAGTAAGCTGATATGCCAATGTGTGTGTGTGTCTGTGTAAAGGTCAGCTCCATGCCTTTAAGACTAAAAGTAAACATAGACAAGACATGTACAAGTCTTAAGAAGCCACAGAGGGGCTAATGGCTTGAGGCTGACTTTGTTGATTCTACATGTGTTGGCCTTACCTGCCAGAATCATGGATCATTCCCCAGAACCTCTTTCCCAAACTGTGGCTCCCAGATCCATTACTTTACTATTAACCTTTCATTCTCCTGCTCCTCCTTGGTTAACTTCTCTTCACTGGAAACGCCTCTGGCCAGATGCCCCAGGAAGATGCTCTTTAGCCACGTGTGGTGGAAAATGCAGCTGAACTGACTTATGAAACTGAAAAGTTTTCTCAGTGCATACCCCCAGAAGGACAGAAGAGGTCTGAGCTCCCAGAGTTAAGAATCCAGAATGTCTCTTTGTTCTGCTTGCATGGCTCAACACCACCCCGAGATGAGCTCTCCTCACATACAGATCGAATGAGTATAATACCATAATCCAAACTGCCTAGGCAAGCACTATGTCTGCACATGTACAGGCCAACATCAGATGTCTTTCTCAGTGGCTTTCCACCTTTTTTTTTAAGATAGAGTCTGTCACTTAGTCTGGAACCCACAAATTTGGCTAGACTGTCTGACAGCAAACTCTGGAGCTGGGCCTGTATCTGTCACCAACCTTCCACCCATCGCTGAGATGACTGGGGGACATAGCTGTGCCTGGATTTTGCATTGGTTCTGGGGCTCTACATACTGATCTCCATGTGCTTATGGCAAGCACTGCATTCACTGAGTCATTTCTCCAGCCCCAGAACTATTCTTCCTTGATGTGAACCATTCCAGTCTTCCCCTCACTTATATCACCAATGATGGACTTGACCTTTCAAACTTTCAAACCAGTCACAACAGCAATTATTTTTAAAAGCAAGTTAAATGATGTCACTCACCTTCTTAGAACATTACCCTGGCTTCCTGTGGCCCTCGGAACTCTGTGGTGACATTCAGTAGCAGGACCTTCCAGAGTGTGCTGGCCGTGTCTGAATCTCTAGCCTCATTTCTGATCACATCCATTTTTACATCCTCTGTCCCAGCCTTACCTGGTCACAGATGGGTCCTTGAACCTTAAAGACTAACCCACAGTTCTACATCTTTGTATAATCCCTTCTTGTTCTGATTTTCTTATCTTTCATGATGATGAAATCTTGATTCTACTTCAAGACCAACATCCCCTAACTCAGCTCACCCTCAATAGAGATGACCAAGTCTTCATCTGGGCCGCTTCTAGACCCAGAGGATCCTTAAAATGGGGACATGTTCTCTATCTACCTCCTACTCTAGATTTACTTTATTTCTGCTCATACTCATCACAGACAAAACATTAATGAATGGGGATAAGAATTCAAAGAAGAGATGAGCTCAAACAAGAAGAGAGAGATATTCATGCTTCCTCAAATAATGGAAAGTAGTTTCAGACAATATAGCTCTCATGAACACCTTGCCAAGAGTCATGCGCCATACTGCCGCTATTCAGATACTATTCATTTGTTTAAGGGGTTGAATAAAAAGATTATAGTGATCAGTCACGGTGATTTCAATGGGATTGAATTGCTAGGGAGGCCAGGAACTAACTCAGTACAGAGGAGACAAGAGGATAAATGAATTAGGTGAGGCACAGGAGGTTCACAGGCTCCAAAGTGCCCCTCCGAACCAGCTAACTTTTAAGGTTACTTCTGGGGATTATTCCATCTCCGCATGCTCAGAGCCATGGATGAGGAATGAGCATCCATCACTGCTCTCCTTCAGGTGGGGCGGTCCTCACAACCCAATTTCAAAGCATAACACTGGTTTTTCACTCCTTAGAAAATGATCAGGCTGAGCCCTCAGAACACAAGTCTTCATGGCGTGATGGAGCTGAGTCACTCTAGGCTCCTCTCCTCTGAGGAGACTCTTCAAAACCTCCTCATCTGAGACCATTACATGCTCCTTGTACCACGCCCATGCAACAGTGAATGTGACTGAGGCCAGGGAATGTGCCTCAGGCTTCTGTGCAGGGAAAGGGCCTGTCAGGGAACATCTTCTAGATTCTGTCTTAGGAAAAGTAAAGTCCTATCTATTTTCTATGAGCACAGTGGCCTGGCAACATCCACCTCACAGACAATAAAACTAAGGATCAATTGAGAAAAATGAACGGTGCAGTCTGTGTCTGACCTGTGCCGTGAAGGAGCTGAGGTACCAATCCTCCTGTCCCTGAATTGCTGTCCAGGGCCACTTGTTGAGAGATGCTTGTAGGGATGGGGGGAGGGTGCATTCTTTCTGGTTTTGAAGAGACTCAGTTGGAAATCAATATGCCAACCTCCTGGTCGCACTGCAGAGGGAATGGCCCCCTGCCGGGGATGCAGGCAGGCACCCCAATTCTTCTACAACACTATCACTAATGTGCCTCTGTTCTGAATCACTGGGGCAATACATCCCTACTCTTTCCAACCTCAGGCTTTCCACCTATGAAATAGCAGGACTATCTCCCTCCCAGTTACCTTGATGATTTTGCAGAGAAATGTTTGTCAGAGCCTCAGGCAGGATCCCAGCCATGAAGAATGGCTGTTCCTCTCTCCCTCTCATCTCCCCCAATTCCGACATAAAGGGAGATGATGGCAGCTCGCCTGCCCGTTGACAGAGCACATTCTGGTTTATGGCATTGTACTCCAGCTGCACAGCACTTCTTTCCTGTAATATACTCAGCAATGTCAATAATGACCCTCAAAAATATTCCTTTCTGGATAGAGAAACAGAGGTGCTATGAGCTAGAAGGAGACAATTCCTGGCCCCGAGGCATGTTTAATTCTGCTGCTGTGGTTTATTGCACCCAGGTCAAGGCTTCCTTGGTCAAGATGGCTTCATTCCTAATCTGATTCCACCCAGCCCTGCTGTGCATATTGCTGGACCACTAGCCACAGATCCATAGAGGAGTTATCCCCCTGCTTTCCTCCCCTGCATGAAAAATCCCATCCCCAATCCCCTGCAGGAAGCAGGTCTGCCTGGTGCAACCTGCCAGCAGACCCAGCAATGCAGCCTCAGCCCAGAGACAAGTGCTTATGTGTAACCAAGAAGTCTTCAGAATACCAACGAGCTGGGAGGTCCTCATGCCAGGAATCCCCCACAAGGGCCATTTGTTTGGTGTCCTGGGAAAACTGTACAGCCACTGAGACCTCACGGAGGCAGCCAGCATGGATCTGAGAGAAGGTGAGAATGCTGAGGCTGACCAGAATGGGTTACCAACACATGGTAAGGCCTGACGACTATACCTGCTATGTGTAGAGTGAATAGCAGACCGAGAGTGGAACAATCTGTCACAAACAGAGGCATAAGAAAAATAAAAAATCAGACAGGTTCTGATTGAGCATCTCACACAGTATCCTATTGATTACTCTGAGTAGCCCAGCACAAGCCTGCTGGCCCCATTTTGCTGGTAAATGAACTGAAGCTCAAAGGACGTCAACAATCTTATTGTAATGAAATTCCAATCCATAGGTAAGCCCACACTAGCTACCCATCAGCTCTATCTCATGAGAACAAGATTTTAGGGGAAAGTCACTGCAATGTTCCCTCATAAAGGATTTAATATAGCTCAAGATATACTATGTTTAGAAACCAGAACAGAGATTATTTTAGGATTAAAGGAAAAGTAACACCAGGGCAGGGCTTTACAGATCTTTAAGACACTAATACAGAGGCTAGTGAGAAGGCTCAGTGGGTAGAGCCTGTTGCCAACAAGCATAAGGACCAGAGTTTGATTCCCCAGAACCCATATGGTAGACATACACACATACACATACACACACGCAGACACACACATACACAAACACACATAGACACTCACCCAGATACACACACACACACACACACACACACACACACACACACACACGACTAAGCAAGTAAACAAAATAGCTTTTTACTTTTAAAACATCTGTCCTGTTCTGATTTATTTGCTCATCCCTCCCCTCTCTCCTCCTTCCCCCTGTTCCTTCCCCATGTCTTCCTCCTCGTCCTCCTCTATCTCCTAGGACAAGACCTCACTGTGCAGACCAAGCCTGCCTCAAACTCTCAGCCCCCCAGCCCCATCCTCCCAAACCCTGGGATTACAGACATGCACCATCACCCCAGGACCCGTTTATTGCTATAAGTACTACCACCAATGGACAGATCTGAAAACCATGGGCCTCTGGCCAGCTTCCCACTTTATAAAATTTTATTGAATTATAGCCAAGTCCCTTTGTTTACACTTTTTTCTGTGGCTACTAATCTGACCCTTTATGGGAAACTTTTGCTGAGTCCTGTGACACTCGGCTCACAGACCACAGATCTTGATAAATCTGACTTTCTTCTTACGTTCTCCTTAGCTAAACTTGCAAATAAGTTTGCAGACTATAAGGACACATCAAGTTGCATAAAAGAGGAAGAGCTTTGGCTTCATTAAATAATCTCCAAGTTAGAGATGGGGGAGATGACTCAGTCAATAAAGTTTGATCCCCAGAACGCACATAGAAATTCTGGGCCTAGGGCCCAGGGAGATGCCTTGGTCAGGAAATGTCCCTCCATACAAGCACAGGATCTGAATTTGAATCCCCAAAACCTACATAATAGCCTACATAATAGACACGGCAGTTCATGGAATCAGCAAAGGGCCAACAGAGACAGGCCACAATATCTCTTTGACTGGTCAGCCTTGCCAAATAGTGAGCTCCCAGTTTATCGAGAAACCCTGCCTGTTATAACAGATTTTGGCCTTGTGCAGCTAGAGGTTTAGACCTATAGACTTGTAGCTTTAGACCACCACACCTGCCTCAAAAATGAACATGGAGAGCAACTGAGAAAGATTCCTGACATCCATTTCTGGTCGTGTGTGTGTGTGTGTGTGTGTGTGTGTGTGTGTGTGTGTGTGTGTGTGTGTGTGTAGGTGTGTGTGTGTGTATATATACGTGCGCGTGCATGCGCACACTCACATAGTCATACACATGTGCCCGCATAAACACAAAGACAACACACACAAAAGAATTGTAAGTTAGCTTATAAAAGCACATGAGCCTCTGAGAAGATTAGTGGGAAGTCAGAGAGAGAATTAAGACCAAAGAGATGACAGGTATTTCAGAAATCACCCACTGTGGCTCCATGCACAATTACTAAGATTGGGCTACAACCTGGATTCTGAATCTTCTGGATGCTTTTGCAAAACTGCACCACAGGCAGCTCAAACCAAATGTTCACGGTATCAGGACACTGTGCCAAGCTCCCACACTCCCTACACCATGCCCAGAGATCCTCAACCCTGCACATAACCAAAAGCTGACTGCTCCTGATAAAAAGCACCTTTACCCCATTTTTTCCTGGAAAAAAGCAACTCATTTTTTGCTCTGATGGACATAAAATCCCCTTAGGAGCCTGCCCCTTGCCAACTGCCATGTGGCACTGCCCACTCCCATCTGGGCGTCTGGCACAGACCCCAGCAAGCTGAGCAGGAGGCCCCAGGAGGGTCCTCAGATCACGGCTCCATCACAATGACCTACTTGGGATTAGAACAACATTTTAGAGTGTAACTATGTTTTATGGGTCATAAATATTGCACAGATGTTTCTTATTTACACAGACGTGGTAGGTTATTACTGCCACATTACCATGTTAATATGGTGACTCCTGCTTTGGAAACTGGAGGGCAGGAAGCAGAGAGATGTAATTAAATAACCATGATACACAAGGGGGGGGGGAGATGTGGTTGATAAAACCAGACAAAACAGAAACACATACTGAGACTCTTAGTTTTACTCCATAAATGGCACTTGATGTCAGGAATTGAAACTTTCATAAAACATCATTTGTGGGCATGAGAGGGCAATGGTTTGGATAGCAATGTTAGTGGCCACAACTGGCATTGCATGCGTGCCATGTGCTTCATCTGGGTGTCGATCCTCTTAATCCCATATCAGTTTTATGAAGTGGCTCTTGTCAATATATACCTTTGACACATAAGAAAATCAAGGTACAAGCCAGAAACCTGTAAGTGACATCTGACTCCAAATCGCCTGTTCTCTTCCTACCCCTTATACTATGAGCAGAAGACTTAGAGCATCCATGGGCTTTTGCAGAAGCAAAAGCTGTTTTGTGCTCTTTAGCCTGAGTCACTGAAGTGTTCAACAAGCAATGTCCCAAAGCAACCTCAGCAATCCCTGAGAAGCATGACCTTGCACGGGCAGATGTGCATGGGCAGTCTCCACGGTCCCTTGCACCAGAAGCAGGAAGGATATTAGTTTTGGGGTTCTAATCTGGGCCACCATCTTCTACCTTCTCCCCTCCCACCATTGGAGTTCATTCTGTATGGCTCCTACCTACATGATGGCCACTGGATGCCAGCTCAGGCCAGAAAGCAATACTTCCCCTTCCTTGAGCATAGCCAAGTGTCAAGATTGTCAGGAACATCTCTGACTAGAGGCGAGCACACTATCCCTGCCCCAATGCAGATCGGTGCAGCAGCAACTTAACCGTGACATCTCTGCATGGTGACAGCCAGGTCCTCTCTGGACAGCAATCAAAAAGAAGAATCTTATTAGTCTACTTTACTTTCAAGTGGGATAAACAAGCCAGTAAGAAAATAAAGACACTGAGATTACTGATGTGACTAGCCGAGAAAGATCACAAGAAAACGGGACCCACAAACAAAGAAGAAATACCTGGAGAGAAATTTCAGAGGAAAAGGAGAGTCTGGAGAGATGGCTCTACTGGTACCACTCTCCCAGAAGACCCAAGTTTGCTCACCAGCACCCAAGATGGGCAGCTCACAATCTCCTGTAACTAACTGCGCTGGATCTGACACCCTCTTCTGTCCTCTGTGGGTACCTGAATATATGACATATACTCACACAGACAGACCACACACAGAACACAGAAAGCCATAAAGTAGTCACAGGCTTCACTGAAAGAAAAAGGCGCCCATGGGCCAGGCTCTAGTCACTTTAACCTTTTGTAGGCCATTTGGTTTTCATTGTAGATACTCAGTTTCATCGTGCTTACATGAAAGCAGCTACAGATGATGCAGAAGTAATTGGCAATGAGCTGTAATGTTCCAACACGTTTTTTTAAACAGACATTGAAATTCAAAGTTCATATAATCCTCATAACCCCTGAAGATAGAAACACTATTCTTTATTCACATGTAATGCAAAAATAGGCAATAGACCAGACAGGGCCCCTGGGATGCAGTCTGCTATCTCACATAAGTGAATGGCAGAAGCGGTGTGGGGGTGGGGGGGCATTACCAGGAGCTAGATCTAGCAGGTAGAAGGCAGTGGTTTGTGTTGAGATCTTTGTATCAGAGTGCAGAGCAGAACTTAAAATAGGGGAGGGATCTGGTGTGATTTGTGCCTTCAAAACTGTTCCTTTGGCAATTGTGTGGCAGTTCTGACGGTGTCATCAATGTCCTTTAGAATGTATCAATAGGGAACAGAACGGTGTCCCTTTGGTTAAGGAGTCTGGAGCAAGGCACCCTCCTCCCACAAGCTCTGTGGATCTGTTGATTTCTCTGCATTTGACTCACTGAAGGTTCTTATGCTTCTCTGGCCCTGCTTTTAAAGATTTCCCACTATCCTCTATCACTTGGTCTTGGGAGGATGACGTTGGAAGGTGCATTCCCAGTACTTCATGCATGTCTTTTCATTCCGTTCCCCTTCACAATTGAAGCCATCTGACCAGTAAACTACAGCTAAATAGTCAGCACTTCCTGTGCATCTCACAGCCTGCATCTTTGCCTCAAACATATTACCACGAGTACCTGCGTTTCCACATTTACATTTTCTACTCATTTTTTGTCATATAAGAGAAAACTGTAAGAATTCCAATCACAGCTGCGCAGACAAAGGTGGCAGGAGAGAAAAAACCTGGCCTTGTAGTTGGCAGACATCAGAATACAATGGCTCAATGGCTTCAATTGGTTTTGTAAAGTCCAAATTCAATGCTGCCGGGAAGACCCGAATGAATAATGGAGAAAAGCACAGCTCTTACCAATTCTTCTCCATATGAGAGAAAAAAAAGACTCAGCTCTTAGCTTTCCCCTTTCTATTTTGTCTCCCGTCCCTTGAATTCCAACATCTACTCTGGAGCCTAGTATGGCCTTTGTACCCATTTCTGCTATACCCTGATATCTTGATATTCAGTCTAGACAATTCGTTCAGCCCTAGTTAACCGCCCCCCCCCAGCAGACAGGAAGTGCCACCATGTCAGGCAACCTACTTACTCTTGATGCCTGTTGATACCTTTAAAATCCAACAGCATTGAACCCTTGTGAGCCTAGAGCAGAGTTAAGCTGGTCTCTGAATCTCAGTTCCTTTCTCTGTCCTAAGCAATAGCAGCTATGTCCAGGTTACAGTCATGCCAAGGGGAAGGCACATATTTCAAAGCCCTCATAAGATACCTATGCAACTTCAGCGACTATATCAGGACATTCTGCCCTCCTTTCCAGTTTTATAGTTAAAATTCAACCTTCATTGTACCTAAAGAGGCAAAAGGTTTTGTAGCAAAGGTCTAAAGGAGGTATTGAGATATGAATCTATAGAAGGAAGTCTCCAAAAAGAACCCCCAATGATTACCCCATAGCACTCACAATATGTCCAATACCCTTCCCTTCAGTGTGGGACAAACTAGGAGTTAGCTTCTAACAAGCAGACCTGGTAACGGCAATGGGGTGTCTCTTCTGTTACTTTGGGGAGTATAAAGCCAGATACTCTACCGGAGAGATCCTGTAGGAAGAAACTGAAGCCAGTTGCTAATGAACAGCCAAAGCTCTCCATCAAGAAACCTTCAAAAAAAATCAGTGTATCCATCAACTCCCCAAACACAAAGTCAGTTCTTCCCCAGTTCCTCCTCAAATGACTTACAGTTCAAGCTGACACAGTGAACAAAGCCTTGTGAATCCATAAGCAAAGGACCTAGATAAATTATTCTCAGATCACTGACTCACAGAATTAGAAGATGATAAATGTATAACAAGTGGCTAACTTGGTAGACTTGCTATGAAGGGACAGTCTGGTGATATATTGAATATTTAATAAAAATAGTCTGAAATATCAGAGGACAGAGCCACCCACAGAGCCAAGCCATGAAGGTCATGGAGGGGTGATCCACATCCTTAATCCCAGCACTCAGGAGGTAGCGATCCTGTGGATCTCTGTGAGTTCAAGGCCAAACAGAGGCAGGTGGTAGAGGCACCCACCTTTAATCCAAGCACTAGGAAAGCTGAACCAGAAAGTAAGATAACTGGGCAGAGACAAAAAGAGTTTAGTTTTGCCTGTGTTTCCTTTCAGCTAAGAACTCAGAGGTAGGTATTCAGTCTAGAGATTTGTGGAGACAGGACCTTTGCAGTCTGAGGAGTTGGCTAAGTAAGAACTGCCTGTGGCTTGTTTCTCTGTCTTTCTGATATTTTAGCTTTTCCCCAATAACTGGCTCTGGTTTTTTATTGATACTTACAAATAGAACATGTGTAATGGGACAGTTGATGAATATAGATTCAAAACTGTTGTTTCAATTTGGATTTCTCAAGTCATCCAATCTAAAGACCATGATGTAAACTTTCTAGACACCTCTTACTGCATGGCCATAAGAATGCAACATTGAGAAGACTGGAGATGCTGCTCAGCTGATAGAGTCCTTGTCTAGCATCCATAAAGCCTTCAAACCTTAGAACCACATAAACTGTTGTGGAGGCTCAAATTTATAATCTCAGCACTCAGGAATCCAGGCAGATGCTCCAGAAGATTAAGGTCATTCTTAATTATATAGGGAGATCAAGGTCAGCCTGGGCTGCATAAGACCTTGCAAAAGGAAGAAAGAAATATTATTTGTTGTGCCTGGTGAGGCTGTCGAACGTAACTTATAACAGCTATGATTGCGAGCACAAGAGTTGAACAAGATCAAGCCAGATAAAAATCCCAGGTAGGAGTTCATGATATCTTTCCCCTAGCTGAGAAGTTATTGGTAACTGGGAACTGAAGGCTACCGGGAGAGGAGGAAATTCAGCTGCTGGAAAACTACTCATGCTCCAGAAGGTAGACCTACACCCATACAACCTATGTCATACAGGCAGCACTGAGTGGGCTCATAGGGTTAAAAACAGACAGGCAGGCAGACAGACAGACAGACAGAGAACATAAAGTTGTAAGGGAAAGGTAGTTTGAAAGATGAGGAGTGGATTTTATCAAGACACATTTTATATATAAAATTCTCAATAAAAAGAAAAATTTTTGCACATTTGAAATACACTGAACACTGATTTCATCAAAAAAAAATCTCTACATTAAGCCAATCTGTAGCTCTTTCTTGCTGAAACCATCAGCTGCCAAGTCTGTCCCTTTGATGCAAATGACAAAGAGGAACATTAAACTGTTTCACAGACATCTCTAAGTTTGGAGGCTGAGGTCGTGACAGAGCCTGGCCTGATTTCCACTACAACCAGGGTGCAGGTAAGCAGTTCTGCACCAAGGCTTCCCCAGACCGTTTGAATCGCTGTAACATCAGGAGATAGGAAGTGTCCTCTAGCAGTTACTACCTCATTGTTGGCTTTCAGGAATTGCTTATATGCATTTTCCATGGAAAATAAATGCTATTTTGAACTGAAACCCTAAGTTAGAAACTTGCTCACCTGATGAGTCCAAGTAAAAAAATTTAAAAGCCAGAAGAAGGAGAAAAGAAACTCTGTTGTCCAAAGACACCGATACAACCAAGCCCAGTGAGCATGTGCCCAGTGCTGGATGCCCCCCATCCCTGTTCTCTCCCTTGGGCTAACACCCTTTTGTGCATCTCCTCGTCTGCTTGCTCATCTGCTAATGCCTCCATAGCCACTCCAATAAAAATGTGGATCTATAACAATAGAACTATCCAGAAAGCTAAACTTCATCCTCCAAACCCTTGGATCCAAGGTCTTAAGTTTGAAGCTTTCATCCCAAACACCAAAAAATCTGTGTAGAAAAAACATTAAAAGTGATCGAAGTGATCCACATATTTCCTGCTCTTTTTTTTTATGACATAATGGGACCTTAGTGTGCACCCCGGGATCCGGGTATGAACAGCAGGTTCAGAGTCTTCCCAACCCTCCAGCTCCTACATACTTTAGATTGGTCCTGTCATTGAAGACTCAGCAATCATGGAGAAGAAGCATCCGCATGAGATGATGCACTTGCAAGGGAAGCATCATAAAAGAGAACTATGGGAGTTGGCAAATAATGTAGTCACTTCTTATAAGTCAAGGGTAGAAAAATGGAGTTTGTGTATTAAAAGACCACACCTGTTTTCTTCCCCCGGTCAGGAGTACCAGGATTTCAGCAAAGCAATAAGGCGGGGCCTCGGACCTTCGAGGAAGACAGCCCTCCCTGCCCACAGAGCTGGCAGCTCTGGCTACTGAGTTTACTGACACTTCATTACCCCATCTTTAGTTTTCTTTCCTCTTCTCCAATAATCAAGATGTCACTTCTTTTATTTGCCTCCCTGGCAAGCCTGTTTCCCTGGAACAGCAGGTCATCTCTCCTTTTAAACCCACTGAACTCAGGGAACCCGGTAAAAATTTATTTAAAAGATTTTATAAAACTTTAGCCACTGGAGGAGAGTCTGGGCAGAAAAAGCAAGAGGTCCTCCTGTGTGTTCAGTGCCAGTTTGGCCACTTTCTAGGCTCTGAATGAAGCAAGAGAAGGCGAGGCTCCTAAGCAGCGGGACTCCAGGAAATAAGAAAGGAGGTTTGGTTATTGTTTTTGCTTTTATTTTTTTTTAAGAAAAGTTTTGTTTTCCATGTATCACCTGCTCACTTTCGGTCCCTCTTCCCAGTTCCTCCCAGTCAGCCTTCAGCCTCGCCCTTCCCTATCCCTCCATCCCCTCCCCCCAAAAGGGCAAGAAGTCCCAAGGTGGATCAGCTCATTGCGCACATCCACTCCAGGCAAGTCTGATTTCCTCATCCCAAAGTCAAGAGTGGGTTAGGTGTTCCTCTGCAGGAAATGGGTTCCAAGGTGACAGCCCACACACAGGAACACAGTCTGATCCCACCCCGTTCAGGTTCCACATACTGCCCATGTCAATCGACAGCTGCCTACCCTTGGAAAGCCTAGCTCCTTTTCCTGATGGTTTCCCAGTGACTGTTCTTGATTAAGTGAACCCCCCAGAGCTCCAGCCAGCCATGTCTGTGGGACTCCTCCTCATAATCCCTAACCCCTGCTCATACAGACTCTCCTCTCCTACTCTCAGCTGGACCAGGAGCTGGGCCCAGTACTCAGCCATGGATCTCTGCCTCCATCTCTATTCATTGTTGGATGTAGGCTCTGTAATGACACTTAGGGTGGTTATTCATTTGATTATAGGGGAAGTCCTGTTTATGTACCCCTCTTCTATTCGTTGGAGACCTAGCCAGGAATATCCTGTGAGTTTTGGGGGGTTTCTCTGGCCCTCAGCCTCTTTCCAAGCCCACATTGCCTTCCTCTATTAAGATATCCATCTCTTTTTTATCCCTCTTTGTTGCTCCTCTCACTCAACCATCTAAGAAAGGAGTTTTGAGTGGATAACTGGTTAATGCTTACCATTCCCAAACAGAACCATACCTGCTACCTATCGCATAAATCCTAATTGGTATTAATAGAAACATAGAACCAGATAGTGGGGTAAAGCTGAAAGATCAGAGAGACAGAGGAATAAGCCAGAGGCACTACTCAATCCTCATTGTCTCCGCGAATCCTCAGACCAAAGAGAGGAAGTGAAGAGAAGCACAGGGCAGGCCAAAATGGAGGGGGCCAAACTCCTGTCTCCTCCTGCCTTACATTGCTCTCTCTCCTCAGCCATATCACTTCCTGTTTCAACCTTCCTAGTGCTGGAATTAAAGTTGTGTGACACCACTGCCTGCCTCTGTTTTTCATTTGGACTGGATTAATCTCGTGTAATCCAGGCTCGACTTGAACTCACAGAGATCCAGACAGATCTCTGCCTCACAAATGCTAAGATTAAAGGTGTGTGACATCACTTCCTGACCTCAGTGGCTAACTCTATGGTTGGCTCTGTCCTCTGATCTTTAGGCAATTTTTATTTGATGCACAATGTAACACCACAGGTACCTACTAATTCAGGCACATATCTGTATGTCAATATACAGTAGTGAGACATGGCCATATCTGACAGGCAGAGGAAACTCACACCAGGCATGATCACAATTTTTACACTGTGTATTCACTATTTTACGTATTATATGATACTCATAATCATCCAAGAGATAAGCACAATTATCCTCATTTTCTTATGAAGAAAACAGAGGCTCAGAAAAAGAAAAAATTATTTTCCCCAAGGACACACAGAGAGGAAGAAGGATGATAAGATTTCCAGTCCAGATGGGGTTTAAAATGTCTCCAGAGATTGTGAGGTCTAACAAGTTTTTCTAACAAAGAAGGGTGAACTCAGATCTATGCATGACATTGAAATTTATCATATAATTTGTGCATTAGTTACCAATTCTCTATAAAATAATATAACTACCACAGCCACTATGCCTATAAAATAAAATGCCAACTATTTTATATGCATCATCAAAAACCTAACAAATCCCCTGCCAGTTGGGAGAATCACTGACAGACACATGGTTAACCAAGGCTCAGAAAGGCACAGTAACTTGCTGGAGAACATACAGGCTTAGTTCTGCTCTCTCTGACTCCATTGTCTATTTCCTTTCCAACATGCTGAGTGACCTCAGATAAAATATATTTGAGGTCAAACTATTCCTTTACTGTGCACTTGATCTTTACAATCCAGAAGACTCTTTTGAATCTTTCACGATTCTAAAATGAAAAGAACACAGGCCTGGAAGTGGATGTAAGAAAGACTGAAGTCCAGGTTTGGCCAATGAACAGTCATCTGGGAGAGTGGTCCATATACCATCACAAACACTTCTTTAGGCTGGTGCAGCATCAAAGGGATTCCCTGAAGATTAAACGGGATAGTGGGTGACACAGACATTGTGCTTAAAGGCCACAGAAGCACCATGGTTGGTTTCTCCAGGACCCAGCCTCTACTAGGCTTAAATCTCAGTTAAGTTTCTGTTTAGAACTCAATTTCTGATTCAGTTTCTGTTTCTGATGAAGCACGTGAGAGAGATACTGTACACCGGGCATGATTCAGCACTTTCAGCCCCAGCCAATCGGAAAAATATCAATGTGGCTATTGCTCGATTGGCCAGTCGTGTTTAGAATGAACTAATCCCCTCCTAGTTGCCTATAGAAGGAGTCTGTGTGGGCTTCTCTGGGGGGATCGTTGCCATTTTGTTTTGTGGCTGACCACTGTACACAGGAATTCTTCTCTGGAGAAAGAAATGCTCTTCTTTTTGCATATGTGAGTGGTAGTCTTTTGTGGGGTGATCTGCGGACCCCAGCATGTTGGGGTACTTCGGATTATTTTTTCTATAAATAATCAATTTTTATTTTCTTTGAAAAAAATGGAAACACCGCTGAAGATGTTTGATTGGTAGCTGTCACTTTTACTACAAAAGACAGAACACATGATCTTCAGTTTGAGTTTGGAATTATAACGTATTCAAGCACACGAAGCTCACACTATGTATAGGAAGTGTGGGTGGCACAAGAAATCAGCAGTGAATAGGACAAAAGTCCTCATAGTGCATGAATTCTAGTAGAAATAATTTTAAAAAAATGCCAAGATAAATACGCCAACACTCCAACTGAAGACAGCAAATCTCCCTGCATCAGTTGACTTAGGAGTATGACATACCTACACACCAACAGGTGCCTGAATGGCCACAGGTCTCCAGAGTAGATCTTTGTGTCTAGGCCAGCAGCTTTCAAATCTCCATATCCATCAAAGTCACCTGGAAGGGGGGCTCATTTAAAGGCAAGTTGCTAAGCTCCAGCCTAAGGGCTTTAATTCAGTAACTCTGGGGTGAATCCCCAAAATCCGAATGTCTGGGAAATCCCAGCATGAAGCTGATGCTGCTATCTAGGGACTACACATTGAGAAAGACTCCCACTGAGGAATACCACCACACCAAGAAAAACACGGTGAGGCAGGAGAAGAAGACAAAGAACCCAGTTTTCTCCTGTTGCCACACAAGCCCCCCTTTCCACTCCTCATCTGAAGAACTCAGAAACCAGGGGACCAAGAAGCCCCTTACTCATGCAGTTTCCTGAATCTAAGGGCTTAGAAAAAACTGACATACTGGGCCAGCTCCTTCATGGCCATTACAGACTAAAGCTGCTGCTGATGCCCCGGTGCTCCGGGCCCCCAGGTGCCTCAGCATCCCTTTCAGGATCCTATAATCTCAATCCTACCCACATGAATTATTCCTTTGATTGTCTCCTTAGACAATGATATTAAAATTTGTTTTCCTTTAGTAGCAAATTTTTCAGAAATGAACAGAAAACTATTCTAAATGCAGGCCAAATGCCTGATAATCTTTTTTTATTCATGGAAATATGACTTAAATATGCAGTTTTCAGATATTACATAGCATGTGCAGAGTAGTCACTCTTAACAGAGTTTGGAGCCTTGAAATAAGCTTTAGAGTAACTGTATCACCCTACAGATCCAAAAAACTCTAATTTTTATAGACAATTAGAGTCCCATATCTTGGGAATTAACCCTGTCCTAGACAAATGGTATAGTGGTTTGTACAAGCATGGCTCCCATAGGCGGATATATTTGAACGATTGATCCTCACTTAGAGGGAGTGTTTGGCAAGGGAAGGGGCTGCGGCCTTGTTAGAGGAGGCATGTCACTGAGGATGGGCTTTGAGGTTTCAAAACCCATGCCTTTCCTTCCTAGCTCTCTCTACCTTCAAGTTGAGGATAGAGTATAAGCTCCCAGCTACTGCTACAGCATCATGCCTGCTGGTATACTGGCATGCTATCTTCCATAATGGTCATGGACTCACCATCAAAACTGTGAAGCCCAAATTAAATGAGTTATTTTATAAGCTGCTTCGGTCATAGTGTTTTGTCACAGGAATTGAAATGTAACTAAGATACACGAAAACAACTTGTGTGAGACCCTGAAGCCTACCAGTTTGCAGCTGACTAAGAGGTAAATGGCACCCCAACCCTCAGGCCAAAGCGAGACACCATGGTCCCCGAACCCAGCCTGGGAGCACAGCCCCCAGCACCCCAACCACACACAGATCCACCCTAAATCAAAGAAAGCTGAGAGAGGCCCCCCCATCAAGTTCAATCTCCAGCAAAACACAGCTGGAGGGACATCCCATGGACCAAACCCCACCCAAACTGCAACTTGCATCATCACACTTCTTACAACTGGAGATTCCAAAGCCTTCTGGTCCACAGCTGACTAAGACCTGACTAAGAATGACCCCTGCGACAGTTGGAAATACACAGCTCCTTGGCCTACAGCCAGCGAAGAGCCAATTAAGAGCAGCCCTGCAATTACTGAAGACACTCAGACCCTGGGGTCACAAATGACTAAGAAATGACCAAGAGCTGACTAAGGGTGAATTGAGAAAGCAATGGACAAACACCAGTACAAGAATCCGTATAACAATATATAAAACAATAAAATACCACCAGAAGCTGGTAGATATATCAAGACCTGAGTATAACAATGAAGAATAAAGAGAAGGAAACAACTTTAAAAACAACTTTGTGAAGATAATAGAAGTTTTAGAAGAGGATATAAAAAAAACTCCCTTAAAGAAATAGGAGAAAATATAAACAAAAACTTGGAAGAGATGAACAAATCCCTGAACAAAAATAAAGAAAAAGAAAACAAGCAGGTGAAAGAAACATTCCAGGAATTAAAAATTGAAATAGAAGCAATAAAGAAGGCACAAACTGAGGCAGAGCTGGAAATAGAAAACCTGAAGAAAAGAACCAGAACCACAGATGCAAGCATAACCAACAGAATACAAGAGATGGGAGAGAGAATCTCTGGAGTGGAAGATTCAATAGTGGAAATAGATATGTCAGTTTTTTTTTTTTAAAAAAAAAAAAAAAAAAAAAAAAAACATTAAAACCAAAAAGGTCATAGCACAAAACATCCAGGAAATATGAGACACTATGAAAAGACCAAACCTGAGAATAATTAGAATCAAAGAAGGAGAAGAATACCAGCTCAAAGGCACAGAAAATATATTCAACAAAATCATAAAAGAAAACTTTCCAAATCTAAAGAAGGAAATGCTTAAAAAGATACAAGAAGTTTACAGAATACCAAATAGACTAGATTCCCCCCCCCCACAAAAGTCTGCTCACCACACAAGAATCAAGCCATTAGACCTACAGAACAAAGAAAAAATATTAAGAGCTGCAAAGGAAAAGGCCAAGTTACCTATAGAGGCAGACCCATCAGAACAACACCCAACTATTCAATGGAAACAATGAAAGCAAGAAGGTCCTGGTCAGATATTATACAGACACTAAAAGAGCATGGCTGCCAACCCAGACTACTATACCTAGCAAAATTATCAATTACTATAGATGGAGTAAACAAGATATTTCATGACAAAACCAGATTTAAAAACTACCTATCCACAAATCCAGCCCTACTAAAAGCACTAGAAGGAAAACTCCAACCTAAGGAAACCAGATACACCCATGAAACTACAAACAATCAATAATCCCATAGAAGAAAAACCCAAAGAAGGGAAATACACACAAGCTATGACCAAAAACAACAGAAAATAACAATCATTGGTCATCAATGTACCTTAATAACAATGGACTCAATTCACTTATAAAAAGGTACACCCTAACATGACGGATACAAAAACAGAAGCTATTCTTCTGTTTCATACAAGAAACACACCTCTACTTCAAAGACAGACACAGGCTCAGAATAAAGGAAGTTGGGAAGAGACTCTCCAATCAAATGGTCCTAAGAAACAAGCTGGTGTAGCCATCCTAATATTTAACACATTAGACTTCAAACTAAAAATCAAAAAGACCAGGATGAACATTACTTATTCATCTCTGGAAAAATCCACCAAGATGAAGTCTCAATCCTGAATGTGTATGCTTCCAACACTAGGTACCTACATATGCAAAATAAACACTACTAAAGCTTAAACCTCACGTCAAACCCAACACATTAATAGTGGGAGACTTCAATACCCCATTTTTACCCTTGGATAGGTCAAACAGTAACTCAACAGAGAAATAAGGGATCTAACAGATCTTATGACCTAAGTGGACTTAATAGATATATATATACAGAACCTTCTACCCAAACACAAAGGAATTTACATATTTCTCAGCACCCCACGGAATTTTCTCTAAAATTGACCACATATTCAGTCACAAAGCAAATATCAATAGATACAAAAAAATGGAAATAACTCCTTGTATTATATAAGACCACCATGGTCTAAAGTTAGAATTCAAAAATAAAAATCACAGAAAACCTACAAATACATGGAAATTGAAAATCTCTCAACTGAACCACCTCTGGGCCAAAGAAGAAGTTAAGAAAGAAATCAAAGACTTCCTAGAATTTAATGAAAATGAATCCACAACATACCCAAACTTATGGGACACAATGAAAGCAGTGTTAAGAGGAAAACTCATAACACTAGATGCCTATATGAAAAATCTAGAGAAATCTCACACAAGAGACCTAACAGCACAGCTGAAGGCTTTAGAACAGTTAGAAGCAAACTCACCTAGAAAAAGTAGATGACAGGAAATAATCAAATTTAGGGCTGAAATCAATACAATAGAAACAAAGAAAACAATAGAAAGAAACAACGAATCAAAGAGTTGGTTCTTTGAGAAAGTCAACAAGATAGATAAACCTTTATCTGACCTAACCAAAAAGCAGAGAGAGTATCCAAGTTAACAAAATCAGAAATGAAAAGGGGGCATAACAACAGACACCCAGGAAATCCAGAAAAATTTCAGGTCATACTTTGAAAATCTGTATTACTAAAATGGAAAACCTAAAAGAAATGGACAGCTTTCTGGACAGGTACCACTTACCTAAATTAAATCAAGACCAGATTAAAGACCTAAACAGACCTATAAGCCCAAAGGAAATTAAAGCTGTTATTAAAAGTCTCCCAATAAAAAATGCCTAGGACCAGATGGTTCCAGTGCAAAATTCTATCAGACATTCAAGGAAGAACTAATACCAATATTCCTCAAACTGTTCCATGCAGCAGAGACTGAAGAAATATTGCCAAACTCTTTATGAGGCCAAAATCACCCTTATCCCCAAGCCACTCAAAAATACAACAAAGAAATAGAATTACAGACTGTCTCCCTCATGAACATTGATGCAAAAATATTCAATAAAATTCTGGCAAACTGAATCCAACAACATATCAAAAAAATCATCCACCACGATCAAGTAGGCTTCATCTCTGAGATGCAGGGATGAAACTGTGAATGTCATCCATCATATAAACAAACTGAAGGAAAAAAATCCACATGATCATCTCCTTGGATGCTGAAAAAGCCTTTAACAAAATCCAACACTCCTCCATGATAAAAGCCCTGGAGAGATCAGGAATACAAGGAAAATACCTGAACTTAATAAAGGCGATATATAGCAAACCAACAGCCAACATCAAACTAAATGTATAAACACTCAAAACAGTTCCAATAAAATCAGGAACAAGACAAGGCTGTTCTCTCTCTCCTTATCTATTCAATATAGTTCTCTAGTTTTAGCTAAAGTAATACGAGAACAAAATGAGATTAAGGGGATACAAATTGGAAAGGAAGGAGTCAAACTATATTTGCAGATGATAAGATCATATACATAAGTGACCCCCAAAATTCTACCAGGGAACTCCTATAGTTAATAAACATCTTCAGCAAGGTATCAGGGTACAATATTAACTCAAAAAAAGCAATAGCCCTCCAATACACTAAGAATAAAAGGGCTAAAAAAGACATAAGCGAAACACCATCCTTAATAATAGCTGAAAATAGCATTAAATATGTTGGTGTAACTCTAACCAAAGAAGTGCAGTTCTGTTTGACAAAAACTTTAAGAAAATACAAACAAAAAATTGAAGAAAGAAAGAAAGGAAGGAAGGAAGGAAGGAAGGAAGGAAGGAAGGAAGGAAGGAAGGAAGGAAGGAAGGAAGGAAGGAAGGAAGGAAGGAAGGAAGGAAAAAAGAAAGAAAGAAAGAAAGAAAGAAAGAAAGAAAGAAAGAAGGAAGGAAGGAAGGAAGGAAGGAAGGAAGGAAGGAAGGAAGGAAGGAAAGGAAGGAAGGAAGGAAGGAAGGAAGGAAGGAAGGAAGAAAGAAAGAAAGAAAGAAAGAAAGAAAGAAAGAAAGAAAGAAAGAAAGAAAGAAAGAAAGAAAGAAAGAAAGAAAGAAAGTTGAAGAGGATATCAGAAAATGGAAAGATCCCCAATACTCCTGGATAGATTGGATCAATATAGTTTTTTAAAAAAAAAAAAATGGCAATCTTACCAAAAGCAATTTACAGATTGAATGCAATTCCCATCAAAATCCCAACACAATTCTTTACAGACATTGAAAAATCAATATTCAACTTCATATGGAATAAGAGGAAACCCAGGATTACCAAAAACAATCCTGCGTAATAAAAGAACTTCAGGAGGAATCACCATCCCTGATTTCAAGCTATACTATAGAGCTACAGTAATAAAAACAGCCTGGCATTGGCATAAAAACAGACATGTGAATCAATGGAATCAAACTGAAGACCTAACATGAATCCACATACCTATGAACACCTGATTTTTGACAAAGAGGCCAAAAATATTCAATAGAAAAAAGATATCATCTTCAACAAATTGTTGACATAACTGGATGGTAGTATGTAGAGAAGAATGCAAATAGACCCATATCTATCACCCTGCACAAAACTCAAATCCAATTGGATCAAAGACCTCAACATAAACCCAGCTACACTGAACCTGATATAAAGAAAGTGGGAAATACCCTCCAACGCATTGGTATAGATAACCACTTCCTAAATATAACACCAGTAGCACAGACACTAAGAGCAACAATCAATAGTGGGACCTCCTGAACCTGAGAAGCATCTGTAAGGCAAAGAAGGACACAGTCAACAAGACAAAATGACAGCCTACAGAATGGGAAAAGATCTTCTCCAACCCTATATCTGACAGAGGACTGATCTCTACATATATAGAGAACTCAAGAAAGTAGAAGTATGTTCATAGCAGCATTATTTGTAATAGCACACAACCTAGATGCCCCTCAACTGACTGTAGCACGTCTATATAATAGAGCTCTACTCAACAGTAAAAAAATAAAAATTAAAAAATTAAAAAATTACATCCTAAAATTTTCCAGGAAATGGATGGATCTAGAGAATATCCTCTTGAATGAGGTATCACAAGCCCAGAAAGACAGGCATGGGATGTACTAACTCATAGGTAGATTTTAGACAAAAAGCAAAGAATACCCAAGTTGCAAACCACAACCCCTGAACAACTTTGAATCAGAAGGAACTTAAGAGAGACACCCTGGGAAGAGAAAATAGAGAAGATCACTTTAGCAAATTGGGATCATAATGGGTTGCAACCAAGAAGAGTTGGGAACAAATCTTGAAAGAAGGAGATGGTTGAGTGAGAGAAGCAAAGAGGGAGATAGAAAGAGATGGATATCTCAACAGAGGGAGACAATGTGGGGCTGGAAAGATACTGGGTGCTAGGAAAACCTCCAAGAACTCACAGGATGTCCCTGGCTAAGACTCCAGCCAATAGTGGAGAGGGTGCCTAAACAGGACTTCCCCTATAATCAAATGAATATCCACCCTAAGGTCATCACAGAATCTATATCCAACAATGAATAGAGATGGAGGCAGAGATCCATGGCTGAGCACTGGGCCCAGCTCCTGGTCCATCTGAGAACAGGGGAGGAGAGTCTGTATGAGCAAGGGGATAGGGATTATGAGGAGGAGTCCACAGAGATGGCTTTCTGGAACTCTGAAGAGCTCACTGAATCAAGAACAGTCACTGAGTCCTCCAAGGGTAGGCAACTATTGATTGGCATTGGCAGTATGTGGAGCCTCGAGGGGGTGGGAATCAGACTGTACCTTTGTGTGGGCTGGCACCTTGGAGCCCATTCCCTGCAGAGGAACACCTAACCCAGTCTTGATATTGGGGTGAGGAAATCAGACTTGCCTGGAGTGGATGCACCACACTGAGCTGACCCACCTTGGGACTTCTTGTCCTTTTGGGGGAGGGGGGAGGCTGAAGGCTGACTGGGAGAGATTGAGAAGAGAGAAGGGAGGGAGAGCAGGGGGATACATGGAAACAAGTTTTTTTGTAAAATAAAATAAAATAATAAACATACTAATAAAAAGTGTCACTGAGTTTAGCAAGTTGTCTTCAAATTATAGTGATTGGCAGAGCAAACATCACAATATCAGTGCAAACATCACAATACCCATCTTTCCTTGAACTCTGGAGCCTTTCTGTTACTTTTGTTATTTCTCTTAAATGTAAAGGTCAAATACTTCTGGCAGCGTCTAACATAATGTAGAGATGGTAGCACTGACTCACTGGTTGGAGGTAAAACTTTGCTCTAGTTCGATTCTCGGTTGAAATTCTGATCCACAATAGCTGTCTGAAGTTTTATTTGGTAAATCCTGTGCTGCTGAATTTCCACCTTGCTTGTTCTTTGAGTCCTGAATCACCACACATTAAAGTGCTGGAAGCCACAGACGTGCATCATTTCAGTTCTGGGGGTTGAGAGTCCAGAAAGGCATCAGCTGGATACACCTAACAGAGACGCACAAGGATGCCAACCAGGGGATGCTGATCAGTCCTCTTTCCTGAGGAATGAAAGATTTTCTTTTCTGTCGAATCAGGTGGTATAGAAAATTTAGCTCCTATGTGCTATAGAATTGAAGATTTCAGAGATAACACTAATTTCCTGGGATCCACCTATAATTATATACAGGAGGAATCTGTTAGTATGAGCTTCCTTCTGTTCCTCAAAAAGAAAATAAAAGAAGAAAAACAGAGTACAAGGGAAGAGGGGAAGACACAAGTAGAAACATCAAAAAAGAAAACAACTGATCAACCTATTAGTGTTCTTCTTGTGCTTTCTTGCAGTATCAAGGCTCTGCTGAATTCCCAGAATCCATAACACCACCAAGAGTGTACAGAATTTACTGAGCACTTGCCATGAGCCTGGCCCCTATATCGCCTCAAGAATTTGTCACCACTGCCACTGACAAGCCATTACCATTAGGCTCATTTCAAAGATGACCAGAGGGAGGTGTTCAGAGGACTCCAAGTGTTCAAGGTCATAGTGTATCATTGAGACAACCATTAACTGGAGCCCAAAGTCAGAGCTCCAAGCTAACCTGCTCTTTACGCATTTCTTCTTAAGAGAACAGATGGACCATCTGCATCTGACCCGATTCCACAAGGAAGACTCATTCCAGAACCAAAGGCATATTAACTCTGTGGTCACAGAGATTAAGCTGAGAGAGGATCTGCCTGTCACAATGCAAGAGTCAACAAGGTAGGGAAGAGATTGGGCATTTTAGAAAGTCAAAGGTAAAATTTTCTGCAGGAGTCCTTCCCTCAGAATTAGAGACTTTTACAGCAAAAGATGCAACATTCAACACTAGATATACATCTGTGAACTCAAAAGTAACCACCCTCCCAATGGTGTGAGCACCAGCTTTACCCTTGTTGAATTCTAAGAATAATCTCCTGTCCAAGAAAAACACGTTTTTCTAGACTGTTGGATCTGCTGAAGCGACAAAGACCCAAAGACCATAGCTGAGGTTTGGGGGCACAGCTACCCTGAGCTGTAAGGCCCCCTCTCCAGGTAGACATAGTGATACATCTGACTCAGGATATGTGAGGGATCTGTCCACAAAACTCTTCACTATTAAGACTAGAAGAGTTTAGCATCACTTGTGGGAAATAGGGCTTCTTGCACAAACAACCTTCTCTCACCCCACACTTATTGCCAAATATATATTCTAACATTCAGTAGCACAGTATGTTAGGAACCTTGACACTGGCATGAATACCTGATTCACATCCAAATCCCTGAATTTCCACAGGATCAAATTTATTATATAATATATGAGAATACCGTGTCTTCCTGGTTGGATTATTAGACATAAATGGCATCCTAAAATTCTCCCCCAAAATATTCCCATCCAGGAATTTAAAGTAGACCTAATTTCCCCCTTAGGGCTGAAGTTAGCACAGAAACGTATATAAGAGAAAAAGAATATAAATTGATAACTACAACCAGATATTCCAGTCTTAAGTCACTTGGACTCCAGCCCTGACTCAACCACTTACTAGAGACCTCGGGCTTAGTATTAATGACTATGTTCTTCAATTTGGATCATAAATGTGCCCACATCCTAAGACTGTAAAGGAGATGGAATGAGTGACAATTAGTACAGCCCTTGACAACTGCCTGGCTCATTTGAAGTGCCTGAAGTATGCAAGACTGTCACCGTTCCCTATTTGGCAGTCATTTCCCTCCTGCATTTATTCCTGGGATGTTCCCTTTGAATCCTTCATGCTCTGAGATCCACCCTGGTGCACCTGTGTTTTTCATAACTTTTGAGTCAGGTCCCTATTATTATCCCTCTATCATCCATCACTTCACCAAATGGTTTGACATCCTGTACCTCCTTACTTTCCATTCCAACCGGAGACAACTGCTCTTATCTTCTGTATACTTTGAGTGGTTAGAAATCTTTATTCCAAGAGGCCCCAGCACCTACCGTCTGTCACGTTCTAATCTAGCCTGTTCTGTTAGAGCTGTAGCTAGAAATGAGCAACCCTGGAAACATCCTGTTTCATTCATGTCCTGGTCCTAGAAATTCCCTAACTCATTCTCTTTGAGGGAAAAAAATG
The DNA here is from genome assembly GCA_033318265.1 of Phyllotis vaccarum. Taxonomy (NCBI): domain Eukaryota; kingdom Metazoa; phylum Chordata; class Mammalia; order Rodentia; family Cricetidae; genus Phyllotis; species Phyllotis vaccarum. Next base: position 189,606,167 of record JARWLC010000001.1, read on the forward strand.
GATGGTATCAAATATAAAATAGTTTAATAGGAGGAAAAAGATAGTTTTTAACTATACTTAACTTCTATCAAAGACCTTAAGTAATTTGATTTTCATGAAAAGATTTTTTTTAGCCCTTAAATACAGGATGGAACTGTAGTTAAGAGCACTGCTGCTCTTCCAGAGGACCCAGGCTGGGCCCCAGCATCCACTTGTAGCTCTAGTTTCAGGGGATTCAACATCCTCTTCTGGACTTTATGGTGCATACAAGAAGAAACATTCACACACAGGGAAAATAATTTTTAATTTTATTTTTAAAAATTTCCCATATCCACTACTGCTCCCCCTCCTGCCCCTTCTTCCAGTCCTCCTCTGGGCCCCTCCTCTCTCTCCTCACCCTCCATTCACTCCCCAGAGAAGGCAAGGAATCCCAAGGTGAGTCAATTCAGTTTGGCATATCCAGACCGAGTTCCTTCCCAAGTATCAAGGCTGAGAAAGGTGTTTTCTCACTAGGCATGGGCTCTGTGAAGCCAGTTCATGGAGCTGGGATAGACTCTGGTCTGAGTGCAAGAGGTTCCACAAACTGCCTTTTGACTGTCATCTACATTCAGAGGGTCCAGATCCATTCCATGAAGGTTCCTCAGCTGTTATTTCAGAGTCTGTGAGCTCCTAACAGCATGAACTGCCTATTCTGTGGGTCTCCCCATCCTAATCCTGATTCCCTCTGCTCGTGCAATCTCTCCTCCCTCTCTTCAGCTGGACCAGTAGCTCAGCCCAGTGTTTAGCTATGGATCTCTGTATCTGCCTCCTGGATGAAGGTTCTATAAGGGCTATAAGGGTGGTTATTCATATGATAATTGGGAAAGGCTAGTTTATGCAACCTCTCCACTATTGCTTGGACTCCTAGCTGGGCTCATGTAGTGGGTTCTTGGGTGTCCCCTAGTATCAGGTTTCTCTCTAATCCCACAGTGATTAGATAATCCCTCTATCTTTGTTCTCTCTCTCTCTCTCTCTCTCTCTCTCTCTCTCTCTCTCTCTCTCTCTCTCTCTCTCTCAGGACATCTTCTCTATTTCCTCTTCCCGTGGTGATCTTTGGATGTCTCTCTTAACTTTTTCCTGCTACCTAGCTTCTTGGGAGGAGGTGGACTGTAGCCTGGCTACCCTTTGCTTTACATCTAAAATTCACTTATGAGTAAGTACGCACCATGTCTGTCTTTCTGGGACTGTGCCACATAATTCAGGATGATACTCTCAAGATCCATCTCTTTGCCTGCAAATTTTAGGATGTCATATTTTTTTACGGCTAAGTAATACTACATTGTGTAAACATACCGCGATTTTTCAATCCATTGTTGAGTTGAGGGCATCTAGGTTGTTTCCAGGAATGGCTATTACCAATAATGCTGCTATGAACATAGTTGAGCTAATACCCTTGGGGTAAGAATGTGCATCCTTTGAGTATGTGACATATATGGGTAGAATTGCTGGATTGTTGAGTAGATTGATTCCCAGTTTTCTGAGAAACCACTATACTGATTTCCAAAGTGGCTATACGAGTTCATACCCTCACCAACAATGGAGGAGTGTTCCCCTTGCTCCATATCCCCTCCAGTATAGGCTGTAATCTGTGTTCTCGATCTCAGTCATTGTGACATGTATAAGATGGTTTCTCAGAGTTGTTTTTTGATTTGAATTTCTCTGATGGTTAATGATACTGAGCAGTTCTTTTAAGCGTCTTTCAGCCATTTGAGATTCTTCTGTTGAGAATTTCCTATTTAGCTCTGTATGACATTTTCCAATTGGGTTCTTGGGGTTTTTTTTTTTACTTCTACTTTCTTGAGTTCTCTATATATTTAGAGATCAGTACTCTGTCAGACATAGAGTTGGAGAAGATCTTTCCCCATTCTGTAGGCTGTCATTTTGTCTTATTGACTGTGCTCTTTGCCTTACAGAGACTCCTTAGTTTCAAAAGGTCCAATTAATATGGAAGATAAGCCACACATAGTAACTCAAACTTTTAATTTCATAATGAGTTATAGGTTAGGATAAGCCACAAAATAAAATCCTTCCTCTAAAATAAGTCATAAAAAAAATAAAAGAGAGCTGGGGTGATAGTTCAGTCGGTAAAGTGCTTGTTACTCAAACATGAAGACTGGAGTTCAGATATATCCAGATATATCCAGGATATATCTGTAATTCCAACACTGAAGGGATTGGGGGCAGAGATGGGAAGATTCCTGGAACTTCCTGGCCAGATGCTCTAGCCAAATCTCTAAAGTTCAGGTTCAAGGAGAAACTCTGTCTCAATAAGTAAGGTGAAGAGCAACTTGAGAGGAAATTCAACATTGACCTCTAACTTACACACCCCTATACCCATATGAGAGGGGAGAGGAAGACAGAGAGAGAGAGAGAGAGAGAGAGAGAGAGAGAGAGAGAGAGAGAGAGAGAGAGAGAGAGAGAGAAGAAAAGGAACAAACACAGAGTCACCTAGTCACTAACAGACGCAAAGGCTGTCCAGGTATAGAGCATCCTCAAACACCAAGAAGATTGAGCCCAAAAGCCTTACTATGACCCATATGATCCCAGAGACGAAGGCTGCTCCATCTGCTACATCTAAACAGTTATGACATCTGTTTCATGGAAATCCTGTGAGAGAAGTGGGTACAGAAAGAGGACAGCTGTTGCACCTCACAAGCCCCTCCACAGACCCTCACGAACTCAACTTCCTCCATGTATCTAAAACAGCCTCTACCTCTCTCCTGAGCTGATATGGCCAGGCTGGAACCCCCTGGAAAATCCTCATTACATCCCTAACATGAAGCTTTCTACATAGGAAACAAAATCCAAATTGATTTTGAAAAGAGAATTATAGAAAACAGTAAATGCATTCTAAATCCTTATCAACTGTACATTACTAGCAGATCATAAACCCCACAGGTATCATTTAAGAATCTATTTTATTCCTTCATAAGTGTATATGACTGTTAGTATGCGCATGTGCATGCAGTGCCCTTGCAAGCCAGAAGACAGCATCAGATCCCCTGGAACTGGAATTACAGGAGACTGTGAGCTGACTGGTGTGGGTTTGGGGAACCAAAATGGGGTCCTCAACAAGAGCAGCAAAAACACTTATTCACTAAGCCATCTCTCCAGCCAGCTACCCCAGTATTGCCTCTTAAGAGACTAATTTCAATCTTTAACTATTATAAAGAAAAATGTAATTATCACCTATCATATTCCCTACCCAAAATTATCAACTTGTTTTTAGCAAATCTATTTCGAATATATTTCCCTTTTCAGAAAGAAATTGAATAGTACAGACAAAGCCAAAATGCCCTTAGCCAGACTCCATCTCCCATTTCTCCTCCATCTCCTCTAAGGGGTAGAGCCACACATCTGCTTCTAAGTCTTCAATGATTTTAACACACTTCAATGATTACTACTTATCTGATTGCTTCACCCATAAGATCAGTTCTGTTCTTTGTCCACTGCATCTGGGCAGTGGTAGCACAGAGAAACCTGTCTCAAAAGACAAAAAATCAAGCAAACAAAGAAAAAGGCAATTGCATATCTATAAACACTGACTGCAGTTATAATATAATCAGGACTCACCCAGTGTTGACATCACGCATAGCTGTGCATGCCAGAAAAAGCCAGACCAACATAGACTTCACCTGTCTCGACTTTAGTGAGTAACTCACTTTTAGGAAATCATGCTTTGGGGCTTAATAAAGAACTGGTAGAAATTTGGTGACAGGTAAACAAACTTGGTCGTACAGCTCTAAATCCATGCGCTGGCATCGCAAATGGGATTATAACAAAAAGCATACCCTAATAGCCAGATGCGCGCCAAGAATCACGGTGTCAAAGCAGGAATCGATGAGTCAAACATGTCTGAAATGTGAGAGATGTAGTAGGAGAGCGGAGTCTAGTGAAGTTCATCTGCTGCCCTCCATCTAACCACTGGGACGAGCATGATAAAAATTAAAAATAAAAATAAAAAAGTCTGAGCCTAAGGCAATAAGCCCAAGGCAAAGTTTCTAGACTCTTCTGTGTGAGATATAGCGAGAAGGCTCTCCAACAAAGCTAAAACCCTACAAAGAGATGTCTGAGGTTGGAGCCCAAAACCCACGGGTCATAAAGGATACTCCTGGATAAACATCTGGAAAAGTAACCTTGCAAGGAGAAAGTAACTGGGACCCTAGAGCCCCAGAAGGTGCAGAGGGTCAGCATTTCTTCCAGGATAAATGATATAGTTGGTAAGGTTTTCCAGGTGAGAGGAAATTAAAACAGAACAGAAAATTTCAGCAGCAGCAGCATCAGCAGCAGCATCAGCAGCATGAAGACTATACACAAGGGGATTTAAATATATGCTAAATGGTTTTTAGAAAGGAAAAAGTAAAGACAATGAAGACAAGGAACTTAAATTCATCCACTTTAAAAATGATTCAGATTATAGTTTTCCGCTAATGAACATTTTTAAATACATGTACTTTTTTTTTTTTAATTTTGGCAGCAGTGACCTTGAAACTCTGAAGTTTGTTTGAACACTTCTTTGCTATTTGGAATAGGTACCTTCTGAGTAGAAATTGTAAAAGTCACCTTGGTAGGTCCATCAAAAACACATGTATAGGACTTGTGTTTGATGCAAAAGGGTTGTTCCTTCCTTAGCTGCAGTTAAGGGTTTTTGCAGTGTTAAAGTGTGCATCTCAAGGAGTAAAATCTCTATGCCCCCTTACTTCCAGCAGGTTCCACAGTCCCTGAGTCAACCTAATTAAAACGACCTTAAGACAGCACAATGAAAGCACCAGAGAGCTGCCCCTGCTGTGTTCCATACCATTGTGTTTAGGAAATGATAACCACCCTTAAACACAGCCAGCCAGAGATGTGGGGAGACAGCTGCCAATGTGTCTGGCTTCTCAAGGGCTGGAGGCTTTAAGAAAAATAACTGGTCACCCCTCCCACCCCATGCCACTTCTTATGTGAGACAGTTTACTCTTGGCTTGATGTCTTCTCCACACACTCCCTATCACGAAGGGTCAACAGACATCAAACAGAGGAAAAGTGGACTGAATAAATTAACAATAGCTAAGACAGACAAAGCTCAACAAAATGAGTAACAGATTAGACATGGAAATGGCTGTGAACTCAACACTGATGTAGTAGAGTAGGGCAGCACCCTTGGCCCAGGCACGGCATGTATAGTTGTACAAGCTTCATGTAGCCACACGCAACATCCTTGATCTAGACACCATAGAAGCCATAATAGAAGGAGCAGCTCTACCTTGCACAGCCAGATTTAGCAGAGCTGAAGGACACAGGGAAGCAATGAGAAATTGCTCTAAAATTCCAGCATCACAAAAAGTAGGCTAGGCAAACAACTCCTGGACACATAAAGGGTTAGCTCAAGGTAGCTGAGAACACTCGTTCTCCAGGGCCATTTTCTGGTCTCCAGCTTGAAGCTAGCAAATGACACCTGCCAGCCTTCATAACAATGGAAGCTATTCCTATTATGAATCTCCAAATATAGCATGTATATGTACATACAAAATTATTATTGTATGATATATATTAATAACATAATTGTAATGATATATGAAATAGTAGTTACTGATATTAATATATTTTACTATAGTATAAATTAATATAATTTTTCTATAGTATAAATTAATAATTAATTTTAGATAATTTAATATAAATATAATTACATAGTTATTAGTATAATTATAGCATAATGAATATATGTAAGTAAATATACGGGATAAATGTATATATGTGCATAGAGAGACAGAGTTTATCATATATCTTTGAGTACATTCTATTGGTTTTCTGTCTTTGGAGGACCCTGACTAATACAATCCCTTTGTGGAGTTTCCTCTCCTGCATGTAGGCTAAACCTAGTTTCTTGCCTCTTCCAAAGGAACGCAGTAAAAGTAATGGGATGTCACTTTCCAAATGAGGTTACAAAAGGCTGTAACTTCCATCTTGCTAAGACTCTTCCCTGCCCTAGTCACTCAGTCAACCTGAGCTGGGGGCTGCACCATGCTGAGAGTGGCCCTTGTGTGAAGGCATGAAGGGCAGCCTATAGCAGGTGAGAAACTGAGGTTGTCAGGCAGTCAATGGAGTCCCAAGGCAACCTTGTGGGAAACCCAGGAAGCGGAGCCTCCTGCACTGAGGTACAGTCAGGGAAGCCCCTCATTGACTGAATCCAGAGAGAGGCTCAGACCAGAGGACTCCTGCATGCACACCAGATTCCTGTTGCAAAGAAGTGGTGAGACCCGGTCTGGAATGCAGCATTAAATAACACAGTTCCATCTTAGAGTGAGATGTAGAGTTTTCCCTTTTTTCTGAAAGTTCTGGCACTCAATAAACACTGGCAGGGGTCCCCAGCACCAGACTCATGCATGGAGGGGCCATTCCTAGATGCTTAAGGAACACAGAAACTGTGACATCAGTTTCTAGGCTGTACTAATTTAAGCACAGTGTGTGACAATGTGAGAAACATTTTAAGTAGATTAATAACTTCTCACATTCAAACCAACTTTGTAAAAATTCAAGAGATAAATGATGGTGGGTATATACTGTTTCGATGTCTTTCTTTTCAATTCCTGACTTTACCGGATGTCTGTTTTATCCTGCTCTAAGCTAAGTGTTCAAACAAAAAGGCACAAATGTGCATCTCGTGTTTTGATGTCCCTGGGACTCTTTAAATAAAACCCAGATGTATGTTTGAGTCAGAACGCCTAGAAGTAAACCTGAGATCCAGCCTACTGTCACAGAAAATGGGGACTCGCCAAGATGTCTGCAGATAGTGAGAAAAGATACAGTCTGGAAAAGGTTTGCTGCCCAAACTGGTCATGTGAGCAGAAAAAGTCATCCTTGTGGCCATTGAGGAAGTCAAGACCCTCCAATATCAGATACTTTTAATTTTTTTTGCTTGTTGATAAGAGTTTGTTTATTAATTCACCAGTGAATTCATTCGTGCTCAATAATAAAGAGACAAATAAATGTCTTCATGAAATGAAGGCACTACCTCCTGCCATACAAAAGGAAAGACTCACAAAACCAGGTTCTGTTCTCATGATCATTTTCAGTCCCAAGGGACCAAACAGGCGTGAAACAGAATCTGAGAAGTTCTGGGAAACAACAGGCTTAGAGGATGCTATGAAGCAGGAGCTGGGGATGAGCTCCGTATCCCATCTGAGGTGAGTTCAGGATGGCAAAAAGGTCAAGACTTGTAAACACTGATTTAGGATCAGCATGAGAATCAGGCATTGAGGTACATGAGAATAGAAGACAAAGGTCTCTAGCCTGGATTATACAGCAAGATTCTATTTCTAAAACCAGGGGCTAGGGATGTAGTTCAGTGATGGAACACTCACCAACCATCTGCAAGGCCCAGAATTTGATCCCTATATCACACACACACACACACACACACACACACACACACACACACACACACACACACACACACATACACACACACACACACACACACACACACACACACACACACACACACACACACACACACACACCATTCTTCCAGAGATTTGATGGAAGCCCTGTAAAAAAAAGATAGGCAGAAAATCAATACAGACCTTGCTTTCTCAACTCTACAGCTGTTTATCTTGGCTGGAAACCCAAGGGCCAAAAACCACTACACCTGTCCTTACCTGGTGAACGTATACACTTCCACTAAAGTGCCATATCCTTGGGTTAATAAGAAAGTAAGTGCCTGAATGATTATTTTCCCTCTTGCCCACTAGTATCCTACCACCAAACTACGATATTTACAAAGCACCAGCATCTTCCTTGTTAGCTGGCATTGCCAAGCAGTGTTCAAAAAGGGCTGCATAGAGCCACCTAATTGCTCAGGTTCTTGCCAAAACTTGATAGCTTTAAATATTTTAACTGTTGCCAAAGAGGTGGGTAGGGAGGCAACTAGTTCAGAGATTCAATTCACAGATTCAAAAGACCAAAAGGCCCTGCAAATATCCCGTGCAGCGAAGTATGTGGGAAACTGGTGAGGGATAAAGCCACATCAAGGCCATCATCCCCTCAGGCACCCAGTGGCATCCCCACATTTCAGATGTGGAAGCACAGAAATGGCTCATCAAGGGCACACTGCGCACTTCAGACCATTTGAAAGCTCCTGGTTTAACCATTTTCTTTCACAACATTCTGCCCACTGTAAGTCTGTCATTCCAGCATCTTCTGCCCATTCCTAGAGTCGAACAAGCTTGACCACTTCCCCGTGGTCATGTATTTCCATCCTTCCAAAAAGTTCTCTTACATCTGCTTGCTGCCCGACTTGGGCAACCAATAATCTCTATCTCCATGAGCCTGCCTTTTCTTGGCCTTTCGTACAACATAAAAGCCATCTAGATACTTTACCTTGGCATACGTTTTCTGATCTGTGTCCTAGCACCTGTCTGAAATCCACTCCCTTTCATTAGTAGAAACATTTAATTAGATGAATTCACCAATTGATGAGCCCGTGGGTTGTTTTCCATTTGGGGTAACTATGAATAATAACACTGTGAACATTGGGGCTCCCGTCTTTCCCTGGACATATGTTCATCTCTGTCAGGTCAGATCCTAAAAACACGAAAGCAACATCCTACAGCAGGTGCAAGTTTAATGTTTTAAAGAGAATTTCCAGACTAATCACCAAAATGCTTTCACTGCTCTTTATTCCCACCAACACCCAATAAAAAAAAAAAAAGTTAGACAAATAGAGAGAAAGAAAGAGAGGGGAGGGGGAGAGAGAGGCCTCCGTGCACATTCCACTCATGGGCAGCAGTTGGATGTGTGAGACATATTTCATTCACCACTCTGGTGTGGGAAGCATCCCGCCCACACCCCTGCAGACCCATGAAGATGGATCCAATGGGGCTCCTGAGCAGCCCTCCTAGTGTATGTACATAGGAAAGGACAAGTGAAATCACACTGAAATCTGGAAGCAAAACAGGTCACAGTGGTCACAACTTATTACTCAAATTTTTTTCTTACATTTCTCGGTCTTATTTATTCCAGTACATTTAAAATTTGATGTCAGTAGGTCCAGTGAGGGGGCCCTGGGTCCAGAATCCTATTTGACCTTCTGTGTTCTCTTCATGATCTACAACTCTTAGCCATAGTCTCCCCCTCCCCCACCCCCCCACCCCTGTAAATAAAAGCACTCAGCAGGCCCTCAGTTGCATGGCCCCACCCAGTAACCCTGAGTCACCTGCACTCAATGCTGTAGATCGAAGCTTATCGCTGTCCCCCTCAACTACATCTGATTGCTATTTAATCCTTTTTAAACTGTGACTTCCTTCCTCTCGAACCCATTTGAACCCATTTTCTAAGATGCCACAGGATGCCCTAACTACTTTCTCAAATGAGTCTGAAAATCCCATAACACCTGTTGCTTGTTTTCACAGATTTTTTTTTTACGTGTTCCTCAGAGTGCCAGAGCCTACTATATGTTTTCTTAGTCGGCTTGTTTATCAACTTCACAAATGTCCTTTCCCCCACGGCTGCAGAGCACCATGTACTTTATGTCTAGGGTTGAGAAGAGATAGGAACAGAGGCAGGGACAGAGCCTGACCAAAAGGAGGAATGTGTGTGAGCCGGTGCTGAGGAGGGAACAGCCATAAATTCGCATTCTTTAGCATAATAATCAATTGTATTTTTAAATTGGTGCCAATTAAAGGTTAAAATGTGCTTAAAACTAAACATCCCTTCCATAAACCCTGGAACAACCAAACTAACTAGTGTCATCTGCTGGAAATTTTCATCTGAAGTCTCTTTCTAAAAAACGGTAACAGGAAATTGAGAACCACCACCTCCCCCCTTAAAATGAATAAAAGAAAGAAAACTAAAAGACATCATTAGAATCCAGCCACCTCCTTGTCAATGCTTCATTTAGCTTGGCACAAACATCCCAGCCCCAGCTTGGGGACACACAGAAGCACACACCAAGGGAGAGTCTCAGCTCCCATTCTGGATGGCGTACCTTCTCACTTTTTATGCATCTCCACATTTAGTCCTCACAAAATCCAGTGAGGCAGCTCTAATTACCCTCACTTTGGAGATAAGAAGCTGGAGGTTTGCGAAGATAAACAGCCTATCCAATCTGGCACAGCCAGTACAAAAGGCAGTGAGATTCAAACCAGGCTCCAACACTCAGACTCGTTTCCCCAAGCCATATCGCCTCCCGAACACAATTCCCCCTTCCCCATCCTGGCTGCTTCGAGACTCTGCCATCTCTTCATCATCATCAATAAATATTTATCAAGGACCACTGCCTTCATAGCAATGCTCTTGTTTCCACAGCAACACGCAGTCAGAGAGTCATGGGAGTATCCCATGCTTGAAAGAACGATGCTGTAGTGTCCTCTGATCATGGCTCTGAAAGGTGACAGTTACACCGACTACAGAAGCTAGCGTCTCAGCTGGCAGTATGAAGCCTGTGGAAACTGTGCTTAGAACAGACAAGAAGAAACTGGAACAGAAGGGAAAGATACAGGTTGTAGCCCAAGAAGGCGGTCTGCATTTATGGCATGCGTGCTATTGTTGCTGGAACAATCAAAGCCAGGTTTTCACATTAATTGTTCTTTTACTAGGGAACAAATCAAGCAGCTGAGAATAGAAAGTGAAATTCAACTTACTGAAAATGGTCCCCCAGGGGTATCTGGCAGCAATTATCAGGTTAAATGACTACATTGCTTACAACTGACACCCTGAGTCAGTCCCCTTTAAGATTTGGGTTTAACTCGAAATACTGAAACCCACTAATAGACTAATTATCCCCTTACCCTGTTTACTTAATCGTCTACTTCCCTCATCCCAAATCATGTTTTGCTGTTTACTATTACTAAAATATTTTTCTTTTACTATAATTCTTTACCCCCCCCCCAAAAAAAAACTGTTGTGGTTCATGAAACACAGATTAGAGTGAGGAAGAACAAAATTGCCTTTGATGGCAGCTTCCAACTCTGACTTTTGGACACTGTGACCAACAGTTACAGTAAAACCCATCATCCTTCTATGTCCTGGATGTAAGCTTACAAATGGAAATTGCTTTCGAGACTGGGGATCTTCAGATCAAAGGAATGAGGAACACACTACTGAGTTTTAAAATGCATTATTTACTCAGACTTGCCGAAAGTTTAAAATAAGATACTTCAAAAGACACCAAAGTTATGATCATAGTAAATTTGGATTCTGTCAATACCACAATGAGGAATAAAATAATTTTTTTTAAAAAGTTCGTCTTAACAAGTCAACAGTTGCAAAAATCAACGCATCGAGAATCACAGTTGTTCATAAGGAAAACCCGGGAAGAATCTAGTTTAAAAGATCTAGTTAGCATTTTTAAAGTAGAGAGAGGATGAGACATGTATAGAAAAAAGATCCCCGTTTCTGTAAGTGAGCGGGGCTTAGAATACACCAAGTCACCGAGACACTAATCTCACTCCTTTGAGGAGCCCAGGAACAACGCAGCCACTGGCTAAATATATGCTATTGTAGCTTTGCAAAAGCTGTGGGCCCAGGTAGAACCCAAAGGAAACATATGGCGCCTTCACAGTCGATTTCTTCCCAAACTGTACTCCACGACTGCTTTTCTTCCCCGTGTGTTCCGAACAGCAAACAAAGAAAAGGTGCGTCCTCCTCACACTTCCCTAAATGTTTTAACAAAAGGCTGCTGAATAAACACATTACTCATTTAAAAATTGAACCGAAGTTCTATCCTTGAGATGAAAGCAGCTCGATTTGCATTTAACAGCTGTGGGCGAGCGCCACCTTGCGGCGGCATGAGGAACGGGCGTGCGTTCAGCCCTGAACAGCTTTCTGGGGAGGCTGAGTTTACAGATGCTACCCAAAAAAAGGTCTGAGACTTGTGGTGGAATGTTTTTGATCCAGTTCCTGCTGCGGAGACGTGAGTACTCTTAACGTGTGGATGGTCAGCCAAGTCTTGGAGAACAGTTAAATCAAAATCATAAATCATGCTCAGTCCTCAAGAATGCCCCAAGCATCCTTCTGCCACCTCCCTAACTCAGTACACCTCAGGCAGACCCCAGAGCGAGGGAAACAGGAGGTGAGTGGCATCCCCAGAATGCTGCTGCGGCTGCTTCCCCCACCTCCAACCCTGTTTGCCCCAGCCTTTCAGCTTCACACATCTCTAAAAGAGTGATTTCCTCGCCCAACTTCCCCGGCACGGAAACAATCTGTCCTTTGCGGAACATCTTGCGTCCAGTTTCCATATTAATATCAAGCCAACGGAATGTGACTCTTAATCTCATGCGCAGCCTGTTTAAAGACCTCCACTTCCAGCAGCTTCCTTGCCTTTCCTTTTTCTTTCTTCCTCCCCTGATTTCTTCTTATATGAGCACAGCTGTTGCTTAGCAATCCAAAAAGAGCCCTTTCCTAAGTCCTGCAGACTTGCAACCTGCACCCTACACCCGTCCACCCACCCGGACCCTACAACATCATCTCAGTGTGGTCACTCTGAAGCCAAAGGGGCTAAGAAACTTGGAGGTGATTTTGAACTCGGAGGTATGCCTACATCGCCTCCCCACCTCTCCTTCCCTCTTTGGGGGACTCCCAAAGACGTGGAAGCCCTACCAGTGGGGTTTGAGCGAATATATGAACCCTCAAGACTGGTCTTCTCAGTTCAACTCACCACTAGGAAGACACGGGACACTGGGGAACTAGTTCCCTGCCTATGGCCAAACCAAAACACGGTGTCCCGAAGTTTTCAGAAGCCCACTAGCTCACTGATCAAACCCATTCCACTTAAAAGACCTAAAGTAGCCACTACTCTGGGTAGCACCAAGAGGTGCTTTGCTGTGCCCACTCATACAAACACTCCCATGGGATCCTCCAGCGGCTAATGACAGGCTAAGGGGAACAGAGTGCTTAGAACAAGACTGGATGATCTTCGGTGTCTCTGGGGAGAAAGGAAAAGCCACCGCCCTGGCAGCCCGGGCCTGCTAGGGACCTGTGCTCCCCACTCCAAGAGCGCGCAAGCCCCAGAAGCTGCCCGGGTGACAAGGCTCCCCGCCGGGAGAGAAGCGGTGCCTCATCCCGCCGCCCCAAAACACTCAAGTGACAGGTTCCGACAAGTGGGAGTCAGCAAGTGAAAATATTCGCAACAACCGCGGAAAGTTACTCCCGCCCGGGGGCTGGTGGGTGGGGGGCGCAGAGGCAGGAAAGTAAGGCGACCAGGGAACCAGGGGAGACCTGGCGCAGGACTGGACAAGCCGGGAAGCAGCAGCTGCGTCCGGAGGCTGGGACGGGACCCGGGCCATCCGGCCCCTGCATCTCCAGGCCATCGTACCCAACTTTCTCCACCGAGACTGCGGGGAAGGGTGCAGGGCCGGGGGAGCCCCGCGGTCGCACTCACCTGCGGCGCTCTGCGCTCGGGCGCCAGGCAGCTGCGGCCGCTGCAGCCCCAGAAGCAGGAGCCGGAGCAGGCAGAGGGCGAGCGCGCCGAGGCTCCCCATCCGGGCGGCGGGCGACTCAGCCCCTTCCCGCGGGCGCCGGGGCCGGGACTCGGGCGGGCGCGGGGCGGCCCCGCATCGCCGGCGCGGCTGCAAGGCACTGCGCGCCGCTGGGCTCCCGGGGCTGGCTCGGCTCGGTCAGCGGGAGCGGGCGCCGTTGCGCTCCGAGCCCAGGCGCGGCGCGAACTGAGGCGCGAGGCTGGGCGGAGGCGGGACGCGGGGGCCGGGGGGGCGGTGTCCCCGGAGTCCTAACGCCGCCGCCGTCGCCGCCGCCCGCCCGGGCGCTCCGCCTCGGCCGCGCACACACACCCTCGCGCGCACGCCCGCGCCTGGTACACGCCCGCGGCTGCCACTCGCGGGCTCCCCCACGCACCCTCTCCCGGGCTGGCCGACTCGGGGCGGCTCGCGCAATCACGCGCGTACACACATGGCTCTCGCACCCACGGGATCTGCGGGGTACTCGCCGCTTTGCCCCACGCCAAGTCACCCAGCCGAGCGTGGAGCATCGTCTACAGGCTACCCTGCGGGGGCGCAGGTACGTGGCGATGGGGGAGGAGAGAAACCTGGAACAGCCTTTGAAGTAGGGGTGGGAGAACAGGTGACTTGGGGGGGGGCGATCAACTCTGGATGCTGCTGCGGGCTGAGAATTGAGGGTGGGAGTGCTTCTTCGTAAAGCTGGGGCAGCTGTTGAAGGGTCTCTGGCACACCCTAAGATTCCCTCATATTCACATTCTCTCTCCCCTTTCCCCCTCTCTCCCTTTCCCTCCCTCTCCTCATCCCCATCACCTAGTCAGCAGTTCAGCACACCTCACCTTAATCACAACATCTTTCTTTCTCTTGTCTCTGAGCCCACCACACACACACAGGTGTGGGGCTGCCTCCTCTATTCTCCCTTTCTTAAGAGATGGAACCGGGTAGCTTTCCCCCTTTTTCCGTCCCTGGCTAGACAAAGACCTGCATGGGGCCGAAAACCTAAAACCATAGATCACAGCCTATAGGCCTGGGCTCAGGGATCCTATGGAAGAAACCGCCACCAGGGGAGGGATGTGAGTCTTGTATCCAAAAGCCAGGGACAAGAACACCCAGAGATGCCGAAGGCCTTACTATTTTATCAGGACTCTGCTACCAGGCCAAAGCCCTCCACTCCCTTGTTTGAGTTCCAAAGGGCAAGGATGAGGGAGCAGCTGGATTGACACCAACCCAGAGCCCCAGTGCCCTGTTTTGGGGGTCTCTGGCTACATTCAATTTCCAGGGGCTCAGGGTTAGAGTTGCTTTAGCAGAGAGTGGGCACAGAACTATACTGATGCCCAAGTCTGCCTAGGCAGACAATTTTATTGAACATGGGCCCATTTATGTCTCCCAGCCCACGTTTGTAATTCCAGGCTTCCACCTGGTTTTGAACTACCTCCCACCACCTCCACAGCCACCATGTCCCTCAAGATAAACACTAGAACTACCCTGTCCAGTTTCCAGTGCCTCCCACACTCTCCCAGAAGCAAGGATTCTGCCCCCCCCCCTTCTTAGTCCTCACTCGAAGGAAAAGGGTATGTGGTCTGTGTGAGGTTCCTGAGAATTAGACCTTTTGCAAGCTGGCTTGGTGATCCATAACGTTTTTGCTAACACTGATGACGCACTTGACTGGGCACCACAACCTTTGCTAATTCTCTGATGCCACAGGACGCTTGGCCCCTGGGAACAATGGGGATGGACAATCCTTTCTGCCCAGAGCTAGCTAGCCTGCCAACTGTTTGATCCATCCATCCTCTATGCAGGCCTAGCCTTAGGTGGATGAGTTATAAAGTAGCCTCTGAAAAGAAACCTGACTCCAGCCCACAGCTGTGATTTAGTCATGACTGATGGCAGAGGCTGACCCAGGAGGGATGGAGGAGGCCTTTAAGCCACTCTGGAGTTTAGTGGCATGCTTATAGGTTGTCCCCCCTTGGGCTCCTGACAATTCATTCCCTCTCTTGGACATTCTAAGTATAAAATTGCAGTTCTCAGGGCATCACACCCTCCCTCCACCACCTGAGCCCTTCCTACAGGATGTTGTATCACTGTAGCCAGGCTTCCAAGGTCTGAATGGGGTCACATGGTCCTCCAGGAAAATAATCCTATTTCTTGGTGACAGACTAGTGACCTCATAGCATCAGGTCTTGCTTGCCCAGGTTCAGGGTCACAAACCACGGTCCTCTTGTTTTTAATCCAGTGTTCTGGTTCTCAGGCCATGTTCCACCTACTCTTGCATCTGGCCTCACTGCCACACTGTATCAACCATCCCTTCTGAATGGAGGGTCCACCCTGCATCACTTCCCTGGTAAACTCACTGGCAGATGTAAGTTTCTCTTTGAGAAATTTGATCAATGGATCTACTGTCAAGGCCCCCTGTGTGCACAGCCTAGGAGACGCCATTTTCCCACTCACCTGTCCTGGAAGGCAGTTCCTAAAGTGCACCTGGATGCTTCACACAGGGCCGTGGGTACAAGAGCCTGAAGAAAGGGGTGAGGAGCTTCAAGTATCTTCTTAGAGCCAGTTTCTCAGAGGGCCAGGGTCCAGAGAGCTTCAGGGTCAATTCCTCATCTCTTGCATGGGCAGCACAGAAGAGTGAGGGATATATGGTTTACAAAGGAGAAACAGCCATGTGACTCCATCAGCCTGCTCTGCCGCAGTGTGCCTTTATCTTGGCCCCTAGCTCAAGGCAGACTGTACTAGTGTTATAGGAAAGGTAGGGCCTGGCTGCTCTGCCGCAGTGTGCCTTTATCTTGGCCCCTAGCTCAAGGCAGACTGTACTAGTGTTATAGGAAAGGTAGGGCCTGGGGGGGGGGGGTGATGGTGAGAGGAAGTGGGCACTCCACCTAGCATCTCCTTCCAGTGCTGTTCAACCAACAGGCTTCTCATCCTCTGGGCCGTTATTCATTAGCTCTGCAGGATGCATGGCAAGATCTTTAGTAGCCTTAGCTTCGCTATCTACATAGCAGGGTCAACAGTGTCCAGATGTTGTCACTTCAGATCTCTTCATCTGGGCGGTTTCCAAGACGTGGGAAACCTGGTGCATACTCCTACAGTGAGCTGCACCTGCCGTATGTGCTGGGGACCCGGGGGCTGCACTGCAGCCTGAGCAACAGCTGTACCTTTGCCCTCTTGGATGAAGAGTGCACAGAGAAAAGACAGTAAAGCACACAGACCGGCACTTCTCAAAACACCCAGCCCACCAGTGACCAGGAGAGGACAATCAGGAGCAAGGCACCTCCCTCATTTCCCCGTGCAGTAATGTGGCTCCTGCTTTATCCCCATCTTACAGATGAGAAAACTGAGACAAGGCAAACAAAAACCTTGTGTAAAAGGATGCTAAGTATCCCCTCACACCATGGATAGCTGTACTCCTCTTTCTGGGACATAAGTAGCCACTTGCTTCTTAAATTATAATTTATAACTTCAGCCTGGGTCTCTCTAGTAATATTTCAAGTGCTCAGAGGCTACAAATGTTAACAGCTGTCAAATATCACAGCTATAGACAACATATTAACACCGCTATATGGCAGAGGTTGCCACACCTCTCTAAAATCTGACCCACTTGCTATGTTATGAAGTACATTTGTGCTTCAGCCATACATAGTTCCTTATACACTACATATGGATGCTTTTTACATAAACATCTGCTAATACTGCTATAGAGCTGAGAGTTGAACAAGCCACAGGCCATGACTCCAATCTGGCCCACTATTTGCTTTTATTAATAAAGTTTTATTGGCACACAGACTCACTTACTTGTTGACATATTGCTTTTGGCTTCTCTTTTGCATAGGCA
Organism: Phyllotis vaccarum; assembly: GCA_033318265.1. NCBI lineage: Eukaryota > Metazoa > Chordata > Mammalia > Rodentia > Cricetidae > Phyllotis > Phyllotis vaccarum. Next base: position 189,623,447 of record JARWLC010000001.1, read on the forward strand.
GCTGTTGTTAGTGAGCTTACCTTTATAGAAAAAAAAAAGTGTGCCTTTCTTTAGAGACTCATAGAACAGTCTGACAATAACTGACCTAAAACTCACTTGCAGTCAGGTAACTCTTCTCCTCCCCCCCTCCCCTCCCCTTTCCTTCCCCCTCTCCTTCCCCTCCCCCTCCCCCTCTCCCCTCTCTCTCCTGGGAACATATGTTTGAATACAAGTTTTCAGGCTCTACCCTAACCCTTTGGAAATACTGGGAGTGGAGCCTGAGAATCTTTACAATGGACAGCCTGCCAGGGGATTCTGATAAAAAGCTCAGTTTGGGAATCCCTCCCTACTTTAACACACTCCTCAAGGAAGTGCCAGTATGTAACTGGCAAAGGTAGGCTGCTCATGGGGTTCCAGTGGGGTTCCAGTGGGTAACAGAGGACTTGGGAACAATGTCAGCCAGCCTAGAAGGTCATGTGCTGTTTGCTTTTTCTGTCAAGAAACCTCTGACTTCCCTAACACAGAGCTGTGCCAACCGAAAGATACCCTCGGGGATGCCCAGGCCCACCGCCTGTGGGTCCCACCCTCCCAAGGAGTTGTCAATGTGTTTGGAGCTGCCTCCACGCATAAATTTGTGGACCAGCTGTCTATTTTAATCTGGTTGCAAGATGAAACCATTAATAGATGTCAGACGCATTGGCAATGATCTCTTCATTAATAATTTCCTCCTTTCTGAGGAAAAAAATTAGTAACAAGCAACCATCAATAATTCAGAAATACAAGTTAACCTTTCTATTAGCAGAGTCACCATGCACACAGTGCATAATCAGAGCCAGGAGTTCTGACTTGAGTCGTGTTCTGATGGTAGGGATATTAATATGCATTAATGCTGTCTGTCAAGACCAAATATAAATAAGACAACTACAACTTAGAACTCATAAGTATGCTTCAAATGTGATCTCCTGACCCAGCCATTAGCTTCTATAAAGCCATGGATGAGACAATTAGCTTGCTGTCTAAGAGAAGACCTTTACATACAAACCTGTCTTTATCTGGGGACCCTATGGATAGAAAGATCTCCCCTATACCCAGCTAACTCTCCTAAGCTGGCTCTTCCCCCTGAGGACACTCAACCTGGACGCACTTCCTTGACAGGTTGGGTGTGCTCCAGGTAAGCACTCCTGGATTCCATACATCCTCCCCTTGGCTGTCATCCCAGGTGGCCCTTATCTGGCTCCTCTTCTTGGCCACTGCATTTGAGTGACACCCTCTCCCAGACGGTCTCAGCATCTAACCATTCCTCACACTTCCAATCACTACCCAAACCACCGCAAACCAGGTACCCTCATCTGTGAAACCAGATTGACCATCCTCACCTCGCTGAGTGGATGTGAGTATTTAGTAAGTAATAAATGTAAACACACCTAAGAGGGTCTGGCCTACCCACAAGATCATATCCTACCCTTTCTTCCTCCTCCAAGTCTGAGATTCACCATCCCACCCCAGTCTTGGCTCCTAGGCCAGCTTTCCCAGACACCTGGATGGCAGCTTAGCATGGAAAGCCAGCTGCTTTCTCTTCAAGCCAAAACACCAGTACGTGGTCCAGACTATTGGCAAGTAGATCCTGGCTTCCTGAATTTATAGCTCGGACTGCATCTTGCCCAAGGGGAGTCTATGAAGCAGCTGCTTCTCTTAATTAAAAAGGAAACTGGGAGATGCGCCATGGAGGCTCGCCACTCACATTTGCCTGGACACTGCTGGACAGTGGGGAATATTCCCATCCACGGGCAACCCCATCCTTAGCTCATGCTGAGAGACCACACAGCACACTGGGGATAGGGCAGTGCTCAAGTCTGGGTCTTGTTTCCAACCAAGTGACTTTCCTGATAAAGGACCTGCGGTTGGATGTGTTTCTTTTTATTGTTTGATAATTGGTTGGTTTGGGGAGGGCCAGGGTTTCTCTGTGTATCCCTGGCTATCCTGGAATGCATTCTATAGACCAGGCTGTCCTTGAACTCAGAGATCCACCTGCTTCTGCCTGCCAAGTGCTAAGATTACAGACTTAGCTGTCACTGCCCAGCTATGTACCGTTTTAGAGCCTTAAAGTTTCTCAGAGATTCTCAACCCTCCTACAAGTCCCTGACTGGAAATCTGGATTCCAGAAGGTTCTAGGCTTGGATGGAACTCATCAAAATGAAACTGAAATCTGTTACTTCTGTCTGGCCCCTAAACTCCACCTTTAGCTCCTGGTTGCCTCTTTTGTCATCCTGCCCAACCCTCCTCACAAACAGAAGTAGTTGTTTAGAAGATACTCCAAAAGTGGTCACTTACCAGCTTAGAACCCACACACTTCCCTGCTGTCCACAGCATGAAGGTTTTCAACCCTATATACAACCAACAAGACCCTCCATTGGCTGGACAGCCTTCCTGAGCCCACCTCTTCCTAATAGCCCCACTCCAAGAAAGTTTTTACAAAGGAGAGAAGGAAGGGCATTGAAATACTGGATTCGACTAGGTGAATGCTCAGAGACCTGAAAGAGTACGTGTTGAAAGAGACCAGGACATACTGAAGGCTTTTCGTGATGGCTGTTCTATGCTCCAGCTTTATTTGTTCTTGCCATGTTCAAACACATCCTTTACTCCAAGTCACACAAGACAGATTTCCATTTCCTCCTTCTGGGTCTTTTGCCTGTACCACCCATTCTCTCTGGGATGACAGAGTTTGGGCAGCATCATCCATGGTCTAAGCTGTTTGAATTTCCCTTTATTCCATTTTCAGGTTCTCCCATCTCTACAGATGTGGCAATATCTGCAAGTGCCAGTACTATGTCTCTTCCATCCTCACGTCACCAGAGCTGAGCCCCAACCACTACTCAATAAATAATGCCATGACCGTAGCCAAATTTACCTGCCAAGATTAAGTACATTCAGGATAAGTTATTGCCCCCTCTCAAAAAAGATCCATGCCCATTTATAAAGATCTTCAGGGAAGCTAACTCATCTGGAAGGACCCATAGTCAGGCTCCCAAGTAAGCAGGATGAGAAGTTCCAGAGTGACACTTTCCAGCTGTTCCAAATCCTAGGAACCGAATTTTTTTGGTAATAACTCAAGACTTCTTGGTTGCTTCATGCTCATGAACCAAGGACTTTGGGGAAAGACTCGATGTTCGTCCTATTTATTAAAGAACACAGGAGGACAGCTCTGTTCAGGACGACAGACACAGTGAAGACGTAACTGGTCAGACTTCCACAAGCACCTCACAGAAAGCAGCCATGATGAAGGGGTCAGGGCCTTTACTAGCCTGCCTGCCCACCCATGATGCTGTGCCTTCTCCCAATGAGGAGCTCTCCCTTCCCCTCTCCCCCCCCCCACTTTTTCTTTCTTCCTGTCTGTGTCTTGACTATTTCTCTGGGTAAGTACTTAGAGAATTTAAGCAGTGATTGCTCACTCTGAATACCGTCTTCACAGATTGGTACCCTCATCAAAACGTGAGACCTTCCGGGGATGGAAAGATGGCAGGAAAGTGCTTGCCTTGTGAGCACAAGGACCCAAATTCCATATTTAGATTCTACCTTTACAAAAAACAAAGCCAGTGTAGGGCTGGCACAAGGGCATTGGCCTTGCAAGCCTACAGACCCGAATTTGATCTGAATAATCCATATAAAGGTGGAAAGAACTGGCTCTACAAATTTATCTTCAAGTTTCATGATATATGTTCAAGTGTGTGCAAGCACATGCTCACACACACACACAATAATAATAAATTTATAACTAAAAATAAAATGTAAAGGCCAGAAGTGATGGCACATTCTTGTATTTCCAGGCCAGGGAGAGACTCTTACAACAACGATATAAATGGAGCATAGCACTAAAGAAACAACACACACACACACACACACACACACACACACACACATGCTCGCACACGTGCACACATGTATGCACAGTGAGGCTTCATGTACTACTCCCTCAAACTCTAGCCAATGCACAGACCCAGTGAAGACATGTATTGGCTGGTGTCATTCATGATGCACTCCCTGAACCAATCAATTTGCCAAGATCTGGAGAAGGGTACACTATAGCCAGGCAACCTAAGTAACCAACCATTCACCTCTACGTACTGAAGACAGCCTCTGTAATAACTGAGCCCAGAAGACGGAATGGATCAGGAAGGGCATTTTTCTTCCGGTGTTTCTAGAAGTCGATCGATTTACTTCACTCACACGTCAATAAGCCCCTAAAAACTCTGTAGTATGTGGTCAAAACAACCTAATCAGCTACCCAGGGTCTGCAGCAACTATCTCCTCTGTATAATATTAATCCCAAACCCCATACTCAAAAAAGACTATGATTTCTACACAGCCTCTCTTGCCTCTGTCCAAACTACGCATGTTGTCTCTTCAAAAATGTTTTCAAGTATCCAATGACTCCACAGCTAACCCACTAGAAGAAAATATAACTCTTAAGTTCCAGGAAACTGGGTGTTTTTTTGTTTTTTGTTTTTTCCCCTTAAGGACTATTTCCTTGTGCTATGTAGAAATGCATTTAACCCAAAATGCTGGCAGTGAATCCATCACCTGTCCACATGACCCAGCTGGGGGAAAGATGGAGAATTCTCAAGCTCAAGGAGATGGCCCAAGAGTATCACAGGTCAGGCTCCACACATGTAGTCAGCTATTCTCCTGCCACATAACTGTTGACAAATCATTGTGTGTACAAGCTTTAAAAATACTAATGAATGAAAGCAGCAAGTTGAAATGTATGTGAAAAATTGAGCTTGAAAACTTGGTACATAAAGACACAAAAAACCTGCCACCTGGAAACAGAGAGCCAAGCAGCCTTATCTGCAAGCCTGGCTCCAGAGTGACATGTTTGGTGACTGACTTGAGGACAGGGTGCCCTGTGCTCTGAGAAGGAGGCTGAAGGACAGTGCGGAGGTGTCCAATATTCCTTTGAAAACACTGTCATCAACTCTGATGCTGAGGCCTAAAGATGGATCATCTCAAGGGCCCTTCCATGATGGCTGTGCTTCTACTTCCTGGCTGTTGACAGTCAGGAGTTTCTATGTGCTTGTTCTGAGCCCTGTGGTCATCATCAGCCCCATACTCCACCTAGTCTTCCCTTTAGCCACTGAGGGAACTAAGGCACAAGGCATTCGGGGACTAGGGATTGATGCTGATTTTGTTTTGTTTTGTGTTTTTCAACAGGTACTGGACCTTTTAAGTCACTGTGATTCCATCTCCTAATCATGAGCCAAGGGAGTTTTAATCAGCACAGATCTCAGATCTCTCCATCTCAACCCCCTTTCATCTTACAGACATTTCTCTAGAACCTGAGCAATATGCAAAAACAAATAGGATTCAACTTACCCAGCAGCCAGAACCCCTGTGATAAGCACTGGACCTTTTTCCAACAGCAGCAGAATGATCAGTTATAATTTGAACTGATTTCATTTTTTCTCAGCCCTTATTTTTCTGGATGTCTCAGCCCTTAGTGATGCACAGTACTATCCTTCCAGCCAAACAACCACTATCTTCCTAAAAACAACAGCAGGGTCTGCATGCAAAGACCGTCATGGCTGGGCTTGTTGACCGCTGGCATTCTCTCACTGACAGAGAAGAGAGAGTCACTGGACTCCCAGCTTCTAACCCTTCCCAGCCATTTGAATGCAATTTAGCCTTAACTAGACATGGCTGGGGACTATGGGAAGGGGGTTCAATCTATTCAGTCTATGCAGTCTTGGGGAATCCGTCTCTATGCTAAGTTTAAAGTTCCTGGTCCACCTGCTTTGGAATCATCTTGATTTCTGTGCATAACCCCTTACCTATGCTCTCTATATAAGTCCAATAAACTCTTTGCTTCCTAAGAGGTAAATTTGGTGGGGTCACGCCTTGGGTTGCTGTTGAGACCATAAAAGAAGACTGTTCACCTCTTCCTTTGGGAAAGAATTTTAGCAATACTCACATACCCACATGATCATAATCACAGAAAGCACTCAGTACCAATTAAAAAAAAGTCCTCAGACTGACAACATCAATGCCACCCAGAGACCTGGTAGCGTCAAAGTCTCTCCTTATGGAGCCTGGATTTGAGGCCAATCAGTCTGTCTATTTCTTGTTTCCTGGGAGAAGAACATCAGTGCCCCCATGAATACCTTAAAAATGAAATTGTGCAACCTCTTCATAATCGGGCTTCTGTATCCTGATGGGATTCCAAAAAACAATCAGCAATTGACAAATGTTAAGTATTTCCTCACAGCTAATAATTGTCCTGCCCCACCCCCTTCTCTTTGCTCCTCTAACTCTTCTCTCACGTGAATTTATTTTCTATTTGAAAGCCAATCTCACTGGTTATTAGATATTCTCCCCGCTGTCACTACCGGTAAATTATTAAACAGCTGACCAAGCTTTGTTTTAAAATGATTCTCTTATGAAGCTTGGTGATATATTTGCCATGAATACTGAATGGTGCCTGGATCTCTAAGGACACAGGAATGATTCCTATTTACTACCTTTAGCAAAATGTGTAGCAATTAGCAGCAAGAGTTTTGAATTGGATCACAGTGAGTAGAGATGCCTGTAGCTCATGTCTCGTGGCTTCCTTCCTTCCTGACAACCCTGGCTGGGAGATGCATGCTCAGCACTGAAGCCATGGCAAGCTTGTATGTGTGTGTACACATGCCTTCCTCCTTCCTCATTCTCTTTCCAGATCGCCATCCCTGAGCCACAACAGTGGGAATCCTTGCCTGAGTCAATTTCAATTTCAAGAAAAGGAACCTGAGCTGGAGAGATGGCTGGGTGGATGGTTAAGAGTTCTTGCGAGGTCCCTAGTTTGAGTTCCAGCACCACATAAAGGAGCTCGAAACCTCCTGTAACTCAGCTCTAGGGAATTAGATAGGCTCTTCTGAGCCTTCTGGGCATGAGTGAACCATTGCACATGCATGTATGCGTGTACATGCCCATGTGCATTGCATGTGTGTGTGTGTGTGTGTGTGTGTGTGTGTGTGTGTGTGTGTGAATAAATAAAATAGTGGGAAATGAGAAACAACCTATCTGTATGTCCTGCTTGTTTGACTGCAGAACTGACTCTGCAGTGAAAACAGTGGAGGGAATTGGAACTGACACCATGTCAGTTTCTCATTTCCCACTGACCACTGCATCCATCCATATTTTCTGTGTTATGAGAAATAAAGACTTAAGCCAAAGAGGAAATGTGTTGACTTCCCTCACCAAACAGCAGCTGATGAGTGAGGATGTAACCATGGAAAATAGACATGCTTCAGGTCCTTACAACAGAAGCCATTCAATGCAGGAAGGAAGTTACATGGAATACAAGGGAGGTGAGAGGCCAGCGGGAGACTGGCAGGTAACCCAGGCATGCCAGGGGATACAGGGCTGGCTTGAAGCTAAGAAGGGGTCGAAGCATGCCTAAAACCTCAGATTTACTCATCCTGAGAGCTGCAGAAGTTTGGCTGCTCAGCACCAGCAGATAGGTTTCCCTGGCACAGATGTGTCCCAGTGTATGTAGCAAGTGATACATTCCTGCATCATCAAGGCTACAAGGACTGTTTGCTGTTTATGTGACCACTGAAATGTCCAGGCTGTACTTACTTTCTTTTCTATATGATCTTCATAAGGTTCCTTCCCCTGGCCCCTGCTGCTCCCAAGGAATATGCAAATGAAGCACTCTCACTGTTCTTGTCTCAACCAACAAATAGTATGCCACCATATGGACCCAACTGGCCATTCTTCCTGGGGTATAACTATCCCCTTCCTCCTCCTAATAAACAAGTTGTTTGCCAACACAGTCTCCTGGATGTTCTTTCCAGTCTTACTCATTGCCCCTTAGGATTGTCCTTCAACTCCAGCCATGCTTGGCCTCGCTTCACCCCACCCCCACCCCAGGCTAGTACACAACAGACTTTGTCCTGGTATGGTCAGATTATCCCACACTAGTCCTGCAAAGGGGAAAGTTAAGAATGAAAGTCTGGAAGCCCAGAAAGGTATTACTTCATGGAAACTGTCACTTCGACAGGTGTGCCCGGGAGAAGCTAGAATCACCAAGGCTGCCCCTGCACTGCTGGAGAAATCACCTAGAGCAAAGAAAAGAAGAGGTAATATTCTTGCCTCTCCCCGACCCCTGCTCCTCTGAATCCAGCTTGGGTCTTTCCTTAGTCAAAGCACTGGAAGCCAGCTGACAGAGCAGTGTGGGGAAAGTCAGCAGCAAGGGCCGGCCCTTGGATTCATGCAGGCCAAAAGGTAAAGCATGGGATTGAAGAAAGATAGGCCTGGGACCCAATAGGATCCAAAAGACAGTAGTAGAGCCATGGGAATCAGCTAGTCTTTGCAGGGCTGTCTCTGCTTCTCTTCACCCTTCACTCTATTCATTAGCAGTGTCTTCAGCTCTGCTTAAGCGCCAAAAGGTAGAATGCATGGCTGAGAGCATAGGTCCATCCTCCCAACTCCATATTAGGAGAAAACAGTGCCTTCCTCCTTTACCATTACTGGGAAGAGTCCCAGTCAGTCACATGGCCATGCTTTAACCATGGCTGTTGAATGATGAACCACCACAGTTGGCCAAACTTGAATCATGTGCTCATCCCAGTGGCCCCAGAGGCTAAATTTATTCTGAGAACTAGGGAAATTATAAGAAAAAAGTCCATGAGTACCCTCCAAACAGATTGAGTCTATTTTCCCTGAGAAAGGAGTTTGCTAATATTCCTGTGAATATTTCAGTTCTTTTTCCAGGGACATTTATCTAAACCCTTGACTTGAGCTGTGACCCGTGAACTTTCTTTGGCCAGCAAACCCTTCCAGATGGATGTTCTGCACATGGTAATTCCTCTCTTTGTGTCTGCCATGTTTCATACAGGGACTATCCCATCATCCCCAGCCCCAGAATGGGAAAGACATATAGAACTTCCTGCCAACCCCAAGTAGCCATGTGGCATGAGCCAATAAATAAACCTTTGTGCCTTAAGCCACAGCAGTTTCGGGAGTCCTGTGTTACTGCAGCATAACGTGGATTATCCTTACTGGTTCTGTGCAAGGAGTGCTCAAAACAGTGAATCTGTTGAGCCACATACCAGGGCATCTGCCAATCAAAACAGCCCTAAACACTGTTGTCAAATAGCTGTTTATTAGTGGAAGCCAAAGGAAGTAAATATATGTTGCTTGTTATTCTTGGAGTCATCAACTGCAAAGACACCATCCCATCTTCCACCTAATAATGTTTTTGCCCAGCTTGATAATGATAGTTGTAGCTAAAAACTACATTCACTGGTCTTTTGTCGTATGCTGTACACCATATAAAGTGTATCGTATTTACAAATCTACGTGATAGGCATTCTTGTCCTCAGATTTCAGGTGTAGAAACAAAACCTCAGAACAACAACCCAATGTGCCAAAGCCATATGGAATCCTACTTCAAATCAATTATTTTTTACTACTATTTTACTACTATAAAATTATGCCCTTCACACCATCCCACAAACATCTTCCCACACAAAACAACCTGTGTCTACTACATCATACTGACATCATTCTTTCCCCAAATACTGTGCTCAGCACTGCCCTTGGTCACAGGGGTGTAAGGGACCTTGGTTGACGGTTACTGTGACAGCTGGACAGATCAACCTGATTGCTAGACCCATGAAGGCTCTGAATATCTAAGCACTATTTTCTGGGCCCTTCTGACCACGTTCTTAGCTATTTTCCTAGGTCTAGAAATAGAATCCTGTCTTATACACTAAAGCAGTAATCCACAACCTTCTTAATGTGCTTAATATAGTTCTTCATGTTATGGTGACCCTCACAACCATAAAACTATTTTCATTAATACCTCATAACTGTTATTTTGCTCCTGTTATGAATTATAATGTAAATATTTTGGACAGAGAGGTTTGCCAAAGGGGTCAAAACTCACAGGTTGAGAACAATTGATTTTGTGTCTGACGTCCTGCTTTAAATCTACGCTACTATTGCTGGGTTTCATCCTGTAGTAGACTCCTGGGTCTGTCTGATCACCCTACTCGAGCTTCGGCTACTTTGGCCCCTACTACAGCCAAGTAGATTTACCTCTGATGGATTCTCTATGGACTGGGTAGTGTTTTATCAACATGACATCATCTAGACTCATGAGAGGAGGGAAGCTTCCAGAAGATTGGCCTATGGGCTGAGGCATTCTTTTCATTAATGTCTGAAGTGGGAGAGCCTAGATCACTGTGGGTGGTACCATCGATCATCAGCTAGTCCTGGGTTATCTAAGAAAACCTAGGTTAGGTTTTTAATTGCTGGGAAAAGACACCATGACCACAGCAACTCTTACAAAGAAAACATTTTATTGCAGTGGCTTACAGTTTCAGAGATTCCGACTCAGTTCATTATCCTCATGATGGGGAGCACGGTATCATGTAGGCAGATGGGGTGTTAGAGCTGAGAGTGTTACATCTCGACAAGAAGGCAGCAGGAAGTTGACTGTCACACTGGATGAAGCTTGAGAAAAATACTTCAAAGGCCACCCCCACCATGACACACTCATCTCCAACAAGGCCACACCTTCTAATAGTGCTATTCTCTTTGGCAGGGCACATTTTCTTTCAAACAACTTCTGAACAAATCATAGGGAGAAAGACCATAAGCATCACTTCTCCATGGCTTTTGTCAGTTCCAACCTCCGGATTCCTGCCCCTATTTCCTTCACTGATGAATTATGATGTTATAAATGGAAATAAACCCTTTTCTCCCAGGTTTCTTTTGCTTGGGATGCTTTATTGTAGTAACAGAAACCTAACTAAGACACCAATGTGATTTGTTTGTTTGTTTGTTTGTTTGTTTGTTACATTTGGCAGGTCTTTCTGTGTTGCTCAGGCTGCCCTGAAACTGAAAATACTCTTGCCTCAGTTTCCTGTGTCTTAGTCACTGTTTTATTGCTGTGAAGAGACACCATGACCAAGACAACTCTTATAAAGGAAAGCATTTAATTGTGGCTGGCTTACAGTTTCAGAGGTTTAGTCCACTATCATCCTGGAAGGAGCATGGTACTGCAGAAGTAGCTGAGCTACATCCTGCTCCACTGGCCAAAAGAGAGAGACTGGGCCTGGCATGAGCCTTTGAAAGCCCAGTCCTAGAGACACACTTCCTCCAACAAGGCCACACCTCCCAATCCTTCTCAAATAGTGCCACTGCCTGATGACCAAGCACTCAAATATATGAGCCTAAGAGGAACATTCTTATCCCAACCACCACACACACAGTGTTATAGAAATTTCTTGGTTGTTCTATTCCCACAGCCACAGTGTAGAACTCTTGCTTTCTTCCATCCTAAGCATTTACTATTTGATAGTAGAGGTGGGCTACACGTCTCCATTCTGCCAGTGTGGGTTGCTATCTAACAGTACCCAAGTCCAAGAGTAAGTTTCTTAATTTGCCATTCCTTGCTTTTCATGCAGTTCTTGCCCAGGAATAATGGGTTCCTAGACATATCTGAAAGGTAGAAAAACAGGGTATGCAGATGGAAGATCACTTGAGGAGAAAACAGTCATGGACAACTGTGTGGTTGATACAAATAGACATCTGGATGTGGTAATGCATGCCTTTGATCCCAATGCTTAGGAGGCAAAGACAAGCAGATCTCTGTGAGTTCAAGAATAACCTGGTCTTCAGAGGGAGTTTTAGGCCAGCCAGGACTACACAGTAAGACCTTGCCTCAAAAGAGAGAACTTGTAGTGAGCCATAGCTGAGATCACTAGCTAGAAATGTGTTTGTTGTTCCAACTGTATAAACTGGTAAGCCATGGATGAGATCACTAGCTAGTCAATGTGTTTGCTGTTCCAACTGTATAAAGTATACTTGAAAATAAAATGGCCCGTAAGTCAGTGACAATGGTTAGGATTATCTTTAACAAACTCATAACTAAAAGCTAGCAATCCACATGATTAAGTCCCACTTGATTCCTTTGTGACTGGCAGAGGATGGAAAGAAATCCAGGTAAAAGTCTGTAAATACACACACCTACCTTAAGCTACATAAGTAGCTAACTAATTTTCCTGGCTCTGCAACCATGTGTTACAACACACACACACACACACACACACACACACACACACACACAACTGTTATCCCAGGACTTGGGAGGCCAAGGCAAGAATATTGTGAGTTGGAGACCAACCTAAACAACACAGCAGAATGTGTCTTAAAAAAAAAAAAAAAAAAAAAAAAAAAAAAAAAAAAAAAAAAAAAAAAAAAAAAAAAAAAAAAAACAAGAAGAAGTCCAGTTGGAAAGATGCATGCAATGACCCCTCCCCCCAACCCGCAAAAAGACCCAAGGGCATATTCTGGTTCCAAGAAGTCAATCCAATATTTTAATTAATAATCACTTTAGAGATGGCTCTGGAAGCCAGGAATAAAACACAATATATCCACCCATTAGAAGGAGAGAAGGTCCTATAAGGATCTGGTGCTATTCAACTTTAAAGGGTCTGGCTGCATAACAATCACTTCTTCTTCAAGTTCTGAATCTGGGGAGCCTCCAGTAGAAGGATTTTCTATCCCTGAGAAGGTGCTATGTTCTGTAGAATCAGTTTTTCGATAAGGCAGTAATTACTAGAGCAATTTTAGTAGGTACAAAAGCATTTTTAAGAGTTTTAATTATTCAAAAGCCTGATTAATTATCTAGTCCATGGATCAGAGGCCAAAGGGGGATAAACCGTATGAAAATGGTTACCATGGCAGAGAGAAGGGAGAATTCAGCCAACTTTACACAGGAAGCTATCCTGTGACTTTGTAGTTAGGACTGTGCCCTACTGTGCTTGTCGAGGATGGAGCCTGCACTTTAGGAAACCTGGAATCAAGCCTGATGCACCACTGACCTTATGTCCTATACCCATGAACTTTCCCTTGTGGTGTTAAATGATAGGAATGGACTGTAGAAGTATACCACATGGCTCTGGAGCTCTGTCAGGAGCTGATAGTCTATGGTTCTGTAGTACTATGTATGCGTGCGCACCAGTGCCCTCCAAGGCTAAAGTTCCAGTTGTTTGTGAGCTTCCAAATCTGGGTGCTAGAGCTCAGGTTCTTTGGAGGAACAACACATGCTCTTAACCCCTGAGCCATCTCTCCAACTCCAAGACTCTATTAAAGTCTAAACTTCATTGATTTTTCCCCCACTGGGGGCAGTGAAAACCTAGAGGAAGTTCCTGAATTTAGAAGAGCATTGGTCATAATTGAGGAAAAGGAGTTGGACAGCCATGTGGGGTGGATTAGCATGGAGAGTGACTGGCACAGAGTGACAGGAGTATCTGGCAATGAGTGCATTCCTATATAAATGCCGTCTCAAAGTGTTCAGGAAGTTATATAAAGAAGATTATGTAGACCTGAGAGAGCAAAAGAAGCCTGAAGGCAGGAGGAAGGTGTGAGAAGGAAGCTAGCATTTCCCGTGAGGAGAAACCTGAAAATATGACTGAAGCTGGCGGGGTTTGCTCAGTACTGTCTCCTCTGTGTTGGGTCATGATCCAGGTGCTGAGGGCACAGCTACGTCTCCTCCATCTTACCCTCACCAGCCTCTTCTTCAGTGAATACAAAGTCTAGGCTCCGTGAAGAAAGGAGATAAGAATGGTGTTGATACCTGTCCATCTATAAAGACCCAGGGCCTGTTTGTTATACTCTATAGCAGGACTCAACTGTTCTCCAGCATTGAATAAAGTGCCTGCTCAGTGGTGGCTCCTCTAAATGATAAGCAGATTGCTTATCATATCAGCCACATGGTGACAATCCTTCTGATGGAAACTTTCAGTACACTCGGATTCAAATTTATAGAATTATCTTCCAAGAAGCCACTTAGACCTCTAGCTACCAGGATGGTACCAATGGTCTTAATAAGTTTCCATTGTATCAAAGAAAAGAATTTAAAACACAAAGAAAATGCAGCACTGTATAAGGCGTCACAAAGCATAATGGTCTCACCTCAACGTCAATCATGCTTTGTAAGAAGTTCTCATTTTGTGCCAGTGGTTTTTCTGAGTGTGGTTGTGGTGGCTTGAAAGAAAATGGCCCCAAAGAGAGTGGCATTATTAGGAGAGATGGCTTTGTTAGAGTAGGTGTGGTCTTGTTAGAGTAAGTGTTCAATCAACGCCCAATGAGGCAGACCACTTCCTGATGCCTTTGAGTCAAGATGTATTACTCTCAGCTACTTCTCTGGACCATGTCTGTCTGCATGTCACCATGATGGTAATGGAATAAACCTGATGGTAATGGAATAAACCTCTGAGCTGTAAACAAGTCACCCCAATTAAATGTCTTTTACAAGAGTGTCATAGTGCCTCTTCATAGACATAGAAACCCTAACTAAGACAGTGGTATAACAAGAGGCCCTTCACCCTCACCACCTGGGGTCTGCTTGTCAGCCCCTGTTTCACTTTGCCTATGGGTTTTCTCTACCTTCCAGAGTCCACTTTGTGTGGCAATCTGTAAGTACCAGGTACTGCAACAGATCTCCCTTCATACATTTGCTCTGTTGCAGACACACACGCACACAGGTATGCACTTACACATTTATTTCTAATGAAAAAAGCAGCCATCAGTAAAGGATAGGTGAGGTCTGATATCCACTCAGATGTGTCTTCAGCAGCAGTAAGTTCCAGTCACTCAAGGCATTAAGTAACTAGCTATGGCACCATTTAATGACCACTATTTTCCTGCTTTTCCTCGCGAGTTCTCTGTTCTATCTTCATCTCCCACCTGGCCATTTATCTTTAAAGTCTGCTTCAAAATCTTTTCCCCAAAGGAATCCAAAGCCAGACACTGCCCAACGGGGGCAGGTATTTATTAACACCCTTATTTTAGACGAGAAAAAAATGGAAACACAGAAAGGGTGAATAAGACAAACCTTGGCATCAAGCTCAGGTTCCACAGTCTGTATGGTAAACCTATGACTACTAGAACCCTGCCAACCACAAGGAGCTCAGCAGCATTCCCCTGGGAGACAGAATGCAGGGCTAGGTGGATAAATACACACTCTCCCCTATTCATCTCCAGCCTCATCTTAGAGATTCTAGAGCATAATTCCGAAGTGTGCTTGAGCAGGCATTTGATGTGATTTTCGATGCAGTGGCAGCCACAGGGTGATCCATCAGACAGCTCTCTTTGACAGAGAATTGATCTCCAGGGTCAGGAAGCAAACCTCCCATTTACGTAGGATGCACTTGGCATGCGCCCTCCAAGTAGCGCACAGAAGATAAAGGACCATCAATGACAGTCCTTGTCAATGAGTTTGTTATGGCAAGAGGGGCCACACGAGGCGCTCTGCTGGCATTCTGGGTATTTTTCTTTTTTCTTTTTTTTCTTTTTCTTTTTTGTATTATAAACACTGCCTTCCTTCTCTATCACGTTTCCCAGGGCTCTTCTGCTGCATGCATCTTACTCCAACATCACAGAAGCATGGAGAATACTTTCCTACTTCTCTGACCATTACCACTTTTTCTTTCCAGCTGATTTCTATGAATTTTCTATTTTGTCTCATGTCCCTGTGTGTAATTTCAGACCATAAATTGGTGTAGACTGGGCGTCTCTGGGTTTTATTACCTCTTCAGAGAAAAAAAGTCTGTTGTAGGAAACTGTCCATGAGATTCACTGATTGTTGGTACTAATGAAAAGAAAAAAAAGAATGCTTTTTTTCCCTTAAAGCTGTTTCAAAGATCTTGGATCACGATAGTAGAAAATAACCCTCCAGATAAGAAGAGCAAGATGAAAAGTTTAATATCAGGTCTATTTTGTCATCATAAAATCTAACCCATTTTGCATTGGGAATGAAATTTGAGCTGTTATGATGGGAACCAAGGAAAGTAGTTATGTTGACCTAAAGATTACAATGTTTCCTAAATCTGTTAAAAAAAAAAAAAAAAACTATGGCAAGGTTTTCTGCTCTTTATGCATACCTTAAACAAATCAAAAGCACACTTCTGTTTTCCTCCTGCCTTTCATGTTGACAAACAGATATAACTAAGATTTTTTAAAAAGGACTAGGATTGGGGAAGAAAAGGAGGGATAAAGAAGACAGATGAAGAAAGAAAGAATGGAGTAAGGAAGGGGGACAACTGTACCGAGGAGGGTCTTTGAGCTCCCAAGCTGGAGCGACACCATCGACCACTGATGATTAAAAATGCAATAGTCATCCAATGCCTCAGCTCCATCTGGTTCAATCACTCATGTGATGGCTTTATTCTAGGACACACCCATCTCGCTCTATCCAGCATCTCAGACAACTGAATGCTGGCAAGTGTATGGCAGAGGCCTTCCTGGTACACTTCATCTATCACTGTACCCTGGGGTGCTCACATGTGAAACCTAGATTCTGAAGGGCACAGAAGGTCAGCTGTGATTTGTGTACTGTGTTCTCCAAAAGAGGCTGATTGATCTGTGCTGTATAATGAGTCCCAAGCACTGATGCTCCCAACAACAAAATATATGTCTTGCCCATGTCACTTGCCTATTGTATAAATACTGCTGTTTCAAGGACTCTTCACTCAGGAACCCTGGCTGCCAAGAAAGGGAGATCTGAAGAGATTTTCATTTGGAAGTAACACGAGTCGCTCACATCTAATTAGCCAAGGAAGCCTCAGAGTTAATTTAGTTCAAGAAGGTAGAGAAACAATTGAAATACTCAGTGGTCAGAGCTGACAACCACCATTTTCCTTGACATGGAGGAACATGGTGTCTTTTAAAGATGGCAATGGCAAAAATTAAGTAAGAACTTAGTAGTTCCCTAGTGTTGATATTTCTTTTGACATTTTATTAAAAAATAAAACTTGAGAGTAAATATCAGGGAATAAACCTGATAGATCCTCGGAGCAACAGAGACATGAACATGTGGTCTCTGTTCAGCCTAGGCAAGTTGGGCAGAGGAAGCAGAGTGACAGTTAAAGGTCAAGAAGACAGGAACTGGGCTGAGGAGATAGCCCACATAAGCCTGGTGTCCTAAGCTCGGCATCCCAGAGCACAGGCACCTACAATCCTAACACTACTGTAGGAAGTGAGAGTCGGGGACTGGAGATCTCCTAAAGCCCACAGGCCAGCTAGGCTGGCTTAGGCAGAAGCAAAGTAACTCTCTCAAAGAAGTGAGAACTAGTGGCCAAAAGAGCCTATGACCTCCACATATGTGTCATGTTCATCTCTCTCTCTCTCTCTCTCTCTCTCTCTCTCTCTCTCTCTCTCTCTCTCTCTCTCACACACACACACACACACACACACACACCCCAAAATCTGAGAAGATGTGGTGCTGGAGAAGGCAGGAAATAACGTGAGCCAAGATGGCAACTTACAGCTTTAATCCCAGCGCTCGGCGGCAGGTGGATGGATCTGTGAGTCCAAGGCCAGGCTAGCATGGTCTACACAGAGAGATCCCAGCCAGTATGAGCAACACAGTGAGACCCTGTTTTGTTGTTGGAGACAGAGAGAGAGAGAGAGCACACCAGTGGTCAAAGGGATAAGTCATTACCCTCCATATGTTTCCAGGATTCCCAAAAATAGCACCCCCACAAGTGCTCAAATCCTGTATGTAAAATGGCACAGAGCTTTCACAAAACCTAGCACACACTCCCACATGGTTTAAATGATGTCTACATTACTTATAAAATCTTCTACAAAGTACAGTCTACGTCAAAATCTTCATACTGTACTGTTTAGGAAATGATGACAAGAAAGAAGTCTTATCTGTATAAACTGGATGTTCATACAGTTGCCCTGTATTTTGAATATATTTCCATCCACAACTGGTTGAATCTTTGGACGTGAAACCACATACAGCATGAGGACAATTGTTTATTCTCTTTGATGTCAAATGTGTACTTATGAATGTGTAAGGTTTAATAATAAGGGTAAATATTAAAAACAAGGGATAAAATATTAAAAGCACCTATTAAGCTACCTTTTTATCAAGTTCATAGATACTGTTTATCAAGTTGAGCCATCATTCATTTACTCATTCATTCAGAAAATATATGAATATGAATATGGCCATACTGGGCTCTGAGGATGTAGTAGCATAGGAGAGACTTTCAAACTGCATTAAAGAGAATTGGAGTGACAAGGTCTGGAACTGAACGCAAAGACAGCCCTGGAGATAGACAGCATGTTGGAGCTACACACCCAGAGCACAAGAGGATTCAAGGTGCAGCAGTTATGAACCCAGGATAGGGAGCTTTGAGATTAGCCTCCTTGAGCAGTCAAGGCAAGGCCACCTTGTCTGTGGTCGACCTTCACGGGGTTTCTGTGCGATTGTCAGATGTAGAGTGAGCCCTCTAGTGGATTCTTTTAGAACTCATCCTGAGCCTCTCAAGCCACCTAAAGGTGCTCACTGCTGCCTTCTGGAGGTGCAACATACCCCGGTCTTGACCTCCAGCAGTTCACACTTGGGGTTGTTTCTGTAAGCTGGCTTTGGGTTTTGGAGCTACTCTGCTCACACACAGATGTGAAAATCCCAGTATCTATGTGTATCTAGAGCAGCTTTTGCTAGGACCAGTGGACATGGCAAAGTTTTAAAGATGCTAATTTTGGGTGCAGAGTTGCACTCATGATCCCCCTGTGGGACTTTGTCCTGAAGTCACACCTGGCTTAGCCCCCTCTGGTTCTGCAGCTAGCCTCACCTCTGTTTTTTCTTCGGTGTGCTTTCACTTACCAACACATGCCCACTCCAGGCTGTGTTTCTCCAGGAAGTCTCAACAGTGCCATGTGAGCCAGGACCTTTGAAGATCTCTGGGGATTCAAACACTGAATAAGACACGGCCTGTTTTCCAAGGAGTTTATGCTGCTGTGGACAGAAACACGCATGCACAAACTATTCCGGGTTGTATGTGCTCATGCTAGAGAGGGGGTGAAAATGATGCAAGGCTCTTCCTTCATCAAAGGTGGGGGTGGAAGGTGTGCTAGCTATACTTTATATATGTCAGCTTGCCACAAACTATAGTCATCTGAGAAAGAAGAGCCTCGATTGCGACAGTGCCTCCATAAGATTGGGCTATAGGCAAGTCTATATAGTATTCTCTTAGCGATTGACATGGGAGGGGCCAGGCCCACTGTGGGTGAAGACCTTCCTAGGCTGGTGTTCCTGGGCTCTGTAAGAAAGAAGACTAAGCAATAAGCAGCACTCTTTTATGGTCTCTGTCTGCACCAGCTCCCACCTCTTTAAAGCCCTGACTTCCTTAGACAATGAATGGTAATGTGGAAGCCTAAGCCGAGTAAACCTCTCCTCCCCAAGTTGCTTTGGTCAAGGTATTCTATTAAAGCAATGGTCATCCTAACCAAGAGAGAGAAGAGTTCATACAAGAGCTTAGCCTTGGCCTGGCTCCTTAAGATTAAGTAGGAGAAATAGTTATTCAAAGTCAACAGGCAGGGAGGGAATGAGAAATGGACATGTGGAGGCAGCTGGTATGTGACAGTGGAAGACACAGTGGTGAGCAGTCTACAGATGCTGTGAGCCATCAAAGGGTAACAAACTGGAGGAGCAAGGATGACCCCTGGGGAAATGGCCCTACAACTGCTCATCAATGTGCCCTCAATTTGTGCTCCCAGCCCACAGGGATCTCCTGAGGGCAGCTTTTGCTACCCTCGGGTCCAAAAGCATATACGTGAAGACTTACTCCAGATACTCTAATGCACACACAAGAGGTTTCCGGGAACCAATCAGGAATAAGCAGACAATGGGCAGCAGGGTCTGGGAAATATTTTAGTTTGGTTCTCCCCAAAGCAGAATCTGTTACAAGGACTTAGGCACCTGAAATTTACCAGAGACCATATCAACAATACGCAAATATGAGCAGTAGGAGAGGTACATTTGAAAGGAAGACAGTCCCCAAGCATGTTACCACTGTGAGCGACAAAAATGTAATGAGGGAGAGCTGTGGAAAACAATATCTCTCACACACACCCGAGCTTTACCAGAGGTAAGAGTGGCCTTGGTATCCCTCACAGCCTCTTCAGGTGCTGGCTGAAGGCAGCTCCCAGGGGGTGTTGATTCACAAAGGGTCAACAGATAGAAGGTACAGGGTCGGTAGTCAGGCTACGGTACACCCAAACAGGATGGGCATAGCTCAAGTAAGACACCCACATACACACCCCCCTTCCTACTTCCTGGCTACCCTTCCAGCAGTAAAGGAGAAATTCCCTGAAGTCCAAGATTTCCTTTTCTCTTCCCCATAAAAGTTGGAAGACTGTCAGGAAAAAAAAAAGAAATAGCACCCATCAAAGTGGAGTCAACGTCTATGTCCATCCCCAAGCCATTCAAGCTTTATTGTCTCTAACCTATTTGGGGCCAATTGGCACAGGTTCATTTCCTCACTCCAGAAAGCAAAAAGGCCAAGGAGCATGAGCTCACAATAACCCTTGGCCAAAGCGGAAGTGTAATCTGACTTCGAGTTTGTAAAGAGGCTCAGAGAATCTCCACGGAAAGGATCTGGACCCTCTGAGTGTAGATGACAGTCAAAAGGCATGTGCAGTTTTTGGAGCCTCTTGCACTCAGACCAAAGTCTTATCCTGGGTCCATGAACTGGCTTCTCAGAGCCCAAGCCTAGTGGGAAAACACCTTTCTCAGCCTTGATACTTGGGGGAGGGACTCTCCTACCTCAAGCAGATATGCCAGACCAAACTATTGACTCACCTTGGGATTCCTTGCTCTCTCTGAGGAGTGAAGGTCGGGGGGGGGGAGCATGGAGGGGGGGAGGATTGGGAGAAGGAGCAGGAGGGAGAGTAGTGGTGGGTTTGGGGGGAGAATTAAATAAATAAACAAATAAAAACAAATCAGCAGCTCCACCCAGCTCTGACTAACAGTGGCATTTAGGAGGCTGTGTTCTAAAACTGAGTCATGGGGAAGTTTAGGATGCCATGTCTTTTCCTGGTCTGTTGGTTTGCAAACTGCTCTGGAACATGAGAGTTCTGTAGAGGGGAGGTGAGGAATAGGGGAGGGGAAGGCTTTCTGCCCTGAATAGCTGTCTTCCTCTGAGTCTCCCTAGGAGATGACCGGGTGATAAAGATACAAGTGGAAGCCATATTTGGAGAGTGTGTCCAGGAACCAGTGGGGAAAAATAAGCAAAGAGAAGAGACCACTGGATACACTAAGGACATGGTGTGAGGGCTGAGCAGGGAAAGACACCTGCCATACAAGTTGTGAGTTTGATTCTGAGATTCACAGAAAGGCAGAAGAAGAGAACTGGCTATGCAAAGTTGTCCTCTGACCTCCACATATGACATCAAAATAAATATGAGTTTTGTCAGATTTGTACAGATTTATTTTTTATTTGTATGTGCATATGTGCACATGAGTGTGTGCATTTGCAAGCAAGAAGGCAAGAAACAGCATCAGATAGATCTCTCAAAGCTGGAGTTGCAGGTGGTTGTGAGCCCCTTGCATGGGTCTGGGAAATAAATTCTGGTCCTCTGGAAGGGAAGGAAGTACTTTCAATCCCTGGAGCATCAATCCAGCCCCTAAAGAAATCCATTGTTTTAAAGGTATGTTATGAGCACATTGGCTACTGTGGGCAACTGGAGCTTGAATGTTCTAGAGAACCTGTTCAGCCCATGGGTCACACACCTCTGGGACATGCCACCTAAAGTGCCTGAAGTTTGAAGGCAATGCTGTGCAAAGGCCTCTGGTTCCTATCTGTCATTGATTGAAGACAACTTTAGGGACTGTGTTAAGCCCTCTGCTGAGGTGGCAGGATGGATGCTGGCTTTTGGAATTGGCTAGAATTTTTTCAGAACTAGTAAACACAGAGGGGATACCAACGGCATGAGAACTGAGGCTCAAGTCATATCCATTTCACATATCTTGGGGTTTGGTCTGAGAGCTCTTCTGCAGAGATACAATAACAAAAATCCAGGACCGTTGCAGAACCATGAGAATGATCAGATGCACTTATTGTTACAAAGAACCCAGGGCTCAGGGAAGGAGCATGTGTCTCCCCACAGCAGCATGGGACAAGGGCTAATGCCTCCCAAGCCTCAGACACAGCTCTTCTCACAGAGCACGCATTTCAGCCACAGTTCATTTTCTCTCTTTCACTTTCTCCCAATTCCATTTCTCCATATTATCCTTACTCTCCACGGATTCCCCAACGACCTTAGCAGACTGTCTCCCAGCACCAACCACTCTAAGATCTCCACGAGTCACAGATAATGCCATTCTTTCCCATCTTCATCCAGCCCCTTTGACAAAACCTTTTATGCCTTGGCAAACAGTGACCAAATAATATGAAAGCCGGGGAGGGGGAGGTGTGTTGGCACAAGCACAGGGGAATGAAATGTAAATATGATAGTCGACATGGGCAACATGCTGGGCTGATAAAACAGCTTCTGCAAACTCATATCAAGGGGTCTTTTTCTAATGCAGCTGCCTATTGTCATTGATGTTTGAAGATTATTCAAAAGGCATCAGGCTGCCTTAGACACTAATGTGCGGATGTCTTAATTTACAAAAGCCACTGTGCATCCTGCTAAGCTCTGCATCCTTGAAACTTGGCACTCTCTTCAGTACATAATAAGTGCTCAATAAATGATCATTTAATAAATGAAGGGGGGAAACTCAAGGGCTCTTAATACCACACCTCACCTTCCAACTCAAGCTGAAAGGCCAGCTTGGAAAATCTTCACACACCCAAATGCAACAACATTCTAAAAATTGATCTCGACTTCCTTGCCAATGATTTTTTTTCTTGAACTATGCTGACAAGGAAAATGAAGATCATTTGCTCATTAAATAGGTATTTATGCAGTGCTAACTCTATGTTGGGTGCTAGGATGCAGTGTGAGAAAGTGGGGGGAAAGAGACTCTTCCTGTTTGAAGACTGGAGTGGAAGCCAGTAGGAATCCATCATCACATGAGGTAAAGGTCAAGGCAGGAAAAAAAAGTGATGCTAGGGTTTTAAAGAGACAGGCTCAACATTGGGATGCTCTCCCCTTCGAGAAACCCAGTTCCCTTTTCAGTAAGTGTGAGCTGAAACACTTCCAAGAACTAGAGTCGGCAGGACGGTATGTCAAAGATTAGGCTATGAAAAAAGAGAGACTACATCTCCTATATTGAGTCTCTGCCTGTGGGTCCTTCTCTTCTGCCTCCTCCCTTCACGTTTCTCCACTTGGTCCTCCCATCTCCCTCCCATCAACACCTGAGGCAGGTGGGAGAGCTGGCCCTGAGATCAGAAGAGCAAGAGAGCTGTCCCAGCCTGCCATCAGCCACAACACTTGGAGAGCAGGCCCTGCACCTCACCTGGGCAACAAGAGAGGCAATCCTGTTGGTTGAGGTGTGAGTGAGCCAGCCCTTTAGTTGTGAGCATGGGCATCTGTTATGTGGCAGCATGGGCAGGAGAGAGGTGACCCCTTCCCCACACACACACCATCAATACCTGAGGCAGGTGGGAAAGCTGGCCCTGGGATCAGGAGGGCAGGAGAGCGAGCTGCCCCTGCCCACCACAAACTGCAACACTCAGGAGATCAGACCCTGGACCTCACCTGGGCAGCACAATAGAGCCATCCCCAATGGCAGAGGTGTGGGAGAGCCAGCCCTAATATTGTGAGAATGAAAGTGTAGCATGAGGTTTCTGGCCCAGGTCAGCCAGAGGTCCAGACCCACAGACCTGCAGTCCCAGAGCACTTAGCCACCCGCTGTTGCTAGGCCCCCAGAATGACTCACTTATATTAATTTCATACTGTTTGGCCTAAGGCTTAGGCATATTGCTAGATAGCTCCTTCATCTTAATTCAACCCATTTCCATTCCATCAATCTGTCCTACCATATGGCCCTTGGTTTACTTATTATTTCTTTATATCTTGACTCCGCCCTCCTTCCCCTATTTATGCTCCAATTTCTCCACCTACTTATACAGTGCCTGCCATAGGCCAAAACAATCCCTTTACTTAAAGAATGATATTCACAGCATACAGAAAGACATTCTCACATCATGGAAGAGCTATCCGCATTACTCACCTGTCATGTGATAGCGTGGGTGGGAGAGAGATCCCCCCTTACACACACACACACACACACACACACACACACACACACACACTCATCAATATCTGAGGCAGATGGGAGAGTTGGCAGAGAACTAGCCCTGACCCTCCTCTCTGCAGTACTCCAGAGAGTGCCCCCCTTCACTATGCCCAGGCAACACAGTAGAGCTGGCCTTGAAGGTATAAGTGTGGGAAATAAGATTCCGAGGATGTGAAAGCAGAACTGGCCCCTTGTTCATTGCTGCAAGGGATGAACTAGCCAGGGCTAGAGGAGCCCACCCTGGTGACAAAGACTGGGAAAAGCTGGCAGGTTCACCAACCCTACAACTACCCAATCCCAGAACCAGGATTATGTGTTGACCCACCCCAATATCCACCAGTCTGTGATCTGCTGGAGCATGTGAAGGGACTGGTCCTGCAGACCCAATGCTTCAGGATTTCCATAACACAGGGAAACATCTGAATAACCAAGAGGAGTTTCAGTAAGGGCCCAGCATTGATAGTGCAGCAGAAAGTAGAGGCTTTGAACCAGACCAATGACTCTTTGCAATAAACACTTGCAAATAAAGATATATGGATGGACAAAAGGGTTTTCTGCATGACTCACTGTGTCACAGTATAGCATCCCCGATGAGATTCCCCCCTTAGTTTTCTTTTCTTTTTTCTCTTAAATTTTACTTGTGGGGTTGCTGCAAGGAAGGGCAGAGGACAAATATACAGAGATGGGAAATGAATGGAATCAAGATGCATGACGTGAAAGATACAAAGAATTTAAAAAAGAAAGTCTACTTGGACAGGTGGAAAAGGAGAGAGCCACCCTGGAGGAATAACTGAAGCCTCTCTACAACTGTGTACCCTAGAAGCACCTCAAGCCCCTTCTTGTAGTATGAGGTTTCTGGCCCGGACTTTTGGGCCTAACCTCAAGGTTTAGACCCACAGACCGGCAGAGATACACAGGTGTTTACAATAGTTTTCAGCTGATCGGCCTAAGGTCCAAGCATAGAACTTGCTAGCTCTCTACCCTTCATCTAACCCATGACTCATCCTGTTCAGCCATGGGGCTCGGTACCTTTTCTCATAGCAGCATGGTTGTCCTCTGCTTCTTCCAGCTTCTCTCTGGCGTTCTGCTCTGTGCTTCCTGTTCTCAGAGTTTTCTTAGTCTGGTAGCTCCGCCCACACTTCCTGCCTGCCTTTGGCCAATCAGCGCTTTTTATTAAACCAGTGGGTGGGACAAATATTTACAATGAAACAACACAATCGCCCACACCTTCTGGATGCCTGAGTGCTGGAACTGTGAGGTGACACATAACTGATTTATGGAGCCAAACTGGGGCATCTGATAGGCAGCACTAAATAACTAAATGGAAGATGTGCAAGATGCTATGTGATGCAGAGGAAGGTGCATCCTTTTGATCTAAAATGTGAGAAAACCACTTCCCTGAGGATGCAGTTGAGTGACAGAGGAGAAAGAAGTCTAGAAAGGGCAGTCCAGAGAAAGGAGGTGGCATGTGCAAAGGCCCTGAGGTAGGAAGTCATATTCTCAGATATGCTAAACACCACCATCAAAGCAGCTACAGAATGAATATCAAAAAAGGCCGGTTTATAATGAGACTGACATGAGAACAGCCCATCAGTGGAGACCCCAAGATTTCATTGAGGACTTAGAATCTTCCTTGAGAAGTCAATGACAAGTCTTTGAGGGGTTTTAAACAGGAAAATTGCTTGATCCCACTTAATGTTTCTTTTTGTCTTGTCGGCTACTGTTTCTATCATGGCATTCAGTTGGTGGCTTCCTCTCACTGGAAGTCTTTATTTTTATTTATTTCCACACAAGCTCAAATAACAATGAAAAATGAATGGGCAAGGGCCTCAGAATTTGCAACCCTAACTTACTGCTAAAGCTCATTCTATTCCAAGGGGTGCCGGGCTCTGGATACAAGTTCTGAGAGCATTAGACAAGGCTTGGGGAACCTCTGAGTGGATTCCAAAATCTATTACCTAATGCCTCTTGGGGAAAAGACCTACATTTTACCACAATACCGAGGGAATCTTAGGACCTTCAACATCTGAGCCTGAGGCATGGATCCAGAAGCATGTAAATTCTTGGGGAAGGGAACCATGAAAGGAGAGGGTGGAGCAAAGAGGCAAGGATTATTGCCAAACATGCATAAAGTCCTGTATTCTAGCTTTGGCATCACACAGAACCACACGTGAGGACACACTCCTGTAATCCCAGCACTCACTCGGGCCATAGAGCAAACGGATCAAAAGTCCAAAGCCACCATTAGCTGTACAGAGTAAGTTTCAAACCAAAGTGGGC
This sequence comes from Phyllotis vaccarum, assembly GCA_033318265.1. Classification (NCBI taxonomy): domain Eukaryota; kingdom Metazoa; phylum Chordata; class Mammalia; order Rodentia; family Cricetidae; genus Phyllotis; species Phyllotis vaccarum. The sequence continues at coordinate 189,649,737 of JARWLC010000001.1, forward strand.
TATATAAGACCCTATCTCAAAAGGAGGAGGAGGTGTGTTCTTGGGTGCTGTGTAGTCCCAGCCTGTTCTGGGGGACACTGGAGTATGAACCACAGACTTGCCCTCCTCCTGTGGTAAGAGCCCACCCTTTGCTCCCTAAGCTGTCAGTCATTAGCTAAGAGTTGCTCCCATCGGTCAGACATTTCTCAGGAGAAGAGGTGAGCTTTCCAGACAGACTAATTGTTTGTATCTGCTAAGTATAGCAACCTAAGAAGGGAGACAGTAAAAGCTACTCCCAGTCAATGCCCACATCATCTGGGTAAATAGAGAGGACATCAGGAATAGGGAAGCCCCCAAATACTGTCTATCATCTACAAACCCAAAAACTTCAAAACCTTCTATAACAAAGAAACTGAGATTACCCTCTGAAGGCAGGATAGACTCCTTCCATGTAGAAGCCACTGTAGATCTCTGCCATCCAGTCATGCTAGAGTACACACTAACTAAAGTCACCCTACCGCTCATCCAGACCCATACCTCTCTATTTAATACTTTTCAGTATGGAATCTCAGGGCTGAATCACCCTGAATATCATTATCATTATTACTCAAAAATCAAGGAAAAAATGTCTAGGTAGAAGGAACCATGTGGAACCAAGTATGGGGGAGAATAAGAAATAATTAAGGCTGCATTTAGACCCAGAGTATCTAATTTCAAGTCCCAATATTTCTGCCTACTTTGACTCTGGGCTGTAGGCTGAGTTTTTGTCAGGACCATTGGCTCTCCAATAATCGCAAGGAGACTTATTATTAATTATAAATATTCACCAATAGCGTTGGCTTGTTACTAATTCTTTCATCTTAAGTCAACCCATAATTTTTATCTATGCTCTACCATGTGGCATACTACCTTTTTTCAACATGGTATGTTCATCTTGCTTCTCTTGGGGTCTCATTTGTGACCCCGACCTCCTCTACACCTGAGCTTTTTTTGTCTGAAAGTCCCACTTAACCTTTTCCTGCCTAGCTATGGCCAGTGAGCTCTTTATGAATCAGTGAGAGTAATACATATTCACAGTGTACAAGAAGATTGTTCCACAGCATGAGAAAAGCTGCATGTTGTCTCTGAGACTCAGTTTTCTACTTGTAAAATAGGGATGACAATGATGGCCATTGCTCACAGGGTCCATACCAGCATGAGAGTTACTGAATTAATTCATCTAAGCAGTGCCTACCTCAGAGTAAGTATCCATAAATATTAGTAATTAAAATGGTTATCTGGCAACTTTGGAGATGGCTTGGGAGAAAAAAAAATGCTTCTCTCAAAAGCACAAGGATCAGAGTTCAGATCCCCAATACCCATGAAAAATTCTGAGCAGGTATGGCAACCCATCTATAATTTCATAACTCTGGAGACAGAAACAGGGGATCCCCAGGGCTAACCAGCTCACTAGCCTAGCCAAATCAATGAGGTCTGGGTTCAGTGAGAAGTCTTGCCTTAATATACAAGGTAAAGAGTGATAAAAAGAGACAATTGATGATGACCTACACACAAAATAATAATAATAATAATAATAATAATAATAATAATAATAATAATAAATGGACAGGACTTTTCAACCTGAAGATCCCCACATCAGCCTTTCTCCATCATCCTGCAAGAATCCTTCATTCAGCCAATATTCTGTGCAGCCTCCTCTGGCCATGAGCTTCCTTAGAACCAGATGTGTGTTGTTTTCATCTTTGGCCAGTGCTACGAGCACACTGTTGGACTGATAAATAATAGATCAGCAGCTCCTACCACCTCGAGAAACTTCTCAAGGAAGCTTGAAAGGTGAAAGCAAAGGTCCAGCCAAGACCCCCTTCACTCCACCTGTCTCAAAAGCCCACGGCAGGTGGAGTACCTGTCAGAATACTCTGACAAGTTTTGGGTCTTCAGGCATGGGGGAAGGAGGTTGGTCTACAGAGAAATCATGGTTTATTGCCTCCTCTTTCAGACACAGAGGCCATGCTAAGCATTTCATAGGCAGTGTCTCTTTTAGTCACTTGAGCAACCCTGTTTACTTTCAGAGGTTGCACAGAGCAGGGAACTGAGGCTCTGCCAACCTTGGGGGCATGCAGTAGGAGATATTCTTATTCTCAGGCCTGAGCCAAATCTTACCATTGCTGTCTGAGCTCCTGAGATTTCAGGAGTTATTGGGAAGCAGGTTTAGAAGTCAGAGCTCCGGAGGGGAGACCCCCCTGCCCAGGCTTCCTCCACTTTATACTCTCCAAAGCTAGCACAGACCAAGGAAAGGTACTGTATGAAGCATGCCTGTCACCAGAATGAAGACCTGGGGAGAAAGAGCTGACACTATAAAACACAATCATAAATACTATTTACTGGGCACTTACCGTATGCTCGATGCTTACCCCCATCTCAGTTGGGCTTCTACAAACCAAGTCTTGGAACAAAGAAGTGACAGCAGGGAGTTCATGTGAGCTGTGATCCTAAGAAGCACACAAGATGAGACAGGGAAAGGAACAAAGGTAACAGAATAAATGGACACCCCTGGGGGGAACTGGAGACCATTTGAAACTCTATGTTCACACTGAGAATTATTGCACAACGTGTGGAAGCTGGGGTTTTGCCTGACAACTCCCAATTCCATTGATTGGGAGTCATGTCTAGAACATAAATGACCTGTGGCACTTGTAAATGCCCTATGCAGGGGCTCAGCATCCTCCTGTGATCGGAAGAGTGCTTGGGAAGAGAAAATCCAGATGCTCTAAGGAAAGGGACACAACATTCAAAACATCCTGGAAAACCTGCACATGACAGATGGACAAAGGATCTCAGTGGAGCTTGAGAAAATCTATGACAGTCCCTCCCATGACTACTTCATCAGCTACATGGGGTAGTGACCATGACTATGTCTAACCAAGCTGGGGAGGTAGCATAGGATCTAGGAAGTCAAGCCCAGAGCCCATAAGCTAAGATAGCATCTTACTTGGGCTCCTGTCTGTGCTTCTTTTTGCCTAATCAAGTAGCTCACAGCCATGCGGAGGTAATGATATTCCATCTACTTTATTCATATCGTTGCCTCAACATCAGGATTCAGTACAATGTTTGGGGTACATAGAGTGAAATGTTTGGTCAATAGAGAAAGATAACACCATAGCCATCATTTCATGTGGTTACCTTTTTCTTATGTGGGACAATGGTACCTAAAATCTACTGTTCCAGCCATAATCTCAAATATAATCAAGCATTATTGACCATTGACCTCCTGTGACACATTGCCTGCAAACTTGCTTATTCCACATAGCTACAATTCTGCTCAGTTATCGCCCCTCCCATTCCTTCCCTTCCTTCCCTGGTGGTCACCATTTTATTCTATAGCTCTGTGCACTTGACTCCCTTGAGCCCCATCCCCTGTGTATTTCCCACACACCTCCAAGCCCATAGATCTTTGAATAAGGTCTAAGGCTCCATGACCCTGAAGTGGAGATAAACAGACAAGGGTTGGCAGCTCTGTCCTGAATGACAGATGGCAGCTCTGCCTAGCTTTGTAAAGGCTCTCTGATGGGACTGAAGAGAAAGTCTAGCTTTCCTCCATTGGGGTAAAGAAAGTCACCCTTCCGCTAAGAACACCCTTCCAACTCTCTGATAGGCACATTCGGTTATGCAGTCTCCTCAAGAAGAAAAAGTGTGGTCCACACTGCATAGACATTTGTCATGCATTTTTACTTCACATCATGTTTGCTGTGTCTGGGAAATGTGTAGTAAAAGAATCATATTTCCACTCAGAAGGTAGAAGCAAACAGATTTCTGTAAGTTCAAAACCAGTCTGATCTACAGAGGAGCTAGTTCTAAGGACAACTAAGGTGACACAAAGAAGCCATCTCAAAAAAAAAAAATCTTTCTTTTTAGGTAAAGAAACTGAGGCTCAACCTTTCTCAAAACTACAGAGCTAGTGAGCAAAGTGCTCATTAAGTTTAACAAATCTTTGGTTCAAATCAAGTTCTAGGGCCATAATAATCACTGAGCTGGCACATCAGGCAGATACAACATAGTCAAACACGACAATGGGAACCTGGAAGCCATGTTGGGACCTCTGTTTCTCTTTTAGTGGAACTCATGAAGAAGTCAAATTTAACCTTTGTAGAATCTCAGATGACCATCAAAGGTAACACCCCTATATCTATGACCTCTTTCCTCATTCCTACCCCATTTCTCTATTGTTTTCCTTCCCTAGAACTTTCCCCAATGGGCCTACGTTTCCTTGGTATGTAGAATAGACTGACCTAACTATTAGAATTCTATTAGAATGCTGGCATTAGAGGTACGTCCACATCAATCTTGCTAATAGAAAGCTGCAGCAGAAGGAAGGTTGAAAGAATTAAAGCATGCATGGAACCCCTCCCACTGTTACTAGAGGGGTGCTCATAACCCCTGGTTGATAGCTCATGAGAACAGCAACCTCAGGGCTCCCCTTGAAGGAGCTGAATTCTGAAGGCAAGCTGGGCAGTGAAGACTCACCCCACTGCCCCAGGCTTCTGGGAGCGATCAACAGGCTTGTTGATACCTGGATTTCAACCTTAAGAAGTTCTCTGCAGAGATTCAGCAGAGCCATGCTGTCTGCAGACATCAGCTCCAGAGAACTATGAGATGTGATGTGTGTGCATGTGTCATTCTACGCTGCTACATGTGTAGGACTCTGTTGTGACAGCCATAAATTGATGCAGACAGTAGTTACCTACTGGCACATACCAGCTGGATAATGAATGTTTGGGTGGACAGGACACTCCTTGGAGGCTAAACTAAGATTTTTTGGTGTGCTTTGGAATTCGGCTTCTCTTATCTGTCAGCTTTTGCTGCACAACAAACATGTACAAAAAGAGCAAATGACAACAGTAAGGAACTGCCTTCTGTCCACTCAACTGCAGTATCCACTAGGCCATTTGAGATGATTTGGGTCCACCAGGCTTGGCTCCCACATTGAGCAGGATCCAGGTCCACTGTAAACATCTCTCGTCTCCCTTAGACCAGCAGCTGCCAACATATGCTCTTCTTATGGTGAGAGGTGGCAACCCAGGAAGGCAAGCCATATTGCCCACACAAGTCAGGTCTCAGTTCAAGTCATACCCAGGATCTATCCCACTGACTAAGGCAAATCACATGAGTATTCCTAGGCTGGAAGGGAAGGAAGCCTGCCTCCTAAGCAGGCAAGTGAACAGTGGGAATGTGTTCAGTATTGATCACATTCCTTAGTAGGCTGTACGTGTGTTGTTAGGACATTGAGGGAAGTAGTGACAGTCAGGGTATGCAATACAAAAGTGTGGTCCTCCAAGAATATTTGTAATAGCTAATGAGTCACTGAGAACCACAATCAACAATAGTTTGGATTCCTTTTCTAGTATGGATCTGCCTCTCTGAGCTTCAGAAGTTGTCTTATCTGTCAAGTGGGAATAATGATGGGCCTTACCTATTGGGACTCTTATGGGCATATAGTGAAAACATGAAGGTGGAGTTTTCAATCTTGTACATGGAACACAGTCCAGGTTCATGAGTGTATGCATTCCTTGCCTGTCACAGCAGAGCTTCCTAATACGATAATGGGGAAGCTGAGGGTGGGGGAGCCTTGAAATTGTGTGGAGACAGATCTGACTAGGCAATAGTCAGTGGTAACCTGTGAAGGGTGTGGGTGTGTGGTGGGGGAAGTGGAGTGGGGGTGGGTGGGTGGGTAGACTACACCACATGCAAAGCCTACCCTCACAGGCTCTCGACAATGATTACGAGTGATTTTGAAGCGTTTGCTGAACCATGTTATAAGCCTTGATTACAAAGGAAAAGTGATTTTCCTAAAGTGGATTCTCCATCTGCTGGAGGTAGCCAGACCCCATTGACATGGAAGATAAGCCCTGCTGCAGACAAATTCTAGAACTCTGCTGGTTCCAAATTTGCAGCAGAAGGCATAATGTTTTCCCCAGCAAGCTTGATTGACAAATGGGAAAAAAATAAAGGAAAGTCCATCTAGCTATTCCCACCTTACCCAGGCCTGGCTCTCACCGCCATAGCCTATAGAGCAGGATTGGAAATGGGCGATAAATGGTGTACCTTTTTATTTATGAGCACTTTCCACTCAGAGTATAATACCTTCATTCTTTCCCCAGTTTGTATATAAACATCTCAAATAGAATTATTTTAAAAGGACTTTGGGACACAATGCTTCTGTTGGCATGCATACTGGCCTGCGCTGCAGCCCGCTCATCTTACTTTTCATGAGACTGGGTCAGCAGTCATTCAGAGCAAAGAAAGGAACACACTGAGGGAACTCTTGGGCTCTAGAAGTCTGCAGCATGGTGGTAACATGGCATACCACCCAAGGGTTACACTACATTATGGGTAGCAATTTGGGATACCTATAGCCACTTGGCCCCATGACAGTCATTCACATTTGAAAGAAGGCGCCTGCTCCAAAGTCATCATATTGAAACTCAGTTAACCTTCCCTAGGCCTAAGCTGTTGGTTTAATTTCTCTGGTGAACAAACTTCCTCCCTAGAGTATTAATTCCCTGAATCTCCATCCCACAAAGAACAGCAGGGCTACACTAGAGCCAGGTCTTCCGATGCCAAGCCCAGAAGCCACTCTGCTGTTCTGTCCTACTTGTCACAGTAATTCACACACTGCTCAGGGGACAGACTCAACACTTACTGTATCCAAGACCTGTCTCCATTACTGCCCCGTAAATCACTTCCCCTCTCTGGGCCTCCATTTCTTTGGGTGTTTTCTTACTGTGAGCCTCTCAAAGAAACAGATCTTCAGAGAGTCAGGTACAAATGGTCAAATTGGCAAATAAAGATGCCAGTGTGAACGTGGAAAGTCAAAAGGACCAGAAACTGTCTGCTGCTGAAGGATAAATGTCCCCAAATCTCAGCAGCTCAAAATAACACACACATTTTTAATGCACAATTCCTGTGGATTAGAAGTCTGGGGCAGAGCATATCCAGGTACCCACGTCTTACAAAGGGGCAGCCAAACTGCCATCCCTGGCTGCAGTGTCACAGAAAGGCTCAGTTGGGAGAAGGTAGACTTCCAAGCTCACTTAAGTGGTTGTCACTGGATTCAGGACCTCACTGGCTATTGTCCTTAAATCCATGTCTCTCCATGGAACAGCTGACAGCTACATCTCTCAGAATGGTTAGCTGAGAGAGCAAAAACGAACATGTCCAAGATGAGAGCCACAGTCTTCTTACGATGGACACTTGCAAGTAAAATCCAATTATTCCATGCTATTTTATTCATTAAAAATGATTCAGTAAGCCCCCACTTAAAGGGAGGATATCACATAGGAGTGTCAGACACCATTGGGAGACATGTTCTTGAAGGATTAATGCTAACTCTCTAGCACTTTGCCTTTCTGGGGAGTAAGGCTTCAGAGAAAACCCCCCCAGGAAAAGAAATGCAATTGCTGGAGTGCCTGATTGGGGTAACGAGATCATTATGCCTCAGCTCTTTCCTTCATAGAGAACTGTAAATTGGCCAAAACTCCTAGCTGATGTCTCTCCCCATGTTCCTCTCCTCTCTAGAAGTCTGAGACTCGCTTCCTGTTTCTGTGATAGGCTACCAATGAAGGGTGCATTATTAAGCTATGAGTGTCACTGGGAACAGGTGGAGAACACACCTTAGAGTAATACCCGGAAAAGGAGGGTGCGCTGAGATAATTACGCACTAACCCCATCATGCACTGATTCTGGGATGGGATTTCCAGCCAAGTTAAACTGAACCCTGTTCCCTATTGGGCTTCCTTAAACTCTCCCAAGCCACAAGGCTCATGGGAGATAAGGTGGCCGCTCCTTGGCTCTCTAGTACACATCCAGAGCCCCCGTGTTCATAAGCAAAGCATCTTCACAGGTTCATTTCTTGCCGATTCTCTTCTTTTCCTGTCTGAAGCTCCAGTTCTCTTAACTATCCCCCATCCCTCTTCCACAGCACGAAGGGAACCAACCCCATCTCCCACACTGCCTTCATTACACCCCTCATATTCTGAATTGGGGAATCCTATTTGCGATTATGTGATTTGATATTCTTTTAATTCATAATTTTCAGAAAGGCAAAAATATGATATACACATAGTTTCAGACAATACCCAGGCACACAGCCATCCTAATTTCCCACTGAACTGAATTAAACTAAACATCCATCTATGCCTGAACGAAGTGTGCAAATAACCAAGAAAGGTTACGTTATAGCTACTAACGTGGGTCAAAGTTCAAGCACTGAATGGTTACTTGGCAACCAATACTGTTGGGAGGGTACCTGACAAGGCACATAGATTTTATCTTTCCAGTGTCTTAGGCTTCAACTAATTATCTCCCACTATATGGAAATAATCTTCATTATAACAAAGTCACCATGGTCCCAAACAGGAGTTATATTTAAAAATATTAAGTAGCAAATACGGCATCAACAGAAACAATCACTACAGACTCCAGGAGGCCTGCTGCACAGGGAACACTGGCTGAATATCAACCTTGGGTCTGAACCTCAGGTGTCTCGTTGTCCCCTAAAGCCTCCCACGAACCTTCCCACTGCTGGCCAATCTCTCCTCTCCACAGGAGAGCAATCTGTTAGCACACTTGTGAAACACTTTATGAACTATGAGGAATTGTTTTCTACCACAGAGAGGTAGCCTTCTGCTCCTGTCAGAGTCCTCGGCAAGTCTGTGTTATTTAACCCAGCATGATTTATTCTGTAGCTCTAATGTCAAAGGGTTAAGGTTAATAATTCATTGGCAAATACATCTAAAACCACTATCCTTGTATCTGCTGCAATTCTGAAGCAACCTCGGAGCCTTCCCCTTCTCCTCCTGAACCACTGCACCACCACCCCCACCAGCCCCGGCTCTGCTGTGGATTTCTTATGAATCTGACTTTTGATCTCTAGGCCCAGGGCCAAAGGCATGGGCTGACTCCCATGGGCTAGCCGGGCCTTTGCAGAGCCGAAAATGAAAGCGCCACTTCCCAGTCTCAGAGCAGAAAGTGAAAGTGCTTTTTCTGTTCTCACAATCTATTTTGAAAGGCCAGTGTGATTTGTATTCTATTTTGCAATCCTTTCTATGGTACTGAATATGTGCGAGGCTTCATCTCTGGTGCATTTCAAATCAAAACTCATTGCATCTTTATAGCAGTCCCCATCATTGCCCCCACTCTGAGGCAGGAAACTAAAACACAGACTGCTTAAGTAACTGCCTCGGAGTCACACAGTTAGTACCGAAATGCACAAGAGGTCTGTGTAGATAGCTCAACACATAAAGTGCTGCCGCCTATGCATGGGGACCCAAGGTCAGGCCCCAGAACCTATGTGAAAATGCCATGCCTGGTGTGTGCTTGTAATCCCAACCCTGGGGAAGCAGAGACAGGCAGACCTCTAGACCTTGCTAGTCAGCCAGCATGGACTAACTGGCAAGCCCAAGACCAGTTGACCATATCTCAAAAAAAAAAAAAAAAAATTATAGGGTACATGGGCTTAAGAAAGAATAATACCTGATTTGTACTATGGCCTTCATATATACATGTATGTGCACACACAAATATATACATACACAGACATGCACATACAATACAATAAAATAAAATGAGTATAAATATATGCATGTATACACACAAAAAATTAATATGAAATGAAATGGGTACAATTTCAGCCTAACTTGGTTTAAAAACTACATTATACACATAAAAGTTCTTATTATTACTAATATTACTTACATAATTTTGTGTGGTCACTCACAAGGGAATTAATACCTAACTTATGGAAATAGGAAACATCAAGTTGAATAAGTACCCACAATGCACCAGGCTTTCCCACAGTTTCCACAATGGAAATGTGTTGTCTCTCAGTGGTTTTAAGAGGCAGACCTTGTAGCCTCCAACAACAATTTGACTCACTGAGATTTAAAAAAAAAAAAAAAAAAAAAAAAAAGCATAGAACAGGAATCCTGCAAAAGGCAAGGGGAGGGGCACCCGAGAAAAACTCATTCAGTTAAAGTATTAGTTACTTTTCTGTTGCTGTGATAAAATGTCATGACCACTGTACCTTCCGGAAGGTAAGTGTAGTAGTTTGAATGTAAATGGTCCCCATAAGCTCGTAGGGAGTGGCACTATTAGGAGATGGGACATTGATGGAGTAGGAAGTGCATCACTGTGGGGGCGAGCTTTGAGGTCTCTTTGCTTAAGCTTTGCTTAGTGTGACCCCCAGACCGCTTCCTGTTGCCTGCAAGATGTAGGACTCTCAGCTGCTTCTCTAGCACCAGGTCAGGCTGCATGCTGCCATCTTCCCCAACATAAAGATAATGGACTGAACCTCTGAAACTGTAAGCAAGTGCCCCCTCCCATTAAATGTTGCCCTTATGTGAGTTGCCATAGCCATGGTGTCCCTTCCCAACAACAGAAACCCTAACTGAGACAGCAGGATTCATTGGGTTTGCAGATGGGGGTGGGATTAGGGAAGCATGGAAACCATTGGTGAGTGCAGCAGCTAGCAGAGAGCTCACATCTTTTTGTTATTGTTGTTTGTTATGAGTAATCTTTTTTGGGTTTTTTTTTCTTTTATTTAACATACCCACCAATGTTCTCCCTTCCTCCCCTCTTCCCAGTCATCCCCCATCTTCCTGTACCCCATTCCCCCATCCATTCCTCAAAGAGGGTAAGGACTGCCAGAGGGAGTTAATGCGGTCTGTTATATCAAGTTGAGATAGGATCAAACCCATCCCAACCCACCCCAGCCCCCCACCCCAACCAGCCCAGCCCCCACCTTACTCCCCACTTCCTCTATCAAGGCTGAGAAAGGTGTTCCTCTATAGGGAAGGGGCTCCAAGAAGCCAGTTCATGCACCAGGAATAAATTCTGGTCCCATGACCAGAGGCCCCATAAACTGCCCATGCCATTCAACTGCCATCCACATTGAGAGGGCCTAATTCGGTCCCATGGTGGTTCCCCAACTGTCAATTCAGAATCAGTGTTCCCAATAGGTCAGGTCAGCTGTCTCTGTGGGTTTCCTCATCATGATCTTGACCCCTTTGCTCATATAGTCTCTCCTCTCTCCCTTCACCTCGACTGGGAGCTAGACTCAGTGCTTAGCTGTGGATCTCTGCATCTGGTTCCATCAGCTGCTGGATGGAGGTTCTATATTGACAATTAGAATGGTCATCGATTTGATTATAGAAGAAGGTCAGTTTAGGTTCCCTCTCCACTATTGCTTGGAGTCTTAGCTGGGGTCATCTTGTTGGTTCTTTGGTATTTCCATAGCATCAGGTTTCTCTCTAAACCCACAGTGGCTCCCTCTATCAAGGTATCTCTATCCCTCCCCCAGCTCAGCCATTCCATTCTCTCATGTTGTCTTCTCACCTCCTTTTGCCCTCTCCCCACTATGGTCTCAACTTACTCAGAAGATCTCTGCTTCCTTTTACCAGGAGGCTCCATGGATCTCTCTCTTAGATTCCTTCCTGTTACCTAGCTGCTCAGGGTTGTTTTGATTTGCATTTCCCTGATGACCCAGAATGATGAACAATTCTTTAAGTGTCTTTCAGCCATTTGAGATTCTTCCATTGAGAATTCTCTATTTAGCTCTATATCCCATTTTTAATTGGATTATTCGATTTTTTTAAACTCTAGTTTCTTGAGTTCTTCATTCATTTTAGAGATCAGCCCTCAGTCAGATGTGGGATTGGTGACGACTTTTGTCACATCTTAAGCCACAAGTAGGAAGCAGAGAGAGTGAACCGAGAATAGCATGAAGCTTGAAAACGTTAAAGTCCTTGCCCAGTGACGTACTTCCTCCAGCAAGGCCATGCCTCCTCACTAGCCCACACAGAACTTCTAACTGGGAGCTAAATATTCAAATGTCTAAGACAATGGAGGACATCTCATTCAAACCTCTATCATCAATTATGTCTAAAGAGATTCAAGCTAATTTCAGTGGTGTCTTAATTTGAGCCTAGATCTCTCTGACTATCCCCTGAAAACTGTCAAAGGTATCCCCCAAGTAATATCAGTTAGAGAAGAGTGGACCATGGCTGTTCTTATGAAAATATAATTAATAGAAATATAAATGCATTAAAATTTAAATGTAAACATTGGTTAAAATGGTAGCATAAACATTGGCTTGTAATTATTGAAACTAATAAAAGATTTATTTTCAGACATTGCATCTTTGAACCTGATTTCTGGTGTTTGGATATAAGGAGTGTACAGAACTTTCTGTCACTGTTGCTTAAAGAGATTTAATCCCAGGAAATTAATTTTGGTATGTGATACAAATTATGGTTTTAAAATATCACAAAATCTTGTATTTCTCCAAATGGTTAGCTACCTGTCCCATTGTCATTAACTGAATAACCCAGTTTTTCCTTAACCACAGTCTTCATATATTTATGTGTGTATGTATATATGTGTATATGTGTATGTATATATGTATGCAAGTATACTTGTATATGGAGGTGTGCATGCATATGTGAGTACATGTGTGAAAGCCAGAGAACGGTTTCAGGTTTAATTTCTCAAGGGCCATAATCTTACTAATTTAAGACAGTCTTCCCTGGTCTGATAATTGCCAAGCAGACTAGTCTCATTAGCCAACAAATTCCTAGACTTCACCAGACTTCCCTTCCCCAGCACTGGAATTACAATCACACACTATACTGTCTGAATCTTAAAGAAATGAATTCTATAGGATTAAACTCAGATCTTCATGCCTGCACAGAAAGCAGTTTAATAACTGAGCAATCTACCTCCCCTTCTTATTCTTACACCAAATTATATTTCTGCTTTTAATTTGAAATAACTTTTGACTTACAGAAAACCAGCAGGGAGTGGGTAGAGAATTACCATATACCTTTCACTCTATATTGTATAGTTATTAAAACATAAAGTTGATATCGATACAAAGCTATTCACTAATCCATGTACCTGATTTGATATTTGTCAGTTTTCAGAATGATATCCTTTCTCTGGTCTAGGATCCCATCCAAGATTTTGCACTGAATTGGTTTTTCCGTATCTTCTCGGGGACCTCGATCTGACACTGCGCAACCCTTCCTACCTGTCCCGGCCTAGAGAGAGTAGTGGCCAACTATTTGATAGAGCATGCCTCAGTTTGGTTTTGCCTAATGTTTTCACTGGACTGAAGCTTTGCATTCGAGGCAAGAAAATCATTGAAGTGATTTTCTACCTTCCTGGTGCAGTGTGTGTGTGTGTGTGTGTGTGTGTGTGTGTGTGTGTGTGTGTGTGTGTGTGTGTGTACATAATATGTAAGTATTTCTTTCATGTGCCATTAACCCTGATCACTGGGTGTGTTGGATGCCAAGCTTCATCATTATACGCTCATCCTTTTTCTATTAGTAACCAGTGAATATTTTGTTGGTAAATCTGAGGGTACCATGCAAATACCTTGCTACCCAACCTACTCCCCATTGTTAACCATGGTCTCTATTTGTAGGAAACTATAAAAATTATTAGCATGATGGTGTTTGCCAGATGCAAGATTCTGTCGCCACATTTCCCATACTCACTGACTGGCATTCCTTTGCAAAGAAATGCCGTCCCTTCCTCCTCAATAAACCTAAGTATTTATTTATAACAATATAGGTTTGTGAAGATTTATTTTACTCCAGAGATTATAATTCAATTCTTACAGTAAATTCTAATATGCCATTTTTCCTCTTTCTAAATTTACTTTTCTATTTCCTTGATATTTTGTATATTTCTGTCCTGGTAATAACACTGTCTTAATCATTAGAGCTTCATAATACATATCAGATTCTGGACATTGAAGTTTTCTTCTTGTTATTATTCTTACAGAAAGTCCTTGGTGGTTTTTTTTCTATTTATCTTTCCAGATGAGTTTTTGAATAATTTTTGTCAGTTTACACGATAAATTCCTAAGGGCATTTGGTTGAAATTGCATTCAATTTATGAACTAACTTAGGGAAAATTGTTTTTTTAAAAAATATTAAATCTCTCCATCGAAAAACATGATATGCTTCTCCATTTATTTGTGATCATCCACGTGCCTCTGTGAAAACTTGCCATTTGCTTCATCTATGTACTATACCCTATGGTTGGAAAATTCTCAGAATCTTTACTCCTAGGAAGATTTTGGTAATCAGACATCTTTCCAAATCATCTTGCTAGCTTTACATTTTTAATTAATTTGTCTTCTTAGTAGTTATTAGTTCAGGACCCACCACGAGCCGAGCCCAACTGTTTTAAAAGATTGGGAGTTTTGTCCTGCATCCTCCACCATGGAGCTTCATTTTATGTAGGAAAGAAAGATGAGGAGTGTACAAGTAAGGGGGAATGAACCTGTGAATGCTGTTGCCCCAGGACACTGGATTCTCAGCTCTCCACAGCTACACTGTGGGAAGATTGATGGAGATAAGCCCAAGAGAGTTCTTAGATCCGAGCTGAAACACTAGATTTCACTCCATGAGAGCTGTCATCTTTTTCCATCTAACAAGGATTCAAACAAAGAAATATTTACAAATGGAAAATTCTCACGACGCATACGATATACTCTGTTCATCATCAGAATGGAATAAGGAAATATTAAAGGACTATGGGGAAGTATTTTGGCTATGTCATCTGGACTGGTGATACATGAGTAATATGTGATCCCAGAGTTGGAGGGGGAAAAAAAGAAAAGTTAACCAAGAAACAATGTAGGCAAAAGAGCATTTGCATGGGAAGAATAGCCTGTATGGGAAGGTCTCTTGACAGGAACGTTTGGTAGAAAATCACTTAGGTAGACCAGAAGTAGGAGGAGCTGTAGGCTATTCAAAAGCAACTAGATTTGGATTGTGTTTTATAAGTACAATGTCAGCATGGCTAGCAGATTGAAAGTTAGGAAAGACAAGAATGAACTGGATCACACAGACGATCAGGTGACCATCAAGAACCCAGACCAGCCAACACGGTTCCAATAATTCTTAGATGATCTGCTCATAAGGTTTTAGTTCTTAAAGAAGACTGTTACTCAGTATCAGAAAAAGCAGGGAATATCTTCTGAATAGCTGGCAAACTGTCAGAGCTCCCAGAATGCAGCCATCTCACCTCCAGTTAGCCAAGAGTTAACAGGTGCACAGGGTTCACTGATGTTCGACTCTCTCATTCTTGTCAACAGAAACTCTACGGAACACACTATATTTTATGGGTGACTCAAGCATCCTTCAGGCTCAGGAAGGAACCTGAAGGTCAGGATTATAATCTCTAATTAGTTCTTCTCAGGAGCTGTGAGGGTAAGCTGGTTACCCAGTTATGTGGATGAGTTTTGGGTAAGGAATTGCTGTCTTGATGGATGAAGAACAAATCCTGCTCATTTGGAGAAGTGCCTGTTAATTGTGAATAATTATCAAAGAGTGTACTTTAGCCATCATGGACACATATAAATAACCATCTGTACCTTGACTCCAAGCTATTAATACACTCCCAGAGCTGCTCTGATAATGCCAGAAGAAGTGTGGGTCTTGAATCCTCCACGCAGATTTCTGTTTGGCCTGACATCAGACAATGCCGGGAGAGATAAAGAAAAAGAAAAAACCTCCCCTGGGATCTAAGTAAGCGTGAATTAGTTAAGGCCTGAGCAACTCACATCCATAATGAAAATTGCTTAAGGATAAAGTATTTTTGGAAGCCCCCCTCGCGAAGGATTATGAAAAACTCAAACCTCCGATGTCACAGATTCAAAGCAGAGCCCCTGCTGTCTTCAAAGAATTCTGTCTCCTCAGTGAGGAGAGAAATATACTGGTGTTTACTATCTTAGACCAGCCTGGGCCTGCTTTGTGGCAAAGATTCTGCTCAAATGTCTAAGAGAATAGAAGGAGCAAGTTATATGGAGAAGGGGCACAAGGGCAAGGTCAGCTGTTCAGACCAAGCCATCCATTCAGACAGCAGGCTGCACGCTGCTCCCCCACAGTTATATCAGCCCTGCCCTGTCCATCATTGGTTCTTTCTCTTCATCCCCAACTGTGGCCACTCCCAGAACCTCTCTGTCACCTGCTGGCTCTGCCTGAATGACCCCCATCTGTGCCTAGGAGCTTCTCCCCTGGAGTTTTGGAACAGCTATACCTCATGTTGCTGTTTTAAAATGTGGCCCTGGAAAAGATGCCAAAGTCCTGACCCCACATCCCTGTCACTGTGAGCTCATCTGGGAATATTCTTTGAATGTAATGAGTTAAGGTGATGTCACATTGGATTAATATGGGACCTGATTTTAATATAATAGATGACCTTATGAAAAAGAGAGGCATTGATATACATGAGGAAGACTTCCATGGGACAACAGAGGTAGAAATTTCATTCACATATCAACAACTCAAGAAACACCAAGAACTGCAGGCCAGCCCAAAGGAAAGATCCTCCTTCACCTAGTTTTCTTTCTATTGATGTGATAAACACCATAACCTGTAGTAGTTGATAAACACCATAACCTGTAGTAGTGGGGTTTCTGCTTTGTTTTTGTTTGTTTGTTTGTTTGTTTTTAAATCTGAATCTGTTTTATTGTGAATCCTTAATCATCTTCTAACTAGAAGAGCTTTTTAAAATACTCTCACTCTCTTGCCACATTTTTTTTTTGTAGTTTTTGTAGATACCGCTGAATCAGTAAGTTCTCTTAAAGGGACCGCGTCTGTGGCCAGCAAACAGAGCAGACACCGGAAAATGCTGCTACTAATTATCCGTCTTTGTTTCCTTTTTGTTCAAAATAAACAGAAATCTAAAATCAATCACATGCTACTGAGTCTTCTGTGAGATTTCAGGAACCTGCCTGATTGCAGCTTACACTGCCTGCCCCCAGTCCACCGGCGCCATTTTGAATGTGACCGGGACGCCACGCTTTCTTTGTGCAATGACCTGTTTCGTATACACAATTTGGAAGCTGCCTTGGCTCAGTTTCTGCTAAAACCCTTTTTAAACTTTCTCAGGCATTGAGTAGATATTCGCCCCACGTTGGACGCCATCTGTAGTAGTGGGGGTTTCTCGGCCCCGGGCGGCCAGAGGCCCAGACCCACAGACCTGCCGCACCAGACCCCTTAGCCGCCGCCACTCAGGTCCCCAGAAATGACTCAGACACTTATATTAACTTCATGCTGTTTGGCCTATGGCTCAGGAACATTGCTAGCTAGTTCTTACATCTTAAATCACCCATTTCTATTAATCTGTCTGCCACATGGCCCGTGGCTCACCCGTGTTCCTTACATGTTGCTCCTTTGGGCTTCAGCTCGGTCTGCCCCTGACTCTGCCCTTCCTTTCCTACCTATTCTGATTCCTCCTCCTACTTCTTCTATGGTGCTGTCATGGCCCAAAACAGCTCCTTTATTTAAATATTGAGGTTCACAGCATACAGAAAGGCATTCCCACATCAATAACCAAATCAACTTAGGGAGAAAAGAGTTCATTTGATCTTTAATCTTACAGTTTAACCTTAAAAGGGAAGCCAGGGCAGGAACCCAAGGCAGGAGCCTGGAGGCAGGAACTGAAGAGAGTGATGTTAACTGATTTTCTCCTCTTGGCTTGCTCAGCCTGTTTTCTATACCTCCCAATACTACCTGTCCATAGTTGGCTTGGCCCTCCAACACCAACCATTAATAAGAACTTTCCCCCCACAGACTTGCCTAGAGAACATTCTGGTGGGGACATTTTCTCAATTAAGAGTCCTTCTTTCCATATGACTACTTTGTGTCAAACTGACAAAATCCAACCAGCATGGTCTTCTAGAACCTTCAAGGTGAGATGGTCCTCTAAACAAATTTGGTCATTGTTCTTGCCTTCAGAACTGTGACAGGATGATGCAGCACTTAAAATTCTCTCTCTCTCTCTCTCTCTCTCTCTCTCTCTCTCTCTCTCTCTCTCTCTCTCTGTATGTGTGTGTATGAGAGAGAGAGAAAGAGAGAGAAAGACTTGTGCCACCGTACTTATGTGGATGCTAGTGTAAAAGAAGCTTGGACATTACCCCTTGCCTTCTACATTATTTGAAACATGTCAGATGACGTTTCCCAATGCACACTCCAGGCTAAGCTGACCCAAAATTTTCATTCTTGTCTCTGCCTTTCATCACACCTGCAGCGTGATGAGTACACTATAATGATCCAGCTTTATGTGGGTTCTAGGGATTATGCAGGTCCCCACACTTGCACAGCAAGCACTTTATACACTGAGCCATCTCCTCACCACCCCCAAAATAATGATTTAAGCCATTCTGGTTTGCGGCATTGATACAGGAGAGCTTAGAAATTAACACATCAGTGTAGCATGGGTGTGTTCAACCTTTTCTGTTCAGCCATGATTTTAAATAATGTTTTACAAGGGACCTGGACATAATCTGGAAATGACTGGACACGAAGGTGAGAGGGTGGACAGGAGAAAAATCTCCTCTGTCTCCTGCTCCAACCCTGAAGGTCAGGGCAAGAGCATGAGCATTCCTGATGACCTTCTGGTTGTACAAAGCATAGCTCAGAACAAGCAATTTACAGAATGATGATAGTAGGACCTTTTTTTCCTGGAGTTCGAACTCATCTCTTCAGCATCAGCTGGGAAATTTGATCCATAACTTTGCCTATTGGAGCCCATCGTATATGTAATGAAGCAGCTATTAATAGAAATGAAACTCTCTTTGCAAAGCCCCTGTGTCATAGGCCTGTGCTCTCCAGGCTTATACAATGAAGTCCTAATCCCCCATGATTTTACTATTTGAAGATGAAGTTACCTTAAAGAGGTAACTATGTGAGATGCGTTATTAGCATGATCCCTAGCCCAAGATAATTAGTGTCCTCAAACAAAAAGGATATTGAGACACAGACATATCTAGGGGTGGGTCACATGATAACATAGCCAGAAGGCAACCACCTGCAAGCCAAAAGAAAAGCCTCCTCCAGAGTTGGGAAGAATAATGTTCTGCTCTTTAAACCACTGAATGTGTGCTGTTTCACTCTAGCAGACTTCCCCAATACCTCATGTTTCCATTCTGGCTATCATCACAAAAACAAACAATGCAGGGGGTGTGGGGAAAAAGAACCCTGATGAGGGATGACTTTCTGTATGCCGTGAATTACCATTGGTTAATAAAAAGATGTTTTGGCCTATGGCAGGGCACCTTAGAGGAAGACTGGAATCCAAGCACAGATAAAGGGGAAGGAGGGCAGAGTCAAAGAGAAATGCTGTGAGCTGCCACCCAAGGAAGCAAGAGGGGGGAAAAAAAAACCACAGGTAAGCCACAAATCACTTAACAATATATACATTAATAAGAATGGGTTGAGTTAAGTTATAAGAGCTAGTTGATAATAAGCCTCAGCCATAGGACAAACAGCTTGTAATTAATATAAGCCTCTGTGTGATTATTCGGGGCTAAGCAGCTGCAGGACTGCAGGTCTGGACCTAGGCTGGATGGATCAAAACTTCTGAGTACAGAACCCCTTCTCTCTGTAGGTGGGAAAGGAAAGTGGTACAGCCACCATGGAAATCAGTGTGAATGTTTCTAAAAAAGAACCTTAAAAATAGAAGTACCATATTTCCCAGCTATACCACTGTATATACCCAAAGTGTTCTAAGTCCTCCTACAGAGATATATACACCTCCATATCTGTGGCTGCACTATTCACAATAACCAGGAAATGGAACCAGCCCACAGGTCCATCAACAGATGAGTAAGGAAAGTGGGACACATACACAATGGAATTTTAGGTAGTCGTGAAGAAACATAAAAACATTAATTTTTGCAGAGGAGTCAATGAATCTGGAAATCACCGTATAAGTGAGGTAACACAGACACTAAATATAAATACTGCATGTTCTCTCTCTTATGTGCATCCTATATTTTAGTGTGTGTGTGAGAGGGGAGGGGGGAAGAGAGGAAGAGAGAGAAGGAGAGAGAGAGAGGGGAAGAAAGAGAGAGGGGGGAAGAAAGAGAGAGAGAGAGAGCACTAAAAAGAGAACCACGGGAGAGGGAAGGAGATTTTGAGGAAGAAATGAGAAATGGTATGAGAAAAGATACCACATCAAAATGAAAAACAGGACACTGAGGTTTGGAAGAGTATATATAAACCAGAGAAGGGCCAAGGGAACAGGAAGAGAGACTCACCAAAAATGAGGAATTAAATTAAACCCTTTGCACACTAACTTTAAAACCCTACACAACCAATAAGCAAATCAATAATAAACAAATAATAAATTTCTTTCCATTTTACATCTCAGCCTCATCTCTCACATTTGATTAATTCTAGACAGACTTTCTGTCTCCATTTTTACTTCTCTGAAATGTGGGCATGTCTGCCAGCCAGGCCAGGCAGGCACCAGGGTCTGGTATCTTCACTGTGGATCCTCAAGCTTTCCTATAGCACAAAGGCAACCTCCACATTGTAAGTAGCAAATAACAGGCTGGCTGAGGAGAAAAGCCGTGTCCTACTTGCCTGCAAATCTTCCACTGCTAACATTTGGGAGACTGTAAAAAATCTCCACATTGAAATTTGCAGAAATGGGAAGCTGACGGGATGCTATTTAAGAGTTAAGAGCACTTGCAAAGTGCTGGTGCTGTGATTGTTCTTGGTGGCATAAGGGACGAGCCCTAGGAGGAAAGCACAGACACTGATGACCTAGCCAAAACGGAGGCAGAGAACTTGAACCCTGAACCAGGAAGAAGTTTAAAAATCTTTCTAGCAATTCCCTTCCAGCAATTTGTTTCACTTATGACTTCTCTGGAATGTATGCAAATGTGAGATACTTGATAGAATCTACATCCTCAGGAATTTAAAAGGCTCTTCCAATAAGCATAAAATAATCCTATGTGATGAGAAGATACAGAATCTAACATCCATGAGAGCACCTTTTTTTTTTCCTTCCTAGTGGTAACATCAATTGAAAGTCGTTTTCCTTGGAGAAAGCATGAAATGGCTTCATTACAGTACAGTAGGTAGGAAGTAAGAGTGTCCTGTCTTATAGGTGAGAAACTGAGGCTGTTTGAGGCTTGGTGATTTGCACATAGTCACACAGGCCCAGACTTGTATCTTGGGAGCCTCATAACCTGGCTGTGGTTTCACACCTGTCAAACTCACCTCTGTTGCCCCTACCTACACCTGAATTCCAATCCTGGATCTGGCTCCAGTGGGAAGTTCCTGCCAAGGAGTTAAATTAGTTCGTTTTTCATGCATATATAATGAACTCAATGCAATAAATAAAGCTTTATGGGTGGCAGATTTATCCATTTTTATGGTGCAAAAGTAAAACTCACCGGGTGTATGCATCAGACAGATACCGCCCCCCACACCCACAGTTGTAAATCACAGTGGCCTGGGATGGTAATATGAAAGACATGCCTGGGGACCTGGTTTATAAGACTGTCAATAATTACAGTCCCAGGAAGCCACAAGGCACACAGGCAGAATCTGCTGGGAATACAAGTAAAGGGACAATTTACTGGGCACATCATAGCTGTTGCTGCACCCATAAAGATGGTGTATCAGAGGACGAGCGTGGTCCCCAAGACACAGGCATGGAGTGTCTAAACAAGCATGAAGGATGGCCCTGAGAGAGGCCCTAAGGAAGAGCTCTGGAACCTTCCAAACTGGTGCTTCAGGCCAGAATCATCTGGAAGGCTATTCAAAATACAGCTGTGGCTAGGGAGATGGCTTAGTCAGTGAACTGATTATTAGGTAAGAATGGGTATCTGAGTTCAATATCCATTGAAGAATGACTACAGGCAAATGATTACCATTTCAGCCCAGGGGAGGCAGAGGCAAGATCCTTGGGGTTAACTGGCTGGCCAGCCAAGCCAAATAAGCAAGTTAGTTATAGGTCCCAGTAAGAGAGTCTGTTTTAAAAATTAAGGCAAATCTCCTGACGAAGAATGATACCCAAGTTTTACCTCCAGCTGGCACATGCACATGCACAAATGCATGCACCCCCCCACACACACACACACATACACACACACCCTTCAGACATTCTGACTCAGGAGATCCAGGCTATGGCTGCAAAGTTTGCATTTATCCCCGGAAATACTGAAACAGTCCATCTGTGGATAATTTTTTGAACACTAATGAGTAGATTACTTTTTAGCAAAGGCACAAATATCTCTCATATTAACCAGTGTCCTAAAATGACCCAAAACCTTACTAGGGATTTAAATGACACGCTGTGCCCAAATGTATGAGATGGCCTTAACGTCTGCCATTAAAAGCATGTACACTAGAGGTCAGCATCCCTGGGACATTGAAGACAAGTGACTTCATCTCCCTGAGCTTCATTTCTTGTCTGATGAATGGGATGATAGTAGCGGTCATGAGGTGGGGCCACTGTACCATTATAATAACTAAATGAGGCTATAAAGTTGTATGTGTATGTGTCCACACTTGTGTAGTACCACAGATTGACCCCAGAGCCTCAAGCTTGCTAGACAAACACTCCACCACTGAGCTATAGTCCCAAGCCTTATGTGAACTGTTCTAGTCAAGGGGTTTTCTCGGGAGTAAATGTGAAACTTCATAGTACATTTGTGAGGGTTGATTATGCATGCTGTCATTTTATAGACTGTGTGCATTGTTTTTCATAATAAAAGGTTTCCTTGAAGACAACTACCTACACTGAATTCAGAAAGTACTCATTTTATTCCTCGGCCCCCTCCTGCCATTCAATGCCTCTGACGATAGTGTGGAAGCTGCACCTCTAGACGGCAACACGTGTGTGACCAAATATGACAATGACCCAGCTGAAGTAACTTCTGTCTTTATTTGCATTTTATCCTATGTACTTAAAAAAGTAAGCAGGAGAGGCTGGTGGGGGTTAAAAACGGATAGATCCTGTCCTGCAGAGACCCTCTCTGTGACTCTTCATTTTGACCTCTGTGACTTTGTCCCACCACTTCTCTCCCTCTCTTTCTCACTGACCTCTTTCCATTTCCTCCCCTGCCTCCCTGCAACCCCACCCCGCACACCTCACTTGTCACATATGGATCTGTGGAAGGAAAATCCTGGGAACAAGCATTTTCAGAAGAGCAGTTTCAGCTTCTACCTCAAGTACTAGAATGGTCCTTGGAACAGTCTTAAGCTTCCTTACTAATTTTTGTGAGTTGGGCCCTGGGATGGTGAGGTAATTTGGAGGTAACTGGTCCTCATAATCTCATAGCGAGAGGCACTCCTATTAGGAGGTGTAGCTTTGTTGGAGGGGGTGTGGCTTTATTAAAGGAGGTATGTCCCTGTAGGGGCAGGCTTTGACGTTTCTATGCTCAGGGTAGCACCCAGTATCTCATTTGCCTTCCTGTTGTCTGTAAAATGCAGGATTCTCAGCTACTCCAGCACCATATCTGCCCGCATGCCACGATGCTCCCCACATGATGATAATGGACTGAACCTCTCAAACTGTAAGTGAACCAGCCCAACTAAATGTTTCCTCTATAAGAGTTGCCGTGGCCATGATGTCTCTTTATAGAAATAAAACCCTAAGACAGGTGGTAAAAGGAGTCCAGATCTGTTTATGTCTGAACTTAGATCTGGTTTGAATCCTGGCTCAGCCTCTCACCATCTGTATGGCTCTGGGTCAATATCTCTCCTCACTCTTCAGAAGGGACCTGCTTGGTGAGCAGGGGATATAACCCAACCCAACCTTCCTTGCCTATACCAACCTCAGTAAGATAGATGAGGCATTTGCTGAAGTATCTTAAGAAAAGAGGTGACTTTCAGAAACTTCAGAGCCTTGAGGAGAAATCTCACAGTGACACCAAGGAATCTACAAAGCAACAAAACCGCTGGAGGAAACATCTGTGTGTTCCATGTAAGCAACTTTCCCTGGGACTGGACACCCTCCCAGCCCCCATCTCTACTCCTCAACTCCCACCACCACCCCACCTCCCAATTGTACTCCCCCACCCCCACTCTACTCCCACCCCCTACCTCGGGGCAGAATTCATAAAAGAGTGAACTTCGTTTCTGAGTCTCCAAGGGTGGGGAGGAGTTACCTTGTGGAGATGAAAAGACTTGGTGGGTCAGCAAAGCTAAGGACACAAAGGCATTGCCCAGAGCAGCAGTCAATAGGCCGAGCTCTAGCCTTTGGGATGTGCTACGCTTCAGGCTGACTTGAAAGATTTTTCTCAGAGAAATACCATTACTATTTCACTTCCCAAGTGAGGTTCAGAGATGAGAGAGCTGTGTATGGTAGCCAAGTCAGATACCAGAGACTAGAGAGAATACACATTCAGACAATCTTGCTCTGGGACCTGTACATCAAACCCCTCATGATCTCTCTCATGATTATAATGTTGGAATAGCAATCTATAGATTACTACAAAAATCTTTCTGGTTTTTTTTTTTTTGCCATGGTAAAAAAAAAAAAAAAAGCTATATCTATTTTATAGATGATATAATGTGGCTGAAGGTTTTTAGACCGGTCAGGGTCACACAGAGAAGGAGAGAAGCCAAAACTTGAATCCTATCTCCCAGTCTTGGATGAAGGATGCTGTGAAGGATGAAGAACCAGCAAGGAAGTTTCCTCCCTCACTCCCACCCTGTGCTCTGGCCTGGCAGGAAGGGCCTCTATATTTAGATGCTCCCAAGGAACTACTTTGAGAATGTCCTCAGGCTAAGGATTCAGCCTCAGGCAGAGATTCACTGCAGATCTTGGGAAGCCAGGAATAAATGGGTAGGAGAAGGTTCTCGATTCCAAACAGAAACCAGACTGATCAAACACAGCCATGCACAAACAGAGGAAAGCCAGATGGATCTCAAACCCTGAGTATTCAGGAGCCTTTCTGGGAATCCATACCCCACTGGCAGGAAATTGGCGTTTCAAGCATGTGTTTGTTTTTCCTGTGTACTTTACCAGGTTCCATGTCTTAATCTCTTCCATCAAATCCCACAGATTCTTCAGCTGGAAATAACCTCAAATCAATTCAGAGCAGGCCAGAGGCTGAGTTGTAGCAGAAAAGCTGCTGAGTATCCCCAGGCAAAGAAAAAACAGGATTCCCTTCTAAGCAACACTCACTGAGTCCTCCCTCAGAAGTCTGAGAACTCCCCTGGCACCATCTCTTCACAAAGACTCCCTCTTCTCTGGACAGCTCAGCCCTAACAGGTACTATATTCCCTAGTTACTCTTGCCAACAGTGAGGTCATGTGCCTGGTTCTAACCAATGAAATGTGAGCAGAACTGTGGTCGCCACACATGCTCAAGGCAACAAAGAAACAGATGTACTTTTTCCATGTTCAGTTTCTTCTACCTCGATGTAGATCAGAGAGGAATGGTAGGGCAACAATCTGAGAGGAAGCTGGTATTTTTTTTTAGTGGGGGGGGGAGCCTACGCTGGGTTATTAAAATTCTGAGGGCTATGTGCTATAGCACCATGTGTCACTCAAGCCAATATGGCTCCCTTACTTTCCCTTTAGCTCCCTCTAGGGGCAGGAGTTGGAATTCTACTTCTCTGGGAGTTGTAATCTTTGGTGACTTCCAAATGTATCCTGCACATTCTCACATCTGGGTTCTTGCTTCAGCTTCCTCTAGTGGATTTCTCTCAAGACAGGACTGACTTTAATCCCAGTCCAACTGGATCTTCCTTCCCAGATTTGGTCAACATCAAAAGAGACTGTAACTAAAGTGTTACAGCTCTATCCCATCACCACCATGAGTCATATGGTCACTACCACTATATTAGTTACATTTCTACTGCTGTGATAAAGCACCATAACCAAGGTAACACATAAAAGAAAGCACTTAATTGAGCTTATGGTTCTAGAAGGTTGGAGTCTATGGTAACAGTGAAGGAAGGGATGGTAGCAGGGATGGCTGAGAGCTCACATCTTACCTGACAAGCAGGAGGCAGAGAGCTCATGGGCATGGCATGTAGCTTTTAAATCCTCAAAGTCCATCCCCAGTGACACACCCATTCCAACAACACCACACCTCCTAATCTTTTCCAAATAATCCACCAGCTGGGAGCCAAGTATTCAAATATACAAGCCTGTGGGGGACATTCTCATTCAAATCACTTTGCTCAGCAACCCACTGTTTTGTATTTTGTCTTTGGAATAAGTGCTGGTGTATCAGCACTGCATGGGTTTAAGGCCATACTCTTTAGTCTTATTGATGGTTTTAGATCCAGTCCCTTGGAGGAAGGGAGGCCTAGACAGACCATGCTATGAAACTAGAAAACCTTCAAACCAAATACATACTTTTGATATTGAAAGTGTCAATCCCAGGTTCCTTCCCTACTGCCCAGTCTTCTCCACCTGCTCTCTCTCAACCTCCTCCTCCTCCCATTAACAGGGCATATCTTAGTGTCCCGTGGCCTACCATGGGTCCTGTATAAGTATATTCTGCATCCAGAACACCCACCTTGCTTAAAATGAGAGTTCAAAGCCCAGCAGAAGCTCACTGCTCTTTTTGCCTGCTCATTTTTTCTTCTTTTCCAGAAACACAAATAGCCTCTTTGGGAAGAACTTTGTCCCTAGAGCTGAACTATGGTCTGTTCCACTGTAGCCTGCACCAGAGAGGTGGTCATAAATGTATGGGGCCTGACCCAGCAAGCTTAACGTGTCATCATGCCTCCTTTCTTCCACAAGCTGGACAGAAATTGTAGGCTGAAATTTTCAGGAGCCATCTTCTTCCTCTCTGAACGTAGAATGGAGAAGAGCTCAGGAATGAAGCAAGAGAAAGCCATGAATCGCTGCTTGAATTACTTGATGGAGATAATGTTAATGTCCCACTCCGATCCCATAAGGGTCTCCTTTGGTTGATGACTTCAGAACCTTTATTAGAGACTTGCCTTGGCCAGAGAAACACGTAGGTCTATCCAGTAGTTCCCAAGAGGTTGTATCTCTTTTTAAAAGGCAGCCTATGGCCAATGCCTCACTAATGTGGGGTATAAATATCCATGTCTTTTGCTTCATGGTGGATTATTTCTATTCCAGAGCAACTCACAGAAGCAAAACTCTAGCAATGATGACTTTCTTTATCTGCTTCTTTTTCTGCTACATCTGACCCACAGAACAACACCCCTGAAGCTTCTCTTGAGATTAGTCTCTCAATATAAGGCTTGCCTAAGAGTCTCTATGGTAAGTTCTGCTTAGAGTGCCCAATCTGAGAGATCCCTTGACCAAGTTGTTCCCACAACAAGAACTATGGACTTTCTGGCCCACATTTTTCTCTCCTATGGAACTTTTTTGATATTGAGATTCTAGTTTTTGAATTTGACTTTGAACACCTTGCATGTGGTAATAAATAAAGCTTCATGAATCATTCCTTTTTCCTACCCTTATCATTATCATTGCAAAGTGAGGTGAACCTGCAGGCGGCTGGCTCACTCCATGGGGAGCCATGGGTGTGGTTCATGCAGGCAGGCACAATCTGACACCAGCACCACCTTGCTGCAAACAGAAACTGTCACACCTCCCCACACTTTACTCAGCATGTGATTCTAAAAAAAGGTTGGCAGGTCGGACCAGATTTCAGCTGTAACAAAAAGGACAAATATCTTAGTCTCTCTTCAGTCTGTGCTGAATACAAATAATATTTGTATTTGTCCTAAGATGTTCAGAGAAATCAGCTGCTGGTCCTCAGCTTGGCCAGTTGCGTGCCTTTCAAGGATTCTTACATCTGACTGTTAGAATGCAGAGATCACTGGCTATTAGGAGCTGTACTGAAATCCTCCAAGATGCTGGCACTGTACGGTATTAGAAAATTATGGTGTTTTGCTGTGTCGCCAGAAAAGAAGAAAGATTAAGCAGAAAGCAAGTTTAATAAATAAAGCTGAAGGTTGCTGAGCAGAGCAACGGTGATGATTCTTCATTCCTGTGGCTAGTGCCTTGAGATGTCCAGAATGAGTTATACCCACCCTGTGCTCTAGACCCACTCACCCACATGGTCTTAGCCCTCATCTGACTATGATTGGTTGTTATAAATGATGAGATTGTTCTAGTTTGGGGGGTTTTTTGGTGTGTATTTAAATGTTTGCATGTGTGTATATGTGCATGCAGGTGCATTTGGAGGCCTGAAGTCAATGCTAAATGTCTTCCTCAATTGCTCTCTTCTTGTATTTATTGAAGCAGGGGCTCTCTAGGAACCTAGAGCTTACAAGGTCTGCCTACTCTAGCTAGCCAGCTTGCCCCCGGCTCTGCCTCCAGAGTGTTAGAATTACCAGTGGGCCACCATACTGCCCACATTTTATATGAGATCCAGGGTCTAAAATCTGGATTTTACCAGCTCAGACATCTTTTCAGTCTCTAAATATGTGCTGTGGGTTTTGGCTGACATTGGATAATGGATGTTGAATGTCCCAGTACAAACCTCCTGGGAGATGCTACGGGCCTTTGTGGAGTGAAACTTTGCTCAATGGAAATATGCATGTCCTTAGAGGGTTTCTGGATTCCTGTGTTTTTCTTGTTGCCTTTCCAGTCTTTTGTGTATGCTCATGAATATGGTGTGTGTGTGTGTGTGTGTGTGTGTGTGTGTGTGTGTGTGTGTGTGCTCATGTTCCTGTGTAAGAGTGCATAAGTATACACGTGTGGAGGTTAAAGGCCAACCTTGAGTGGTGACTGTCACCTTCCAGTTTATTTGAGACAGTGTTTTGACTGTTACACATGAGCGCCCAACGATTTACCTGTCTCTATCTCCCATATCAAGTATGAGCACTGGCATTACAGATGCACACTGTCACCCCAAGCTTTTAAGGGTTCTGGGCATCTAAACTCAAGTCTGCCCTTGTGTGACAAGCACTTTACTCTCTGGGTCATCCACTATAGTCATTTTGACTTACCAGGGGCCACACCCTTAAAGAGAACTGACTCTCCTTCCCCTCTAAGACATCAGCCAACAATAGCTTATCAGCTAGGAATGGTGGCTCCTGAGAGCCTTCCTTCTCCTCCGTGCTGCATGTTGGTTGAATGACCTTGTACGGTACAGACAAACATAGCTACTCTAAGTTCATAAATGCCATAGGCCCTGTTGTGTCCAGAAGACATTGTTTTGATCTGGTCTTCTTTAACCTGTTCTTATCTTTCCACAGTGGTCCCTGACTCTTAAGGGAGAATATTTAATAGAGATATCCCATTTGTAGCCGATCATTCCAGAGATACTTCTTTTCTCTACCTTGACCAGTTGTGAGTTTCTGAATTAACCACAATCTACAGATACTGATTGTCTCCCTAGGGCAAGCCTTTGACAGTCAAGGGGCAAAAGTCCTTAGAACCAACGTTTGTCTCATTCTGAATCTCCGGGGCCAGCTGATCCTGGAAGGCAAAGAAACCCAAAAAGGAAAGATAAGGCCACCATGGCTAGTTTAAACAAGTGACCACATGACATTAAAGTAGATCTGTCCTGTGACCTGAAGGTCCAGTGTCTAATCTGATGCTGGGCTATGGAAACAGGGTATAAAAACCTCTACAGGGTGCAAACTTTAGAGCACCAGGTATGTGACCCAGGAGTCAAAACCAAATTGCCTCGTGACCTCAAAGCAGATGCAAAGTTCCTGCCACATCTGCACTCTCCAACACCCCCCCCCGCACCCCAAGAGCAAAATAGGGAGGTCCTAATGCTTCCCTGAAAGTCTATTTTGAGAGATAAACCACATCATGGATGTTAGAGATATAGCAAGGCATCTAGCATGCAAAATCTGCATGTGCTGGCTATTTCTGAAACTAAGTTACCATTGTAAACACTGGGACTCAGAGAGAGGCAGGAACTTGCCAAGACTACACAGCAAGTCTAGCTAGAGGTCTCCAAGCCAGGCTTCTTTCCCTTCATCATATGATTTTTCTTTCTGAATCTGGTACAGTGCAAGTTGTCACCAAAGGGCCGAATGGCAGGACAGGAGTACCAACATTTACCTGAAAAGATGGT
This sequence comes from Phyllotis vaccarum, assembly GCA_033318265.1. Lineage (NCBI taxonomy): Eukaryota > Metazoa > Chordata > Mammalia > Rodentia > Cricetidae > Phyllotis > Phyllotis vaccarum. The sequence goes on from JARWLC010000001.1 coordinate 189,679,560, forward strand.
TCAGAAGATAGCCTCTGATTTTGAACCTGAAGGATGGGGAGAAGAGGAGGTGTCTCCCTTCAGCAGGAACCTCCTCAGCTTCTTTCTTCTGGGGTAGGGATTCTGCCTGCCTCCTCACAGTGTGAGATCACCTGCTCGGTCATCCTGAGTCTAGGGCAGCTACCTGGATGGAGAAGAGGAGACTCAATACTTACTGGAGATAGACTGCCATCTTTCCAAAGCAGAGGACCATCAACAGAAGCAAACCACCATCCTAAGGACAGGGCATCACAGGGCTTGTGAGCATATAACCTTTAAAGCTAGTTTTCTGTCATTCAAGTTGAAAGAGGTCTGGCCCTCAACCCCTGTTCCATCAGAGCCACCCTGAGCCAGGCCCACCAAGTACTGGCCTTTCTGCTCTGTCTGCCACACGCATTCCAGCAACCTCTGAGCTCAAACCTCATCTCCATCCTGATTAAACTTCCTCTCCCTTCCTTCTGTAATCATGTGCAGGGCTGTGAGTTTCGAACCCCATATAATATGTGCTTTAGAATTAAACAGCTTCAGCAAATTCCCGACAATGATTTCTCCAAAATTAAGCCCAGACAATTTGTTGAGCCAGAGCACAACATCTGAAACATGCATGATGGGAAGGGAAGGAATGTTTTCTGAGCCCAACAAGGCTCCTCCGAAGGCAAAAGGCAGGCTCTATGGGCATGTGCTGCCCCCTGGCAGCACTGAGGGTTAGTATCGTCCCAGAATGTCACCTACTATCCAAAGGAAAGACAGCACCACTGCTCCGGATCTCCATCTCCCCCAACTCAGACACTACCCTGAAACTCCAACTATAAGAAGAAACCCGTGAAAAAGACAAAAGGGTAGTGTGAACTTGAACCTGTATACCTGGTGTAGGCCCCAGGTATGTGCAATGAAGAAATGAAACATACATGTGTGGGTATAGAAGAACCACACACACACCAGCATCATGCTTAAGGGAAGGACCTACGTTGATCAGCTCCACTTATCTCTGTACCTGTCCAGAACAGAGAGGTACAGAGGAACAGAAAGTAAATGAGTAGCGGCCAGAGACCTGGAAGAAACAGGGCTGCCTGGGTGGGTGGGTTTGTGGCTTCTGTGTTTCTGTCTGTAAAGACAAAAGTATCTTGGAACTAGACAACAATGATAAAGCAGTGTGGATGTGCAGAATTCCACCAAACTGCACACTAGAGTGGAAATTTTAGACCAAAAAAAATGTTTAAAAATAAATAAATAAAGAGGGCTTAGTAGATAAAGGAGCTTGGTACCAAGCTTGACAAGCTGAGTTAGATCCTGAGAGTCACACGGTGGAGTAGAAAACCAGCCCCTACAGATTATGTAAGCGTAATCTTAGTCTTACACACAGTAGTAGTAGTAATCACAGTGATAACAAATATTACGGTATGCATTGTTGCTATAGTCAAATTGACCACTGTGATGGTCAGTACTGTCAACTTGACAGAATCTGGAGTTGCCTGGGAGATGCGTTTCTGGGCATGCTTATGAGGGTTAGCTATATAGAAAAGCCATCCTTAGGGGGCAGCACCATCCCATAGGGCGGGGGTCCTGAATGGAATGAATGGAAAAGGCAAAGTGAGCCACATACCGACATTCGTCTCTTCCCCTGCTTCCTGGCCAGCTGCTTCGTGTGCCTGCTGCCATGCTTTCTGAACCATGGTGGTCTCTGCCTTGGAACCATGAGCCTAAAACAATCCTTCCTAAACTGCTTCGGTCAGGCATTCTGTTAAACAAGAAACTGACACAGTCACAAAATAAGCTCTACCCTTTCTCATCCACCTTTCTAGCCCTCTCTGCCTCCCCACAGATGCTCCAGTCTATCCTGAAGTGGCAACTTCAGAATTACTCAGATGACTCTTTTTCTAGAAGCAGGGTTACCAGTTCCTTCTTCCAGGACCAGGCTAGTGGCAGATCGGCAACGGGCAGAGAACATTGGCACTGTCCCATAGTTCTGACTGGCATCCACATAGAGAGTATCCCTTCCCTCATGGTTGGAGCTTTGGGCATGAAAGCCACACTCTCAGTGACTGAAATGTAGACATTTTCTGGTTGCTCTTCTGTACTATCTTTCTAGAGATTTGGGTGAAGCTGGGGACCCTCAATGACAACATCTTCTCCATTCAATTTGTCAAACTCAGGTAAGCATTGAATGTAGAAAAATACTCTCCAGAGGCTCCTAGTTCCCAGCTGTTGGAACCTGGCCAACCTGGCCTACACCATGACATACTCTAGGCACCTCACATTCCTGGGAAGAACCTCTAAGATTTAGTCTTCATGCAAATACGAAGTGTACAAATTGCTCCAATTTCACTGCTGAAGAAACTGAGTCTCAAGAACAAAGGAGTCAATGGCAAAGACAGACTATTGAGCTTGGTCCTTCCAGATGGTTCCTGGACTCCAACAATCATACAGCAGAAACCTGAGGCAAGAGAGATTCCAACAGTCAAGACTACGTGGCTCCTGACTAGGAGCTGCTATGGGATAGACTGGTCCCTGGTGCCCAAGGACAAACACGCAGTCTTCAGGTGTAAATATCAGTGAATATATGTGAAGTGGAAGCAGACACAGACCCACCATGGCTGAGACAGCAGGGCTGACCTGGAAACAATAAACTGGGACCCAAGGAGTCTTTGACTAGAGTTTTAACTAAATGATGGCCTGAAACGGCTGGGAGATTAGTCTCTCTGTGTCTCTCTGTGTCTCTGTGTCTCTCTCTCTCTCTCTCTCTCTCTCTCTCTCTCTCTCTCTCTCTCTCTCTCTCTCTCTCTCTCTCTCTCTCTCCCTCTCCTTCTCTCTCTCTGGGGGAGGAGAACAGCTCATGTAGTTCAAGCATGCCCCAAACTCAAACAAATTCACTATGTAGTCAAGGATGCCCTTGAACTTCTGATTCTCCTGCCTTTCAAGAGGTGGGATTACACTGGGCCCAATCTCGTAGGGCATATATCTATGTGCTAGAGAAGAAGGGTTAATATAGATACAGATATAACATACACACACACCTAGTCTCAGGTCCTTACAAAAATCTTTGCCAAAGTAGATGTCACAAAGACTCTCCAGGTTCTCCCCACACAGGTCAAACTTCAGCAGTGAAATGATTTCTAAAGTAGCTAAAAAGTGGCTTAAAATTCTTAGACTCGGGCTTCAACTATTAGAATCCATTTTTCCCATGTGTGTTGAATGAAAGAACGGGGCTTCCAGATGATTTTCATTAAATTGAGTGGCGGCCAAATCCCATAATGGAGTTGAGAAAGAAAAACTGTCAATCCCCTGGGGTTCAAAATTCTTTACACCTATTCAGGTGGCCATTGCCTATATTCTCAGATACTGAGAAGGCTGAGGCAGGAGGATTTCAAAGCCAACCTAGAAACTTACTAAAACTTTATCTCAAAGTAAAAACATATCTTTTTGAAAAAAACTGGACAGGAAAAAAATTTTAGTGCTGGGCAGTGGTAGTATGCACCTTTAATCCCAGCACTTGGGAGGCAGAGGCAGGTGGGTCTCTGAGTTAGAGGCCAGCCTAGTCTACAAAGTGAGTTTCAGGATGACCAGGGATACACAGAGAAACCTTGTCTCAAAAATACAAAACAAAACAAAAAATTGACAGGAGCTGTGTCTCAGCTGTAGAACATTTCCCTTGCATGAGGCCCTAAGTTCAATTCCCAAAACAGAAAAAAAAAAAAAAAAAAACTTAATTTATCAAATGGGCAATGTGGCATTAAAGTGAATCTACAGTATGATTTGAATGTCCAGAAAGTCTGGTCTCAATGGAGTTACACTCTAGAATCATCCTATCTTCAAGCTCTATCATTAATTTCCAGGACAGAAACCATGAAAGGAAGCTGGCCTTACTCTTCCCCCTCCACTACTACAACTGCATCCCATGACCCCCATCCACTGGACAGCTCCAGTGACTACACCCTCCCTCTGGCCCAGCTGAATAGTACTGTAACTCGTGTAGAAGCCTCCTACCCAGCTCCCAGCTCTCATTATTCCATCACGTTCTGTTAAACTGCCTGTCTTGTCTCCCCAAGGGTCACCTCAGGCCTTACCCATGCATAAGAGTCTATCTAAACAGAGGACTATGACAGACTTACCTTCTTTCCTGTTGCCTGACCTCTTGTATCCCTGTGTCTAGATCTAAATGAGAACATTCTTCTCCTGCATTTAAGGTGCTATTTGTCTGCTGACCTCCTATGTCCCATATATAAACCCTTCTACACACCCTTCAAGGCCAGGCTCAGCAGCTCTCTTCTCAGGGAAGATAGGCAATGTGGCCCTTCCATGATGCAGACTTACAGAAATTCCTGGGCTATCCCCATCTTGCTGCACTGGATATACACAGGTCTCTTCTCTGAGGCTGTGAGATGATTGAAGATGGGCCTGAGTCCTGTTAAGTTCATCACTTCCAGTGTCAAGCACACTAAGGTCTGTACATAAGTTCCCATCAGTAAGTATGTTTAGAATGAATGTAAATGATGGGGGTGTCTTGGATGCTCGGGTATGAATTGGTAAATTTCAGGGTTTGTCATGAATGCATAATGGATACATGAATTATTGTGTCTGTAACTAGATTCCATACATCATTAGGCCACCTGTGTCTACCATGTATTCAATGAGTGCAGGCTCCAGAGTGGACATAGAAGTGGGGTTGAAGCTGTGACCCTGCCTTTTCCTTGGTTGGTTTCTATCCCCTAGGGACAGCAGTTCTCAACATGTAGGTTACATCTTTAGGGGTAGAATGACTAAGACCATTGGAAAACACAAGTATTTACATTAAAATTTATAACTAGCAAAATTACAGTTATGAAGTAGCAACAAAAATAATTTTGTGGTTGGGGGTCACCTGTGTTAAGGGGTTGCAGAATCAGGAAAGGTAGGAACCATTTGCCTTAGAGCTTTCCAAGGTGTTCACATCATCTCTGCCTTCAATGCCTCAGATTTCCCTACCTTTGGCCTACTGGATATAGGAGTTCCCTCTACTTTAGATTAGCTAATAGGCACTCAAAGCTTTCTCTTATCCACTTAGCAATCTCCACCAGATTTCTCTAAATTGTGAATACAATTTGTATTCCTTCATCCCATGGCCACACCTATCACTTTTCCTTTCACTGAAATATCCCAGCTCACTGTGGGTCCAAATTTCATACTTAACACTACTACCTTAAGACAGAATCCTGTGCCTCAGCCACTACCAGGTATGGCATCTTCATCAGCCTCTGTGATGGATGCAACCCACCTCTAAAACCCATCCTGGCGTCTGCCTCTCAGACCAGCGTTTGTTCTGTGAGTCTCAGCTTAGATCTCTCATGAACCTGACTCTGAGAAGATGTCAGCATAGACTGCCTAGGTCCTCTTCACTTGGCCTCAAGACCCAAGATGTTAGTAAAGGTGGTATCTGTTGCTATCAAGCATTGATATGCGACATTTCAAATCAGCATCAGTCTGTTTCTTTTTGCACAAAGAGATGTTTTCATCCACAGATGGCTCTCCTCCATGTAGTGACTCAGGGACCTGGGCTTCTTTTCTATGGTGGATAGACACTATCTTCACTATGCAACCGCAAGCTCACCACGATCTTCAGCTTAGCAGTAGTGGAATGAGCATAGATGATAATGACAGAGAATGTTATGGACTTGTCTTGGAAGTAGCAGCCATAACTCTATATTTCATTAGCTAGAACACATTACATGACCATACCTGTTGCATAAAGGTCTGGGTGCCCAGGAAAGAAGAGGAACATAGCCTGACTTTGCCTAAAGCATTCAAGGAGTAAACTGTTCTTTTCTGTTGTAAAACTAAACTATCCTTGGGTAATTTTCTCCAACCTCAGGTCAGTATAAGATGCCAAAGTCATGTGAAACATTCCACAGCTCTAATTTTTAAACCCTGGGTTCTCTTTTTACACTCCAGGATTTCCATAGCCCCAGTCCCCTCTTAGCCTCCTCACTAGCTTCCCCTACCCAACCCATCTCATGCCCAAGTAGCATCAACTACAAATAGTGTGTGCAAAATTGCCCACCATGAACCAGGGAGGAAGCTGGGATGAATTTCAGCTCAAATCCCATGCAGCATTCTTATCTCCAGGAGAAAAATACAATAGCTCGTTTCTGTACTTCATTTTCTCTTACAGTAGCTATGACAGTTTCCTACAATTTTTTTTAAGAATTCAAACACTCCAAGAATCAGCAATGGACAAGTTAATGAGAAACACAATTGTTGCTGTTAGGAGTAAAGAGCTGATCATGGTGAAATGTGAAAGAATTATTGCATTTATCTAGGGCTTGTCAGTTTAAGTGCAGGAAGCTAATGTTGGGGAAACATAAATGGTCTTTGAACCAAGTGAATAACACAGCTGCTTCTCCTTGCTATTTTTTTTAACAGTCATTAAATTAAATACATATAAGTTCAAATGCCCCTGAAATAATATGTTGAAATACCTTTGGGGAATAAGTCATACTTCCATTTTGAAATGCCAATTTGAGCCTACGTTTACATCCCTTACCTCTAATCTTCCAATAGAAATGAACCAAGAAATGTAAAGATCTAATTGAAATTGCTTATCTCCAGGCTAGAAAGCACGGACAGATGCTCTCAACAAGCCAAGACCACCATGGCATGTCTTAGAGCATAAAGTATGTGATAATAGATTGACAGATATTGTATGTGATAGATATTACCTCAACTTCAGTCAAAAAGGGGGAGAGGAAACCTACTCAGAAAGTATATATGCCAGGCACGGTGGTACAGTCTCTAATCCTAGGACTCAGAAGGCTGAGGCAGGCAGATCTCTATGAGTTCCAAGTCAGTCTAGTCTATGTAGTGAGTTTCAGCCCATCAGGGTCATACAGTGAAACCTCAAAACAAGTAAAAATGTTTTTAAAAAAGAAAAGTATGAAAATTATATCTCTGTTAGAATATATTCTCCAAGCCCTACCAAAGTAGCTACCAAAAGCTCAAGGAGTCAGCTTGGGAATCACCTATTTTCTTTCATAGATAGATAGATAGATAGATAGATAGATAGATAGATAGATAGATAGATAGATAGATAGATATAGATATGCCATTATTTTCATGCATGTTAGCCTCACCTTCAACCTCTAGTACTTGGGCTTTCAATTCATTCTGTCTATCAACACCACAGGCAGCTCTGTCCCTGAAGGGCAAACCCGAAATCTCAAGACCCTGAAGCAAGGTGTAAATATGGCATCTCTCTCCTATCCCAGGTGGGAGAGAACTCTGAGGCACATGTTTTATGCTGGTCTAGAGTTCCCCAGTTGTGGAGATCTCCAATCACCCATGCAGGAACTTGATAGATTGTGTCCCTTGTAAGGGCTGCCTCCGCCAGCCCCTGCCTCTGCCTCACTTCCCCCTCTTGTGGAAGGTGAAAATGCCTCTCCAACTATGTCAGGATCTGCTTCTGAGGAAATAGAAAGTGAGGTACTAACTGACTCTTCTGAAGGGATTTTAGTAAACCGAGTAATGAAGTCATTGCTATTGTGAGATTGCAGAATGAGTAGTTGGCCTTTTAGGGATGAGGGCTGTTGTCTTTGCAAATATCAAACTAATATGAACATGATCAAGGATCCATCAACTGAGGAATAACTTCATTAAATGCTTCCACCCCATGATATATTAGTTCTTTCTGTGTGTCTGTCTCTCTGTCTCTCTGTCTCTCTGTCTCTCTGTCTCTCTCTCTGTCTCTCTCTCTCCATACACACACACACACACACACACACACACACACACACACACACACACACACAAGTAAATACCACTTTCCTATTATGGGTTAACATTAAAGCTGAAATATAATATCTGATAGAATCCATGTCAATCATGGACACACATAATTCTCTCAAAGAATAGTAACAAAGTATGATTTAAAATTACCCCCTGGAACCAGTGAGATGGCTCATCAGATAATGCACTTGCACACAAGGCTGAGGACCTGGGTTCAATCCCCAGAACTCATGTAAAGACGGAAGGAGAGAGCTGACTCCACAAAGTTGTCTTTGACCTCCATGTGCATGCTACAGCATGGCACAACCCACACTCACACCTCATACACAAAATAATAAGAAACAGAAATTTAAAAATTACCTACCAAAATTAAAGATTTGGTGGTCAAAGCAATGCCCAGTTTCACATAACCCCTACAAACATTTCCCTGGAGAAATGTATGAAGGGCCTTTAGGAACGCATTCTCGAATATCCATGGTAAGCTCCAAACCATATTGCAGGATGTGAATGCTAGGGGAAATGAGTGAACAGTGAGTGGAAACCCTCAGCAGAATCTTTGCACGTTTTCTAGAAATCTAAAATCATTCTAAAATAAAGCAGGGTAAGACTCAACAAAACGAGCATCACCCCCGCAGTAGAACTATGTAATCTAGGGGTATTTTGAGCAGGAAAAGCAAATACAATCATCAAAATATCTAAATTAGTAGAGGCCAAACAAGGCATTGGATGCTGCCAAAACTGAAAGCCGTCATTCAGAAGATCAGTGGGAGCAACTTCTTCAGACTCAAAGGAAAAGATGAAAACAGTGTGACAGGAAAAAGAACGGAGAAATGAACCACGGAGGCCCGCGAGAATCCTAGAAGGGTTGAGCAGACAGATGGAAAAGGCATGACAATGGGCAGAGGAACAGATGGAAAATTCCCTCAATTGTAAGCAGTGGTGGATTTGTTCCCAAGGATGGTGAGTACTGTGAGTTGGAAAAGTGGGCACAGAAGCTCAGCCTGGGGGCCATGCCTTTGCCCTTGGCATCTTCACAAATCATGTGTCGGAAATGAAAATGATGCTACCTTGTCCTGTGCTTCTAATGGGGTAATTGAAGCAAAGAGAGCCTGGGGTTGCTGGCATGGCTCCCAGTGATCCGGAGGCTTACATAGGTTCAGCACATCTGGGGAGCCCTAAAAGAACGAACCTGGTCAAGCTTGTATGCAGCTCTGGGAAATGAGCAAAGCTAAGGCAGAATTTGGGGATGTTGGAAGGGGGTTAGGACTTGGCTCCATGCCTTACATAATTTCATTCATCCCATTTTCCTTCCTTCCACACCTGCTTCCCTCTCTGCTCTCCAGCCAGTCCAGAGGGTTTAGATAACTTCAGACACTCTCTACTTTCTTCCAGGGCCATTTTTATCTCCAGATGATGGCTTTTGATGAGCAGCCATAAAAGGTGTTCATCCACTCTTCTCCATCCCCAGAGCCTCAACCCAGGTCCCCATCCTTGGACTATTTTCACAACATCCTGGTATTCATTCAAGTTCCAGCCTCTGAAAGGGAACTATCCACTAAATACAAAGACTTGGATCAAGCCAGGTACCACAAATTTAAATGCCCACATTGATTCAGATGAGAAAAGCAGACAAGATGCACTGAAGCTTATGGCCACTGGGGAACATGGGCTCTGAGAGAGTGGGTGACTTCTCGCATCCAGATCAATGTTTCTTGTCAAAATATTGACTGGAGGAGACTAGCTCTTTGACTCTTCAAGGAAGAACTTACATAGATGCAATCTCTTGGTGTAAGTGGCATCCCGTCCTGTTTTTAAGCACAAAGAGGTGTTCCTAATCTGCTTCTGTGGTTCTAGCCTTCCCAGTGAACTTGCTTCTTTCACGTATTAATTTTGATGTTTCAATTTCTGGTCCCCACTCTCCTCCTGTCAGGCCCCGACCCTACATCACTTCACTTTCTGTTTTTACCATCACCATGTAGGTTCTTAGACAAGCCAATCTCCATACTGCTCCATCTTGAACATCAACCCCTGAGCCCTCTCAAAGTTTCTCCTGCCTGATTTCCTACATATTACCATCACTAACCCAACCTCATTACCTTCCCTTGAACTGTGAAGTGTTCTCCTAGTTGACCTACCTGCTTCTGCAGTCTCTTCACTGTGTAATTCACAGTTCTTCTAAATAGCATTTAATGAAAGTTTTACAGTCTCTTGAAAGACAGAAAGACCACACTCCCAGGATCCACAGTTGAGTTTCTTTGTCATCTAGTCTAAGCCATCTCCAGACCTCATTCCTCATCACTACTACACAAAATTCGTACCATCAGTGTCCTCTCCAAAGTTCTTACCATGTCCTGAAAGCCCTGTGTGCTTCCTCATGCCTTGCTTCTAGCCATGGTGATTACTCCTGCTAAAGACCTGGCTTGATTAGGAATTTCCTAAGACTCCAGAGTTATATGCTAGGTTCTCAGTGAATTTCTTAGTCACCTTCTTGGATATCTACTGCCTCAAATGCATGACTGTCCCTCGTGTGACTGACCCTGTGCCTAACAGAGGCTTAGATGTCAACAGATTCAATACATTCCTTGGAAGTGTGCAGTTACAGCCCCATCCTCTGGAGTCACATAGAAGGAAATAACAAAATGTATTTTAAAGCTAGCACATTTAGTTCTTACACTAACAATTTCTAGTTACATGAATTTTACCAAAGTGGAAGAAGACATAGAGCTAATATGCCTGAGGCACAACTGCTAGAAAGTGCCAGCCAGCATGAAACCCAAGGATTTCCATTTTGTTAATGGTTCCATATTCCCCTTCAACCTCAGCAACAACCCTTGAAAGGTTTTTCCTGAATCTTCTCTTCTTTCATCTGGTTCATCCATCTCTAGGTTCCTTCTGTCATTTCTGAGTCATGACTCATGATTGACTTAAATACAGTAAAGAAGGCCACCATGGTTCAACTGCTCATTTCACCCCCACAGTTGATGCTCCTGTTTCATCCAAGGCAAATACTACGGACTCTGGGGATTTAAGCTGAGGGGGTTGAGGGATGAGGATTGCTCCGTGTACTCCCATATCCTCCATCAATTACCATCACTTCAGGGGAAAAAATGCATCTATTCACAGGTGTCTTATTTAAACTCAGGAGCATGTGCTTATTCTGTATCATTCCTAAGATGTCTCACGTGCTATGTAGTCTTTGTGTGTTGTCAGGGTTTAAGGAGGAGAGTAAAGTGAAGAGTTACTGCCAATAGGTATGGGGCTCCTGGGGGTGATAACCATGTTCTGTAATTACCAGTGATGATTGCACAACTTTGAAGCAACTAAACCATGATTTTTAAATTGTGGCCAAATGTGCATAACATAAAATTACCATTAAGTCATTGTCAAACATACAGTTCAGTGTCATTAAGTGGTTTCATGCAGTACAGTCATCACCATTTTCTATCACCAGAATGTTCTGATATCCCCTGTGTTAATCATCATTATATAAAGAAACAGGCAAATTCGTGTGTGTGTCTGTATGCGTGTGTGTGTTTGAGCAAACATACATATAATAATACAGTCATTTATTATAAGGAATTGGGTCATATTAATAGGGAGTCCAGGCTCTAACATCTGTGGTGGACAAGCTAGAAGCCCAAGAAAGCAGATAATATGGTCATAATCCAAAGGCTAGCATGCTGAAAATCAAATAAAAGTCAATGTCTAAGAGCAGGGAAACGATAATTTCCCACAAACTGCCTTCCAGGGGAGTTTCCTGTTATGTGAGAAAGAGTCAATTTTTATTCTATTTGGGCCTTTCTATTCATTGATTACATGATGCCCATTTAGAGAAGACAATATGCTCTACTCAGTCGACTGAACCTAGTGTTAATCCCACCTCACTAACACACCTGCAAGTGCTTGGCCAAACAGCTGGATACCCCATGGCTCACTGGTACATAAAATCACCCATCACATTTTCAGACTGAAGCAGCCCTTATGTAACTCTAATGCTGTCTCCCTCACTGCCCTTGGAAACCACAACTATAGTTTCTGTCTCTCAAAATTTGACTATCCTAGTACATAGTATAACAAGAGTCACATGATATTTATCCTTTTTATCAGGTTTATTTCAATCAGCACACGAAAGGTCTGCAAGGTTCATCTATGTTAGAGTAGGTATCAGAATTTCACTCCCTGCCCAAGTCGACTAATATTCTGTTATCCATTCAGCCACCACTAAACATTCCAGTTGTTTCTCTTTGGCTGTGATTATTGGTACTTTTCTAAAAATTGATATGTAGATTCCTGTTCAACTCTATACTTTCAAGTCTTTAGAGGCACATGTCCAAAGTGTGAGTGTGTGTGTGTGTGTGTGTGTGTGTGTGTGTGTGTGTGTGTATGTGTGTGTAGGTATGCACACATACACACAGACAAGCAATTACATGTGGGGGTGATCAAAGAGCAACCCCAGGTATTATTCTTCAGGTGCCATGACTTTTTGTTTGAGATAGGGTCCCTCTTTTCCCTGAAACTTTACCAAATGGCCAGGCTTGCTGTCCAGTGGACTTCCAGGTGCCTATCCCTGCGTCCCATTTCACCAGCACAATTACAAGTAAGAACCATGGCAAATGGTTTTATCCTTGGGGCTCAAATTCGGGTACTCAAGCTTGCAAAGTACTCTACTAAGCCATCTCCCCAATCTCAAAATTTATATTTTCATTTTTGAATGGCAAGTTTTACAGCATATCAACCACATCCCAATATTAAGAACACTGAGGCAGCACTGAGGGAAATAGATGTTTCACAAAACTGCTAGCCTTGATGCTTCAAAACATTGATGGTGTGAAAAATAAAAAATCCTGGGGATAAAGTTTGTAGATCAATGGGGATCAAACAATACCATGCCCAGTTCTTTCTTTCTTACCTTCCTCCACTATAAAGAATCAGCTGCAAGGACCTGGTTTTCCTATCACACTTGCAGCGAGAGATGAGCATGACATCATCCCAGCCAACGGAATACAGTGGAAATCTACTGAGCATTTCTGGAAATGCTTCTGCTCTCAGATCTTTCCCTTCTTTCTGCCTGGAAAGATGAAATGAGAAGTGGAACAGCCACCTTGCAACCACGGTAACACGCTCCAGGGTACCGAGAAGAGAAGAATGGGAACACAGCCCGGCATCCTCGATGGCATCTTTGATCTGCCTCACCAACCCTGGACTCCGGACCTCCAGGCTTCTTGTTACAAAAGACTTTGAACAACAACAAAAAAAACCCCAAACACTTCAAGCTATTGTTGGATTCTTTGCTATTTGCAGCCAAGTCTTTCAAGACTTCTAGAAAGATAAAAAATGCCTTTAACCTCTCTATGTCTCAGTTTCCACATCTATATAATAAGAATGTTCTTGGAGAGTTGACGAAGACTATCAGGGTTGATAGGAAGTCTTAAGTACTTACTATTGAGAAGACATTAGGGTTAGAGTTGACATTTACAAACCCAATGTGCATCTGCTGCTATTTGAGTTATTACTAATACTACTAATGTAGAATAAGAAAATATCCAGAAAACTCCACTCTCAAGACCATCAAATTTATCAAAAAGGATTTAAAGGAAGAGATAAAGATTTCAATGAGGAATCTATACAACCTATGCAAACCCATCCAGATGTTGGCTCACGAGTTGAACACCTAGCCAAAGGAGATATCGAGTGGTGTTGTGGTTTGGTCTCAGTCTCTGTAATCATTTGGCTGGGTTCAGGCCCTGGATTTTCCATTTAAAAGGTTGAAATGTAGCTGGGCATGATGGCCCATGCCTTTCATCCCAGCACTCAGGAGACAGAGGCAGGTGGAGCTCTCCGTTCGAAGCCAATCTCTTCTACAGAGCTAGTTTCAGGAGAAGCAGAGCTACACCTGGAAAACAAACATACTTTAACATGTCAGAAAAGTCACTCAACCTCTGTGTGGGATAGAAGTCATGGGTGAATATGTGTGGTTAGCATGAGCCAGCCATGTCAAGGACCCAGCACAAGAGCATGCCAAGCAATCCTCTAGCAAGGATAAGGAAGGGGCTCAGTAGACTGTACACCTGACCGAGGAGCTACTGGCAGTTGATGATGGTTGAAAGAGAGAGACTCATTTTCTTCAGCAGTACGGCCCATGAAGACTAGAAATATTCTAGTGGCTAGCACACTACACCTGTGTACACATGGACGGCACTGTTGGACTCAGTAGGTTATAAAAGGTAATGAAGGGGAAGAGGGTGGAGGAGGAAAAGGAACGCATGAAACTGAGTGGAGGATGTTGTTTGAAAGTCTCCAGGAAGAGTTTCAAGAGAGAAAAGAAGAAATGTGATCTCAGTACATTATATAGTATGAAACTGCCAAAGAATTATAAAGAGTTAAAAAAAAGAAAAAGAAAAGAAAGCTGTTACCCTGTTACTTTCCTTACTGATTAAAAACAAAAATAAAATGAGATGAATTTTTATCCCTCCCAAAATATACACACACCTAAATAGTTCATTAGTTTTGGAAGTCCACTATTTTTTCACTCTGTAAATACATAACCCCACCACATCTGCCTAGACTCCCTCTTCTGCCTGTAGAGTCAAAAAAATCCCAGACCTGCAGATTCTGTGTACACAGCCTCCTCCTTCACTGGAAATTATTTCTTTACAAAACTTTAGAGGAAAATGCATCTTGCCAGTGCCATGGGAATTACAGGTTGTCAGCATGTGGTATTAGTGTATGTTCCCAGACTTTATTTATTTTTAATAATCAAGTTGCTGGCTTCCTTAGTCACCAGAGTTCAAAGCCATCTTGGAATTTCTTTACTGCTATCTGACAGAGAAAGAGGTCTCCTCTACCATTCTATGCCAAGTAAGCAGATCATCCTCTCCCAGACAACACCGGTAACCATCTTTAGCTGCTACCTTCAAATGTGTAGAAGGTGAGGGACAGCAAAGCCCACACTATTCTTAGGCACCAAGACAAGCCTCAGGTTGATTCATTGAAGGGTGATTATAGGGACTGTCAGAAAGTGGGGCTGGTGACCCTCTAAAGTCAAGGAGACTGCGGGGACCATAACATTTCACATACTCAAAAATTATCACTTAATTCCCACAGAAAATTTGAGGGTCAATCACTCATTCCTGCCTAATAAAGCTCTCTCTCTGCAGAGCACTTTGTTTCTCCTGAGTAGAACAAAAAGAGGTGTTATTGCTTTTTCAATGATTCTCCCAAAAGTGGAAGGCAGAGAACTGTTGTTTTTAAATGTTGACTATGCACCACACTGCACAGCCCCTTTGACATAGTGTCTGCAGCTGAACCACGCAACATCATGGCTAGAAAACCCTTTTCACAGATGAGGAAGCTAAGCTTTGAAGCAGTTACATGATTTTCCTCAGGCTCAAAGGGGACAATAGTATCTACCTGCATGTTTAGATGGCTCCAAACACAATGTTAGTTCCCAGGAGTTCTCACGGTCATCTTGGTGGTCACTTGAGTTATCAACCTATGGCTGATGGGAGCCTGGCCTGCCACAAGCCTGCCTGTTACCCACAAGGGTGTCTGGTCATATGACCCCTCTGGCCCAGCCAAATGGACTCAAACTCAATAGGCCTGGAGCTGCTACTCATAAGCCCTCACTCAGGGTGTGTCAGAGTCTCAAGAGATGCCAAGAAGGCAGAGGCAGGTGGAGCTCTGAGTTTGATATATTCCCACAATATATCGCTGGCCCCTGGTACCTCACTCTACATCTTGCCCTAGCTCTGGGCTAAGTATGTGCTGTGACTGCAGACTATAAACTCATTCTTGCCATCCCAGATCCCTCTGGATCCATGGCTTATACCCACCTCACTTTCCTTTCTCCTTTGTAATACGCGTATTTATCGCATACCTTCTCAGAACCAGAATGGTAAGTTTTAGCTGTATAAGAGTAACAATACAGCCACCTTCCTCACAAAACCTTAAAAAGACAGATGTGAATGGAGATTGTACATATCCACATACATCCTGATCCAACGAAGACACTTTCTCACCGAAATTCCAGCACAAAAAAACAAACACACCTTCTGTACTGTCAGTTAATCCTCCAGAAGTCTCTGCAGATACAAATTGCTATCCCCATCTTACGGATGAATACTGAATCTTGGATAAACAAAACCCAAGAGTGCACAGTTAACAAGTGGGTCCCCTGGGCAGCATGCACCCAGAGGCCACACTTAACCCAACCAGCTGCCATTAACATGCATTCCAGGGCACACTGGGGTACACTATTGTCTCGCTTTGAAAACATGTTTAAAACATAAGTCAGACAGAGGCCAGAATGCTCACACTACCAGCCAATGCCTCTAAAAGCTGTGTGTTTACTGTCAAAAGGTGTCTGGGTGGCCTCAGGCACAATCAGAACTCATTTCTCTGTCAGGAGTGAGAGCTGTATCAAGAAGAGACAAGTCTTCCCTGCAGCCCTTGGCAAGTAGTCTGATAGTTTCCCTAGCGAGAGGACAGCAAGGGCAGCCACTGAGAGTACACAAGGCGTGAAGAACTCTGTGGTTGATTTCAGAGATCCCCCCCCCAGCCCCATTCCCTCCCTTTTCTTCTTTCCCTCTCTCTGTCTCTCACCCAGATCCCAGTAATGCATCAATTACTGTGCACACACATCACATTCACAGGATAGATATTACCTCGTGCATTTGCCACTGCCAAGCTGCATTCAGATCCAGGCACAGATGGAGGACAAGGGTGTGGGGTTAATTGATCAAACCACACCAGCTCCTGTGTGCGGGTTGGCAGAAAATGTCTCACAGATGCACAGGCCGCTTCCTGGCCAGTCTCCTGTGATTAAAGCAGGCCACCACCATGCTTTTAAACAAACACACCCGAATTTACATGTTCAGGTTCGTCTTTGTCACCTCAAAAGTGGCCACTATGGAATTTATTATCAATCTGCATTCTGCAAACATTTGCTGAATACCTATCACACACAAAATTGAGGTGATGTTTTGGTGGGAGGGATACAATTCTGTGCAGCTTGGAAACCCCATGGGAGATACAGGAGGCTGAGGACAAGAGTGTCCCATGATAAAGAATTTCAGGAAACTGCAAAGATATAGCAGGGTCAGAGGGCAGGTCCTGGCCACAATATAAGATCCTTGGTGCTAAGTATGGGGGTAGAGATAGTAGTTGGTGTCAGTTTTAAGCCATGTGCCAAAAACTTAGAGCAGCCACATCATTTTATTTTCACTAAATCACAGATGCCAGCTTTCTGGGCATCCTTGGGTTCTCTGTTCCCCCAGGACCTTGGGAAGAAGGTCCCAAGATTCTTCTATGGTGCTATCTATGTTCTGGTCTCATTTCTGTTGCTGGGATAGCATCTTGATGGGTATAACCATAAAGGAGGAAGCATTTCTTTGTCATTATTGGAGATTCCAGCCTATTATTGTTGGGAAGTCATGGAAGGAGCATAAGTATGACATCCAAAGCCAAGGACAGGGAGTTTATATTCATGGGAGGGAGTTTATATTCATGGGTCCTCACTCATTTGCTTGCTTTCTCCTCTCTTGTGCTTTTAAGGACCCCAATCCTGGCAAATAGTGCCCCCCACAGTGCCACAGTGCACTGAGCCTTCTCTGACCAATTGGCAATTAAAACATTCTCCCCCATACATGGCCACAGGCCAGCACAAGGTAGAGAATTTCTCAGTTCAGGCTATCTTCCCAGGTGATTTAAGCTGTGTCAAAGTTAACCAATGTAGTAAACAACCCAGCTTTTGGGGTGCCCAGTAGTAGTTGCACCCATTGCCTTTGATAGAGCTGTTGTCAAAGCGATCAGGACACTGGCTTCCAGAGTGTGAGCCCCAATACCTTGGCCTAAGAACTCCTCAATAGGCATCCTTTCAAACATGTTGTTATAAAAAATTTTCTTCTTCACATAATGCCAATAGCATGTCACGCATGGTTTCCAGAATGGCGTCTCCCACTCCCCATATGAAATGTCTCTCTCCATGTGTCCTCACAACCATCACGACAGTGACCTAAGTTATAAAGAAAATAGCTTTCTCTAGACAATATACAGTTTTCTGTTTTGTGTTGTTTTCTTTTAAGACATGGTCTCACTATATAGTCTTGACTAGCCTGAAATTCCCTTTATAATCCAAGCTGGCCTTCAACTCCCAGAGATCCACCTGCATAGTGCTGGAAATTATGTGTGCCTCTACACCCAACAACTTCTATTTCTGAACTCAAGAGTACAACCCTCTCTTGTTAAAGAAATAAACTAAGAACAGACACTGCAGAAACCTATAGGAACACAACACAAATTAATGCATTAAGCCATCCCATCTGTCAAAGGAAAACTCAGAGACAGAAGTATTTAGAAAAGAAAAATGGACTTGGGAAGGATACAAAGAAGTGGGGCTTTGGAAAAACTGGTTCAAAAGAAGGTTGGGACCTTCACTGAAAGAAAAACAGTTGCAGAGTCCAGGCTACCTGAGGTATATTCACCATATGGTGGCATGACAGTAGCTTTTCACATAGCTATTATACCTACAAGGGTGCTATCTATCTTCACAAGCCATCATAGTAAAATCTGGAAATAAAGCTCTTTGTTTTGGAGTCTAGGTGGAAGGGAAATATTCAGGAGGTTGTCTTTTGAAACAGTTAATCTCGCTTAGGAACATGGAGTTGTATCAATTAGGTATTTCCTCTCCTCCCCCAGTGTAATATTTGAAGTGCTTAATCATATTGAAAGCAGAACAACGTGACAGTTTTGGCTTCTAAACCATATGATCTACAGAGAAAATGGAATGATATTCTAAACTAGTTCAGCAGAGGAAATTACGAAAGCATCACTAACAGACTTTAACTTGTGGGCAGAGTCTAGGAGCACAGAAGACGAAGGGCATAGACCCAAGAGCATGTTTACCAAGCTGATGCCATCCATTGGAGCCTTAGAGTGTGAGGAGGAAAATGAAAGAACAGGTTCAAGAGCAGACTGAAGACAGAGGTGGGTTTATCTCATATCTCAGCTTCCCAGATGTGCCAGGATGACACTCTGACACTCAGCTCAGAATCCTGAAACTTTAGACAGCCACAGAATCCATTTAACTCAATCTCTTTAATATATATATATATATATATATATATATATATATATATATATATATATATATATATATGGTAAAACTGAGACCAGGTGGCTTGATATGTCCCACAGTAACTTCAATGACAGCATATGTGACCTTCAGCTAGACAGAACCAGTGAGATGATTTAGAGAAAAGGAAACTTTAAAAGACATTCAGAGCATGAAGAAAGCTGAAGCAAGAAAACTGTCGTGAGTTCAAGGTCATCCTGGGCTATGATTGACTATGTATAAACAAAATACTGGGGTCAGGTGTAGTTAATCATGCAAGAAGCAAAGGCAGGCAATGTCATTTCCCATCAACATTTTGTCAAAAATAATTTTTAAGGATAATTAAAATTTAAAGACAAGAATAAGAGCAATTTTCTTCCATATTACCTGCCACTGAAGTTATCCCCTGTGGAGTCCAAACATTATGATCAGAATGACTGGAATGTACACCCTGCCTCCTTAAGAGGACAATGCTCATTTTAATGGTGACACTCTGGGGTTTTTTTTTTCCTTATTTCTATCTATTGCTGATTTTAATTAAAAACAATAATCTGTGCTCACTGTGAAACATCTCAACAATAAGGAAAAAAAAACAAAGAGATGTTTCCCTTGAATAGTCAGCCCTGTCTCATTCTCTTCCCTGAAGATAAATAATTTCAACAGTTTAGTGTCTACATTCCTAGGTGTTTTGTGTTCATCCACCAATCTGTGTGCATATGAACACATTCGGGGCATTTATTTTTTTATGCAACATATTGTTCTGCCTTTATGTTTCTTTCATTTGACATCACAAACATCTTTTCATGTCATATAGCTTGACCTTACTGTTTGAAATGTCTGCAAAATATATTGTGTGGGTGTTCTATATCTGAGGCAGCTGTTCTTTATTAATGAATATTCGGGCTGTTTTCTAGTTTCTTGTTAATATAAATAATGTCACAATGAACATATTTCTATACATATATATGCATATATCCTCCAGAACAGATTCCTGGATGTGAGACACTGAGTTAATGAATATGTATACTTTATGTTCTTGGCATCAGCACAATATGAGATTCATTTTGTATTTCCTCACTACATAAGTTATTAGTGACCTTTTGAGAATGTTTGTCAATTGGAAACATGGGAAACAGTATCATGCTTCAATTCATATCTCTTTCATTATGAGTGAAACAAGATAGATCTCCATTTGAGGCTCTAGCAGTAGCCAATTTAGACCCTCTAAGAAGGAGATGGCCAAAGTAGGGTTCAATAAATCAGACCTCTACTGGGGAAGGTGGCACTGGATAAAGTGGGAGGAAGCAGGAGACCGAGAGAGCCTGGAGACCAAGATGGGTTTTGAACATTTGTGCAAAGAGACAGTGGGTGGATTCTCAGACTGTCAATAGTGACAGGATCAAAGACACAGCTCGATGCTGTTCCCCTCAGCAGTCTGAGAAGCTCTCTCGATCTCTTCAGGGATCTGTACACTGGCAAAACCAGGATTCGTGAATTGGCTTCAGAAAAAAAATTCAAATTGAAGCAAAGTTGGGGATTTGGTGGAGATGTTTTAATACAAACATTAAGCACGAGAGTGAAGAGAGAAAGAAGGATAATCAGAAGAACTGTGGGAGGATATTACACACCTGCAACGTGGGTATGAGTCTCCTTTAAAAAAAAGACACACTTCTCTGACTTTGTAAAAGTCATATACAGGATGCTGCTGCATCTGAAGCTATTACCTTTGGTGTTTTTCTAAGAAACCTAAATGTGATAGCAGGGTGGTTCATGGGGGACATCTGACGAAGTATAATTGATAATCTGTAGGTCACAGGTGTCTTAGCTTGGGTTGCTACGGCTACAATGAAACATCATGACCGAAAGCAAACTGGAGAAGAATTTATTTGACTCAAGCTTCTACATTCATAGTCCATCACTGAAGGATCAGGGCAGAAACTCAAACAGGGCAGGAACCTGGAGGCAGGAGCTGATGCAGAAGCCATGGAGGGGTGCTGCTTACTGGCTTGCTCCCTGTGGCTTGATCAACCGAATTTCTTATAGAACTCAGGACCACCAGCCCAGAGATGACCCTACCTACCATGGGCTAGGCCCTCCCCCATCACTAATTAGGAAAATGCTCTACAGGCTTGGAATGTGGGAATGTCTTTCTGTATGCTGTGAGTATGTGTTGCTACCCTTGGTTAATAAAGAAGCAACTTTGGCCTATGGCAAGACAGAACTTAGCCAGGTGGGAAACCCAAGAGAGATAGAGGGAGAAGAAAGACAGAGTCGGGACAGACACTGGGACCTGCCTGGGAGCAAGATGTAATATAACACAGGTAAAGTCACGAGACGTGTAGAGATACATAGAGTAATAGAAATGAGTTAATTTAAGATAAAAGAGATAGTTAGCAATAAGCCTGAGCCATAGACCAAAGAGTTTATAATTAATATTAAGCCTCTGAGTGATTACTTTATAAGCTGCTGCAGGACTAAGGAGGTTGGGGAAAACAGGCTTGCCCACAGCCCAATCTTTTGAAGACATTGTCTTATTCAGGAGTCATTTCTCAGATGACTCCAGCCTGTCTCAAGTTGACATAAAATTAGGCAGCACACAAAGATACAAAAAAGTATCTTTACTATAAATGAAGAGTCTTATTTGGGATCCCCAGAAGGTACAGGAAGAAGAATAGTCCCCTACCCCAGATCATATACACTTATACCTGGATCCCAGGGCGTGACTATTCTAACATATCTACATACAAAGTGAACATTTGCTGTATGCTGGTGGCCTTAAAAGCAAATGCTGTTGGTTAATTGTGCTGGGGTTCCTGGTTCTCTGTGAGAGGCTACAACCAGACCTTGGGGTGAGAGTCTCCTATTCTTCCCATATCTGCATAATTCTCTTTGTCTTTCTCTTCTGTTTCAAGAACACAGTGCAATTCTGAGGAAGCTTCCACCAGACCAGGACGGACTTCCAAAGACAGTCTGCCTTCAGCAGTTCACAACGCTTGATCTATCTTGATAGCCTATGGAGAGAAGAGCCTAGCAGGACCTGCACAGTCCTCCCAAGATGCTCTGGTTTCATGTTGTAAATCATCTTCAGGTAAAAAGTTTTTCTGAAGACAGATTGGAACAGCAGATCCCAGAGAGAGAGAGGAGAGAGAGAGAGAGAGAGAGAGAGAGAGAGAGAGAGAGAGAGAGAGAGCCACCATTATATCCCATGTCTCCCCATCTAGAAACCACTTGACCTTCCTCTTCACCTACTTTTCTGTGGTCTGTTTTCTTTTTCTGATAGATCTGCAGAAAGTTTGGTATGCCTGGCAGTTTAACCCTTCACTACAATATTCTCTCTTAGTCTTTATTTATTTCTAACACTGGCTATGTTTCACTGCGTGCAAGTTGTTTACATCTACATTTTTCTGTAATAAAATCTGTTCATTTTTCCTTTAAGGTTCTGTGTCTTACTTAAGAAAGTTGTCTTCTAACAAGAAAAAAGAAGCAGATCCCATTACTTTATCTTATGTTTCCTGGCTGCACAGTACATTATTGACCTAAATTTGGAATAAATGATTATATTATGCATCAACCAGGGCTTGATTCCATTTGCTTCTCATCATTTCCAGTTTTTTACTATCTAATTATTATGAAATATGTATTCTTTTGAAATGAATAACTGGGCTGTGTTTGTTCAAAGGCTACTATTTCCCCTACAATGTCATCTATATGTTTGTATAGCAGAACACAAAATCTGCATCAGAGGATGCGGTAAAGAATCAGCCTCTGAAAGAAAAGATTGATTATGCTCTTCTGCTGCTGCTGTTCCCGGGTGGGCTAGGTTTGGGGTGCGAGAGACCCCAGCCAGCAGCAATCTGTGGGAAGGAGAAAAAGGGGCCCAATAATAGAGCACCCACTTCTAATCCCAGGGAGCTGGAAAGCCAGGCCCAAAAGCAGTGGTCTGCCTGTGCACACCTGAGTCTCCCAGTGGCAGCCCCTGACTTGGTCTGCTTTCCTTTCATCCTCTTGGAGAGAGAATGCCCACCCTGGAGGGAACAGACCAGCTGCAGCCAAACTCCCTTTTCCTACCATCTCTTTACTTTATCACATTTTATACCCAATGTGACTTATAGCTAGCTCCCTGCAGATCCTGGAGAGATGCCCTGGCATATTCCCAGATGCCCTCTTCCACACTCCTCCCCCCCCCCCAACCCGGCTTCTCCTAAGTCTTCAGAGGCCACAGCAATTAGCCCCAGACAGTTTTCAAAATCTGGAACTGTCGCGGGCTCACATTTTGATGTCAGGGTGAATTTGGATTCTGAAGTTGATCTTCTTGTTGTGAAGATTTTATGAGGAAAAGATTAAATCAGTCTCTGATGTGTGCTTCATTAGGCCCCAAACCCTTGCAGGGTTGTTAAGGCCCCTTCTTCCCCAAATGATCTCTATCTCATCTTGACAGGAATCTGCAAGAACAGCTCATCATTATTTGGAAGTTCTGCTAAGCATGGTCCTGCAGCAGTCATTTGTGCCTGCCTCTTCTGAGGCTTGTGAACCCCCAATTCTAGGGGAGTAACACAAGACGCATATTCTGTCTGGAAAAAGGCACTGCTGAGCCTGTGAGCTCTACTCTTACCATGAGGCCACAGCCACAGAGTTAAACTGAGAACCAAGGTAGGAGTCACCCATGGCCAAAGTCAAAGTTTGTTCTGGAGATAGAAACTGAGTTCATTGTGCAATGATATTATAGATCAAACTGAAGGCAAGATCCGGATTCCGAGTGGAAGGAAGGACAGAGCTCACTTTGAAATGAGAAAGAGGGCTCATCCCATGGAAACAGTCAAGACTCATTCTTGAAAGAGGGTCAAGGCTCAGTATATATCCAGAATTAAAGCCAGTTCTAGAAGGAAGATAATAACTGGACATAGATTTATCCTCAGAACCTGCTCCATGCTCAGGATGAGGGCTTAATCTATGTTCAAGATGGGGCTCTATCTGGTTCATGGCCTGGTCAATTTAGTCAGCAGCCAGTCATTTGTTCATTGTCAGGTTCTGGTCTGACATTAGCCCCACCTTAGCTCTTGGCATTAGGGTTTAACACTTTGTCTAAGCACATGAAATCTCATTTACTAGCGTAGTTACCCCCAGACAGGATGTGTGGGCAATCACGGAGAGATGTGAACCAATTTAGGTTAGAGGCAGCAAATAGCAGTATCTGCAGGGAGGGGTCTGTATCGGAGCTAGGGTGGGGGGAAGCTGAGGCAGAATTGAGAGGCCTGGAAGGTAATGGGGAAAAGATAGGGCACCAGGAAGCCCTGAGCTTCGGAAAGCCAGGGTGAAGGCAAAGGAGCTGTGTGTTGTTTCCAACCCTTCCCCACTTCCCCGCGTTTCTAACGTTAGCAGCAAAAAGAAGCAGGATCTTGGGGGAAGGTCTTAGCTGGTGCCAAGTTTCCTTTTCACTGTAGCTAAAGGGAAGGAGGAAATGAGATTGAGCTGCTCAGTACAAGGAACCTTGGGCTTTCTGTATGGACACTGGCAAGTCCTTCCTTCCCTCTGGACTTTAAAGTTCTCATCTAGAGAGAGAGGGGATGGAATAGCCCTTGTGCCATGCCCTGTCTGTTCAGCCAACTGAAAAGCCAATTCTCAACTGGAGGATGAGAATTGAAAAGGATCCAGGGAAAGTGAGATTAGCATTGCCAGAGGCCTGGGTAAAGTGTTATGTGGCTGGAGAGAGTGTGATAGAAGAGAGAGGAGAGAGGTCAAGAGAGAGGCCATGTCTAAGCCTGCAGGCACAATGAATGCAAAAGTGCACAGGTTTTCAGCCTGTGGGCAATGAATAACCAGCCTCCTGTTTGTAAGAAGAGAGTGAAAACCACCAGGTTCACATTGTAAGATGACTGGTTGCTGTATACGGGCTCACTGAAAGGCACTAGAGGGAAGGCCCAGGAACTGTGGCTATGCTGTGTAACTGTCCGGGTAGAAAGGCCTGGGCTACAAAGCTGGACAGAGCAAATGGTGAGAGGTAGACAGATGTGAGAGTGATAAGTGGGTCAGATCTATGGCCAGAGAGAAGCAGGTGAATTCTGAGGTTCTGGCTTGGAAAGAACAATCCCTCAAGATGGAAAGATAGAAGGAGCAGGATTTGTGGTGGGAGATGGCAAATTCCTACCTGTATGCATTCAGCTCTGGTGCCTATGGGACTCTAAGTGGGGATATCCAAGATGGGCAGGCAATATAACCAAGAGTCAAGTGCACAAACTGGGCTGATGGTATAGGTGGGGGAGAATGCGCCATTACTTCAGAATCATGTTTAAAAGACAAATAGAATCAGTACATAGTTTAGATGTGAAGCTTTCCCCCAAAGGCTTATGTGCTATAAAGGCTTTGTTCCCAGCTAATAGATCCAACCATTGAGTGGTGATTGAATCATGAATACTTTACTTCATCAATAGACTAATTCATTGGTAGATTTGTATTTGGTGGCATTATTGATAGGTGGTGGGACGTGCAGCCTATTCTAAGGGACTCCCTGGTCCCAAGACCCTTCCTAACTCTAGTTTGCTGTCTTCTGCCTGGCATGAGGTTAAGTGTGTTTCTCTACCACATGCCCCCACTGTAATGCTCATTTACCCTGAAGATGCCCAGACGCAACAGAGGCAAGTGACATAAGCCATCCCTTCCTTTAAACTGTTTCCCACAGGTATTTGTCCTGGAGATGGGAGAGTCACTAACATACACAAGAGAGACTCTTAGGAGTCAGTGCTGCCCTGGAAGGGAGGAGCTGTTGGGAGGATGGGCATACACCTGCCACCTGGTGGTCCACTGGAAATCAGAGAGGTCATGATGTTGATATGGCTCTGAAACTAAGGAAGCAAGAACTCAGTGGACTTGGTGACCATGGAGGTTCCTGGGGACTTAGTGAAAGCAATTGCTAGAACTTCTCCAGGAGTCGAAACCAAACAGAATCTGTTGGAATGGTTGATGTGGTAGAATCAAGAATGACTGCTTAGGAAGGCTTTTCCTGAGGAATTATGGTGGGATCATAAAGGAAGAAGGTATGAGCTGGGGGCAGAACTGTGTGTTCTAAGATTAACTGATTTGGGTATGTGTAAATGCTCTTGGGAGGGTCCAAGTCAGGGGGGGGGGAAACACACAGGAAAGAGAGCTTTTCAGGGAAAGGATGGATCATCATCCACCATTTACCATCATCAAAGCACTTTCCATATACGTTTAATATTTAATTCTCTCAACCCATCTGTGGTCTCACACAACCACGTCGACTTCCTTCTCAGCACTTATCATAGCCTGTAAATTGTTTTAATTACCCCTTGTCCTGTTATTGACTCTTTCCCACAAATCTCTAAACCCGAATCAGGAGCTTCCCAGTCCCCATCACTTCTGTCTTGTCTTTCTTGACTTTTTATGAGGACTAACGCTAGCTACAACATATTATGTGTTTGTTCAATGTCCTCCCACCAAAAATGTGAACTCAAGGAAAGAGTGAAGCCTGACTCACTGCCACAGCATCAAGAACCACTGTTCCAAGCTTACAGCGGATACACAATAAAGAGGGAGAGAGGGAGGGAGGGAGGGAGGGAGGGAGGGAGGGAGGGAGGGAGGGAGGGAGGGAGGGAGGGAGGGAGGGGTCACTGAGAGGCTGACACTTCCCCAGTCAAAAGGATCCACATAGCTCTTAAAATTCATGACATCTTTTTTGAAGTAGGATTTATTATTCCCTTTGTGGAAATGAAGAAACAGGGCCCTGGAGAGATTTTAAGTATTGTTACAAGACACACTACTAACTCGTGATGATGTCAGGAGGAGACCGGAGAGGTTCAGTTGTGTGTTGTTCTTACTGGTTTGTTTCTCAGAAACCTGAGCTCCCCCAAACTGCAGCTAGATGGGAAGGATGATCTGGGGTCTATAGCACAGCTCACTGTCTTTAGTGTGTGTGACGGAGAATAAGGATGGGAAGAAGCCTGGCTTCTCCATGCAATGACATCTCCAATGTTTAAGGAAGGGACTAGTTGATGACTCCATTTTATCACCATGACATGTCTACACGTAACAAATTATTACACTGTACCTTATAAATATGTATAAGTACCACATACCCACTAAAAATAAGAAGACATCATTAGGGGAGCTTCTTAGGGTGGGATAAATAGTTTTCCCCAAGGAAAGCACACCAATTGCTAATCCAATACCAAATTGTTATCCCTGAATAGGATATTATATGTACTGGGCAGGTTATATTTATGTATATAGGAATACCAATTAAAGAAAAAGAGGCCATGAGTTTGAAAGAGATAAATAGGAGGATTTAGGGGAGGAAGGAGAAAGGGGAATTAGGAAATTATAATTGCAAAAAATAAAAAGACGAGGTGGGAAAGATGGCTGGGTGGATAAAGTACTTGTTGACTAAGCATGAGGATCTGAGTCAGTATTTGGAGAATCCACAAAAAAGGCTGAAGCAGGGACTCGGTGTTCTTTAAGGGGCTGGCCACTGGGAGTTTGACCGTGCTCCAGTGAGTATATGGGAAACACGAATCTTAGTTTCCTCCTCCTCCTCCTCCCCCTCCTTCCCCCTCCTCCTCCTCCCCCTCCTCCCCCTCCCCCTCCCCTCCTCCTCCTTCTCCTCATTTTCTGAAGGGAGGTCACAGGGATGGGAGGGTGGACCTGGGAAAACTAGGAAGTGAGTGTGATCCATGTGTAGTATGTGAAATTCCTCATAAAAAAATCAATAAAAATATCATGTGGTGGGGGGTGACTGAGCAGAGCAGAGTGCACTTGTATCCCGAGATCGGTGAAGCAGAGAGGAAGACCCCAGGGCGTCACTCACCAGCCACCCCAGCCGGTAAGTGAGCACTAAGATCAGTGTTGGACCCTGTTACAAAAGAGACATAGGGCAGGGGGATATGTCTGGCACTAATCCCTGGCCTCCATAATTGTCACATGCACGAGTGAGCAAACCCCACACACATATACACACCATACACGTACCAAACATGCATCTCCCTCCCTCTCTCTCTCCCTCTGAGCCCAATTAGTGCCACTTGTTTGTATGTGGGTGTAAGACAAATCTAGAAAATGGTTAACCTTTCATATTCCTAAAGAAAACTGACTCTCCATTCACCAGTAGCCCCTCGGATAGGGTTGGTAATGGATAAGACCACCCTTAATCCATGTTGGGATTTTAGATGGCTTGATAGTGTGCATGCCATCCTAATTTCTGTGCATGCATGTTTGCAAGTGTGCTGTCAAGCCTGGCAAATGCTATTTTTCTACAGGTTCTCTCCTCTCCCTCTCTCCCTCTCTCCCTCTCCCTCTCCCTCTCTCCCTCCCTCTCTCTCTCTCTCTCTCTCTCTCTCTCTCTCTCTCTCTCTCTCTCTCTCTCTCTCTCTCTCTCTCTCTCTGTTCTCTCTTCCATAATGATCTCTGATCATTGGTGGAAATATGATATAGATGTCCCATTTAGAGCTGAGTACGCCCTACACACTGGCTAGCTGTAGGTATCTGTATTAATCACCATCTACTGAAATAAGATGCTTCTCTGATAAGGGTTGAAAGATGCACTTATCTATGGGCATAAAGAACTTACTGTGCAGTTTATTGTTATGTCCATTCAGTAGAATAATAGTCCTAGATTCTTCCCTAGGGCCTGCGACCTAGCCAGCAGCAGATTTTTGACCCATTTAACAATAGCAAAGGTTTCATCATATAGAATGGACTGTAAAGCCAATCAGAAAGTGGTTGACTACTGCCATAATATCCCTGCTAATGTTGTACCAACGAACAAATTTTACTGGATCAGTCATTATTGTAACTCCTGGGGTTCACACCTCAGTGTGATTGCTGATGGTTTTTCTCCCCTAGTAGTATGTACGAAGGGAACTTTCCAGCATTGAGAAGAATAATGCTGCCAGATCTCTACAGCTTGATTTCTCCAGGTTGTGTAACTTTGCGCTAGAAAGTTCTATTGTCATAGATTTCCATATGGAATGTTCAAAGGTCTTTAGAGTTAGTGAGTTCTCCTCCCCCACCCTCTATGACCCATCCTATTTACCTTTCCCTAGTCCATTTCCCTTATGTCCATATCCCCCTCCATGTCACCTGGGTCCCACTCCACTTTTCTGGAAATCACACTCACCATGGCTCCTCACCAGCTTTCTGCCTTCCGTGGATACTCCAGTTTAAATATGCCTATCTAAAGATGCAGAACTAGCATCCCCATGAGAGAGTAAGCATGCAGCATTGGCTTTTCTAAAATTCTTACCTCCCTCAGAATGCTTATTTAAGCTTCATCAGCTTACCTACAAATTTAGTCTTCCTTTACACCAACGATAAACATAATGAGAAAGAAACCAGGGGGGAAAGCCAGGAAAAAAACAATCCCATTCATAACAACCTTCAAAAAAATCTTGGGATAAATCTAGCCAAGAAATTGAAAGTCTTATACAACAAAAACTTTAATATATTAAAGAAAGAAATGAAAGATTCCAGAAGATGGAAAGATCTCCCATGCTCATACGTTAGTAAGGTTAAGACTGTGGACATGGCCGTCCTACTAGCAGATATCTACAGATGCAAATTCAGTCCCCATCAAAATTTCAATCCAATTTTCTACAAAAACTGATCTCAAAATTCATATTGAAACACAAAAGACTTGAGATGGCCCAAACAATCCTAAACGATAATATACTCCCAGAAGAATCACTCTTCCTGACTTCAAATTACACCACAGAGCTCTAGTAATAAAGCAGCCCACTAGTGGCATAAAAAGGACACGCTGGTCAGTGGAATAGAACTGAGGACCCAGAAAGAAGCTCACACCCCTATAGCTATGTGAGTTGACAAGTAGACTAGTAATACACGTTGGAGAAAAGACAGTGCTTCCAACAATGCTGGTCAGACTGGGTAGCTACATACAGAAGGATGAGACTCAATTCTACATAAAATTCAACTCCAAATGGATCAAGAACTTCAACATAAGACCTGACGCCCTGAATCTGGTAGAAGAGAAAGTAGGGGATATATTTCAACTTATTGGCACAGGAAAGGACTTTGTAAACCGGGCTGTGGTAGTGCAGACATTAAAACAACTGACAAGGACTTCATGATACTTAGCAACTCTGTACAGGAAATAGCATCGCCATTCAAATGAAGAGGCAGCCTACAGAATGAGAAAAAAATTATCACTTATACATCTAACAGAGGGTTGGTGTCTAGAATATACAATAAACTCAAAAATCTAAACGCCAAGAAAACAAAAAGTCTAATTGGAAATTGGTGCATGGAACTAAATAGAGAGGTCTTAAAGAAGAAATGTAAGTGATTGGGACTTTAAAAGTTTTTCTTCAGCATCCTCAGTCAACAGAGGGATGGAAATAAGAACTACCTTGAGATTTCTTTTTCCCCAGTCAGAATGGCTAAAATAATTAAAAAAAAAAATAAAGCAAGTAGCATGGTATAGAAAAGGGGGAACATTTATTCACTGTTGGTAGAAGTGATAACTTGTACAACTATTATGGAAATCAGTGAGGTGGTTCCTCAAAAAGCTATAAATAAACCTATCACATGATTCATCTGTACCACTCCAGGGCATGTTCCCAAAGGACTCCATGTCCTACTACAGAGACACATGTTCATCTATGTTTGCTGATGCTCGAGCCACAATAGCCAAGAAATAGAAATATCTTAGTTCTTCATCAAGAGACGAATAGGTAATAAAAATGTGGTGTATTTTCACAATGTAATTTTATTCACTATAAAGAAAAATAAAACTATGAAACATGTGCAGAAGCTTTTTAATGCCATGTAATCCAATTTTTAAATTATTGGTACTATTTCCTATAATGAGTACAGCCTAAAAAGTCTTGCTATATCTATATTATTTTTTGAAATATTTGCTTTGTTTTTAAGTTTGTATGTGTGTCCAATGTGTTTGTGTGCAAGCATGTGTGCATGTATATTCACCTACCTGTGAATGAAGATGCCCATAAAGGCCAGAGGTGCCAAATGGGATCCCCTGGAGCAGGAGTTACACACAGGTTCTGATAAACTTGTGTCCTCCACAGGAGCAGTATAGGCTCCTAATCTCCAACCCTACACCTCTTTCTTGAAGTGGTCTGACTATGTTATCATTGGAAGTTTCAAAGTTTCAGCTCTTCTACCAAGGCCTTTGATCCCTTTTGAGATGACTTATATGCAGGAATAGAGGGCTAATTGCATTCTTCTGCATATAGAAATCCAATTTTCTCAGCACTTTGCTAAGGAGGCTATCTTTTTTTCCACTGCATGTTTTTAGCAGCCTCTTCAAAAATGTAGGTGTTTACACAGTTGAGAATGAGAGTCATAGAAGGCTCTGTGACAACCTCTCTCCCCCTCCCACATACCCTGCCCCAATAAAAGAAGAAACAGTCTAGACAGGAATCCATTGAAGAGAACTTTTAAAATTGTGATAGGGTTCCTAAAATATTGCTCTTGACAGTCGAAGGCTTCTGGTGGGCAATACACTCCATTTTCTTTAAGGAGCTGTCCACTGGGACTTACACTATGCTGCAGTGAGTGTATGGGCAACTCAAATTGGACTTGGTTGGATTGTTTTACATTTTTTGCTTTTATTTTATTTTTTCCATTTGGGGAGATCACAGGGGAGTGGGGTTAGACCTGGGAAGAAGCAGAAGTGAATGTGATCAAGGTACAATATGTAAAACTCCCAATTAATCAATAAAAATATTATAATGAGGAAAATGACAAAGTAATAAAAGCTTCCCATCAAAAAAACAAGTATATCTAGCTCAGTAGTATGCAAATTTGATTTAGTCTTTAATTAATAGTAAAAATTAGATATGTATGCCAACAAATCCTTTTTAAAAATCACCTTGATTATCAATAAATGTTTGATCTAAAAAAAATAAGTTAGGTATTTAATTGTGTAGGTTCTTCTTTGGGTGTTCTATTCCATTGTCCTAAATATCTCCTTTTGTACCAGAACCACATAGCTTTTGTTCCATTGGCTCTATAATATAATTTGAGGTCTGGTATTATTATTCTTCCAGCACTGTTTTATCTATTAGGGTTAGCTTTAGAGAGTTTGTCTTTCTATATAATTTTTACAACGATTTTTCTTATCCTATAAAGAATGTCATTTGAATTTTTTATAGGTTCCTCTAAATCTGTAGATTTATTTCAGTAATATAACCAATTCCACAATATTAACTACCCATCCATGAGTATGAGTAGCCTTTCCATCTTCTAGAAAGAGGATAATTTTAAAACAGGAAGAAAAAGGATAACAACTTTACATTCATTTGTCTGGCTCACATAAATTCCTTCCTCTACCTTGTTCAGACCTACCATTTTGGGTAGAAGCATCCCTTTGGCCACTGTCCTGCAGAAGGAGAAGGAAATAGATGTTGGGAAATACAGAGCCTTTTTTCAGGGAGATCATGCCTGGAGCTAAGTGGCAGACTGATTATGTGGTTTTACTTTTTTTCTGTTTTGTTTTGCACTTATTTATTTGGGAGGAAGGAGGGGGTATGCATGCCGTGTCACACATGTGCTACTGATAAGACAACTTTTGAGAGCTGGTTTTCTGTTACATCATGTGGGCTCAGAAAGGTGGACTCAGGTCAGCAGGCTCAGACAAAGCACTTTATTCACTAAGCCATCTCATCAACCTAGGACAGAAGGCTTAAAGAGAACAAGGTCCAGACCTTTGGGAGATGCACAGGCAAGAGAGTAAGATATCTAAAGTGGACACTGGGGTTTGGGGTTCTGGGAATGAGTGTCCAGACTTACCAATGACTGGGGCCAGGAAAGAAGCAGTGAGTATGGGAAGGTAGGTAGTTTCTGTTTGTGCAATGATGAGCGGGGTCTGGGAAACATCTAAATGGCTGTGTCTAGTGTGAAACTCTAGGAAGCAGTCTAGGTTAGGGATGGAAGTTTGGGAGTGGTCCAGCCCAGCTAAACATTTCTAAGGCAGTCACAATGAGAGGGCAAAGGCAGACAAGGGACCAACAAGTGATGCTGGAAGAGAAAGGAGCCAGGAAGATGGGAAGAAAGCCTCCCTTCTGACCATGTGGAATTGAAGACAAAAGACAAGACAAATGGGCTTTTCTGTGTATACTCAGTAGACTATTTTACAGCCTCGCTAGATAAACAAGCTGTCGTCTACCAACCAAGCCTCTATCAACTGAAACAGCTTGAGGAACCATAACACTGCAGGTTTGGATACCATTGGCTGCCGGAGCCTAATTACTGCAAACAGCCCCAGAATTGCAGGCACAGTCAGACTTGCTGGCTGAGGAAGGGGAGCTGTCTGCCTACTCCCAAGGAGGCTATGGAAGACAACTGTGAATGTTTGTTGAGCACCTACTGTGTGCCAGACTCTTGACACCTGCCATCTAGTTAATGCAGTTAAGGTGGTGTTTTGCTTTACTAATGAGAAAACTGGGGCTCTGAGGTGAGGCGTGTATGGTAAGGGGCTCACCAGACTCTTCACTGCCCATTGGTCCAGGCTTGGTCCCTCTCCCCTTCTATCCTACAGAGTCAACCCAAAGCCATGCTCATGACTTTACTGTTCTGTCCTTAGAGCTTTACCAGAGATATCCATTCATAAGATCTAAACTGGTCAGGTACAGCCCCAGGGCAATAACTCTAAAGGAAGCTCTCACTGGGGCAGGAACTGAGCTCTCAACGTTACTATATATTCAAAAACGTACTTTGGCACCAATAGACAATATCAGAGGAGCCCAAGTGCCTCCTTCTTCCTGCCCCACCCCAGGCACAACTACTGTCCATTGTGAAATCAAGAGCAGAGGGATTAAAGAAGGATCCTCAAGAACCTGGGATGGCAGGGAAGAGCAGAGGAGAGGCTGGCTCCCAGAGAACCTGGGATGCTGGGAAGGGCCTCATCCTCCCCACAGGGCATCAGCAGTCTTGATTCAGGGCCTGGATTGTCTGATTCTGCCTGTGTTCTCCTCTTCCTGACCTTTGGATGAGAAGACAAGCTCAGAGAGAAGCAGTGATTGTGATGCCATTAAGGCCAATCCCTTAGCTCTCACCCACAGTGATCTCCCAACACACAGCTTCATAACGGGCCAAGAAATTCATTTATAAGAAAAATTACATGCATAATTTTTCATTTAAACTTTAAAAAAATGTGTGTGTGTCCAGGTGTATGAATGATGTGTGTGGGTGTGTGTACACAGACATGCACATGTTGTGGAATACATGTGGAGATCAGAGGTGAGTTGGTTCTTAGCTTTCACTTTATTTGAAACATGGGAGGTCTTCTGAAACTGCCATTATAGATAATTTGGGAGTTTTATTTTGTTTTTACATTTATTTATTTGTGGGATTTTGTTGTTTTTATACCCTGACTGACTAGTTTTCCCTTTCTCCTCTCTTCAGGTCCCACCCACCACCTCCCCCTTCTGCTCCCATATACTCCTCCTCCCTTCCTCTCCAGCAAAGGGCAGCCTCCCATGGATATCAACCAAACACGGCATATCAAGCCACAGTGAGACTAGATACCCGGGAGGAAAGGGTCCCAAAACAGGAAACAGAGTCAGACACAGCCCCTGTTCCTGCTGTCAAGAGCCCCACAGAAGGACCAAGCAACACGACTGTCATATATATGCAGAGAGCCCAGGTCAGTCTCATGCAGGCTCCCTGGCTGTAGGTTCAGTCTCTGTGAGCCCCTATGGGTCCAGTTTAGTTGATTCTGTTGGTTTTCTTGTGGTGTCCTTGACCCCTCTGGCTCCTATAATCCTCTTCCTCTTCTCTGGGATTTCCCCAAGCACCCCCTCATGTTTGTTTGTGGGTTTGGATCTCTTACTATCAGTTACTGGATGAAGCCTCACTGATGACCACTGAGCTAGGCACCAATCTATGAATATAGCAGAATATCATTAAGAAGCATTTCCTTGACTGTTTTTTTTCTTTTTTCCTAGTCATGATTGGCTCTCTTCTAGGACTCTAGGCTGTACCTGCCTCTGGGCCCAGGCAGTATCAGGGATGGGCTTTCTTTTATATTATGGGTCTCAAGTTTGACCAGTCATTGTTGGCCATTCCCACAGTTTCTGCACCACCTTTACACAGCACATCTTGTAGGCAGGACAAATTGTAGGTCAAAGTCTTGCCTGGTTACAGGAGATGACCAGTTCAGGCTCTTTATTCCCCCCACACACAGCCCCCCATTGCTAGGAGTCTTAGCAAGAGCCATCCTCATAGATTCCTGAAGTTTCCATTGTACTAGGTTTCTAGCTTTTCTCACAGAGGCCCATCCTGGATTCCAGTGTCTCTCCCAGTTTGTTCTCTCTCTCTCTCTCTCTCTCTCTCTCTCTCTCTCTCTCTCTCTCTCTCTCTCTCTCTCTCTCTCTCTCTCTCCCTCTCCCTCCCTCCCTCCCTCCCTCTCTCTCTCTCTCTCTCTCTCTCTCTCTCTCTCTCTCTCTCTCTCTCTCTCTCCTCACCTCACCTTATCCCTCCTACTCCCATCTCCACCCCTTCACTCACACCCCCTCCCACTCTGTCAACTGGCAATGTCTATTCTATTTCTCCTTCACAGGGAGATTCATCCCCCCCCCCACCCCGAGCCATCTTTGTTACATAGCTTCTTGGGTCTGTAGACCATAGCATGATTATCTTTTACTTACAACTAATATCCACTTATGAGTGAATACATTCCATGTTTGTCTTTTTGTGTCTGGGCCTCACTCATGAAGATCTTCTATGGTTTCAACCATTTGCCAGCAAATTTAATGATATGACTGGTTTTTTGACAGCCAAGTAGCATGCTGATGTGTAAATTACCATATTTTCTTCATCCTTTCTTCAGCTGAGTGACATCTAGGTTGTTTCCAGGTTCTGGTTATTGTAAATAGCACTGATATAAACATATATCCCTGTGGTATGGGGTAGAGCATCCTTTGATTAAATATAGCTGGGTCTTAACATAGATTAATTCCCATTGTCTGAGGAACCACCATACTGATTTCCAAAGTGTCTATACAAGTTTGCATTCCCACCAGCAAAGGAAAATTGTGTGGTAAGAAGTTTCTGGCCCAGCCTAGCTCTGAGATCCAAAGCAGCAGTCTCAAATAACCACACTAAGTCTTATAATAATTACTTGCTGTTTGGTCTATGCCCCAGACATATTATTTTCTCACTCTTACTCTTAAACTAGCCCGTGATTAGCCACGTGGCTTAGAACCTTTTCTCAGAACAGCATTCTAATTCTCCTTCCTGTGTGTCTGCCTGGCATCTCTGCTCTGCTCTTCCACTTCCCAGAGTTTTCTTAGTCTGGCAACCTTTCCCATACTTCCTGTCTGCCTTCTGGCCAATCAGCATTTTATTAATCAAATATTTACAATGTACAAGAGCATAATCCGACAGCAGGAATGTCCCTCTTGCTCCAAATCCCCTCCAGCATAGGTTGTCACTTATGTTTTTGATCTTAGCCATCCTGACAGGTGTAAGATGAAATCTCAGAATCATTTTGATTTGCATTTTCCTGATGACTAAGCATGTTGAACATTTCTCTAAGTGTTTCTTGACCTTTTGAGATTCTTCTATTAAGAATTCTCTGTTTAGATATGTAGCACATTTTTAAATTGAATTATTTGGTTTGTTGTCATCTAGTTTCTTGAGTTCTTTATATATTTTGGATATTGGCCTTCTGTCAGATGTGGGGTTGGTGACGATCTTTTCCCATTGTCCTTTTAATGGTGTCCTTTGCCTTACAGCCTTTCAGTTTCATGAAGTCCCATTTATTGTCAATCCTACTGCTCGTGTGACTGATGTTTTCTTCACAGTGGTGTTCTCTTGTGCCAGTGCATTCAAGGACAGTCCCTACTTTATCTTCTATCAGGTCCTGAATATCTGGTTTTATGCTGAGGTCTTTGGTCCACTTAGACTTCACTATTGTACAACATGGTAGGTATAGATCTATTTGTAGTCTTCTAATTATCAATGTCCAGTTAGGCCAGCACCATTTGTTGAATATGTTTCTTTTTCTATTGTATAATTTTTACTTCTTTGTCAAAAATTAATTGTCCTTGGGTGTGTGGATTTATGTCTCAGTCTTTTATTCCATTCCATTTATCAATATGTCTGTCTTTATATAAAAAAAATACCATGTGGTTTTTATTACTATTGCTCTGTAGTAGAGTTTAAAATCATTTGATGCCTCTGGAAGTTCTTTTATTGCACAGGATTGTTTTAGCTATCTTAGGTTTTTTGTTTTTCCATATGAAGTTAAGTATTATTATTTCAAGGTCTGTAAAGACTTGTGTTGGAATTTTGATGGGAATTGTGTTGAATCTGTAGATTGCTTTTGATAGGATTAAAACCTGGTCTCTGATCCACTCCTTACTTCGGGCTAGCTGACCCAAAAACTTCTAGAGACTTCCCCATTCTTGCCTCCTATTTCACTACATATATACTGAGATTATAGATGGATAAATGCTACCATACCCAGCTTTCCATGGGCTCTGAGACTCAAGATACATGTTCTTGTGCTTTGCAGTCAACTCTTAACCTTCTAAGATGCCTCTTCAGTGCTAATTTAAACTTTTTACTTATCAAAAAAGAATATTAATATATACATTGTAATACAAATAGAACAAGGGCTATTAATTAATACCCACGAGCAGGAGTTGGCCTATTCCCATCTTCCAAACGTAATCTGCCTTACGGTACACCACACATCAGCCACGTTGGCTTTTTCTTTCCCCTAGTTTCTTAACACTCCAAACATACTCCTAGATTAGGACTTTTTAATCACTCTCACCTTTGTGGGCCATGTGATTTTATATTTGAATCACTAATTTCCTCACCACTGAGATCTCAACTCACATGTCACCTGCTCTAAAGAGCTTTCTGGTTATCCTACTTCAGGAGACTCCTGGTTAATCTCTCTAACTCTAGATCTCAAAGTTCAACATGCAATTAGTTTCATCTGTTTTAAAATGCAGACTTCTATGCCCCACACTCAGAATTTCTAGTTCAATAGGCCTAGAGTGGGCCCTGAGAACTTAAAGCTTCAACAGCTCCCAGGTTGTATTAAGGCTGAGTGTCCAGGAACCACACTTTGAAAACTCTGCTCTATAATCTCAGCTTGTCTTATTGTCACCATAGTGATGGTTACAGCCTGAAATTTTCATGATAATCCATTAAGTTAACTCATGGTCTGTTTTTCATACTAGTTAGAAGCCCAGAGAGTGGGTTACTTGGATTTCTTGTTCAATGAGGTAGCTCCCCAGGACCTAGAACAGAACCAGGTACATAAGAGATGTTTAAGAAATATTTGTTGAATAAATGAATTACTGAATGAATGTGTAGGTAAATAAATGGGTGGGAGAGATGAGGGAGAGGAAGGAAGGAATAGGAAGAGAAAAAAGGGAGGGAGGGAGCAATAGATGATAGATGGTAGACATATAAAGGAAGGATGGATGCATGCATGCATGGGTGTCTCAACCACTGTACCACTGTATACCACTCTCTCTGTATACCATCTGTATTCTATATTAAATTGATTTAGTGACAAAAGAAATCTCAGCCTTAGTTTCCAAAATCCCACCAATAAACTCAAGTGTAGTGGATTTATGATGTTATATTGTAAATAATTTCCCCACCTATGAGTTTAATAAAAAGTGCTTTTTGGCTAAAGGCAGACAGAAGTGTGGGCGGGGCTACAAGACTAGAAGACTCTAGGAACAGGAAGAACAGAGCAGAATGCCAGAGAGAAGCCCAAAGAAGCAGAGGACAACCATGCTGCTCTGAGAAAAGGTACCCAGCCGCATGGCTGAACAGGATAAGAGACATGGGTTAGATTAAGGGTAAAGAGTTAGCAAATTATGTGCCTGGGCGTTAGGTCGATCAGCCTAAAACTATTGTAAGCATCTGTGTGTCTCTGCGGGTCTGTGGGTCTACGGGCCTAAACCTTGAGGCTAGGCCCAAAAGTCCGGGACAAAAACCTCTTACTACACTCAAGAATGTGAAATATTCTGCCAAAACATGTTGGTGGATCCTTGGCAAGAAAATACATACTGTAAAATGAGAAAGGACAAAAACCTGTACAGAATCACGCCGATATTAAAGCCTCTTCTTCTGCGTCATCACATCAGGTGGTCAACAACCTTCTGCCTTCTGAAGTTCTCCTCTGGCTCTTCTTGTTCTTGCTCCCTTTCCTAAAGACTGTAAAACAGCCTTTCTCATTTTCCCATGTCGACCCTTAACTACGAATCTTCCCCATTGTTTCCAATTCCCAAGAAGAACAATACACCTCCTCTCAAAACACCCTGCACCTTCACGGGGCTGGAGAGATGGCTTATCAGTTCATGGGAGCTTGCCGCTCTTCCTGAAGACCCAGTTTCGGTTTCCAGAACCCACATGAAGTGGCTCACACCTGCCTGTAACTCTAGCTCCAGGAGCTCTAATGCCCTCCTCTGGACTCTGTGGCCACCTGCTGCTGTGTACGTGCGTGCATGCGTGCATGTGTGTGTGTGTGTGTGTGTGTGTGTGTGTGTGTGTGTGTGTGTGTGTGTGTGTGTGTGTGTGTGTGTACTTAAATAGAATAATAAATATTTTAAATGTTCTAAATCCCACATCTCTGAAACTCAGACAAGTTATACTTCTTTCTCCACATCTTTATTATAGCTTCTATAAAATCCCCTCATTCAATCAAGTCTTTAGTCTCAACTTTATCCTGGGTGACTGCAGAAAACAGGTTAGCTGATGTTATGAAGCCAAAAGGGTAATGAAAAAATATTTCAATATGCTCCATAAATAGTGGCACACTAAGCTGGATAGAGTTTAGTGTAAGCTGAGCTCTGGAGACCACAAGTTGGTGCTGAGTAGGTTGAAGAGTCGAGTCTAAATGTGAAGAGCCATACAAAGGCTTCCTTCTCCAGTAACTGCTAGGACAAATCGCCACAATACAGTGACTTAACACACACAGGTACTGACCTCTGGAGTTTCAGGCTGGCAGTCTAAAGCAAATCTGCATCATGGACACCCTCTGAAGACTCTGTGGGATCATCTGCTCTCTTACCTTTTCCAGGCTCTGAAAGTCATCTGAGCCCCTTGGCTCATGGCCACTTTATCTAGAGTCATCACTGTAGCATGTTAAAAACCAACTCTCTTCTTCCCTCATACATCTCTGCAAGGTGAGACAGTTACAGGTTGCAGGAGTGGGCCACAGACATCTTTTAGAGGAGAGGCAGATGGTCCTCCAAGTGACTCACTGGGAGAATCACTCACTGCACTTCAGCATTATCTGGAGCTGCCTCCTCCAAAGGCAGAGTCTACATCTGACTCTCCCCTAACTCTTCTCTATCTACCCTGCACGCCTAAGCATTCCACCACAGCTCAGGCCATCAGCCTCTCCCCCTCCTCCATGACCATCTTTTCTGTGCCCCTTTCCTGAATTGGATCCTCGAGCCCATTATTACTCATCTCCACCCCTTCAACCTCTCCATCACATCTATCAGCAACAGCCCAATCCATCCTCCTCCCCCACATTGCCACAGCCAGATGAATCCACACACATCAGTGATGTCAGTCTTCAGAGCCCACACAATGGGAAGCCAATGAAGGGTTTTAAGCTTGGAAGTGACCAGGGGATTTATATTGTTGAGAGATCATTGCTGTAACAGAGTTGGGGAAGGACTTGAGAAAAGAGGCAGGGAACTGAGGACCGTACTTCCTCTGCCTCAACACCACGTTCATGCACAAACCCCAGTTAGTTCCCTGTTATCACACCCTTTATTCTTCTCTAATATTTCCACACCCACCCTTCACCTGCACATGTGCCTGCCTCCCTGCCTTGAGGGACAGAAAGCTTAGAAGATTCAAGTCCAAGCATAGTCTATTGATTTTCTGTGTGAACTTGGAAAAGTTATTAAACCTCTCTGCTTCAATTTTATGATCCACTCATGACCATACCATTTAACAAAATAATACTGAATTAAATGTCAATGGCCATACAACATCCACAAAAGCCCTCACATACAGTACAATACTTCATACATGTGATCTAATAGCACTATCCCCAG
Source organism: Phyllotis vaccarum (assembly GCA_033318265.1). Classification (NCBI taxonomy): domain Eukaryota; kingdom Metazoa; phylum Chordata; class Mammalia; order Rodentia; family Cricetidae; genus Phyllotis; species Phyllotis vaccarum. The sequence goes on from JARWLC010000001.1 coordinate 189,720,480, forward strand.
CCACACTCCCTTGAGAGCATAGCACATAGTTTTATTTTGTATCCATCCCTCCTTCAAGTGCCTCATGCATAAAAGGCCTATGAATGTCTTGTAGGATAAATAAACCACTGAGTTTCACACTGATGAACATTTAAAAATGAAGTGAAATATCTCCAGGAGCCCAGACCATCCCCCTCATTGAGATCTTTGCCCTGATGTGATTTTTCTCTACTCTGAAAGATACATTCCATACCCATAGGAAGAAAATAGTTCATTTACAAAGATATATCAAACTCAGAGGTCCCAACAGTGAAGGGTTAAAGAGACTGCTAAAACATTAAGATTATTAGAATTTAGTTGCAATGCATTCAGAAAGCTAATCATGATTTTTAGCTCAGGTAGCTTGGCATACAGTATTCTTCAAGATTGCTGCCTTTCATTCTTTGGAGACATATGATCACCCATGACCTCCTAGCATGTATAACAGCCCATGTTCCTACTACCCAGTCCCACCATCAACATAATGTCAACTATTCAAACACTAAGCAAGAGAAGTGACTCTCGGGACTGCCCAGGCCACTCATGTACACCTAGGCACAAATGTTACCGTGAAACTATTTGATTTTAAGAGACATGAAGCACAGACACATCTGAGATGTGGTCACTCTGGAAAATAACGGTCCTAAAGGATGAGTATCTGTCCTGATAGAGAGTGAAGAGGCAATAGGGCTCTCTCAACTCCCGCATGAGAAGTTGACCTCAGCAGCTGGGACATTCAAGCCTACTGAGTGCTATCATATCTGGACACAACACCTCTGCATCTCCCAGGCTTATAGTCATCACTCAGAGGTATGCTAAAGTTGAAGGTTAATGGTCCATTGCCACAGTGACCAGAATAGTCATGTGTGGGATAGAGATGGCCTGGAAAGTATAACAATCTCCTTGAGGATGTCTCTCCTGCCTGGTCTTTAGGATGCTGTATATCTCTCCCTCTGGAAACCTTCACCAGCTCCCCTTCCTGAACATTAAAGTTCAAGCAAAGAGCAACTACAACAGTATCCCATTCCTGTACTTTCTCCTTCAGCCCCAGAGTGGCCTTCATTCTACCTTCCCCACCCAGCCATTCAAAGAACCCCACAACCTCTATTCCCCATGTCAGCCAGAGCTGACTTCTGAACCTTATAATATAAAACCATAGGGAAACTACACTTCCTTCAAATTCTCCAGATGTTTCTCTGCATGTCAATATAGGCACCTAGCAATATTATTGACTCTTTGGAAACATCTGCCAAGTGACATGAGACTGAACCAATCTCCCTCCCTTCAGCAGACACACAGCAATGTATCAAGTGGAGAAAAACCTCTCCACCCTAAGTCCCTAGGAAGAGGAGAGAAGTTCCTTTTAGAACCTCCACCTGTGGCCTTTGCCAGCCATACACGGCTCATTCCTACTATCAACTGTCCCAATAGTAAGCAATGAAAGTAACTCTCAGAAAATGAACATAACCTTGGAAGTCCTTGGAATATCAATGTTGCGCCTTTGAGATGTATCACACTGAGAAGTGCTGGAGGATGCAATGTGCAGCTCTCAACCACAGTTTGGAACAGTTACCCAGAAGCCTTGAGTTCTTTTTGCTCTCAAGACATCACAAAAGCCATTTAACTGTGGTTAGTGTGATATGTGTAGACACCGCTCTGCCTGGCTCCTTCATCCACATCTCTCTTGCCTGGGTAAAGGGCCTTTAATCTTCATCGGTGAGCTCTGAGTTGAAATCTTGCCCCAGCAGGAATCCAGGGCAGTTCATAAAACACTTCCCTGCAGAATACCATATCAACCAAAGGAGAATAACTGATACAATAAGCAAGCCCAAAATCACAAAAAGCACGGTGCAAGAGTCTTTATTTCTTACATCACCACGTAATGTAGGTCAGTTGGAAAAATGGGATTTCTGCTCTATTATACAGTCATTCAAAGTCCCAGGCTCTTTCCATCTTGTGACTTTGCATGTCTGGGGTTCTTTTTATTTAGTCAGTTGATAGTAAACAAGATGAAGTTTTAACAATAACATAAGAGAGATGAATGATCATCCTACAATCTGATCTACTTGACTTCTGCCCATATTCCACTGGTCAGAGCATAGTCATGTGATCTCACTTAACTGCAAGAGAGTCTGGGAAACATAGTGTTACTACACATCTAAGAGGAAAAAGAAGTGGAGATTGGTAAACAAAGGAATATGACTGCCTCCCAGCATGCATGCTGCTATGAGTGAGTCCATTCTCCCTGGGATGTCAGTACCTCAATACAGAACCCCATTTCCTATTGTCTTGCTGGACCATGAACCCAGTCTAGTAACCCTGTTCAGAGACAATAACTGAGAGGTAGAGTCCAAACTACAGCTGAGTATATTACTCTAAAAACTTCCAATCACATGATGCTCACCAGAAGATTGTGACGAAGACCACCAGATGGAATCTTGACAACCACAAAAACCCAGAGGGCCTGCACAGCAATCAGAGCAGAGCATAGGGGTTTTACCCCAAGCAAAGCAAGCTGCTGTCAGAAGAGCATGGAAAGTTCTGGAAATGATACTAATCACACTCAGTCACCACACAAGAGAGCAGGCTTAGGTGTGTTTTCCCCACAGACATGAGCAGAGAGAGATTTTCCAAAGTGGCTACTACTGGAATCCAGCTCTCCTGGCTCAGGAATTATATAAATTATATGGTTACTTTATATGCTGCTGAACTATAGCATCCAATGGTATGCAGAGACCTCTGGGGATCTGGTAAGCCCATAGCTCTCTCTAGAATAACTCCAAGCTGGTCCTTGCTCTGTGTGACCAGATAGCCACGTATGCCTGGCAATGTCATAACACTCAGATGCGTTTTGAGGTATCTAGATCTCATTTTCAGTTAAGTTGTTTTGTTCATTTTTAAAACTTGGGATATTTCACATAAAATATCAAGTGCTGACTTTCCTTTTTAAAAAGTAAGATGTCTACAAATCATGGAACTGATCTCCTTAAGGTGACGATCAACCAAAGGTCAGTGCCAACTATCCTCAGAGACATCTTTCAGTCTCACAATGCCTATTTTTCTATTTTTCTTCTTTCTGGACCATGTTACTCATTCAAAACATGTCCCCACCCCTCCTAGGCATCTGACTTTAAACCCTTGTCTAATACATTTTCAAGACTTTGATCAATTATTCCCCCTCAATTATTCATCCACGCAAGCAGATGTCTAATGAGTAGTTGTCCTGGTTGGATTTATACTAGACCGTGAAATGAAATCAAGACATTGCCTTACCTTCAGAGAGCTGATAGTCTGGCAAGAAGACAAATACAGGATCACTATACAGGGTATGTTCAGTATAAAGCGCTATGTGGTGCAGCTTTTCTAAGTTTGAGCCAATAGCATCATGTCTAATCCACATTCTCTGGCATTTCCAGTTTCGATGAAAGGTGACAGCTGCCCACCACCAGAATCTTCACTGCCCCACCCTACTGTGTCTTGCATGTGTATGAAGCGCTGAAGAATAATCTTCTAGCAGACACAGTAGAACACACATGTGACCCCAGATACTTGGAGAATGGAGCAGGAAGATTGCAAGTTTGAGATCAGCCTGGGCAATAAAGCAAAGCTTCAGCTCAAAGAGAGAGAAAGGAAGGAAGAGAGGAACAAGGTGGGGGAAGAGGGGAAGGAGAGGGGGGAGTGAGGGAGGAGAAGATGATGATGATGATGATGATGATGATGATGATGATGATGATGATGATAATGATGATGATACCTGCAGGAACAGCATTCAATCAATAAATGACCAGAGTCAGAGAATAAATATGCAGCTTCTTCAGTTCTTGGTGAAGTGACCATGACATGGGTTCTATGCTGCCCACTGTAAGCTCCCTGGTTGTCAATGACAGTAAGCTGCCTTCTAAGGCATCTTGTACATTCTATGCCTGACCCATTTCCCACCCACCCCACCCCCATTGCTGCTTTCTTACTACAGATCAGATCCAAGAATGACTTAAAATCCTTGTCTTAGAGTCTGTTTCTGTTGGAGCCCAACCGGAGACACAAGACACGCACCAGTAAACAAGTAGGGTGTGCACAGCCCTTGCAGCCTTTTAGAGTCCGTTCAGTTCAAATGGAAATGTACTTTCCATTAACATGAAATGGGTCAGGAGATAAGCCCAAACAATTCATTAGCTTTCCTTGAAAAATAATCATAATAATCAGGCTAATGAAAATGCTGCCCGGAGAAAGCCCAGGAGTGAACACTTCAGCATTCAAGGCTGCTGTGTGCTGTCTCCTTGCAGTCTTGTTGTGAGTTCAATCAGACTATTAACCCCTTTTCAGAAAAGCCAGGCCACAGACACAGTCTTTTCCATGAAACCCTGTGCCGAACATCTTAGCCTAGACCAGGATTTTGAATAACTGATGGTGTTTTAGCAACTCCTCCTGACAGACCTTCAAAGGAGACAATATCTCTACTTGCAAAGGGGCAACAAGGACTCAGGAAAGTGACGTGACCTGCCCCAATCTGTGTGATCCAAAGCCTCTGGCAGTCCATCTGTACTCAGCCTTTGTGTGTGCTGGGGTTAGGGCCTAAGTGTTCCTGTGACTATAAGATGGAATGAGGAGCGAGCAGGAAGTAACACCTTACCTATGAGGAACAAGCAGGAAGTAACACCTTACCTATGAGGAACAAGCAGGAAGTAACACCTTACCTTGGGTCTTCGAGACACTGCCACATACCTGGGAATGAGCACTAGCCTGTGAGTGGCTTGTAGTTTTTTTGCTTTTTATATTCTTACTTTTGGGGGGCCACCAACAAGCTCCCAAATAAATACACAGAGACTTAATCTCACATAAATGCCTGGCCTTAGCTTGGCTTATTTCTAGCCAGCTTTTCTTAACTTAAATTATCCCATCTACCTTTTGCCTCTGGGCTTTATTTTTTTTTTCTATATCAGTACATCTTTTCTTTCTTTCATATTACATTTCTGCTGTATTGCTGGGTGGCCTTTTCTTACTCCTCCATCTCTCTTCTCTATTTATTCTCTCTTCTCACTAGCCCACCTATCTCTCTCTCCTACCCTGCTATCAGATGTTCAGCTCTTTATTAGAACAATCAGGTGTTTCAGGTAGGCAAAGTAACAAAGCTTCACAGAGTTAAATAAATGTATCATAAAAGAATGCAACGCATCTGTGCATAATTAAACAAATATTCCACGGTATAAACAAATGTAACACATCTTAAAATAATATTCCACACAGTGGCTGTTTCCTTCTGGTCTCAAATGGGATCGAAGAAGAACTGAAGTAACATAGGCAGTGGACTGTCAACATGAGAATATTAGGCAGATACAAGTTTGGAGATCATGAATCAGGACTCCTTTTGAAGGAATTCAGAAGTGCCCGGGGCCCTTAAAAAGGAGTCATTGTTTTGAGGAAACATGTAGTATTGCATAAATGTTCACTTGCAATATATCATATAAATGATTAATGTTTATTATTTATTAGTGAGTATTAATAATTTATTAATTAATTATTATAATTATAAGCATCCACTGATATAGATTGAACCTTAAGACAATTCTTGGAAAGTGGAGTTGTCCCATGCTGGGCTGCTGATCCACTCTGTGAGAACACAGGAACAAACAGGGCTCAGATCAGGGTTCCCAAGGTCTCTGTTGGTTCTGGCCAGGCCCCATAGGGGTCCTGAGTTCAGGTATCTGGGCTTCCCTAAGTAACACCTGAATCCCACTACAATGTGGTTTCCTGAAGTTATGTTCAGACGCACTAAGGAAATAGAATCTCATTGGGTAGCCTCCTATTCTAATCTTTTTACTTGGTCACAGGTAGGTGAGACCAAATTTATAGAATCCTGATGTTTTAGGCTGATGTAACTGGTAGGTAACCACAAATACTAAAGGCCAGGAATGTGGAATAATATAATGTGGAGTCAATAAATGTTTGCTGGTTTGTTTTCGTCCCTTAGAAGATCCTAAGAATTTAGCCAGGATCCCACATTGCCTACTTCCATCAAGGAGCCATACCAATAGTCTCAACACATCAGTATTTAAACACAAGGCTGATTTGCCCAGTCCCCTGTCTATTTTCCAGGCTGTAATTTTTATGCTGCATATTCCTGAGGCAGCTAATTTGTTCTCGAATAGATCTCTTTGTCTATTGGTTACTCATTTCATTAGCTTCGATATTGAGATAGGCTGGGGCATGGAGGAGGGATTGTTTTTTGCAGAGTGAAAGAAGGTTTTTAATAAGCTCCATCATTGCTGGTTTGATGGTGCCATTTGATGAGCAACAAATGTATTCATTTGGCAGCTGCATCCCTTAATCAGGTATTCACTGGATAACAGCATATATAAATATGAAGAAACAGAGAATTTAGGGCTCTGGGCACAATCATGTCCCACAGGGACTGCTGTTTTCAAGCAAAGGCCCTTCCTGTTGCAAGTAAGATTCTGTGCTGAAGCATATGGCCCCAGGAATGACTCACTGCCATCTCCTGAGAGCACCCCTCTTCCCTCCTCAGGATGAGACCCTCTGGGGGAAGCTTGCTCCTGTCTCCACATCACACAAGCAACTCACATTGTGATAATAAACTTTTCTTTTTATTTCTATATTTTTATTGGTTATTTGAAAATTTCACATTATGCACCTTGATCACACTAACTTCCCAGTCTCCCCAAGTTCACGCCCACCTTTGTGACCCCCCCAAAAAAGAAGAAAATGAAAACAAGCTCTACACCCCAGCCAAAAGCCATAATTGGGGAGAGCTATACTTCAGAATCCCTACTGCAATTTTTAAGAATTCTCTCCAATGGCTTTCTGTCTAGGCTGTTTCTTTTTGCGGGGAGAGGGAGGGTCATAGAAGCCTTTAATGCTCCTATTTCTCATCTGTGAATCTGCAGCCATCAACACCACTGCTAAAGCTTCTTTGCCCTTTACAGTCAGTGGGAGCATGGATCTTGGACTTCCACATGGTTTCTGACAACAGCACAGACCATAGACATCCACATCATCTCCAGTATTAGCACATGTCATGAACCTCTACATGGTCTCTGGTGGCAATACAGTACAGAACACAGACATCTGCCTGGCCTTCAGTGGTAACATGAGCCACTCACATCAACACGGACCCCAGCTGCAACAGAACCAAGGACCCCAACATGGCCCTTGGTAGCAGCATGGACCACAGACATCAGCATGGCCTCTGGCAGCAGTATAGGCCTCTCACATCAACATGGCCTTCAGCAGCAACCTAAAACACAGACACCAGAATAGCCTCCTATGGTAGCACAGACTCTGGAGGTCCACCTGGCCTCCAGCAGTAGCATGGACCTCAGACATCCACATTGCCTCCAGTAGCATCCCAGACCACATACATCCATCCACATGAACCTCAGATCTCAACACAGCCTGGAGCAGCAGCACAGGCCACAGATACTAACATGGCCTCCAGGGGCAGCACTGGACCACAGAGGTCTTTTGAGGAGGTATAATCCAGAAAACGAATCATTTATCATCTTGGACATCCTGTCCTTGCTCAGAGCCAGGAAGATTATGCAGCAAGACAGCATGTTGGGGCTGAGTCTATGAAAATTCTAGGCTGCTGTATACCACCCTGTTGGCCCTACTCAGCTATGTCGTGTTTCCCATGACGTGCACCAAAGGCTTCTCTCACACCTATCACTGCCTTCTCTTCACTGTACACTTCTCCATCTTACCCATCTCTTCTCCATCAAGCATTCAATTGTCATAGTGGCACTGGACACAGTGTCACACAGTATATATATTTTTTCCAAACAGCTTTACATGCAAATATTCATTATAACTAGTCATTTGTCTGGTTCAAGGTCTCTGGTTCCTGAAGCCTCATAAATACTGGACCACGGCTCATTTCAGATAGCCTGCTGCTACCCAGAGTCAGGGTGGTGTTGCATCTAGACAGGGCATGGGGCGGGGGGAGACAGGTTCTGTGTGAACTCCTGGCTGCTGCACATTTCCCTGCCCTCGATGACTGCAGGCCCTGAGGCTTGCTGGACAGACCTTAGGACTTGTAGCCTGCAGGCAGGACCAGTGCCCTGCACTCTCCCCCAGCTCCACTGGCCCTGGAGCAGCTCCACTAGCCCTATTCAATAACGATGTTTGCAGGGGAGTTCCAGACACTGCACACCACCCTGTCCTCAGTGCCATCTGTTCCTCATTTCACTCCAAAACCTACCCCCTTCCTCCAATCCACTCCCTCTCCCTTCCCTTCAGAAAAGTACTCGACTTCCTATGTATATCAGCCAGCCATGAGATTTCAAGACAGTAAGACTAGGTGCCTCTTCTCCTGTTAAGGCTAAAAAAGACAGCTCAGTAGGAGGAAAGGGTCCCAAAAACAGACAACAGGGTCAGAAATAGCCCCTGCTCCCACTGTTAGGCATCCCACGATAAGACCAAGCTACATAACTGTAACATATGTGCAGAGGGCCTAGGTCAGTCCCATGCAAGCTCTGGTTGGCTGTTCCATCTCCATGAGCCTTCATGAGCCCACGTCAGTTGACTCTATGTTTTCCAGTAGTTTCCTTGACCCCTCTGGCTCCCATAATCCTTCTTCCCCTTCTTTCATAGGATTTCCTCAAGCTCTGCCTACTGTTTGGCTGTGGGTCTCTGCATCTGTTTCCATACGTTGCTGGGTGAAGCCTCTCTGGTGACCACTGGGCTAGGTGCCAGTCTATGAGTACAGTAGAATATCGTTAGGAATAATTTCACTAAGTTTTTTTTCTTTCTGTCAGTCATTTTTGGTTCTATCCTAGGTCTCTTCTGGGTCCTGCTGCTCAGGCAATGTCAGGGTGGGCTCCTTCTCAGAGTGTGGGTTTCAAGCTGGACCAGTCATTGGTTGGCCACTCCCATAATTCTGGTACCACCTTTGTCCCAGTACATCTTTCAGGCAGGGCAAACTGTAGGTCAAAGTTTATGTAGCTAGGTTAGTATCCCAATCCTTCCAGAGAAAGTCTTGCCTGGTTACAGGAGGTGGGCAGGTAAGCTCCTGAGTCCACTTTTTAAGAGCATCTTCCCATAAGACTTGCCTTTGGTTTGTCTGTTTCAAGTTGTTCCAGAGCTACTGCGGACACTGCAGATTCTCTGTCACCCTTTGGAGACTCCATGAGTCTGTGAGACTCCTCTGAGCTCTGAAGCAGATGCCATCTTTGTTTCGTCCCCATTCTAAACCTTTCTTCTGGCAGCCAGACTGTTGACTTCAAAATGTTCCTCTGATTGTGTGTGTGTGTGGGAGGGGGGGGGAATAGGGCCTAGGGAAATAGTTTAGTCAGAAAGAGTATTGCTGTGCAAGTGTGAGAACCTAAGTTTGATCCCCAGAATTGGTTTGTTATTGTTATTGTTTGTTTGTTTAAAAAGTTAGATGTGGTGGTATGCACATTTGTAACCCCAGTGCTGGATAGGTAGAGACAAGCAGGTCCCTGGAGCATGTTGGCTGGCCAATCCAGCTTAGTTGTCTAGTCCCACTATCCAGTGAAAGACCCTTTTTTAAAAAAACAAAGCAAATCAAAAAAAAAAAAAAAACCCCAAGTAGGGTGGTGTCTGATAAATAACACCCAAAGTTTGCCTCTGGAGTATTTACATACCACACACACGTACACATACACAAATGCCCCTCACATACACACATGCACACATACACAAATGCCCCTGCACATACACACATGCACACATACACAAATGCCCCTGCACATACATACATGCACACATACACAAATGCCCCTGCACACACACAAACACACACACAAATAAAATGCCCCTGCACACACACATGCACACATGCATAAATGCCCCTGCTCACACATACTCACACATACATGCACATATACACAAATGCCCCTGCACACACACACACACACACAAACACACACACACATACATACATACACACACACTACATTAGGACAGCTCTTCAACAAACTATACCTTGATAATCAAAAAAACAAGCTTTCAGTTGCTTACTTACTCACAAATTTTTACCAGTGTGCTGGCTCAATCCTGAAGCTTTTATTTATTCTCATTTAAGAAATTAAATATAGCTTTAAGAAATTAAATATAGCTTCAACACTGATAGCCCCTCTGCCCTTGGACTAAGACCAGGAGTTGCAGTCACTTATGTAATCATAAGCGTAGTCACTTATTGTGAAGATAGAAAAATCCTGTTTGATTCTTTCCCCTCGACTCCCTTCCTGAGGTCCCTAACAGAGTTTCAGTTACACTGTATCAAACACACTAATGGCAGCTTGTTCAGAACAGAGTTCCGGCTCCATTGTATCACTAAATTAGATGGCAGTTTGCTCAGGGCTCAGAAACTCAGAAAAGCTTTGTTCACAGAATTTATGGCAGCTTGCTCAACTGCACACAGGATGTACTTCCTGAGTTCTTGGAACCCACCTGGTCAGCAGCTTGACCTTCTGGACTTCATTCCAGCAGGACCACCCAAGATAAGGCCCTGGGACTGCATTCCTGATGTAGCAACCTGGGTGGGGCCACCCAGGAAAGCCCTACCATGAGAACTGTTACAACTTCTATCTCACAAGCCAGATGTACCCCTCCCCTACCCAGAGTGCAGTATAAGAATTCTATTCTGAAAGCATTCGGGGCTCTTGGCTTCCACAGTGCCTCAAGCCCACACATGTGTGTACCAGTATATCCTTCATTAAACTCTCTTTTTCTTTAAAGTTGACAGTGGTCATTAGCTGTGGTCTTGGGGTGTCTAGGGGCACTAAAGTTAGGGGCGACCGCCTGTTATATTATGTAATACATACATTTTCCCAATAGTCAAACTGGAATGGCTTTTGACCTCAGATGTGGTGTTTAAAATATCAGAGAGATTGTTATCATGGAGTGCCTCTTGTTTGTAGATATTGCCAGGATGAACTGGCTACAGGAACTGCAGGCTTGAGCATTATGGGAGGTCAGTTTTCCATGTGGGTATAATCATTTCCCTGTTGATCATCTCAGTGGCAAAGGGTAGCAACTCCATTCCTTTTCATCAATACTTGCTCCCAGGATTGGTTTCTCTTTCCCCAGCATTGCCTGTATGTACAAACAGGGCCATTGCTCCTGGCTACTCAAATCAGAATCCTTTTCACTACTTCACCCCAACATCTAATGGACTACTAAGTCCTATGAGGTCTAACCTCTAACTACCTCTGACACGGTGGCCTCTACCCTAGCCTTCACTGTTACACAGCCAGGAAATTAGCTCACCACATCCTTTCTTGCCACTTAAGCCAACGGCCCATTCTGTGCATGGAAGTCAAGGAACGGCTTCAAAAGCAGATCAGATTATTTCCATGTCAATAATTCCTCACTGATCATAAAACAAAGTCCAAAATCTGCATGCTGTGGCTCATCTGCCCATGCCTGTCCCCTTTCCTGTTAGTACTTCTCCTTTTGCAGCCATACTCAGGGAAGCACCATCCTCTTCCTGGATGCTCCTTCTTTGCTCCCCATCCTCCTGGCCCTCACCAGAGGTCTCCATCTGCCCAGGGCTCCACAGAGGAGGTGGTGAGAGCAACATGTAGGCACCAGAGTGCAGCTGAACTGGAATCTTCAGCATCTCAGTCTAGTGACTCTTCTCTGGTTTCTGGTTACAGGTTTACAGTCCTTGGGAAGTTATGTGATTATACAATAGGAGAGAGAGAAAGCCAGAGATGGATGGCACACACCCCAATCAGTCAGACTTGTGATACAGCCCCCTTGTACTCACTGCTGAGTAATACACAGCAGCACCCACCTCTAGATGCCTCTGCAGAGACAACAGTGGTGTCTATGTGCCCTCCAACCCCAACCCCAGTCATCACACAAATGTGGATCTAAGTCTGCATATAATGGAGATACTTGCACAACTCTGCTCATGCACATTAACCACAGGGGAGTCTCAGATCAAGCAAAGCATCCAGCAACAGGTGTACGGGTCAAGACAGTTTGGTATGCATATGCAATGGGATTGCCTTACAGCCATAAAGGAGAACAGAGTCAGGTCATTTGCAAGAAAATGGGTGTAACTGAAGTTAGCAAGTTAAGTAGGTCTCAGAAAAACAAGCATCACATTTTCTTTTATTTATAGATCCTAGATTTTTCTATACATAAGTAAAATCATGTATAAACATATGACATTAGAGCAGAACTGTCTAGCAGAAAATGGGGAGGGAAGGAGCAGGGGAGGGGAGGGTGCAGGGCATGGGAGAATGGGTTCAAATTCACCTGTGTGAAAATGGCTATAAATAACTCAGTATAACAAAATAGAAACTTTCCTCAGCCAATAGTAATAATGACATAGTCAACAGGTCACCAAAGGCTATAGAGAGTGAAGCATCAAGGCTCTACTCAAACTGGATTCATCAGAACCACTGTCACAGCGCCATCAGCCTAAGGAGTTCTCTGGAAATGTCTACTGAAAACCCGACCAAAATGGGGGCATTGAGCTAAAACAATCTATTTCTATTTTGCTTCTCAGTAGGAGGGAGATTCTTCAAATTCCCTTAAACCTGAAATTAAGGCCTTTTCCCTGATGCCCGAAAGACTAAGTCCCTTTGGAAGCTGAAGACAAGGATGGGGAGGGGGTGTTATGAGTTTCAGTTGATAAGAATGCCATCTGCCCAGTGAGGTCGCTGGGTAGGAGCTTGACTGGTTGCTGTTTTATCCCTTTTCCCATTACAACGCCTGGCACATTTGGATTCTTCATGCACATCAGTTAAAGGATTAAGCTAAGGCCTGCCCTCTGCCTAGTGACCTCTAGACCGTAAGTAAGGTATGCCAACAAACAAGGAGCCTATGTGGCCTCTCTGAGGTAATGCCTTCACTCTCCTAATCCCGAGGGAAAGGGGATGGCAAAATGGCAAATGAACAGATGCGAGGAAGCTAGTCCAGCTGCTGGCAGCAATGATCGAAGGAAACCAATCTCAGTCTGGAAAGAGGAATGTTTGTAGGGACTTCGCCAGGATCATAATGAAAAGAGAAAATTTATTAAATGTTGTGGAAATAACACCAACCTTGTGTTCATCTCTGTAACTGTTTGAGCCTCTTATTGCAGTCATGGGACATCAAAATAATGCAGGGTACTATGAGGCCTAAGGCCACAGCAAAGTGACATGGTGGGCTCAGGTGTGGATGGTCTCATCGAGAAGGCAATGCACCTGAATCAGAGTCCAGCAAACAGGAGATAAGTTGCCAAGCAATTACAGTGTTGGCTGGCCTGGAGACCCGAGGCCCTGGCTTAAAGGATCAGTGAAGTATCAGGAGCTATCCAGACAAGATGATAGACCAACCTGCCTCCTCCAAGGAGACCCTCCTGACATCCTATCCAGAGGCAAGGGGTCCTGCCAAGCTTCTCATGTCTGTTCCATCCAATTAGCTCCTCTTATGCCCTGCCCTAATGGCTTTCCCAGTCATCTCAACCTCTAAGAGGACTTGGCCTTATAGGTTAAAAAGTGTAGTTTGGTTTATACAAACTGGAAGAGATGGGAACTTACCATCCATGTGGACTGTCTTTAGAGAAAAAAGGATCATTCTGGAACCAACAAAGAGATCATAGCTTTGCTGCTTAGAGATTGCTATTGCCTAGACCATCAGTATTACCTGGAGCTTTATTACCAAGGCAGCAACTCAGGTTCCACACAGACCCTGCCCTGAGTACCAGCAGATTACCCATGTCACCAAGATTCCCAAGTGATGGGTATCTGAAATATGAATCCAAGTTGATTTTAATAATAAAAACCCAGAGCCAAATATTAGGGTAAATGCTAAAAGATCAGAGAGACAAAGGAGCAAGCCACAGCCACCTCTTATCTGGCCAACTCCTCAGCCATAAAGGGAATGAGATCCTGTCTCTACTAATCTTCAGACTGAAGGGGCCAAAATCCTGTCTCTTTTCACTTCATATTCCTGTCTCCACCCAGCCATATCACTTCCTGTCTCTACCTCCATAGTGCTGGGATTAAAGGTGTATGCCTCCACCTCCTGTTAAAATGAGGTTTTTGGCTCCATGGTTTGGACCTGCCCACTGCTGCTTATCTGGCCCAGAAATTCCAAAGTCCCAAAGAAATACATAGATACTTATATTAACTTCATGCTGTTTGGCCTATGGCTCAGGCACCTTGTAGCTAGCTCCTTCATCTTAATTCAGCCCATTCTTATTAATCTGTCCTGCCACGTGGCCTGTGGCTCACCTGTGTTCCTTATATGTTTCTTCTTTGGGCATTTGGCTTGATCTGTCTCTGACTCCGCCCTTCTTTTTTTTACCTATTCTGATTCCCCACCTACTTCTTCTACTGTGCTCACCAAGGGCCAAAACAGCTCCTTTATTTAAAGACTGTTATTCACAGCATACAGAAAGACATTCCCACATCACCTCCCCATTTCTTTCTAATCAAAAAGGAAGGTTTCAACTTTAACATAGCAAAATTATATATAACAAAACAGCTATCAAGCAAGAATTACAGCTACAATATCTAATCTATTTGTATTTAACAAAATTAAAGAAAATACTCTATCAACCTCCTGGCTCCGTTTCTCTTTCAGACTGGCCTTGAACTCTCCTGATCTTCCTGCTTTCTCCTCCCAAGTGCTGGGATTAAAGTGTGAGCCACCACTTCCTGGCCTCTATGGTTAACTAGTGGCTAGCTCTGCCCTCTGATCTCCAGGCAAGCTTTATTTGAGAGAACAAACAAAGTATCACCACAGTTATGTGCCTATCACTGAAGAACTGACAGACTAGAGAGACAAACTCTAACTGTGGGGAGTGTGAAGTCCTGTCTCTGAACACATGTCCATGGTTCTTTGAGAGGTGCCTAACACTCTGACAAGTTTCCTCTTTCTTCTTTGTCTATACAAATTGGTCTGAACAAGAGAAGAAGAGACACAGAGAAACTGTGAACACTGGATTAATAGTGTGTTTGCTCTAATCTAAACACAAGGCTGGGGACCTGCAACGTGTCTCTTGTGATGTCACAGGAGCAAGCACTACCTGTGCAATGGCCACAGTTTTCAGATGGAGTCTGAGAATGGCTGAGTAATTTTACAAAGGCAAAGAAACTGGGGCTTTTTTGAGCCGCAAAAAATAGACCCCTGTCTGACTCACACCCTCATGATCCTCAGGTGAAAAAAGTATACCATCCACATTTCTAAGATGGGAATTCCAAGCCTAAATCTCATGGGTCCTGAAAGTGAGTGGCAACTGGGTCCGGGCATGTGTCTCTCTTTCTTGAGACTCTAACATGAAAGAGGGGGGATAGAGAGAGGCTCTCTGAAGAACAGACAATGGGATCAGGGCAAAGAAGGGAAGAACCAAGCCAGGATGTCATCTTCAATGAAGACCAGCCTGAGCCTTACCCACTGATAAATCAAGTGCAAACAGCCCTGCAGAATTGGCACCTCTCAAGGCAAAGAGTTTTCCCTTCTATATATATACTCAGTATCATTCAGCCACTGGCAGTCAGATGCTGGGAAAGTAGGAACTAGATAGCCTGGCCAAGAATTCTCTAGAAAATAACAATACTTAAGATATCGGCAACCAACATTTGCAGCAGCTAAAGGGTTGGGGCACCAACGGTGTGTAGGAGTCAAAGTAATCTCTTGGAGACAGCCTCGACTGACTCTGGCATTAGTTGTCTGTGCATCCCTGTGTCCCTCTGTGTCCCTGGATCCATTCTCCCACTCTCTGAAAGGCACCTTGCTTCACCCCTCTTTCTCTTTTCCTTCTAATCCTGGATTCCTTGTGCTTCCCCCTGTAATGGGCGGGCGCCCCTAGAGCACCCCAAGACACCCCAAGACCATGGCTAATGACCACTGTTAACTTTAAAGAAAAAGAGAGTTTAATGAATATGAATGATATACCGGTACACACATAATGTGTGGGCTCCAGGCACTGTGGAAGCCAAGAGCCCCAAATGTTTTCAGGGTAGAATTCTTATACCGCACTCTGGGTAGGGGAGGGGGTACATCCGGGCTCAGCGTGATAACAGGGCAGGGCCAAAGGTCAGTTTAGGATGGAGTTTAGGAATGCAGGCAGGCAGGCAGACAGGCAGGCAAGCTATTTCCTGTGAAACAATAGGACCACCTGAAGACATTCATTTCCTGGAGCAATGGTCATGATGGGCACATGGGCATGATGTTCAAGCTTCAGAAAGTTTTTGCCTGCTTCGGTTAACAGTTCTCATGGTAGGACTTTCCTGGGTGGCCCCACCCAGGTTGTTATATCAGGAATGTGGTCTCAGGGCCTTATCTCGGATGGTCCGGCTCGAGTGAAGTCCAGAAGGTCAAACTGCTGACCAGGTGGGTCCCAAGAACTCAGGAAGTACATCCTGTGTGCAGTTGAGCAAGCTGCCATAAATCCTGTGAACAAAGCTTTATCCGAGAGTTCTGAGGGCCGGAGTCTTTGAGCAAACAGCCATCTGATCAATTGTCCGTCACACAGGGGACTGAAACTTTGTCAGCCTGGCTAGTTTCGGGGACTTCAAGAAGGGGGTAAGGGGTGGGGGTAGGGCAATTCAGGTGGCAAAGAGTCAAACAGGATTTTTTATTATTTCACCACACACACACACAAAAAAAACACAGGACCAAAAATCTGTAGTTACTACTCTCACCGCATCCTCTTAGCCAAATTCCTAAAAGAGAACTCTGGTTGGCCCAAATGCATGACGGGTCCCAGGAAGCAAAAGAGAACATAGTCAGGTTACATATGCACCCTAGTCAATCAACTAAGACTTTATAGACTGTAGCAGAACATGACTAAGAGGTTTGGGGATTAATCTCTCAATCTTAGAAAAAAAGCTGTACATTGGACAAGCAAAACAGAAATGTCTACCTAGCCCTGCTATTAGCCAGATTTCAGACTCACATTCTCTGACTCAAGAGTTGATGCTTTTCCTAACGCTTCTCTCTGGAATAGTTCTGAAAAAGACTCTCTGTGGGGCAAATTTCAGCTGTCCTACTTGCTGGTTGTGAAACCTCAGACAAATGATTAAACTTCTTTCCCTGTGCCTCAGTTTCCCCATTAAGGAGATAATGAGAGTCTCTGCCCCACAGGGTCATTAGGAGAAGTAAATGAGTAACCATTTGTAAGGCACTTAGGATAATGCCTAACACAGTATGAGCTCAACACAAGTGGTTGGTAAACAAATAGATGTAATAAGTGGGTTTTTTCCAACTATCCACAGGACGGGGGGGGGGGGGGATGGTTTGTCTCTGAGAGAGTAGAAGCTGGCCAGCAATCAAGAGATGGCAACCACACTGAACTATCTGGGAAAGAGCCCTGGGAGACAAACAGCAATGTTAGCATGGTGGCTCAGACAAGAAAGACAATACTGTCTCCTTTCCAGGAAGCCAGCACCATGGCAATCCAAGATGATCTGGAACAGCAAGACATGTCAACGCTCACAAAAATCCCTAGTGCTAATGAGGACCAATGTTTCTAATATTCTGTAGACAACTATAGGTGCCACTATGGGCTGTGTCCCCCTTGAAGTTTATACATTAAAGTCTTCTCATTTGGAGACAGGGACTTTGCAGGAATAATCATGTTAAGCAGAAGTCATGGGGTGAGTCCTACCCCAGCAATAATGGTAGCTTTAGGAGAAGGGAAAATCTGAAAGCTAGTGAGATGATTCCGTGGGTAACCATGCTTGCTGCCAAGCCTGATAACCTGAGTTTGGTTTCTGCTACATGTAGGAGGAGAGAACTGGTTCCCACAAGTTGCCCTCTGCCCTCCACACAGGCACTGAGACATGAGCATGCCCACACACCTACACACAAATAAATAAATGTAATTTTAAAATGCTATAAAGTAAAAAGGGATGAAATCTGGACACAGACATTCACCAGAGGGAAGAGGATATATCCATGGAAGGGACTGTGGCTAAAACCTTAGAACAGATACTGTCTCACAGCCCTCAGGTCCAGCCCAGCCAACACCTTGACCTCAGTATTCTAGCATCCATAAATGCAACAATAAATACCCATTTTTTAAGCCATGAACTACACTACCTTGAAATGCAGCCAAAGAATGGTGCCCAGTCCTGAAACTAGGCCAAGCACCACATGAGACACTGCAGCTCTTCCTCAGTCTGATGGGTAGAAGTCATACCACCCCACCTTGCAGAAAACTGAAGCACAGGCTAGGAAAGTGTTGTCTGGACTCACACCGTTATAAAGATCTGAATCTCAGGCCAGTACCAGTCCAAACAACACCCAGCATATGAAAAGTGCTTACCTGTCATACAGAATCACACCCAAATAAGGGACACACCTGATACAAATGAGACATTCACCTGGAACATGGGTGACACCAGGCATACTCAGGATACTCACCTGGTGCATGAGAACATTGTCTGGCTCATGGGAGACACGGGAGAAGCACTCACGTGCTACACAGAAGACTCTTAAGTGGGTAACTCCTACTTTGCCTCCCTCCTGAGACACCCTCATTAAACCAATGGGCAAATCCACAACCAAACACCAAAGCTTGGAAGAAGACTCAGAACTGTGCCCAGTCCAGATATGTCAAGAAGAAGCCTGGCCACAGAGAGAAGCAGGCTTGCCTACATCTCTCTGTCACAGGCTCCAGAAAGCAGAAGGATCTGGAATCTGGCCTCTCATACTTCCTGTCCTGGACACTGCTCTGCTCTTCTGTCCCAGTCTTCATTGGACAGCCACCTCTTCTATCTCCTCATCTTGGAGAAGGAATGCTTCTTCTAACAGAACCCCAGAGCTACTCTCAACTATTACCCCAAAAAAGAAGGCCACACTTCAGGCTGCCTTTTGTTTCTGTGAAAGACTATCTAAATCACACTAGGATAATCTGACTCTCAGCCCCCTCCAGGAGACATTTCCTATCTGAGAGACAGAATGGACAATGCCATCCTAAGGTGTGAGCACTAAATGATCTACCAACAAAGGGGCCCAGGGGGACATATGAGGGAAAAGTGCCTCCAGCCACCAACACACAGATTTTTTTTTCCCCTACTTAATTTTATATACTGGGGTTTTCTTTCTACAAAGAAAATGTTAATTTGTAGAAAATTAGAAAAAGACAATAAAAGCACAAAGAAGACAATTTTTTAATCGTTCACAATCCTTCCCTCAAATATAACTACTATTTATATAGGGGAAAGAAAACATTGCACATAAGAATACATACAGACGTGTAGAATTGGTTCTGATTTGTTCCTGGTTTTTTTTCCACTAAATACGTTGTAAAAAGTTTTCCTGTGGAAGAATCAAAGACTGCTATTGCTATCCAATATCTGTTTCTTCATTTTCCTTTTAGCAAAAGAATCTATCAACATTTTTTACTGCTGTCTATATTTTTATGATTACACTTCCCAGCCTTCCTTGCAATAAAATGTAGTCACATTATTGTGCTAAAGAATAAAGGATAGGTACAGTCGATGTTGGCCATGCTCTCCATGAGAACAAGAGAGGCTGATACACAAACACAAGGTAGTCTTTCACAAGATAAAAGTCTGTGACAAGATAGGTGAACTGATAAGAAGACAGAGTGCAGAGCAACAATGTAGAAGGAGCCTGGGCCTCTGAGTGACTTCCTGAAGCAGAGCCTCTCAAAGCCTCCACTTGTCTTCATACTGTTGCCTCAAAAAGAAAGAAGCCCCTATCTGCTTGGTCATCTTAATAATAGTTGAGGCTGTATCCTGATACATACCTTAAGATTTTTCTCTACAATATGCTTTGAGTGGTTGTTTTCCAATCATATAAGCGCTCAATATCAAAACTTACCTAAGTTTGCCTAATTATATTGTTGTCCATTTCTGTGGCCTTGTCAGTCATGTGTGTTGCTTTGATATTTGATATTTTGATATAACTTTGATACAATTTGATTGTTGGTATTTTTCTTCATATGCACCACTGCAAATTAACAGTCTGACATATAAGCCATGAAAATGTTTCAGGTTATCTCTTGAGATATATTTATTGAAGTAGCATTGCTCGGTCCATAATTAAAACTTGACAAATATATTCTTTTTCTTTCAGAAGTCTTATTTTTTTGTTAAAGTAAGATAGCTTGGTTGAACTTACTTCCATATAAATTTTTATTTGCTTAGATTGCAAGGCTTTCTGCACACTATTTTTTGTTACCCTCTTCCTTGTATATATATAGGACAGAGTATGGTTAGTCATGAAGCCTCTGGTATCATCTCTCCTGAGTTCATGCACATGTGTCCTTAATAATACTATTTTTCCTATTCACTTCTTTCACTATTAAAGAAAAGGGTGGCTGAAGAGATGACTCAGCAGTGAACAGCACTTTTTAATCTTGCAGAGGACCAAGGATCAATTCCTAGTGCCCAAATATTTCTGGAACTGGGAAGAAAACTTAGTCAGTAAAGTTCTTGCTGAACAAGCATAAGGAACTGAGTTCAATTCCCAAAATCCACATGAAAATTCAGGTATGGCAACATGTACTTGAAATCGCTATGTTAAGGAAGTGAGATAGGTAGATCCCTGGGAGTTGTTAGCTAGCCAATCTAGCCAAATCAGCAAGTTCCACGCCAGTAAGAGTCCATTTCTAAACACAAGTGTAGGGGGATTATGTTGTTCCATTGTAAATAATTGTCCCACCCATTGGTTTAATAAAAAGCGCTGATTGGCCAAAGGCAGACAGGAAGTGTAGGTGGGGCTACCAGACTAAGATAACTCTGGGAACAAGAAGAGCAGAGCAGAAATGCCACAGAGACTCCAAAGTTGCCAGACAAGCCAGAAGAAGCAGAGGACAACTATACTGCACTGAGAAAAGGTAACTAGCTCCATGGCTGAACAGGATAAGAGTCATGGGTTAGTTTAAGGGTAAAGAGTTAGCAAGTTATATGCCTAGGCCTTAGGCCAATCCGCCTAAAATTAATGTAAGCGTCTGTGTGTTTCTGCGGGTTTGTGAGTCTGCGGGTCTAAATCTTGAGGCTATTCCCGAAAGTCCAGGCCAGAAACCTCTTACTACACACAAGATGGACAGAGCCTAAGGAATGACATTCAGGTTGGCCTCTGGTCTCCACATGCACTTGCATTTATACATATAATCCATGTGCATATGCGCACACATGGCAAGGTTTGGCTGAAACAACAAATAGGCTCTAGAACAAGGCAAACCAAGCAGTCGTTTCTTACAGAAGAGCCATTTCCTACATAGTCTCCTATGGGTCGGCCAGCCCTGCTGCTGGAACATGTATCCCTGGTAGAATGAGGTCCTTCATCAGCTCTTCAGAAACAAAAGATACGCAAAGACTTCAAGATCTTTAGAAATGGAAGCATCAAGAAAAGCAAGATGAAAGAGATGGCTTTGTGGGTAAAGTACTTGTTGTGCAAATGTGAGGAGCTGAGTTTGAATCCCAAGCACCCATGTAAAGGCTGGGCATGGCAGTGTGTGTCTAGAACCTCGGGGTGAATACAGGCACAGCTCAAGAGTTTGCTGACCAGCCAGTACAGCCAAAATGGTGTCAGGTTCAGTAAAGAG
Source organism: Phyllotis vaccarum (assembly GCA_033318265.1). Lineage (NCBI taxonomy): Eukaryota > Metazoa > Chordata > Mammalia > Rodentia > Cricetidae > Phyllotis > Phyllotis vaccarum. The sequence goes on from JARWLC010000001.1 coordinate 189,742,000, forward strand.
ACCCTGTCTCAAAAGATAAGAGTGCAACAGAGGAAGATACTTGACATTAGCTTCTGACATCTACATGAACACACATGGACAAGCACACTGCGCACACACATATACACACATACACACACATACCACACACATACACCACAGATACATAAACACACCACACCGCACAAAACATACCACACCACACACACACGCATACACACACCACAGCACACACACACACCACACATATACACACACACCACACCACACCACACACACACAGACACACACACATCCAAGTAGTCTAATTTCTGAGTCACTATGGGAAAGTGTCTGATTTCATCAGGACTTGAACAAAAAACAGATCATTTGTTGTTGAAAAGACACTGTGATCCTTGGTGCTATTCATTACAGCATACAGTACTAATTAATACTGACTAATATGAGTAATGTCCTACATAAAAACCCGAGGATACAAAAGCCAAGATTCATATTCAAGGCAACTCGGGTCAGTTTCAGGGCTCCTTCCCACTAACACCTGCCCTGTGACCACAGCTCTCTGTGGATCTTAGTTTTCCATTCTTCAGATAAGAGCTCCATCTTGGGTGATAGTATGGACAATTAGAAATCATGTTTTACTATTCCTGCATCACACATGACCCCATGCAGAGTCACCCCACCCCCAAAGTCAGGTTCATTGTAAAAGAAGGGATAAAACTTTCTTTTCCCAAACAGAGTCATCCTGCTGGATTATATAACCATCTACATTTAGAATGCCTTTGCAGCGACCATGGCAACCAAAGCATGTGTGAGTTTCCAACTTTGTTCTAAATCTGCTGATGAGGATAAAGAAACAGCTCTTTGTGTGGACCTTTCAGGGACGGCCTTGTGCTGCTCTCTCCCTTGGTGGGTCCCACTTGGCAGCTGGCTTTCGAAGCCAAAGACCAGAAAGGAAGATGTTTCCTGGGGCTACTGAGAAATGTCCAACTTACTTTGAAAGATGACCTGAGATTTTCCAGGCAGGGGAGTGGGGGTGGTATGGAAACCTCAGTGCACCGTGGGAGCAGAAGACCAACAATTCTCAGACCTAAGTGTGGGAAGATAAACGTGGCAGATAAGGAGGCCTGGGAAATATATCAGAAGTAGATCACCAAGGCATAGCTAACCCTAGCTCAATAATATAGACTTTGGAGTCCCTAGCAAAGAGAGAGGAGCTTGCTAGGGAATTTTGTTAAAATTCTCCCACTTCCCAGACCTATAAACAACAACAGCAAAAACTGGTCCTTCCAAGGTGTGTCCGTAAGATAGAGAAGATCCTGTGGTCTCAAATCTGAGACAGGAAGCAAGGTGGCCATCTTGGAGGCTTGTTGTAAAAAATCAGGCAAAAGGGTTTAAAGCTCTGCAGTTCTGTGAGCTTGAGAGAATGGGCTACATCTGGGAAGGGGAAACTGAGGCATACTGCATTATATTAGTCAGTCCTGAAGTTCCCATAACAGATGTTAAGAAATTTAAAGGAAATAGATTTATTTTATCACACAGTTTCAGTGTGATGGTTAATATTGACTGTGAACTTGACAAGATATAGATCACCTAGGAGACAAGTTTTGGGGCATACTTGGGTGATGTGGGATGTCTTTCTGTATGCTGTGAATGTCATTGGATAATAAAGGAACTGTCTTGGCCTATGGCAGGCATCCTAGAAGTAGGTAGGAAATTGGAACATAGGGGAAGGAGGGCAAAGTCACAAGAGGTAAATCCAGCTGCAAGATGTAAAGAAATAATAGGTAAGCCATGGGCCACATGGCAGGATAAACTAATGGAAATGGGTTGAGTTAAGATGCAGGAGCTAGCTAGCAATATGCCTGAGCCATAGGTCAAGCAAGCAGCATGAAATGAATATGTGTCTGAGTCATTTTGTGGGGCCTAAATAGTGGCAGACAGGTCCGGACCTTGGGACTAGGCTGGACCAGAAACCTCCTATTACACATGGGACAGATTATCTGGGTTGTTAGTTGAGGTGGGATGGCCCACTTTAACTGTTGGTGGCATCATTTCATGGAATGGCCTCCTGTACTAAATAAAAAGAAGATAATGAGCTGAGCATCAACATTCATCATTTTCAGCTTCCTGTCTGTGAGTGCAATGGGATCAGCTGCTTCATGTTCCAGCCACTATGCCTTCCTCTGCAGCTGTAACCAAATTAACACCTTCCTGGGCTGGTTCATTTTAAATGCCTAGAATCACCAGGGAAAAAGGCCTTTCTTGAGAAATTATCTAGATCAGGTTGGACGATAGGTATGTCTGTGGAGGACTGTCCTGATTGTTAGTTGATGTATGCCAACCTAGTCCACTGTGGGCAGCACCATTACCTAGGCAGGGGGTCTTGAACAGTATAAGATTGGTCCATTGTGGGCAGCACCATTCTCTGGACAGGGGGTCTTGAGCAGTGTAAGATAGAAGAAAATAGCTAATAGCAAACAAGAAAGGGTGTATGTGTTTAGTGCTCTCTGCTCTTAACTATGAGTGTGATCTAACTAGCTGTTTGTGATTCCTGCCTTGACACAAATACCACAATGATGGACTATCATCTGGTACTGTAAGCCAAACAAGCCCTTCCTCTCCAGTGTTGCTTTTTGTCTGAGTATTCTATCACAATGACAGAAATGGAACTAGAACATTCCATTTAGTTGCTTTTCTCAGATGTTTGCTGCAGCAATGAAAAAAGTACAGCCACCTGGATCCATCACTATGGGCCTATGGTAGCATAGAATATCAGGGCAGTGGAGGGGTGGTGCCAGAACAAAGTTGCTTGCCATGTAACAACCAGGAAAGAGAGGGAAGAGGGAGGGAGGGAAAGAGGGAAGGAGGAAGGGAGGCAGGCTGGGGACAACATCTAACTCTCTAGGATATACTCTGTGATGCTTCCTACAACCAGGCCCAAATCCTAACAATTCTCCCATCTTTCAATAGTCCATTCATATTTTGAATCCTTTTATGGATAAATCGATTGATGAATACAGAGCCCTTATGATCCAATCATTTTACCCCCAAAGCCCCACTTCTGAGCACTTGCTTTCATCGAGAACATTTGATATACTATGTTTGGGTGATAGCCCTGGGAGGCCTGCCCTTTACTGAAGGGAAAGGAGAAGGAGCAAATGTGGGAGGGGTCTCAGAGACTGGGGGTGGGGGGACTGCAGTTGGAATACAATATATGAGAGAAGGGGAAAAAAAGAACCAAGACTTTGGTGAAAACATTTCATAATGAAAGCGAACACTGGCTGAACTGGGTTTCACAGCTCCCACCTCATAGGTCACTATGTTCTTGCTCAGAAGTGTCACACCATGTGTGACTCCAGTGTGTCACACACACACACCATTTATGGCCCCTTAAGAAAACAGAGAACCCGTTCCTCCATCCAGGAACCATGTCAAAAGATGTATGCAGACTTCAGGAAAAGGAACTCCATTGTTAGAAGGTTCAATGACCTTCAGGCCAGGCTACAAGGATTCAGTTCAGTTCCCAGAGAAGAGATTCAGTCTTGAATGACAAAAATGCATGAACTCTTAGGGCTTCTGGCTTCTAGAAAACCTTACCTGCTTCAGGGAATATCTGTCCCTGAGCTTGGCTAGAAGAGGTACCAGATGCTGGCAGGAACTCATCTTCCTTTGGTGCTTTAGGCATGTCTCAGTCTCTCCTCCCACCTCAAGCCTTTCCATTAGCTTTGTCTTTGTGGGGAACCTCCTCTTTGTTCCCACTTTGCTGCTTGTTATGGAACGGATGTGAAATGTTCCTCCACAGCCTGCTGATGCTATTTCAGAAAGTTCCAGAAACAGGAGGTGTGGCTCAACTGGAGGATATAGGTCACTGAGGACATGTCTTTGAAGGGTTATACTAGGTCCTCAGGCTGCTTGTTTAGACCTGTCCACTTCACGGATGCTCTGATATGAACTGCTTGCTCATCTACACCCTCCCATCATAAAGGACTGACATCTCTAAAACTGTAAGACACAATTAATCCCTACCCCCTTTAAGCTGTTTGCAGATATTCTGGTCACAGTGATGGGAAAAAAAAACTAATATATTGTTTACCCTTAAACCACTCTTCATGGCTCACCTATAACCAAAAAGAAGCATTCCTGTACACACACACACACACACACACACACACACACACACACACACACACACACACACAGAGAGAGAGAGAGAGAGAGAGAGAGAGAGAGAGAGAGAGAGAGACCAATGCTCTTGCCATCCATTCTCACCATCCCTGTACACCTCAGCCCAGACATCTGGTCCCCCAGAGTGAACACAGCACAGACTGACTATGGAGCTAAGAGTATAAAGAGATGCTAAGCCACTATTTTAGGATGGCAAAGTGGTCTGAGGTGGCAGACACAAGTTTATGCTTCCTGTGCTCAGAGGGTTCCTGAAGTCTACATGGAAACATGAGTTTAAATTACTCTTCTAAAATATAGACTGGATGACGTGGTGCACACCTGTAATCACAGCATTTTGGAGGTTGTGGCAGGAGGATCAGGAATCAGAGAGTTCAAGGCCAGTCTGAGCTACAGACTGTCTCAAAAAGAAAATCAAGCATAGCTAAAGATGGGCCACGGTCAAAGGCAAGAACAGATTCTCACAGTGTGCAGGAGAGGGAAGCACTCCAGCAGTGAGTGCCTTTGACAAACCTCGGACTAAAGAGCGGGAATCCTTTACCAGAGCTGGTGACCTATAGGACCTGGAACAAGTGCCAACCACATTTTCCTCCCTTCCTGTCCTGCCAGGTCCCCTCCAATTTGGCCCAGTCCTATCTGAAGACAGAGGACAGAACTGTCACCATCAGACACAATCCACTATGGAACCTCCGGGGCCCAGGGAGGCAAGATAGGAGTGAGCAGAGTCCTAAGAAGTGAGTCAAATGTGCCAGCTCCCACTCAGAGGTCTGGTCCCGTCTTGTGTTATCTATCCGTGTCTCATTTTATCCCTCACAATCTGCACAGCACCTGCACACAGACAGTGGGCACTAAACATTTACTGGGTAAGCAAATGAGAAATGGAATGGTGAGTGAATAAGCCAAGGCTTCTGTCTGAAGAGCAGAGCACATGGGAGGGAGGACCCTGGATCAGCAAGAACTGTTTTTTGGATGCAGAAAACTTCAGTGTTTTTCACTGAGCATCATAAAGAACCCTCAGCCTCTTGCTGTCCAGTTAGGTATGGAATCTAACATCCTGTATCCTTCCTACCAACCCTGATCTGGTGGCGATGCCCATACCTTGAGACAATATGGGAGCCCAGGGCCCCTCAGGCCTGCTGTATTCCAGCTCCTCTGAGAGACATACCTACCTTCCACTGTGTGAGCAACAATCCCACTGACCTGAGGAGCTCATGCTTTCTCCCCCAGTGTAATTAGAATCATGGACTCCCCACCCACCCACCAGAAGGTCTCGTGGCCAGATCACACCCCGACCCAGTGCTTCCCTCATCACTGCTCATAGAGGCCTGTAATTCCTGGTGGCGATTTCTGCATGCGTCCAACCAATCAAAATACATGGCAAGAGAAGGGTAGAAACTGTTCCTGAGATGTAAGGTTTAAGGGGTGTGTGTGTGTGTGTGTGTGTGTGTCTCTGTGTGTGTGTGTGTCTGTGTGTGTGTGTGTGTCTCTGTGTGTGTGTGTGTGTGTGTGTGTGTCCCTATGCTTTTCTGCCACATCGTTACTCAAGGAATCTGCTATTCATGGTTGTGAAAGTCGTTTGTTACACAAAAATACCCAGTAGAGTTGAACAATGAGACATGAAAGCCAGCCCAGGCTTCCTTTGCCAAGCTGTACATCTCAGCACCAACTGGGTCTTCCCAAAGGAAGGCATGTCTCCTCCTAATTTTCACGAATTTCCATATGGGTTAGAGAGCCTCCATGAAATAAATCCTATGTGAAACATGAGCAAGAAAGTGTAGGCCCAATCTAACAGGAGCTGGAAATAGCCTCTTTTTATCTCTGATTTCCAGGAAGTCAGATGGCTTCAAGGCCAGTCCCTCCCTGTGGAAACTCATTACAGGCAGAAGATGATTTTAAAGTAACAAAAGATACCACTGCAATTACATTTATCAAAAAGCATAGCAATCAATGTCGCATGCCCGGACCGCATCTGAATGCCCTTAATCAATGGCTGTGCTCATTACAAATTTATTGCAATTAATTTCATTTCAATTATATTTAATTGCTAACCTTGAGTGAAACTGGCCAGCTCAGAGAGTCTCTCACCAAGAGCTAGGACCCAGAGATAAGTTGCCATGTCTCGATTGAAGTTGGTTTGTTGGCTCACAGCTCCTTTTTTTTAAATTTTATTTTACTTTTTTTTTTTTGTAGGGAGGGCCTCATTTCTCCAGGGAGGCAATTCATAATGTGAGCCTGAAATTGAACGCAGGAAGGCAGGCAGCTGTGCCTATGAATTAACTAGAGTTGGTGTTTAATTTGCTTCTTATTGATGCTATTTCCTCACTGGTTCATTAGCTATGGTTGCAAAGCAAATGCCTTCAGAGCCCAATCTTTGAGATGTCCTCAGGCTCTGGGTCAGTCCGCTCACTTCTGATCATCCTGCTTCTTCACAACTCAACTCTCTACATCGAGGGCAGGGTTGTTTTTCAAAGTGTCCCCAGAACAAGAGTGTCTTGCAATCAGAAGTTGGCCCATTAAGACACCAGGGGACCATGCCAGGGGAGCATCCAAATCAAGGATGCTGGGGGAAAACTTCCTGAAACAAAGTACATGCATCCTATATATAAGTAAATCTTAGACTTGGGAATCCCTCAGACTTAACGTTCAAGTTCTGCTTCTGATACATTTTAGCTCTATGAAGTTGGGAAATCATTTACCTCTCTGGTTCAAGTAAATGACAAATGATTTCTGGTACTTCTGCCACCATCTCTGCTCCTAGCTCCTGGCAAGACTACCTCTGAAGAGTTGCTAGATCCTCTGAGAGTGTGCAACTTCTTCCTACAAACTTTTCTCTGGCTGAGAATGGAGGAATTGTAGGGATTTTCTGACCCTGTCCTTCATCTCAAAGATGGAGAAACTGAGGTCAAAGGGGGGAAATCCCAAGATAACATGGTTCATTGGTGCCACAACTGGATTAGAATGAATCCTCTGGCACCCACTTCTAGGATAATCAGGCCATGTTACAAGGAAACCTCATTGTAAGTTTCTAGTAAAATCTGAAGACATACAAATGTCTCATACACGTGCCCGCAGAAGATGTGCTTGACAATAGCGCATTAGCATCTGCAAGGCCCACACAGCTTAGTCCCCAGGAAGCCTCAATTAAAACTCAGTGTGCCATAATTTGTCACAAAAATAAGCAAAGTACTGAGCCAGCTGCAGTGGTGCACACCTAGATCCCTACATTTAGGAGGCTGAGCAAGAGAAACATGAATTCCAAGCTAGCCTGATCTATATAACAAGTCTTTGTCTCAAAAAAAGTGGGGGGGAGAGAAAGAGAAGAAAGGAGGGTGGGTAGAGGTAAAGATGTAGGGAGGGAGAGAGGAAGAAAGGGATGGGGAAGGGAGGGAGGGAGGGAGAAGGAAGGAGGGAGGGAGAAGGAGGGAGGGAGGGAGGGAAGGGAAGGGAGGGAGGGAGGGAGGGAGGGGAGGGAGGGAGGGAGGGGAGGGAGGGAGGGAGGTATCAAAAACCCAAATAACTCTTGATTTTAAAAAAATGTATTCTTTCATGGCTGGAATGATATACCATGTTTAAATAAATGCATTTGATCTATATTATCAGCATGAAGCAAACATCTAAAGTACACTGTTGGAATTTTTTAGTAAGTTGCAGAATATTTGTGTGACAGTATCACATATGGTTCTTTTTAAGTGCACAGTGACAAAGAGAAAGGGAGATTATCAACACAGCTATATGTACTGTAAGTATCAAAGCTAAGGAGAAAGAACCTGCCAGCCAAGAGCAGGGTCCACCCTGGAGAAGGGAGACTGGTTGGAAGGGTGCGTGAGCAACATTTGACTTTTTTTTTTTTTTTTTTTGAGACAATATAATTTGAGGCTCCTGTGTGCTTATTTAGGGCAGTGCTCTGATTTGGATGTGACTTAAGTGTGTCACCCAAAGGGTCATATGCTGGAAGCTTGATCGTCACATTGTTAGGAAGAGGAATCTTGAAGATTTGAGGCCTAAAAGCAGATTTTTCATTCCCTGGAGGAGCCGCTCTCAGAAGGAATTAATGTAGTTCTCATGGACACTTGAAAGGTCCCTTGAAAGCATGTGAAGAGCAAACCTAACACCTAAACTAGAATCCAGTTTTACAATGTGATATCTCCTCCTACATATGCTCCTGACATGGCCACATACCGTGAAGTGACCTCCCCAGAAAGAACTGTTAATAGAGACAGTACCATGCTGTTTGGAGGCTCAACATCCAAAACTATAAATTAAACATATCTCTTTTCCTTGTGTTACCCTATTCTAACTATTTCACTGTGATAATAAAAATAAGTTCTTAGTTTTCTTACTCTCCAAGCTTTTCTTTCTTTCTAAAGTTCTTCATCATTATTTCAAAAATAAAATAAAATGGTTGGTGAAAATTCTTTCTTAAAAAATCTGAACGATCATCACTGGCTTCACAGCAAAAACACTCTGAGCTGGTTCCAAGCTAACACTCAATGTTATCCCAATTGGACCTAAAACAGAGCTTACAGCACATAGTTAGTGTTACATATGCACTCAATGAATGAGTACATTAAAAATACAGCAAAAAAGCTATTAGCAGCCAGTTGCTGCTGGAGTTGAGGGACATTTTTTTCTCAGTGGGATAGCCATGGATAAATTGCCTGTGATTGAGGGGGGGGGGGGGAACCTACTCCTGTGCTCATGGAAACAACCTTGATTAAAATTGGGATAATGGAAGGGGGATGAATGTGGGAGGGTGTGATGGCTGTTCTTGGTTGTCAACTTGACTATATCTAGAATTAACTAAAACTCAAAATCAGGACACACCTAGGAGGTATTTTTATTTCATTTGAAATGGTAAGGTCCACTTCTAATCTGGACCTTTGGGTGGGAAGACACATCTGTAATCCAGATCTTTTGAGGTAGTTAGACCAGCCTCCAATCTGGGACACATGTTCTGCTGGAAGCCTACCTAAGAACGTGGGAGAAGGAAGGATTTGCTCTATGCTTGTTTGATCTTGTTCTCACTAGAAAGTCTACTTTCCCACTAGCATTAAAGCCTAGTTTTGGAGCATCCCATTATATGTGGAAGACCACCTGGGACTGGTCTGAACAACTCATGGACTGAACAACTACCGAATTCTTGAACTTTCCAGGCATAGACAGCCATTGTTGGATTAGCTGGGTCACAGCTTGTAATTCATTCTAATAGATCTTCTTTGTATGTATTCATTCCATAAGTTTTGCTACTCTACAGAACCCTAACTAATACAAATTTTTATACCAGAAGTGGTTCTAGAGCAACAGAAGCATGCAGATTAATTTTTAAAGTATCTGGAAGAGGCTTTCCAATTAGTTAACATCTACAATTTTTAAGTCTTTTCCGGGAACTTGGAGAATACTGAAATCTATGGTGAGAACTACTTTACAGACTTCAGGAGGCAAGTGTATTTGATTATCCTGATTCACCACTTTTGAGCAGCAGTGGATTATTGACTCTGTATATAAAACTTTTGACAGTTTGTGGAAAAATAAGAAGAATCATCATGCTGATGGGTTGTTCCTATCATCCCTGGATAAACTGACAAAGGGAAGAGTGAGTTCCGTGATAAAAATTAACCAGCTTCTATCCATTCAACGTACAGTGAAAGACAACAGTAAACTCAGTAATAAAACTGACCAGCTCTCGAGGTACATAAACAGTCTAAGGGTTTGTAAGTGTGCCCTGGAAGAGAATCTTTTCTCCAGCAACCAGAGACCTCAAGTTGCAGAAAATCAAACTGAAGCCCTCATTATGAGGTTGGCTGAATTACAGCAAAAGAGAGTATTGAAGGTTCAAGTAAGGCCAGAATTCAAAGTCATCCTAGGCTACATAACACTTTCAAAGCTGGGCTGAGTAGCTAAAACCCTGTCTTAAAAAATAAAAAAGGAATCCGAATAAGCATATTCCTCAACTTGGTTATCCCTAGAGGAGACCCACACCAAGAGCCAGTCGGTCACCTAGAAATAACAGAAATATGAGCAAGTCCTGATTCCTTCCTTTCCAGGGAACACACTGCTCTAAAACACTGGCATGCACCCAATAGTCAGCAGCCACCCTCATGGCCCTTCTAAGGAAACCAATGGGAAAAGCCTTCTGTGAGAGGAAGGTTTACAATGCCAGTGGAAAGTATTCCAAAAAGTCATAAGCATAGTAAAAATCTCTGTGGGTCATTCAGAAAATGCCTTTTATTCAAACATTAGCCTTTCTCTTGGGACTCATCCATTTTTTTATAGTATTGGATGGTGGGAAAACATTGGTGTACTCCAGATGGATGCTGACTCGGTGGCCACAAATGGATTTCCCAAAGGCTGTGCACAGTTGGTTTTCTTTCGGTTTTTCTTAATTTTCATTTATTTTTCTTCCATCCTCACCTTGGCACTGGGCCAATGCTTTGGGGTTGAATAAATTTCAATCCCATTACTGATAAGTGGTGAAAGCAAGCCCACCTTGAAGCCATGTCACATAATGTAGATTTTTCAGATGACGGGATTATTGGTCGTCAATATTCCCCAACTCACATTTGCCCATAAATCTATCCAGACAGCAGCACACCAAATCCCAATCAAGCTTTGTTCAACTCCAGGGTGCCTCCAATTTTCTCAAGGACTCTTTCAAAGTTCTCAAAATTTTCTTGAAACAAATTGAATTGTCATTCGATGCACAATTAAAAATAAGTACATATCACATAAGACTTTGAAGCAAGGATTCTGAACCTGGGGCTTATATGCCTATGAATAAATAAGTGAACTATTTGGACTTGAGAAAAACATTGCATCATTTTTCCCATGAATCTCTGAGTGAAATGCGACATGTTTTCCATTAGGAATTTAGACAGCAAACCACAATAGCAGCCATAGGCTCTAGAATTTTCACTAATAAAACCCATTGATATTTTCAGTCACCTAATGATTTCTGCATGTATCAAATGTTGTTAAATATTTATGCTCAATACTGCTTTGAAATCACAGTAATTATTAAACCCTCCTCTAGCTTGAGATTTAAAATGTCAGCAAATACATGCATTTACTACAACATTACAAAATATTTCTTAACATTTGGATAGCTATGGTTCGATGTAATGATTTTCTCTTGATTCCTTCATATTTTTATTGGTGTATATTTGTTGTTCATGGTACTGAGTTATATAAGAACTTTATAGTGGGCACATATTCACTGCACATTATTTGTTATATATTTTAAAACTTTATACTGAATAGAAGTATGAGCCATGCAGAGCTGATTGATGGTTGTTGATGATGGGGGGGGGGTGGTCCATATACAACTTATGAATTCTGCTTTGAAGGGGGAAATGTGGATGCATGGTGAAAAAATTGTAGCAGATGAAGAGTCTAGTCCTGAACCATTCCATTCTGAACTTGCTAAGGCCAAGAGATGTCAGATGATGATGAACAGTTACAAGAATCCATCCATCCCTAAAACAAATACATGTCATACTACTGCTTTCTGAGAATAGATTTAATCATTCTCAAAGGGGTCTATATTCATGAAGGTGACTCTCAGTCTTTGAAATGTCCTGTCTGCTATTTACGGTGGCTCTTCTGGCTACTTCTGATAGCTTATGATGACAGAATAGGGATTGAATTCAACTTTGTGGGTTATCAACCATGTTAATGTGATGCTCTGGCAGGATGTCTAGCATTGAAGCCTAGTTGAGTTTCCTGTTGGTGTTACCACATAGATGGCACCTCATTGCTGATAAAGTTGCTGAGAATGTGTCTCTACATATGGAAACTTCTCTAGATTCGACTCATGTAACTCTTTCTTTGTGTGATTTTTAATGGTCTCCTTCTCTGCAAGATGTTGTATCCATGAGTAAAATAGCTTCCCATGGTTTCTACGAGATCTCCCAGAGAATTATTAAAACTGGGGCTGCCTTAGATAAATTTCCAAAATTCAGAATTTTGTGTCATAAATAGTGAGGGTGCAGTTTGAGGGACTCTTCCCTCTAACTTTCTAGGTGGACTCTAGATCCCATCTCGTAGGTGGGATCTTGGGCATGTTTGGCAGTCTAGAGAACTATGTCTTCATGTCACATAGAAATCTCATTCCAACATAGGTTATAACTCAGGAGGTCAAACTTAGACCAATAAGGAACCAGATGATGCTGATGTTGCTCCTCACAGACTACAGATGGCGTGAAATGGCAAGATCCTGAAGCAGAACTCTAATTACATCTCTTCCCAACTTCAGATCCTGCATGACTCTTCAGAGAGAACCTGAGAGACCACACATTGGTGAGACCAGAATTCTAGTCCAACCCCCACCCTAGGATCATCCAGACTCCTACCAGGGTCTGATACCCAGACACACTGCAGAGCAAAGGTTAATTAACTGTTTCCTACCCCAGTCCTTATCAGATTAGCAGAGGAGAAAAGCCTCTTTCTCTGCCTGAACACCAGTTCTTTGTCAGTGAGTATTGTTAAGTGTGAGTGTGTGCATATGCATGCATGTATGAGAGTGCAGATGTATGCCTGTGGGGTGCACATGTGTGAGCATACATGTGGAAGACAGAGAATAACTTTAAGTGTTATTCTTCATAATCTGTCCTTTTTTAGAGTGAAGATTTCTCATTGGCCTAGAATATACCAAGTAGGCTAAGATGGCAGGCCAATGAGCTTCCAGGGATCTTCCTGCCTCATCTTTCTCAGGACTGGCATTATAAGGGTGTGCCGCCACACCCAGACCTTGGCATGGTTTCTGTAGGGGTTTGCACTTGCAAGGCCAATACCTTCCTGATGAGCTGGCTCCTCAGCCCCAGGCCCAGTCACCTTATGGAATAAGACTAAGTCCTGAAGTTAGCTATCTAGTGTCTTACTCTTTCCTACATTTGTTCAGGTCTTGGACTTGTGACCAGACACTACTACCTCTGCTTCCCCACATCACACACAGCCTTGTGGGGCTAGAGAGGGGGCCCAGTGCTTTAAAGCACTCACTTCTCTTTCCAGAGGACCCCAACACCTACATGACAGCTCACAACCATCTTCAACTCTAGTCCCAGGCAGTCTGATGTCATCTTCTGGCTTCTGTGGGAATAGACATATGTGTATGTAAAACACCCAAACTTATAAAAGAAACTAAAATCTCAAAAGTAAAGAAAGAAAATGGTTGTTCTTTGTCACATCTCTCTTTGGAATGCCTTCTATTATTGGCCCAGGTCATACAGCATAATATGATCTTGTAGTAGAGTGAGCACTTGAGGGAGCAGATCGTTAAAAAAGACATCCACACCAGGGAACTTAGCTCAGCCATAGCCATAATTTAAAGCTGAGGTGATATTATCGCACATTAAACCTTAGCTGTGTAACTGAAAATTTTAGCAGTACTTCGTTATGCAATAGAAGCTGACTGTGTCACTTTTGGACACATATGCTCGCTCACCCCTGTCTAACTGAACTCTTGTGTCCCTATCTGCTCTAAGCCAGGACCCCAGAATATAACCCACATTAGAATTTCTACCTCTTTCTCTGCTTGCTCTGATTCTATTTTGCTTCTTATTATTTGTGTGACGAGGGATTTAGCAACTATAAATCTAACCCCCATGGGGTTGTTAGTATGCTGTATATAAATGATTATAAATGCTCTACAGAAATTCTGGGCATCTAAAATATGTTTAATAAGTGAGTCAGCCACCCCAGACTGGTTCTTGAGAAATGGTATAAACATTGCTCTACTGAGGGGCTACAGGAAAAAAAAAACCCTATGCTAGAAGACACTCTACACTCTCAGTCATTTCTTCCTTGGGCTGCCTTTCATCCTGGCTCTTGTGTGCCCTACCATGAGCTGCCAGCTTTCATTTTGATCTTCTCTGCTAGATAGGGGCCCCTTATAGACAGTAACTGTGCTTGACTGATTTTTATCCTCAGCAGTCAACTCGGCGTCAGAAATAGAGCATATGCTGTTTATTAAAAAGGAGAAGTCAACGCGACACCCAACACCTCCACACCTCAGATCCAAGATCTTAGCTCGATCATTGTCCCAATTTCACAAGAGTAGTTAGGGCTACCTCTTCAGAGAGGGGCAAGTTATAATAGCAATAAAGGCCGAGTATTGAAAAATACCTCTGGCCAAAATGTAGAATCTCTGGCACAGATGGAGACAAAACCTAATATCCTGATTGGGAGAGTCATTTGTCTGGCCAAGGGATCGCCCCTAAGAAGGTGAGCTCGCCTTAGGTCATGAGGGGATCGTTTCTTTAAAGCATCTCTCATTGATGATAGAATCTCCCTGCCTTGACCTCTTATCCCCAGTGTGGTCCCTGGGAGCCATCATGGGGTTCCCCTGGGTCGCCCTCCTTTCTAAGGCCTAGTCAGGAAAGAGCAATTCCTCATTTTCCTTTTCTCTGTCGCTTTTTCAGATTCTGGCCAGAGCCTAATATGTGTTTTTCCTAATTCTTTGGGATTCCTGACTTTCTATAAAGCCTGCCTTGCCATGATGAGGTTGCTTGTCTGCTATGTGTCTGGCCTCTAAGCCAACTTCAAGGGTATGGCTTCTCTCTCTCTCTCTCTCTCTCTCTCTCTCTCTCTCTCTCTCTCTCTCTCTCTCTCTCTCTCTCTCTCTCTCTCTCTCCCTCTCTCTCTCCTTCATTTTCTTCCTATAGGCAGCTACTGAGATTACTTCTTGCCTGCCTTGAGTGAGAGATCCTTTCAAACTCTACTAAAATTGCCTTTGGATTGTAAAAATTTAAAAAAAAATGGATGAATTGATCAATTATCCAATGAATAAGCAAATCAAGGAAGAGAAGAGAATAAGAGAGAGTAGAGGAAGGACATATAGGACATGGGTGGGGGATCAGACAGGTGAATGGGGCACAGATAAGGACCTGTGAGGGATAAATGGCTTGTTGATGGATGAATGGGGCCTCTCATCCCTGAGAATGTCCAGCTGCCTCATATTTGCTTCTTTTGGTGTCCTCTAGCTCCCATTCATTTCTCTGCTTTCATAATCAACTTCAGGGCTTATTTTAAGTGTCCCTTGGAACAAATATCAAAACTCAAATTGGTGTGTGAGGGTTTCTCACATTCTAATTGTGGGCCCACTTCTGAGTGACGTAGGCGCTAAGAGGGGCTGGAGAAGGCCCGCGCCGCTGAAAGAAAATGAGATACATGACATTTGGAAAAAGAAGGCAATTTTCTTTAACTGAAACTGTTGCCTCTGTAACCCATATTATAAATCCAATGAATTCACATAATGCTATGACAAATCTCTCACAGAAGAGAGGAGGGAAGAGGAAAATATACAAGAAAATCCTTCAATTTTTTTCTAAAGTCACCCTTCCCTTTAAAAAGAAAAACAAATTGCTTTGATCCCTGCCGTGGTTATCAAGGCTCAAAGTGCGTGGATTCAAATACAGATTCCACTGATTCCAAGCGGAGTTGACTTTGAACTTTGTAGAGTCTCCTTGTGTTTCAGCCCTTCCCTCGGTGAGACAGAGATGATAATACTTCACGGCTGTGAGCAGAACTGAGCTAGCACATGTAAGGCTCTTAGGAATCTGCCAGGCACATGCTACATTCATGACATATGTGAAAAGTTATCGGTACTATTGATACTATTTCACATGTGCTCACCAGGCACAGAAAACACTAGAAGCTGGGTGGCCTAAGGGTTGCAAATAGACCCAGAATGGCTCTGAACACTCCCATGCCCCTCCACTGCCTTTGTCGATATTGACAGTGTCTATCCTTATCACCTCCAAAAACCCTGACCAAGACTTTTCCCCAAAACCAAATACCATGCAGCCCAAATGTAGGTGTGGGCCATCCTCCACCTAATTTTTTATCTAACAAAACTGTTCATGGGGATTTGCTGGAGGGCTCAAGCCTGAGTTCAATCCTGGAGTCTACATGGTAGCATAAGAAAATCAGTTCCCCCAGGTTTTCCTCTGACCTACACATACACACACACAAACACAGATACACACACACACAAACACATACACACAAATAATAAATAAATAAATGTCATAAAAACATTTTAAAGAAACTGCATAGTAATCAGGAAATAATCTAGGGGATGGGGAATAACTCAGCTGATGAGTGCCTACCTAACAAGCATGAGGACCTGAGTTTGGATCTTCTGTACCTATATAAAATCCAGAATAAGTCATCTGTACCTCTAAGGTTGGAGTGGGGAAGGGATGTATGGCAATAGCTCATCCCCAGAGCATACAGATAAGCTATATAGACATTCCAGGAGCTTGAGGTTCAGTGAAAGATACTGTTCTCAAAGGAAAAGATGGAAGGACTGGACACAGTGGTGCTGGCCTTTAATCCCAGCATTTGGAAGGGCAAAGTAGGCAGATCCCTAGGAGGACAGGGCAAACCTTGTAGTCTCTTGGAGTTCCAAGACAGGACAAAACCCACAAAATATAAGGTGAGTGATAATTGTGAAAGACACCCAACATTAGCCTTTGGCTTACACACAGATGCACACACACACACATGCACACACACGCATACACACACACTTATACTATATAAATATATGCATAGACAATAGACACACTAAACAGAAAAAGAAGAAATATAAAATACACTGTAGAGGTTAAGGACCTCACCAGTAATAGAATACTTAGAAGTTAAAAGTATCTTGTTTGGACCCAACACCAGAAAAAAATAGACAGTCTATGACTTCCCAGTTCTAACTTACAATCTCTTGCCTTTATGATCATACAGAGGTGGCACACATTCAGTGTATCCTCGAGTTTAACACTTTACTTTTTCATAGGTCAGCCACGTGTAGTTTAATTCTCTATCTCCACACTGGAGCTCCCCCATCAGCCTTACAGGGAAGGGAAAAAACCCATACTCCCTTTTGTGTGCCCCCCCCAACCCTGTGATGCTAAGTGAGGGTTCCCAGCAGGCCTTGTTATTAAATGTATTTCCAGCCTATAATATTTGCAGCATGATGGTGGGTTTGTCAGAATGTAACCCCAGCATTGGTCAAGGAGAATCTGGACTTCAAATATGTACTCGCTCTCTCAAAGAAAGAAACATGGTCCTAATACCCACAGACAGCTTTCTATATCCATGCCTGGAATTTCCCGACAATCCCTCTGCTTCACCCCCTCCTTCTTCACCTATGCATTCCTGCCCCGACCCACAGGTAAGTCAATGGAGACCCTGAGTGGGGGAGTGGGAATGAAAAAGACAAGAAATCAAGACAAGTCAAAGGAATCTGATCAAGTCTCACTTTATTAAGAGAATGAGCTGAGTGTGTATAGGGTAAAGGGGCTGTTTGTCACTCTTGCTGCTAACCTTGAAATGAAAGCTTTAACTGCAGAAGGAGGAAGGCAGTTGAGATTATGAGAGCAGTGGTATGGAGGAGCAAGACCATTCAGAGAAGGAACGTTCTGTTCTTAGTAAAAAGTCATAAGCAAGATCTGTTACCAGCCATATCCTGTTATTTGCCAATGAATCATGAGATGTCCTCTGGGTCAAGGCCAGGCAAGACTTTGCTCTCCACACATTCCCATATTAGTTTCCACCAGACAGGTCAGGTCATCCCTCTAATATCTACTTCTCATGTTAACTGGCTTCCAAAGAACCAAAAAGCAAGCTAAGAGTAAATCTAGTGTGGAAAAGAAAAGAGTGCCTTTGGAATGAATTCCAAGGACTAGTCAAGTCAGGGGCAGGCTGACTCACCTCCAATCAGGATTGCAAACATAGGGTGTCTTCTCACTGTCTCAGTGGCAAGTATCCTAACAGGAGGACACTTGGCCTTTTAAACTGTAAGTTATTTCCAGACAGAGTATCCTAGCTGAATATGAAGGGATGTGGAAATGTGGTAACTGAACATGTAATGACCATAACTTAATTCAAAATGAAGGTCACACAGACTGGAGGATGTTCTCATAGTGTTCCCATGTTGTTTTGTGTGCTTCCACTGTTGTCTTGCACTTAGCACCATGCACAGGCTCAGTTCCCACAGTGTCAGTCAGTGTGAAACACCTCAGCTCTCATTCGGGACTTCTGCTGTTGAAGAGTGGCAGCATTTTTTTATTGCAAATACAAATCTTTGACAATTGAAACATAATGGAAATCAGTGACTTATCATATTTTCCTCACCATGTACCAAGTTATTACAGTTTAGGGTTATACTATGAGAATGTCTTATTCAAAAACTACTATTTGAGACAGTAACTGCTATTTGAGGCAGCATTGTTCTTAACTGTCCAATAATCCAATATGTTAGCCCCTACAGTGTACTCAACAAACTATTTTTTTTCCTTAAGAAAAAAGGCTATTTGACCTCAGATGGATATGGCCAGAGGAAAACTTCTCCATGATATGTTGTAGCCAAGACGTCAAAAGGATAAAGCAAAAAAACAATGCTAAAAGTTGCATGGGGAAACACCAGCTCACCTACAAGCACAGAAATAGGAGACTAGGATCTGCTCTTCCCTCATCACCCTTTAAATCCGGGAAAGCATGGAAGAGTATATGTCAGCCCCTGAAAGTAAATAAGTGTTAACCAAGATTGCTATGTCTGGACAAGCTATGTTTTAACATGGACAGAGAAATAGACATTTCAAGACAAGCACAAATGAAGACAGTTCATATCCCCACAGAAGATAAAAAAAAAAAAGTCACATAGAAGAGGGGAAAATCCAATCATAAGAGTACATAAAAGAATCAATTTCAGGAGACTAATAGATGAATAAAGGAGAGTTGAAAAGAAATCCATTGTGACCAACACAGTAAACTGGCTATTTATCATATTAACAGGAGAAAGAAAAATCCAACAATGATCTAACCAGCCTGAAAAAACAACCAAAGAATTTACGAGAATCAGTAAACATGAGTCAATAATCACCTTAAGAGCAAATAGCCCCAACTCACCAACACAGAAGTGCAAACTGGATGAATAGACTAAAATTCTAGATCTATCTGTTGGCTTTAAGAAACAACATGACAGATAAAAACAGACTAAGAGTCAAAATACAAAGGCAATCTATCCAATGAGCACACAGCAAAAATAAGTGGGCGTAGCTATTCTGATATCTGATGCTGTGGACTTCAAACAAAAATGGGTCCAAAGAGACAGCTACATATTAACCTAAAGAACACAGAGTATCTGCTGTGTGAGAATCAGAGAAAGTAGCAGAAAAAAACACAGAGTAGGAGGAGAAAATGGTAGATCTGGGAGGAGCTAGAGGGAAGAGAGCAGGTGAATATGATAAAAGTTAATACAATATATATAAGATATAACAATTATAAACATATGCACTAAAAATCAGGGCTCTAAATTTTATAAAAACAAACATTAATGGACATGAAAGTCAAGTCAGTATTAATAGAATGGCATTTTCATCTCTAGACAATCCATACAAACTAAAAATTAACAAAAACCAGTGTTAGACTGTACCATAGATAAATGGACTCAACAGCTTATACAGAAAGTTCCATTCAGCAGAAACAGAACATATGTTCTTCTCAGCAATCCATGGAACCTTTTCTAGAATAGACCACATTTTAAGCTACCCATTAGGTCTTCCCAAATACAAGAAAAAAAACAATTTCTGGTATCTAGAAATAATATAGAAATATAGAAATAATAGAATGAACCTAAAAATCAGTAAGAAGAGAATCTATAAGCATACATAAGAATAAACAACACACTCTGAAATTACAAATGAGTCATTAAAAGAATCAGAAAGGAAATTTCAAAATTTGTAGAATTAGATAAGAATAATCCTCAGGAGAACCTATAAAACATGGTCCAGGCTAGGTGTAAGAGTCAAGTGTATGACTGGAATAAATAACCAAATGGTGCACCTCAGGATCCCAGAAATAACCCAAACCCAAAAGCAGAAAAGTGCAAGAGATAAGAAAAATCAGAGCAGAAATTTCTAAAATTGACCTAATTCATAGAATTAATTAAATAGGAGTTGTGTCTTTGTAAAAATACATAATATTTACAAGTTCCTAGTCCAACTAACCAAAAGGAAAATAGAACCCACATTAATGAAATTAAGGATATAAGGGAAAAGTCAGTGTAGGTTCCAATGAAATAGAGAAAACCAATATGGCGTATTTTGAAAACTTACATTCAAAATATTGGTAAAGAATCTAGAAAAAGGAATAAATCTCAGAACACACAAGACCTAACAAAATTAAATCAAGTGTCTAAGGAAATAGCCCACTGGGTAAAGCACTTACAAAGAAAGCATGAGGACCAGAGTCCAGATCCATTAGACTCACATAAAAGCCAGGCAACCTGACCGTGATCCCTGCATTGGGAAGGCAGAGACTGGAAAACAACAGAGCAAACTAGTCAACCAGACTAGCTGGAGTGGTGAATTCTGGGTTCGACCGAGAGATCCTACAACAATGAACTATGGGTTCAATTGAGAGACCCTATCTCAATGGGTAAGGTGGAGAGCAAGCAAGGAAAAAATCAGCGTCAATCCCATGCCTCAGTTAGCATAAGCATCTGTGTACACCTGTGCCTACACACGCAAATATGCACGCACACATCACACACACACATCATACACACACATACACAAACACACACACGTAAAAAAATAAAATTAAGAGGATATTAACAACTTTAACAGATCCATAACAGCAAGATAGGAGCACTAATAAAAGGCCTTCCAAACAAGGAAAAGTCCATAACCAGGCATATTCATTGTCAAAACTAGCAAACCTTCAAAGAGCTCAGAAGCTGTTCTATGAAACAGAAAGAAGACTATCAAATTCCTTGTGCAAAGCCAACTTTACACAAGTGAATAAAAACAAAACAAAAAAAAGAAAACTATAGGCCAATTTCTCTGATGAACAGAGACACAAAAATTCACCAAGAAATTCTTGGAAACCAAGTTTAAGAACACATTAAGAAGACTGCATGCCATGAGCAAGTTAGTCTTGTCCTGGGGATAAAAGGTTATTCAACATGCACAAATCAATAATTGTAATCCAGCACATACGGAGACTTAAGGGCAGGATCCACATGATCATCTCATCAATGAAGAAAAGGCCTTGACAAAGTTCAGCATCCCTTCATAATAAAAGCCTTGGAAACTGACAAGAATAGGAGCAGCAATGCTCAATATGAAAAAGACAATTTTCAATAAATATAAAGCCATCATTACAATAAGTGAAGGAGACTTCTTCTAAAATCTGGAGTAAAGACAAAAGTGACAATTCTCTTCACTCTTATTCAATACAGTGCTGAGTCTTAGCTAGACAAGAAAAGGGGGGGCTACAAACAAAAAGAATAAGCCAAATTATCCCTATTTGCAGACAACACAATCCTATACTTAAGATTTTAAAGGCCACAGCAGAAAACTCTCAGTCCTTATAAATAATTTCAGCAAAGTAGCAGGATACAAAATCAGCATCCAAAATTGAGTAGCTTTTCTCTAGGTCAATAATGAGCCCACTGAGACAGAAATCAAAGAGAAAATTTCACTCACAATAGCTTTTTTTAAAACACTGTATCAACTTAAACAAGGAAATGATTATATTTCTGAAAGCAATCTACAGAGTTAACATAATCCCCATTGAAGACTTCAATGACATTCTTTATAGAACTGGGAAAAATCCTAAAATTCACATTATAGTGCAAAGACCCCAAAAGACTAAAGCAATTGTGGATAGAAAAAAAACAACGCTGAAAACGTCAGAAGACCTGTTCTTAAATTACATTGCAGACCTACAGGAATGTAAACAGCATGGTACTGTCTCACAAACAGATTGGGAACAAGTGGAGTAGAATGGGGAACCCAGAAATACACCCACACAACTAAAAACAAATTTTGACAAGGCTGTCAAAAACAAACATTGAAGAGAAGATGGTCTCTTTAGCAAAAGGCTCTGGGGAAACTGGATCTCCATAGTGATAAAGAATGAGACTAGATCCATACTTTTCACTCTGCACAAAAATCAACTCAAAATAGATCAAGGATTTAACGTCATCTGGGAAATTTGAAACTGCTACCAGAAAACATAGGTAAAACCCTGTAAGATGCATGCAAAGACAAAGACTTTTCTAAAAAGGCACTTCAAGAGTATCAGAAATTACCCCCAAAATCTATAAACGAGGTTCCATAAAAATCAAAAACTTTCTGCATGGCAAAAATGATCCCTAGGGTAAAAAGACAGCCTGCGTAGTAAGATAAAAACGTCTTTGCCACCACGCAAGAGATGAATCTATAAAATTCATAAAGAACTGCAGCAATTAAACACTAAGAAACAATCTATAAGTGGGCTGGTGAACAGAATAGATAGTTCTCAAAAGAAGAAATCCAAATGGTCAATAAACACTTAGAAAGTGCTGAGCCTCCTTTGTCATCGGGGACATGGAAATCAAAAGTGCCTTGTGAGTCCATCCCGCCACAGTCAGAATGGCTAATACCAAGACAATAGTGACAAGTTATGATGATAAGATTGTGGGAAAAGAGGAACCCTTACTCACTGCTAATGAGGGTGAAGCTGGAAGCAGCATGATTCAACTACACCATTCTCGGGTTAGTGCCCAAAAGACTCACACATCACAGAGATACTTGCATGCCTGTGTTTATTGCTACACTATCCACAATAGCTAGGAAATGGAGCTAGCCTTGGTGTCCATCAACAGCTGAATGGACAGAGAACATGAAGTGCATACAGACAATGATATTGTATGGAGTCTTTAAAAAAACTGAAATCATAACACATGCAGGAAAATGGATGCAACTGGCAATTATTGCATTAAACAAAATGAGACAGGTTCAAAAAAAATCATACTTTCTCTTTCATGCGGAACTCGGATTTAAAATTCTATATGTATGTGCATGTACTTATATGAGTGTATAGATCCTGAGACTAGAAAGAGGGTCATGAGAAGGGAGGACATGATCTTGAGGGAGGCAACAGAACACACGTGTATGAACACAACAGGGAAGATAATGTGGAAAGAGAAAGGGAACCAGCCGGAGGGGTCAGAAGGGGACATAAGTGTGGAGAAGGGCAGAGCAACACATAAGCTTGAAAACGGCATGATGAGATCTATGACTCTGTAGTAACCACTAAGACCAATCATCCACAGAGTTATGTGGTGATACGATGTGTATCTTGGACTTGTTAGGGAACCAAAAGGACTTTTCAAAAGAGGTCATCTGGGAGCTACCAGAGGAGCAGGAAAAGAGGAAGTAGGAAGTGTTTCAACAAGATTCCTTGGTCCCGGGTGCCAGAGGTCCAGACCCACAGACCTGCCGACCCAGACCCCTTAGCCGCCCACTGTTGCTTAGTCCCCCAAAATGACTCAGATACTTATATTAACTTGGTGCTATTTGGTCTATGGCTTAGGCACCTTGCTATTTTGCTCTTTCATGTTAGCTCAAAACATTTCCATTAATCTGTCTGCCACATGGCCCGTGGCTCACCTGTGTTCCTTACATGTTACTCTTTGGGCAGCTGGCTCAATATGCCCCTGACCCCGCCCTCCTTCTCCTAACTATTCTGATTCTCCTTCTACTTTTTCTACGGTGCCAAAACAGTTCCTTTATTTAAAGATTAATATTCACAGCATACAGAAAAACATTCCCACATCAAGGAAGAGCATCATTAGCTGAGAAAATGGTAGACAAAAGCCCAGTGCCAGGAAAACCACAGCAGGCTCGAAGGCTTCATAGGCTTGTAGCAGAGACCAGGGACAGCTTGGAGAGAGAGAGAGTCAGTCCCTGAGCACAGCAGAGGCCACTCTTTAAGGGCCAGAGAAACAATTTATTTGTGCATAATCCCCATTGTCAACTAACGTGGCACAATTATTACTGACACTGTTAACATGGAAGCTGGTGCCAGGCATGGGATTACATGCCTTACATTCTCAGGAGGCAGAAGGAGGTGGATCTCTGTGAGTTCAAGAACAGCCTGGTCTACATGGTGAGTTTCAGGACATCCAGGGATACACAATGAGAGCCTGTCTCAACCCCCCCCCCAAAATGGAAACTCGTGCTCAGGGAATCAGGGTACCCCTTCAGGTTACACAGCTAATAGAGCGGGAATTCAGAGTCACCCTCACCTCTGTTGGCTAGCTCCAACCACCTGAGGGTTATTCCAGTTCTAAACATTCTCTTGCATTGTGAGAATAAATATTTCCTTTCCAGGGTACCTCTAAGCCCATGATAAGTCATACAATACAACATTGATGTAGCTGGGCCAGAGACTGGAGTGGGTTAAAGCCAAAACAATAGAATAAAAACTAAGTAATTGGGGCAAGCAACTTCACCCTTCCCGGTCCTCAGTTTCTCCATCTCTAAATGCATTAGACTACATGGTTTCTGAAGTAGCTTCCCACAGCCTGAGCCTGAGGTGTGTTTTCTGGCAGAGTTACTAGGGGGAAAGTGAGTAGACGCCCAAACCAGTCTTTATCTAGGGAACTGCAATTTACCAAACAAGAAAATCAAGGGGAAATTGCAATGATGATGAGGGATGGACCTTTTTTAGGAACAACAACCTAATCACAAGTCACTGCTAGGGAAGAGATGTCACAAAAACCTTGATTTGCAGCTTTGAGGAGTGGCGTGCCATGGGATACGAGCAATTAACGACGTGAGATGCTTCTCTGAGGCACAGATGAATCATGGGAGGCGGTGTCAACAGGCTTGGGATGAATGCTGCACAACACATGACCAAAATCTTAGTCTGATTCATAGGACTTTGTAGAGCTTCCCCAGCAAGCTTCAGTTCTAGGATGGCAGTTATGGACCTGTCCTTCTAAGAACGGCGCTCATCAAAGACTTAAAGGGAATGAAGAAGGAGGTGAATGATTGAGTGGATGAACAGCGAGCACCGCCGCTTCCCCAACAGACTCTCCTAGGACATCATCCTGGCATTGCCCTCTGGAAAATCTTTGGCCTCATGACTGACCTTCGTAGGAAGGGGTCCCTCAAAGCAGACATTGGTTTTGAAGGTGCTTCTAGAAACTCCTTTCGTTGAGACGTGATGAACCAACATACAGATAGGAAACCAACATGGGTGTGCTTGTGAATAGGTGCGGACCACCAGTAAATGTAATTTGGGCTCCTGGTAACTTTCTGAGAGATGATACAGAACAGTGTTGACCAATTCACAACCCCATGCCACATGTGGGAGCTGAGGATCTGAAATGTGGATGGTGTTCCTTTGCAGGGTATGGGCTCCAAGGTGCCAACACACGCACAAGAACACAGTCTGATCCTACCCCTCGAGGCTCCACATACTGTTCATGCCAATTGACAGTCACCTACCCTTGAAGGGCCCAGCTCCTTTTCCCAATGGTTCCTCTGTGGCTGTCTTGATTCAATAAGGTCCCCAGAGTTCCAGCTAGCCATCAATGTGGGAATTTTCCACATAATCCTTATCACTTGCTCATACAGACTTTTGGGATGAGAAAATTGCATTTGCCTGAATGCACCACACTGAGCTGACCTACCTTGGGACTTCTTTCCCTTTTTGGGGAGGGGATGAGTGAGGGAGTGGGGGATGTTGAAGGCTGACTGGGAGAGATTGGAAGGAGGGAAGGGAGGGGGAGCAGGGGGATACATGGATGAAAAAGACATTTTTATATAAAAAATAACAAAATGAACATACAAAAAAGAAATGTGGATGGCGAGAGAGACATAGAGGAAATACAAATTATCTCACTGGATTTAAAAGGCATTATAAAATAAGTATAAAATGTCTCATTAGTGAATTAATAATGTGTATTAAAATGATGATTTTACATTTATATTCAGTAAAGATAAAATGTTGAAATTAATAGCTCCTGCTTCTTTTTACTTTAATTTAGAAGTGTATTGTGATCTGGATGTGGTAACTCATATATGTAGTGCTTTGAATGGAAACAGTGACCTTAGGCTCATAAATTTGAATACTTGACCCCTAGTTGGTGCAACTGCTTGGGAAGGGTTAAGGGGTATGTCAGTGGCCGAGGGCTTTGAGATTCCAAAAGACTCTCACCACTCTCGGTGTGCCTCACTCTTTCTGACTGATATTTGGGGAATCAAGCTGTAAGCTCTCTACTGTTTCTGCTGCCAGGTCTCTGTTCCACCACTGTGGACCCTAATCCTCTGGAACTGCAACCCCCAAATTAATGTTTTCTTTTAATAAGTTGCATTGGCCATGGTGTTTTATCACAATAGAAAAGTAACTGAGATATCATGTTTATAATCCTAAGTGTCCATCCTGCCAAAGACTGTCTCCTTGTTTTCTTTGAGACTTTGGATGCCCCAGGCTCCAAAGAGGAGATAAGTGCAGACACAATGTGAACCATTGTTCACTCACTTGTTCGCAAAGAAATTCATAGTCCTATTGATCCCAACCAGACAAAGATGAGCCTAAGTTATGGGAAGATGGCTCAGTCAGTAAGGTTCTTGTTATGCAAGCATGAGGACCTGAGTTCAATCCCTAGAGCCCACATAAAAGATCAGGCATATCAATACCCACCTGAAACCCCAGTGCAAATAAGTAAGTTTGTGCATTCCTTCTTCTAGAAAGGAAGTCCTGACAGTGATTTAAAATCCCACTCTATCTGTGTCCTCAAGGCCCAAAGGAAAGGATAAGTGGTTTGGACCTAGCTGAGTCAAATAAAGGAAGAAACACACTCAGAGGTCAGAGTGTGAAGCACACACACAAGACCTCAAGTGGACCTTCCTACTTGACCCAGCAGAAATTTAGTTTGAGAAACTCCAAAAGGTCAGCTAAATAAATTGGGAGGGACAGCTTAGATATCCTCAAATGATAGTGTCTCTCTAGTGAGACCACCTGCTTTGTCTTGCCTCCTGTGTACTGGGATAATGAAGATATTCCCACCTATCCAAGTGTGAAGGAGACACTCAACCTTAGCAGTTTATGACAGGGACAGTTTGGGTCTGGAAGACACAATATACCACACGGGGCCACATGAACCTTGTACTCACAAACAGTGAATGCCCAGGGGCCTCAAGAGGGTCAGATATAATAGGCTTGTTTTTGTGGCTCCATGAGCTGATGGAGAACTGAACCACTGGGGATAAGCTAGAAATGTACAGGTTCCCCGGGATAAAAAAAAAAGATGGGTTATTTGGGGAACCTTCTCCACAAGATGACATAATATCGGGCTTTAATTTGGGGCCTCCACCAGAGGATCTACATTATTACAGTATTCTTACCAGTGTTCTTCATTAGAACCAACAGTAGACACAGAGGGCTCAGGGGTACAGTTCAGCCGGAGACAGAAAAGGGATGGGAACATGCCTGTGCCTCACTCCCTTATGTAAATCACTTTGCCTCATATAGACTAAGCTTTCACCCTTGGCTGTGTGAACTTTTCTTCATGTTCTCCGAACTTCACACTGATATACATTAATGCATCTGCCCTCTGCTCTTAGAAGAAAATGTGCCCTGTAGCCAAAACGACTGCTCTTGGCCTCTAGCTCTGAGCCCCGAAAGAAGGCAGCTGTCAGTGATAAGGGTCCATTGTGGGACCCTTACTCCTAGACACTTGCTTTCCTCAATTATGTCTTCTTTGCTCCCAGTAACCCTGGCCAGCCAGTCAGTCAGCTATGACAACTTTCTACACTGGCCTTTCTCAACACGTATAATCAATTCCTGTCTTGAAACACCATCTGAGCTGAACCCTCAAAAAGGGGTGAACTTCGTTCTTTGTTCTTTTAAGATTGCTCAGGCATCCAGCTAACAGTGAGCCTCAGCCCATGAAATCTGCAGAAGTCCAGAAAGACACATGAGACCCTAAGCCACACTTCAGGAGCAAGGGATTTAGTCACCAAAACCCACCATGGCTATCCTTTTCAACTGGAATCTGGGAATCAGGCCCTAATCTGAGTCAGCCCCAACCAGGGATGACTCAGAAACCATCACCTCCTACTGGATCCCAGCATCTATAAGTACTCAAAAGCAGAGCCAATTTTAAGTTGTCAACTTGTGTCTAACACTCAAACACACACGCACAAAAAAAAAAAAAAATAGAAGAAGGTTGAAGGGACAGAAACCCATAGTCAGGCCAGGAGACCATTAGGAGAAGACATTTGCATTTACATCTCAGATGCTCTGATGGACTTATCACAAGTTAGGACTGGATAATTTAACTTTAAGCCTGCCCTGTGGTCCAGCTATCCCATGTTAACGCCAGCCTCTCAGTACCCAAACTAGATGAAATGTAAGGATGCAGTTAATGACATGTAATTCTGGAATTTGTTGTGCTCATCCAAAATGTCTGAAATGTCTGAGTCACTAGTATGAACCAAGACAGGACACACACAACATACACATACACACACACGTACACACTCATGCATATACATCTGAAAACACAGCTCGTCTGAAACATGTGAACACTTGTAAACCATGTCAAGAAACAGGCTTTCTTCACCTCTTGCATCATAGATGCATCATTCTTGAAGGGCATTATAATAGCTACTTTTCCCACTGCTGTGACAAAGAACTTGTTGAAAGCAACCTAGAGAGAGGGGAGCGTTTATTTTGACTCACAGAGTGAGGGCACCTTCCATGATGGTGGGGAAGGCATAGCAGCAGGAGCCTGTGGTAGCTGATCACATGACATCTGTCGTCAGGAGGCAGAGAGAGGCGAACTCTCAGCTCACTTTTGATGCAGTCTAGGACTCCAACAGATGAAGTACCACCACATTAAGCATCAGTCTTCCTACCTCAATGTAATCTAGAAAATCACTCACAGACATGCCCACAGGTCTGTTTCATATGGATTTCTAGATGCTGTCAAGTTAGTAATAGTAGCCATCACAGGCATGAAGAACACAAAGATGGCATTTCTAAAGATGCCTGTGGCTGTTTTTCATAAGAGAAAAGAATTCACACATACACACACAGAGAGAAAGAGAGAGAGAGCCATGTCCTATTATGAAGCACATGTGACTGCCATGCACCTCTATGTGGCAACAGGGACTTTGACTATGTGACTCATGTCAAAGGCACTGAGATAGAAGGAGGGAGGCCATCTGTTTTTTTTTTTCTGGATGGTCCAACTAGTCCAGAGATCCTTTCTTAGTTGTGACCAGAGAACCAGAGAGCGGAAGGCATGGGGAAGACTTGGTCAAAAGCCAAGGAACAAGGGCAGCCCCTACAAGCCACAAGAGGTCAGGCAGTAAATTCTGCCCTGGATGCTGTAAGAAGGGGGCTCCCAGCCCCAGGACCTTACAATGAGGTCTTCCTCAGACTTCTAATGTCTAGAATTGCAGGATAAATAAAATGTAGGGGTTTCTGTTCTGTGTTGCAATAAGGTTTCCAGCCCTGTCCCGCCAGAGGTCCAGACCCACCGACCTGCAGTCCCAGACCGCTTAAACCACCTACCACTGCTTAGGCCCCCAAAATAACTCAGATGCTTATATTATGTTCACGCTGTGTGGCCTATGTTTCAGGCGCATTGCTAGCTAGCTTCTTCATCTTAACTCAACCCATCTCCATTAATCTGTCCTGTCACGTGGCCCATGGCTCACCTGTGCTCATTACGTGTTTCTTCTTTGGGCATCTAACATGATCTGTGTCTGACTCCTACCTATTCTGATTTCCAGACCTACTTTTCCTACAGTACCCGTCACAGGCCAAAACAGTCCTTTATTCACAACATATGAAAAGACATTCCCACATCAGTTCTGTTTCGTTTTGTTGCTCTCAAGCTGTGAAGTTTGTAGGTATTTGTCACAATGGTCACAAACAGAAACAAAAATGAGAGAATTAAAGTTTATTTCCTAATCAGCAGAGTCGAAGCACAGACCTGGGCCACCTGATGAGACCCTCTGTGTCTCGGTTATCTGAAAGAAGAGAGCTGCCCTGTCTTGTGAGGCGCATGTAAAAACTAATAGTGATGTGAAAGGGGAAGCTAAACTGTCCATGGAGTCGAGGATTAACAAGGGGGTGTTAAGAAAAGGAGGAGCTGGGTAAATGGTGGTGAGCCCAAAGTATATGTGCCTCAATTAAAGTATCCTTATGTAACCCAATATTGTGCGCTAATAAAAACAGAATAGATATCAAAGAATTAATGGTGTTAACAGTTTCTTAGCCCAGACACTCAACCATTATTTGTAGCTATCCATTTTTGCCTCTTTCTCTGTCTCTGAACCCCTCCCTCTCTCTCTCTCTCTCTCTCTCTCTCTCTCTCTCTCTCTCTCTCTCTCTCTCTCTCGGGGGGGGTGGGGGGGGAGGGGGTGTCTGCATGTGTGTCTGTCTACTCTCTTACTGCTCTTTGAGAAATCAAGAAAAAAATTCCAAAGTCAGCATCAGAACATTCCCTAAAAAAACACACAGAAAGTTGGGGTGAAATGGGGGGAGGGGGCTGCGATCTGGATCCACAAACCTCCACTAAGTGACCTGTTCACATGCAAGTGCAGCTGATCCCAGTGCCCTGAGAATGCAGCTCCTCCAAAAGCAACACATTCCCTCACTAAGCCAGGTAGGAGCCTCCTGGGAAATAGTGCCCATTGGTGACCTGGGAGCCAGATTTGGGACTGGAGCTGTTCAAAGTGGAAAACCTTTCCAAGGCTAACTGCTCCCAGACCCCATGCTGTGCCCAGGGCACTGGAAGAATTTGGCCTGTACAGGGTACTTCTTGACAGTGGGGGCAGCTAGAGCAGACTGGATAGGGGGACCCTTCTAATACATCTGGCTACAGAGTGCAAGCTGGAGGCCAAGCAGTCTCCTCCAGGCAAGCCCACATGGAGTCACAATTAGCACTGCCTCAGGCTGGTGGAACTGGAAGACTGCTAGGTGGTCCCAGAGGGTAGAAACCTTTTGCGCTGACTCAGACTTTGGTGGCATCCCCATCTCTCATGGAGCTTTAAAATTAGAGATGGCAAGACTCTCCCTCAACCATCTCGCCTCTGCATTTGTGAACAGGTGCAGATAATCAACACATTCTTGGAGCTGGGTGAGTATGATTCCATAAAGTTGAACTGTTGCTGAAAAGGAGGCTGGAGGCATGTCATGTAGAGAACCCTGCAAAGGCCCAGTTACACAGGCGGAGGGCATGAGACACAGGATGACAGGAGAAGGCGGTAAGACCTAAAGGGTGTTCAGGAAAGGAGACATAAATTAGGCTGGAGGTCTAGTGGGAACCCAGAGAATCAAGCTAATATGCTCATGACCTTGGATAAGACCCCTCTCCATCTGGTGGCTGATGGGAAATGGGGCCTCACTTGCTTGGGATTGAAAGTCTCTGAAGTCTCCGGACTCCTGGGGCTCTGGAAAGCAGGGACCAACCCACCAGTATTCATCAGAAACACGCTGTCAACCTGTAGAGACCTCATCCCCTCTGCCTCTTGTTGCCATATTCTGAGTTTCTCAGAGGCATGATGGCTCTGAGAACAAATTCCATAGTGGTCACACGGGACTCTCCACCTAGAAAGACCCCTCCTGGGCTTAATATCCTCTTGGGTTGCCATCTTGAAACACTCAATGATATTCAACATATGAAATATATTTTTACCTAAACAATATTTACTAAATAAATCTGACCATTTAAATTATGTATATACGATAAACAATAAAACTGCACATAAATAACTCATGAATATAATACCTCATACCATAAATAACACAGTAAAGTTTCCCAAATTTGAGAAAATATCAGGGGCCAGCTTATTCGAGTACAGCAGAGTGAGAAAACCACCTTTATGGTTGCAGTGTACCTCCCCTCCCCCCACTGCCAGGTATGTCTGACCATTACAAACTGAACAGTTGAGTGGCATTTAGGATATGTGTCATCCAACGCCATTATCTAGCTCTTTTTGGTGTTTTATTTTGTTTTGTTTGAGCTTTTTAATTCCAACACTAGGTGATGGTGGCACTTTCAATCACAATTTGTGTTCACTTGCCTTAAAAGGTCTTTTAAGTTATGTGTGTGTGTCCATATGTGGGTGTGTGCATGCACACAAATGCAGGTACCCTTGGAAGTCAGTCATTAGATCCCCTTGGAATTGGAGTTATAGGTGGCTGTGAGCCACCTAACATGGATTCTGGGAATCAAGCTCAAGTCTTCTACAAGAGCAATAAGTGCCATTGGCCACAGAGCCATCTCTCTAGCCCTTCGTTTTCTTGATTTCAAGAACATTTTATCACCCTAAAAGAAAACTTTGTGTCCATCAAAATACCATTCTCCATTTCCCTACTCTGCATTCCCTGGCAATCACTAACCCATCTTCTGTCTCTATGGATTTCTATATTCTGGATATTTTTTTCATGAGTGGGTCATAGAACATGTGATCTTGTGGTGATATATTATATATTTAATAAAAAATAGTCTGAAATATCAGAGAACAGAGCTACCTACAGAGCCAAGCCACAAAGGTCAGAGAGTGGCGACCCACACCTTTAATCCCATCACTTAGGAGGCAGAGAGCTGTCAGGATATCTGTGAATTAGGCCAAACAGCCAAGTGGTGGTGACACACACCTTTAATCCAGCACTCTTCATGCTTCTGCTCCCGGTAGGTGGGAAACACACACGCCTTTAATCCTAGCACTAGGAAAGTTGAAGCAGGAAGTGAGGTATCTGGGCAGGGAAAGAAAGGTAAGGCTGGAGGAGGCAGGACTTGCCCCCTTTCAGTGAGGAAGGAGAGGCTTGCAGATTGAGGATTCCAGAAAGTAGGCCTGAGGAACTGGCTAGGTGAGAATTGGCTGTGGTTTGTTCCCCATCTCTCCAATATTTCAGCTTTTCCCCAATATCTGGTTCCAATTTTATTATAATACCAAATAGAATTTGTGCAATATGTAACTGTCTTCCTTCGCATAATTGCAGATGATAATTTTTACATTTATTTGTTGTATGTTTGTGGGGAAGGGGTATTTGTGCCACCATGATATACATATAGAGGTTAAACAACAGCTATTTCAGGGGTCAGTTGTCTCTTCAACCATGGGATTTAATGTTTGAACTCAGGTTGCTAGGTTAAGAAGTAAATGACTCTACCTGCTGAGCCATCTCCATCTCCATAGCCCAGTATAATGGTTTAGAGCTTACCCCCACTGTAGCATACATTAGTACTTAACTATTTTATATGGCCAAGTATTACTTCATCATACTTAACTTTTTAAAGACATGCTCCAACCTTTTAAATTTGAACTGCTCTCTGGAGCAATGGCCCTGTAGGAGATGACTCATGAGGGTGTGGATGTTACTTACACTCTGACTGTTGTCCGACTGTCACCACCTTGCCTCTCCTCCTGCTACCAACCACCAACTATTGCCATAATTACTTTTCTTGGTGAGACATAGATGCACAATCTCCTTGTTTAGAATCTTTGGTCTGAAAGCTATCAGCCTCCATCCCATGTTAGCTATGGAGCAGAGTTCCCCCACAAGGATCAGGACGTCAAACCCCTCAGCCTGGAATGTCTTCTTCATTACCCCATCTCCTCTCACAGATCAAATTTAACACTTTAACTC
Organism: Phyllotis vaccarum; assembly: GCA_033318265.1. Classification (NCBI taxonomy): domain Eukaryota; kingdom Metazoa; phylum Chordata; class Mammalia; order Rodentia; family Cricetidae; genus Phyllotis; species Phyllotis vaccarum. Next base: position 189,775,606 of record JARWLC010000001.1, read on the forward strand.
TATGGCCTTATCCTCTTAAATTCAAATGATAATAGAACTATCACTGGGGAAGGGGGCAACAAAGAGGCGACCTACTGCAAGGCTGACCTTTAGAAAGACAGATAGGCTGAGAAATAGATAGGTCAATTCAAGTTTCCATTTGGGAAACCATAGACCTTACTTACAAGATAATGTATTTGCCCAATGAGATATAAATAAGTATAAATAAGTTAACATATTCCTGCTGAGGTCCAGCTTAATGACTAAAAACTAATTATTAGAACTTGTAAGGATCTGAAATAACACAGCCAGCATGGCACTTGTTATCACATAAGGAATGGAGCCATGGCAGTTGAAAATCACGCATAACCATGGATGCTTCCAACATGTAGTGGGCAGTTGTCCGTATTGGTAAATAAGATTCCTTTTCATGCCATGTCATCCAGCATTTAACAGTATGCATGCACTCTCAATACTAGTTTCTTCTAAGAGTCACAAGTTTGTAAACTTAGACAGTAGCCTGGACAGTCTAGGGCCCAGTGTTCAGCCATCTAACTTCCCCTTTGGTAGCTGATGCCTCGGAGGTTGAGTGATGTGGGAATGCCTTTCTGTATGCTGTGAATCTCAATCTTTAAATAAAGGAGCTGTTTTGGGCCATGACAGGCACCATAGAAGAAGTAGGAGGAAGAATCAGAATAGGTAGGAAAGGAAGGGCGGAGTCAGGGGCAGACCTAGCTGAAGCCGCCATAAAGAGCAACATGTAAGGAACACAGGTGAGTCACGGACCATGTGGCAGACAGATTAATAGAAATGGGTTGATTTAAGATGTAAGCGCTAGCTAGCAATGTGTCTGAGCCATAGGCCAAACAGCATGAAGTTAATATAAGCGTCTGAGTCATTTCTGGGGGGTCTGAGCGGTGGGTGGCTGGGCGGCTAAGGGGTCTGGCAAGGCAGGTCTGTGGGTCCAGGCCCCTGGCCACCCGAGATCAAGAAACCGCACTACTACAGTTGAGGGTGGGGTGTGCTATGATACTAGAACCTCACTGTTACCCAGGTATCACAAGCCAAGTCTTAATGACTGGGCCCAATCATCCAGGCCAGGTACCTTACTGTCCAAGTCGATGCCTCAGCCCTCCCTTCCTTGCTCACCTGGTCCCAGTCCCCACATCTAAGATGTTGCTTCAGAAGGGTACCTTTCCCTAGATTAATTTCCACACCTCTTTTTTTCTTTTGTGATGACCCTCAAGTGTACTCATCTCCCCAAGTTAGCCCACCTCTCCCCAAGACAGAGGCTCCTCTAGCCCCGCCCACCACCAAATACCTTTATCTCTTTCACCCTTTCATACTTTCTAACACCCTGGTTTCCAGCCCAATCATATTGCACAGTCCCGCATCCCCAGAACCATCATCTTTCCAACACTCCCTGCCTACACCTTCCAGCAGTCTTCACCATCTCCAACAAGACACCAAGCTCCAAGCTGGTCATTCAAGTACCACCATATTCTTCCCTCCTCCCCCACCCCACCTCATCTCTCCCCATCACTCTAATGAACTTCTTCCTTCATTTCTTGCCCTTCTTTCCCTTGCTAAAATCACTTCCCTGTAAGAGAAGCAAGCAATGTCTATCCCTCCTTTTAAGATTTCAAACACAAACTGAGGCAGGTTTCCAGCAAAGTTCACTCTAGAGAACCAGTGAGTTTACTGGGTTTACTTACAGGGTGAGAGGTGAGGGAGTCTGGGCAGAAGACCTTAAAGAAGCCAAACTGATTTTCCCCCAGCATAAATGATGACTCCTCATGCCTACACAGATAGGACCCATCCCTAGTTCTTCCCACCCTGAGGCCACAGGCAATCACAGTAGAATTGATTACAACTGGCTGGAAAAGTTAGATGGATATTTTGGTAATGATCCTATGACCCTCCCCAGCCCCCCTTCTATGAGGGACCATCAACAGTAAACAAGCTGTGATGATCTTTTGAAAGCAGGTGTGGCTGAATTGATGGTGGCACTTCTGTTTGCAGGAGCCTGTACAACATTCTCATGTGAGCTTCATTTTCCTCATCCAGAAAGTGAGGGTTGAAACAGCTCATCTCCGAGCTGCCTCCCTTGTGGTGATAAAAGTAGACTGCAGCATACACACACATACATACACACACACATATATACATTCACACACACATACATACACACACACATACATACATTCACACACACATACATACACACACACATACATACATTCACACACACATACACACACACATACATACATTCACACACACATACATACATTCACACACACATACATACACACACACATACATACATTCACACACACATACACACACACATACATACATTCACACACACATACACACACACATATATACATTCACACACACATACACACACACATACATACATTCACACACACATACACACACACATACATACATTCACACACACATACACACACACATACATACATTCACACACACATACACATATACCCACACATACACACACATGCACATACACACACACACACACACACACACACACACACACACCTTAAAACCCTGTTCTGAGTGACTAAGTGCTTGGAAAAAGTAGGAACAGACTGCTGGAGTCCCAGCATGAACAGAGAAGGATATTCACCCCCATGACTTTTCCTTCTGCTTCACTTTCTCGTGAATGAAAATAGACTGGTTTGACTCCCCAGAGGAAAAACTAAAAGAAAGCTGAGACTCAAGTGAGTGTCCATTCTCAGAAAACCAAGAACCAGACCCCACAGGACACAGCCATCAAACACACGGCTCAGCAGGAAATTCAGCTGCCGGCCCAGGAACCCAGGTGCGATCAGAGAGAGTGAGGAAACCCAACCCAAGGTCTGGCTCCCTTTATGGGGACTATGCTCCCAGATATCATGAGCCAGGTATGCACTGAGCATCACGGATGAGTAGAACACTCCGTGGTAGACAGAACCAAGAGGAGATGGGTAGTCACTGAAATAAAGCATAATTGTTTATATTGGGGGGCATGGTCACACTATCATTTTTTTCTTCCTTGGTCTTCCTGTAAGTGCTGTTGCATGTCTGGCCTTGGGGGGGGGGGGGGCGGGGGGGAAGAGAATGAAGAAACTGGTATTGAGATCCCTTGTCACTTCTGGATACTGTTAGAGGGGATGAACACTGAGGAACGTGTGTGCATGTATCTTTTGTTATACTTATTTATATCTATGCACATGTGTGTGGAAGGCATGGGGAAGATGACCCGCAGGAGCTGTTTCTCTCCTCCCTGATCTATCAGGATGTGAACAAGTGTTACCACAGGCTCCAGCTTCAATCACCAGGCTGCCCTCACCATGTGGATCTTCCTTGTACTTTTTCCCAGGCTCCAATCAGAAGTTTTCTCCAGGCTGGTAGAAATCTCATGTCTTTGGCTCAGTATCTTCTCCTGTAAGAAGGGGCCTCCTGGGACTATTGTGAGGATTTAATAAATTGATGTGAATGCAGTATTTAAATTGGTGTTGGGAGCATAGCTAGTTCTCAGTGAATATTGATAATTACTATGATTTATTAGGCCAAATGTATTGAGCAAGAGAAGGGTAAACAACCCAGAGTAACAGAACCAGCAGGCATCTTGTAGCCAGCTGCGATGGCGTAGAACTATGATCCCAGACTGGGAGTAAGTAGGTGAAGAGCCACATGGCATGGACAGCATGTTGGTTTGAAGCTGGATCTTGTGGCACCAATTGTTTACATCTTAATAGATCAAGCAGAGAGAATGGCACCAGAAGCAGGGCAGGACTACAAGCTTCAAAAGGCTAGCACAGTGCCTAAGCCGCAGGTCCCAAAGGCTTTCCAGCTTCCCAAAACAGCGCCACAGTTGTTCAAATACATATACCTGGGAGAATTTCAATAACTCAAACCATAATAAGCACCAACAAAGCCCAAAGGGATCCCAATAAATTGCCCCCTCACCACCATTCTGCTACGCCACAGTGAGCATTTTGATAAAGTAAATCTTTCTATTTCCTCATTTACACTTTGCTTCCTATTTTATCTTATTTGTGTTGTGGTTGAAGAGTTACCCGTTTAAGCCCTGTGGCAGAGAGCAGGAAGGAGGATATGGATGCTAGAGACATCTAGGGAAGCAGACAGATATTCCAGGATGCCAAAGCAGTCCGTGGGGCTTCCTTGGCAGCATCAGTCAGCAGCTTCTCATCTCAAGCAGTAATCTGGAGCTGGAGCTACTGTGTTTGTGAAGGTTTCCCAAAAGAAGGCCCTGAGAGAGGGGTGAGATGTGTATCCCCAATTCTCTTTTAAAGATACATTTTTACCAAGCCCAAACAGTCTGGCAATGTGCCCACACACACTGAAATGCAGGAAGCCAGGACAGGAACAATGTGAGAGAGGGCTGTTCTTCAGCGGGCTGTGTTGGAGACACTGAGCTCTCTGGACAGACAACCTGCCTTCTAGGGAGCCTCAGGACCATGTTCCAGGTCAGCAGGAAGTAAGAAGATGCTTTGGAAAAGAAAGGATTTGTTTTCTGAAGAAAATGCCTCACACAGGCATTTGGTATTTCTGCCTCAGTCCCAGAAGCCCTGAGACCAATGTAGCATATGGCTCTGGTCAACAATGCAGAAGCCCAAAAGGTCAGGTCTATGGGTTGGAGAACTCACAACTCCAAAGTTTCCACATAGCCTCTCTGTGGAGTCCTCATGCCATCTCCCAGCCAGCAGCACCTTGGAAACCGGAAGTCTCCCCACTATCTATTCCAGCAAGCCCATCTCTTCCTTCCCACTTCTTCAACCTCTCCCAGCAGCCTGGTTTACCCTTAACATGAGGTAGCCACACTGTCCCATCAGTCTGTTAGCAGGAAAGTCTGCATTGTGGAACCCAGGATTTCTCTGGGGACAGGAATGTTCTCAGGGGGATTTTGTGAAATGGAATTCTGTTCTATCCAGTGTCCTCTCTCCGTCCATACTCTTCTGCTGCCCAGACAGAACATCCGCCATGATTCAAGCACTGATCTTGTTAGGGTGGCAGGAATGAATGAGCAGAACTAGACTATGCCTTCTGGAAATGGTGACCTTGTTCCCTTTTCCATACACAAATATTTATTGAACACCTACACTCTGCCAGCTCTTATTTCAGGAACTGAGGGAAACAGACATAAAAAAAAATTCACAAGCACTAGAGAAGGGGCTCAACTGTTAAGGGGGCTGTTCTAACATGAGGACTTGAGTTCAGACTCAAGCACCCATGCTGGGTGGTTCACAAACACCTGTAACCCCTGCTCCAAGGGATCTGATCCCCTTCTGGCCTCTGTGAGTACCCACACATATATGTGCATACATAATAAAAAAATATTTTCAAAAGAAAAAAATGGATTAACATCCCTGACTTGGTAAAATTTCATTCTAGGGAGACATTAAATAAGTCACTGCGGAAAGTGTTACTCACAAATGTGTGCAGAAAGAGTGGTGTAGGAGATAGGAAGCTACAAAAGCAAAGACCAGTGCCAACAGCTTCTAGATGCATTAGTTTTGTCTCACTGTAATCAAAATGAATGACAGAAACATGAGCGAAGAAAGGCTTGTTCTGGCTCATGGAACTCCAGTCCGCTGTGGCAGTGGGAACAGGAGGCAGAACAGCTTGGGAAAGCATGGGACAGGCAGGAAGTCAGAACCAGAAGCAGCAGAGCTATCAAAGGCCCCTCCCAGTGATCTACTTCTCCCAAAAGTGCCATGACCTTTAAGGCTGGTGAACACAACACTCCAACATGGAACCCATCGGGGACATTTTAGATTCTGAAGCCAGACAGCAGAAGTTGAGTGTTGTGTAGCAAAATAAAAAAGGGAGATCCATGCTGTGGAATAATTCTTTTGCACACTGTGAAGGTATGTTATTCTCATTGGTTTAATAAAGATCCATCTGGCCAGTAGCTAGGCAGAAAAAGGTTAGGCAGAAAAGCAAGACTGAGAGAATTCTTGGAAGAGCAGAATCACTAGGAGCTGCAGAAGAAGCAGGAGATGAACTTGCCATACTGAAAAAGGTACCACCATGTGGTAAAACATAGATAAGAAATATGGGTTAATTTAAGATGTAAGAGCTAGTTAGTTACAAGCCTAAGCTATTGACAGAGCATTTATACTTAATAATGTCTCCTCAGTTATTTGGGAGCTGGACAACAGGACAAAAAAATCCACCTACAGAACCGTCTTCCCTTCTCTCTTCTTTCTTTTCCACCATGAGTGAGTGTGTGTAAATACACAAGAATGTATGTGCACCTGAGCACACAGCTGCTGGCTACCACACAAACCGGCATTTTCATGAGTTCTGGGTTTCTGAACTCTGGTCTTCATGCTTGCTAAGCAAGTGCTTTCACCACTAAGTCATCCTCCCAGCTCCCCCATCTTCCCCTCCTCCAGCACCCAAAAAAGACTGCAAAAAAACCCAAGAGGTCTATGACGAAGAAAGCTAGATGGAGCTAGCTGTTAGCCAGGCTGCTGTACAAAGTACCATATAGACTGGCTGCCTATAATTACAGAACTTCACCAGCTCACATCTGTGGAAGCCGGAAGGTAGCAATCAAGGTGATGGAGAGGGTTTAGTTTCTTCTGAGGAATGTGAAGGAAGCCACTTCCTAGGTCTCTCTCTGTGGCTTGTGGAAGACCACCTTCACCTCTAATAGTGTTCTCTGTACGATGCTTTTTGCACAGTACCCTCCATACGTGTACATCTGCCTCCAGATTTTTTCTTTTCCATACAATCACCATCATGTTGGATGAGAGACTTCTTGAAATACGTCACTTTAACTGCTTTAACTTCTGCAAGGACCCTAGCTCCAATTAAAGTCCCATTCTAAGGACTTGAGCACATGATCCTGGAGCAGTAGAAAGAATACATACACAACCCATGACACAGACCACGGTAAGTCTGACAAGGAGTCAGAAACCTAGAGAATTCTTTCTGATTTTAGAAAGATCCAAATTAAAGTAATTCCCCTTGTATCCCTTTCAACCGATCAAATTCCATTGGCCATCAATTGTCCCCTGGCTTGTTTGAAGCAGTTACTTAAAGAAAGAACCTCACAGCTCTGAGAGTCCCCACAGACACACCTCCACCAGAAGCAGGAAAAAAAGGCTGGGCCTAGCTATGAAAGATAAGCCAGAGAAACCTAATGGGCTACAGTGGAAAGGCCAGGGAGAAGCCCATTCAGTCACATCATTGTTCTCTCCAGAAACAGTTGGGGTTTTATCTAGTGTGCTACCGTCTCCTCTCAGAGGTCTCCAAATAGAATCCACAGTCATCTGGGGTCTTAGATAAAATAATTTGCCTTCCCTATCCCTGAGGGATGCTTTTATGTGGTACTCAAGGTGGCGCTGGTCTCCAGCAGTGTTTGGAACCTGCCATTCCTCTGCTAGGCCTAGAAATAGACATGTGCTCAGGGCTCTAAGGAGCCCGGTGGTTGGGTCTGTGGGGAACTGGCATAGTTCCTAACCCTTGATTACAGCTCTAAGTTGCCTCCAGGCAGCTTCTGATTCCTATTTCTAATCCTGCCTCTCAACTCTTGATTACTTCAGCAAGAGCTTTCAATTGCCCCGTTCTTTTCATATATATAAACAAACGCCTCAAACTTCAATTTTTTGGAAGAAAAGACTTTTCCATGTTTGGGAAGCTTTGTGCTTATCTCCTTCAAGGATGGGTTAAAGAAAAGGTTGTATTTGTCCCGATTTTCACTGCTTTAAGTCAACACAGACACACAGACCAGCCTCATAGCACATTCTGGACAAAACATTTTTATGTAAGTGGTGATGTCATGGGTGGATTATGCATGAGCCTCACTTTGGGTGGGTCCCACAATAGATGCTCATCTCTCACTTTCAAACACTGAAGGCTGTTACAGCAAACACTACCACACTACTCTCCACCTGTGGTTATGAGTTCAAAGTTTCCTAGTGGTCAGGGAAAGTCCTATGAATTTATGTCCACAAGAAACATCCCTCACCCAGTAGAACTGCTGATATTAATGGCCCCAGCTGTCTGGTCTCTAAGTTGAGGCAACTCCAAGTCATGTTCTACACTGGGCCACACATCCCTAAATGACCAAGCTCTGAGTGCTTCTTGATAACATACCTTTTACTGGCTAAATTCCTTTCTCTGTCTCCCTGTCTCTATACCTGACTGATGTTTCCTGGCATCAGCTCCCAAGGAAATGACTTATGCTCAACTCCTTAACTAAGGAGTCTCTTTCTAAGGGAATTCTGGATAAGACAGGTACCAATCTAGACTGTGCTTCTGTTGGATCACAGCTCTTACTCAAAAACTCAAATCTAAGACTATCTGACATGCTGGATTTCATAGTAGAATAATTTGTGCATAACAGCATAAACTTTACAGGTCTCATCTGGAAAAGCCAAATCCAATCCTATAATTCAAACTGAGTGTTCCTGTGAGGGTTTGCACTAAATTGGGTTTGAAGCTCAAAAAAAAAAATTGTCAGCATCTGCAATAGGCCAAACAAACCATGAGAGAAGTTTTGGAGATAGGAAGTAAAATCGTGCAATCACTTTAGAAAACAGACCCCCAGTCTCCCAGAGGTAAAATGCAGTCACCATATGACCCAGAAATTCTGCCCCAAGGTCTAAACCCAACAGAATTGAAAACATCTATCCACATAAAACTTGCACATGGATGTTAATTGTCAATAATAGCCTCCAAATATAAAGCCTACCCAAATGTCTATCAATGAAATCAATAAGCTAATTAACAAAATATGAGTAACCAGCCATAGTGCCCTTACCCATAGAAGAAATAAGATTCTAATAGATGCTATAACATCCATGATCCTTGAAGACCTGGAGCCTTATACAAAGCAAAAGAAACTAATCACATAAGGCTACCTACTATCAAGTCTATTCACATAAATTGATCAGAATAAGCAAATTTATAGAGACAGAAAACAAATTGGTGATTTCCAGGAATGTATGAGAAGTGACTGGTAATAGATAAAGGATTCTTTGGGGTGGGCTGATAAAAATAAAACTGGACAGTGGTAGTGACAGACGTCACCTTTGTGAATACACAAGATACCACTGAATTGTACATTTTCACATAGTGAGTTTTCTTATACGTGAATTATATCTCAATAAAACTGGTTTTTTTTTAGATAAACAAGTATTCAAATATCCCTTCACAATAATGTTGGAGGAACTCAGACATATCCCCAACAAAGTTCAACTGAAATTTCCTCCTTGAGAGGTATGAGATAGAATCAGGTGAAACCTGAAGGAGGTGATTAGCTCATGAAAGTTAGGCCTCGTGAATGGACAGAGTCATTTTTAGACTCCAAGGTTGATGGGTTATCTTAAGAACTGGTCTGTTATAAAAGTCAGTTTGATTTCGTTACTTGTATGTTCCCCTGTGCTGGTTAATAGCAATTGCATAGGAGACAAAAGATTTTAGATTGGTTTAATTGAGGTAGAAATATCTGCCATGAACACAGGCAGCACCATTCCAGGTGCTGAAGGCCTGGACTGAATAGAAAGAAAGTCAGTTGATCTCTTTCTCACTTCTTTCTCCTTCCTGAGTGGCTCTGGTGGGACTTGCTGCCTCAGAGTCTGTTGCCACAGCCTCGTGTTTGAATGAGAAATGTCCCCTTGGAGGTGCGTGTTTTGAACAGCTGGCACCTAGTTGTTGGTGATGTTTGGGATGGTTATGCCAACTTTAAGTGGTGGAGTCTTAGAAGAACAATAACTTGGAGAAGGCTTTGAGACCGATGGCCTCATCTATTTCTTGTTTTCTCCTTTCCCCTCCCTCCCGTGTGTGTGTGTGTGTGTGTGTGTGTGTGTGTGTGTGTGTGTGTGTGTGTGTTTCCTGTGAGAAGGTGAAATGTGATCTCTCTGCTTCCTGGCCACCAGACCTTCCACACACCTGCTGACCGGCCCTCCCTGTCTTGATGGACTGTATCCTCTCTGGAACTATAAGCCAAAATAAACCCATCCTTCCTTAACTTGCTTTTTGTCGGGGTGTTTTATCACAATGACAGAAATGTAACCGAAACAGCCCCTCTAACTATGTGATGATGCCCTGGGCTGCCTCGGAACTCTACAGAAAGTCCCTCATCAGATTTGGAACTCTCGGGCTCTAGACAAGCTAAATAAACCTTCATTCTTCATAAATTAAGCAGAATCTAGCATTTAGTAATACCAACAAAAATTGGACTAGAATGGGCTCATTATCATATGATTTCTTGATCACTAAAAAAATTGATTTAGAAGGCCTGGGTTATAGGGTTATAGTTCAGAACACCTTTAAGCTCAACATGGATTTGTCCAGACATAGTGCTATACCCCTGTAAGCACTTGGGAGTCTAAGGTGAAAAGATGATTTATGAAGCCAGCCTGGGCTACCGTGTGACCCTGTCTGAAAGTGAAAAATAAAAGTATCAAAGTCTTAAACAGAGTAAGATCATCCCTATTTTTCATAAAAGATATAAAGTTTCATAGAAATCAAGTGATTTACTGAAGGTCACACAAATAGAAAGTAGAATTGTTGGGCTTGGACCCACACATCTCCAATCATGCACCATAAACACAAGCAGAAGTCAGGCAGGGCCTGGGCTTTGACAGAATAATACTGAGAGACCCAAGAGAGCCAGAGTGGGGAGGAGACCTAAATCACACCAGAGCTTCTTCCTAAACAGGAAGATAGTTAAGTGTCCATCTTTAGAAAGTGAGAGCGGCCATCTTCAGATAGTGAGAGTGGCCATCTTTGATGGCCCTTAAAGGGAAACCTAGAATAACCAACCCAAATTGAGACCAAAATTCAGTAGCACTTCTCATAGAACTCATAATGGCCCTGATCCATAAAGATAGTAGGGGCGTATACACACATAAGGAGATAGACTGACAGGAGTTGTAAGTCACCCAGCACAGCTGGTACTCTAGAAAGACAGGATCCAAACTTGGGCCCATGCAATATCAAGTCCTATGCTCTTTCCTTCTTGGTGTCCAAGTAGTAGATTAAAATGTGCTTACTTTTAAAAATCTTTGTTCTGAAGCAAAGACCCACAGCCAAACATTAGGCAGAGTTTGGAGAATCACATTGAAGAGAGGAAGGAAGGATTTCAGGAGCCACAGGGTCTGAGGACACCATGATGACACAGCCCACAGTATCAATTAGTCAGGGCTTGTAGGAGCACAGAGAGACCAGGGTGACAGTCAGGGAGCCTGTATGGGTCTGACCTATGTTCTCTGTATACATGTTATGATTGTGTAGCTTGGTGTTCTTGTGGGACTCCTAACAGTGGAGAACAGGCATATCTCTGTCTTTTTTGCTTGCTCTTGGGACCCTTTTCCTCCTACTGGGCTGTCTCCTCCATATTTGAGATGAGGGTTTGTTTTTTCCTACTCTTATTGTAATTAGTAATGCCATGTTCAGTTGATACTCCTGAGAGGCCTGCTCTTTTCTGAAGGGAAACAGAGGAGGAGGGGATCTGAGATTAAGGTGGAGAAGTACTGGGAGGAAAGGATGAAGTGGAAACTGCAGTCCAAATGGAATATGTGGGAAGAGAATAAATAAATAGTTTGCTGTAGCAAAGAAAACTATCACCAGAGCAAGCAAACAACCTACAAAATGGGAGAAGCAATTTGCCTCATATGGGGAATTGATATGTACAATATGTAAAGAACATTGAACACCAAAAAAAAACATAAAACTGCCAATCAGTAAGTGGGTAAGACAGTTCTCAAAAAAGAAGCACACATAGTCAATACAGCTTTTAATGTTCAACATCTTTAGCCAAAAGAAAACGATGTCGGGAGCCCATCTCAGCCTCAGCAGAATGACTTTGATGAGAAAACGATGACAGGGATGTGGGGAAAGGGAAACATTTAACTGCTACAGTTAGGAGTGCAAACTCACACTGTCACTGTGGAAATCACAGAATGACCACACGAACCAGCTGTATGACTACTGGCATATACTTAAAAGATTCTATATCCTACCGTGCATAAGCATATCCACCCATGCTGACTGCTATAGTATTTACAATAGCAAGAGAAGGGAACCAGCCTAGATGCCCATCAATGAAGGAATAAACAATGACGATGTGGTACTCAGGGATGAGTCTTCTAATTGGTTAGCAATGCCAAGTGGTCAGTCCTGAAATCACATACATCCAAGCAACACTAAATAGATTCAGCAGGTGTGTGGGTGTGTGTGTGTGTGTGTGTGGGTGTGTGTGTGTGTGTGTGTGTGTGTGTGTGCCGTGCGCGCGCGTGCGTGCGTGCGTGCATGTGTTCATGTATATTGTATATATTCATGAAGTAGGTGATCAAGTGTTGAGTACACACCAAAAAAGTACAATAATAATCAAACAAAAGGAAGCCACAGCTTGAGAGGGATTAGGTGAGAGAACATGGAAGGTGATGGAGGAAGAAAAGGGAGAGGAGAAATTGTATAATTATATCTTAACTAATTTTTTTAAAAAGTGACGCTTGTACACAATCAAATTTTATTCATCTATTAATAAAAATGAAGTTTTGAAACTTAAGCATTATATCAACTGAGGTGATAAGAACTGCATATTCTCTCTCACGTGTGGCTCCTAACTTTTCATATTTGTTTGTATGAAAGAAAGGAGTGGGGAGGAATGGACTAAGAAACCAGGTAGGAGGCTAGGAGACATGAGCAAGGGATACAGAGAACAGAGTGAGGACAAAGGGCCGTATTTCATGAAAGAAGAAAAAAGGACACTGGGGGTGAGAAGGTGCAGGGAGAGGAGGGCGGGGAGAAAAAACAGAAACAACTTATACAGTTGTTCAAGAAATGCTATGGTGAAATTAATTACTTGCATGCTAATAAAAAAGGGAAAAAATGTGTCTTTAAAATCATTAGTGGAATGGGGAGGGCTGAAAGGTGCTGCCTGCTCCTGATAATTTATCTACATTTAGTCATAAAATAGAAATAAAACCCATGCCACAGGGTTGTTCAAAGGGTTATGAGTTGGTTCCCATCAGGAATGAAACATATAGTAGTCTATCTCAAGGTTGATGGTTTTTTCTCAGGGAGAAGACTTGTAGTCCTAGGTCAACAATCTGTTTCTCAGTGTAAGAAAAGAAAAAAAGCAGAGCTGTAGATATGGCTCAATGGGTAGGAGTGTGCAAACGCCACATTCACACACACACCACATTCCACTTCACACATATACAGAGAGAAGCTTGATTAGATGTAGAATAGAGAATTATAAGAGAGAGTGTGCAGTGCCTTAAGACCATCTAAATTCTTAATTCTTTCAGATACTGAGATTAAAGAGGTAGTGGTTCATCCATGGTCATCCAATGAGACAGAGTGGTCTCCTGGAGCAGAAACTAGTCTCTTCCCCAAACATGGTCCCTAAACCCAAAGGATGAAAAATAGTCCCTCCCCGATTCATTTCTGACAATGCTCTATAAAGTATGGCATAAAAGCCAGATTGCCTGAAAATGGTTAACTCTTGGATAATAGTGGTTAATCCTGGCTAATGTTTAATTCTCTGAATCATCTTTTCCCATCAATAAACCTTTTGTGGGAAGCTCTCATTTTCCTTGTGTTTCTTATGGAAATGTGATTTGTACATACATCCTTCTTGCATAAATATTTAGCTCATCATTGTGTGGCATAAATTCCCTGCAAATTAGGAGGAAATCAGCCTCAGCTGACAGAAGCATCTATACTCATCCAGGGGGAAATCATTATTATTTAGAACTTATTATGTCCTGACAGTAAGTACTGTATGGGCCTGCAGACTTCAATAAATATTGAACATGAATGTTCACCAAATACTTGAGATCGGATTGGTCTAATAACTTCCACCTACCAAAAGGTAGCAAAAGGTGAAGGATAAAAAAAGGGGTAAAAAATCAGCTCTGCCCATTATAAGCTGTTTCATCAAGAGCAAATCACTCAGTCCTTCCTTCATCTATTAAATTGGTCCAGCCGTATCTATCTCAGAGTGTTTGTTACAGAGACTGAGTGTGCTCATACATGTAAAGTACCTGGCCTAGGGCCTGGTACATTATAGATGCCTGATATTTATTTCTAGCCAAGAATGGTTAGAGCATGTGTGTAATCATAACACGTGAGAGGTTGAGGCAGGAAGAGTGAGTTCCAGGCCAGTATAAGCTACAAACCCTAACTCAAATGTGTGTGTGTGTGTGTGTGTGTGTGTGTGTGTGTGTGTGTGTGTGTGTGTGTGTGTGTGTGTGTATTCATGCCTAACAAACAAATGAATCTCAAGTAGGTGGGATATGACAGCTCACAGATTGGTTAGTTGTGCCCTACTGCCTTTGCCATAAGCATAATTTCCCCCAATCTTGAGTATGTTTTATTTGAAACTCATCATTAACTCAACCAATATGATGGAAGACTAGGGTAGCTTCTGAGTGGGCTGGGATAGAGATCCACATAGCTATACAATCTAGAAAGCTTGATCTATGCTATTGACATCCTACTTATACACCTGTGATGTCATGCCAGGCTCAGGAGATGGCCATCTGTCAAAATCTGTATTCCTGCATCTAGGGGCTATTGTTGCAGGCAACCATGGAAATCTGTCTTGCTGATACATGGCTGGCAGGCCAGGTGCTCCAAAGAGGAGCCATCCTCTGCCAGTGACTAATAAAATTGTTCCTTGACCCTTACATTGGATCATCCGGAAGCAAGTGTCTTTGCCACTCTTCCCCCCCCCCCCCCGGGGTTTTGACCATCGAAGTTACTGGTTCAGTAATACACATTATTGGCTCATTTCTATTCCTGATTCAGTTCCCAATTCATATGGTCTTGGAGAAGAAGTTCATGCTATGGTCAAGATATACCACTTTGGTGTATGAGTTATTTAGAACTAAAGTGAATTAAGAAAATATGTAGGATGAGTTGTATGTCTTCCCTGGTTCTCCCCTTCACCGAAAAGAAGTGGATAATAGCCTTGGCACCAAAAACAAGACAGCACTGAGTGGCCCTGTATCTGCCACTAGTTTGCTTATATATTATCCTTCTCACCATTTCCAGATGTTCAAAGTCCAAACTCTTTTCCTATGGATTGTTTCTGAAAGATCAAAGCTCTAGCTACCTTCAGTCACACATCACAGAATCTCCCGAGTGCCCATACACTGCACATGTAACACACTTCGGTTTCGTTTCTCTTATGAATTTGCCTTCTGAGAATCTAGGCTGCAGGACCTACGCCAGAGGGACTTAACTTCTCTCAATATTTGGCAGAAGCCAATGATGTCAAGCAAATACCAGGTTCTCAAATGCTGTGCCTGAAACTTGAGATTCCTTGCACTCAGGTATAGCCTGGGGATAAAAATAACTTCCAGTCACTAAAAGTTACCCTCCCCCACCAAGCTCCAGCCCCACTTTCTCATTGCACAATGAACATCTCCAACTTCTCTGCTCACACACCTGCCCTTACACTTGAAATAGCTCCACCACCCGCTTCATCTATCCACTTCCCAAACCTGGACAGCACTCTGGCCTTTCCCTTTCCTTCCCTTGGTCCCCACAGGTTCCAGTCACTCACCAAGTCTTCCCAGTATAAACTTCTTAATTAATCTCTCCTGGGACCAGTCATCCCTATGACTTCTGAGTCAAACAAGGCCATCCTGTCTTTGGCTTCGACAATTACACTAGCCTCTGCCCCATTGTACCACATCTGCTTTGGCTTCCCACACTCCTCTCCACACCAGAGGCGTGTTCTGACCCATAGGACTTCAACAGGGTCCCGGTCACCTGTAGGGAAAGAATGATAGAGAAACAGGAGGCACAAAGAAGGACCACAGGTCTGAGAATCAGATCGAGTAGTCTATCTTTATTATTTCCAAGCTACTTATATATGATTTTGCAGGGCTGCAAGTGCAAGGGGAAGGGAGGGCTAGTGAGGGGGCAAAACTATGAGCCAAGGTCAGTGTGCTAGGCCATTATGAGTCAATGGTCAGTGGGTTCCCTTGTGGCTTTTCCAAGGACTGTCTTAATCTAAAGAATGCTGTCCTATCTGAAGAATGACGAAGAAGAGAATTCTTTAGTTGACTCTTGGCTAACGAACCAGCTCCCAATATTTTCCTCCCTTTATTTAAACTAAAAGATGGGCAAAGCTCAAGCAAACTTGAGGACATTAACCCTAGAGGGGAAGCAGAGGTCCCAAGCCCTTTTCTTATCTTACAAGGCTGCTACAGAAGATGATTCATGCTTCTCAGGCTGAGGTTGATTGCAGCCTGTACCATCAGGGCCAGCCAGCCCGGAGAGGACTGATGCACACCAAACCCCTATGCTCTTGGGCATGCTTCTTGAGAGACCCAAACACAGAGTACTTGGTCCTCTCTCTGCAGTTTCAACTGCACCTCTTTGAAAGGGTATCCACACCTGGCAGGTGTGTGCCGGTTTGGGTTGTGACACAGTCCCTGTAGGGAGCCCATCATTTCCAGGCTCTTCAGAGCCTTGGTCTGCCAGTTCAAGGCGATGATCGTGGACCTGAATAGGTTTAGATGTCAGGGAGTCAATCTGCTGTTTAATGAAGCCATTCAGTTTGTTAACAATCTAAGGGCCAAATGAAATCAAAAGTAATAGTCCTAAAAGGGGTCCTAGGATTGAGGGGAGCAAGGTGGTCAGCCAGGGGGAAGTGGAGAACCAGGTTTTAAACCATCTAACGTCCTTTTCTCTTTACCTTTTCTTTCTCTCTAGGCTTTCTCTAACCTTGGTCATACTAACTCTCGCAATTCCTGTATGGTCTATAAAAAAAACAACACTCTTCCTTAAGGGCAGCACAAAGTCACATAAGTTAGGATAAAGGTCTGGCCACCATTTTTGATGGGTGATTTTAGATGTAGACCAAATTATGTCCCCTCTCCCCATGATGATCTGCCAGGTATAATTGAGGGGCTGATGGGGGTTAAGAGGGCATTGAATCCTCGCTGTCTTGAGGGGTGACATCAGGAGGAGCAGGCTCAGGAATCTCAGCATCTTCTTTGGCCAGAATAGCAGCATCTGTTGAAAGAGAGAGACCATTCTCAGGGGGAACTGAATCACCCCTGGGTGTAGGTGAGCAGTTTATTTGCCTGACCAATCACTCCAGCAGCCATTTTGGGGCTGATTGGGTTTGATCCAAGATGGAAGCTGAACTTCATCCCCAAATATCCCTGTGAGGGAGTCGCACCACATAGCCAGTGGGTGACTAGTACCAGTGGGGGTGTGCCAATGTCTGTCTGCAGCTGAATGATCATCAGCATGCACTTTACTTCTCTGCCCCTTCCAGTGACCCTGTAGTCAGCATCTTCCCTTCCCGAGGGTCTCATTGCTGCTATGTCACCAGCCTCTTCACCTCTAACATGCTGTCGTGAGTCCACTTTTTGTCTGATCTCACCCTTCAGTGTCCTAGCTTCTTTCTTTTACTTCATTAGACACAGTTGCCTCTTCCCCTTGGGACTTGCTGTCAGAGCTGTTATCATCTTACCATGCCTTTCATTAACATGGTAGTCTACAGTTTTCCAGGTACCTTCCCGATCTCTGCTTTCTCCTTTGGCTGTCCCTACCCAAACTCTCCCTCTCAGGCTTGTCTCTCCTCTGCTTTGGTGTGGCGTGGTCCCTGTCCCTGAGCTCTCTGTACTCTCTGCTCTCAGCTGTTGGCATTTTTCTCTTTTTTCTCATTCTTTTGCTTCTCTTTTCATTCTTTAATATCTAACCTTTTTTGACCTCTATTTGATTACTGCAACCCATTCTCCTCCTTCCCTGCTTCCCCCAGGATAACAAGCCTCAACTTTAATTATTTCTGAACACTACTCATCTCAGCCTTACTCCCCCATCTCAGTGCCCAGCAGGAACCACAGTGTTAGCTCTGCACTCCCTCCCTGACAGGAGACCCTCACCTCACACAGCTCTCATCCTTCTCACACCTTCCTTGTGTACTGTATTTACATGCTCACTGATATTTTCCAGCACTGACAGGACCTTTATTCTACACTTTCTCTGCTTGTTGGCCCTCTGGTGTGTTCCTTTCCTTTGATTCCAGTTTACCTTTTCATTTTCATTCCTTCCTGATTTGAGGCCCAAGAACACAGTCTTAACTCTCATCTGATGCCCATCATTCCTTAGTGCAGACTCTTTTACATCTGGGGTTAACTCTAATGTTGATACTCTGTGCTGTTGTTCCTCCTTTAATCTAGAGAAAAGCCTTAATTTTCAACATCCCTCCTGGTCTGTGTGTAGCATTCCCGTGGATTCTAAAGAATGATGAAGAAGGGAATTCTTTAGTTGACTCTTGGCTAATGAAATGGCTCCCTACACAGAGGCAGAAGAATTGTTCCTTGAAGTAGAGGATAATTGCCCAATCCTATCCATCTTCAACTTAAAATTTTAAACTATCTTTTTTTTCTAGCACCTGGAGTAAAATCCTGCACTCCTTGCTTAATCCTACAAGGCCCTGTATGGTCTGGTATATCCCCATCCTCTATTTCTTCTTCTGCTGTTATTTCCCTTGATGCATCTAATTCCAAAAGCCCTCTGCATGAAGCATCATGAAGAACAATTTAAGTTTTCCATAGTGAATTAACACTTGTCAATATCCAAGTTCCCCCTCACTCCAAACATCTCCCCGGCTTTGTCCACCAGAGTGAGCCTTCTCTCCTGGAGGTCCTAGATTAACAGAAGTGAGTTAGCTGTGTGAACCCCCTTGAACAACCTGAGGTTCTTCTGAATGAAAACCTCTACCCATCTTCTCAGCATCTGGCCCACAGTAGGTTCTCAATGAATGTTTGTTGGTTAATTAAGAAGGCTGTCCAGTCTTAATCACAAACATTCAGGATGCTTCTTCCAAATCACCTTCCCCCAAGGGAGCCCATGGTTGATGGAACAATTACTCTGGAGCTAGAACAAATCACTGGCAGTCGCTCGATAAAACTATTCAATGAAGGTTGCAGACAAAAGCTGATTTCAGGGCTTTGACCCTGAAAGTAATTACATGCACCAGCATCCATCTGCCCGTGGGTATCCCAGAAGGAAGCCCTCACCTCTGCGCAGCTCTGTCTTCTAAATAAACTCAAAAAGAGCATATGTTATCATTTCCCCTAGGATTGCTTTAGCTTCTTAGAAATCAAACAGAAGTCAGATGAGAGCTGTAATGTGCACACAGACAGTCATGCCCCCAGGCTCCAATAGGGCTCACTTAATCTTCTTCATCACAGGTATCATACCCTGAGCCTCCACTCCCTGAGAACACTACTAAGAAGCCTCTACCTTCAGACAAGCATTATCACTGTTCAGCATCAACCACCACTGGCCTATTAGCCACTGTCTCCCGCAATGAGAAGCACAAAGTCATCCTTGATGCTTCTGTATTTCTCCATTCATCCATCCATCTACCCACCCTCTCATTCTGCTTATAGCACTTTCTAAATTTCTACTAGAAGCAGCAAAATTTCAGATTTTACAGTGATGAACAAAATGGGCATGGTCCCTGCCCTCATAGTCTAGAGAGAAAAATGGATTTTAACTATATACAGATGTTGGAGTTACTCTCACTAAACACACCTACTATTTGCTGAGTCTTTGCCCAAGACTTTAAGGAGAAAAGATAGCCTGAGGCTGGGTAAGAAAAACACTGACCTTAAATTCACCTTGATCTGACTATACTTTATGTAGATTTCTTTAGGGACTCCAGGTTCAAATTTCCATTTTTCTAAAGAGTGGTTTACTTTATAAACTGTAAAGTCTAACTTTCATTTTAGAAGAACAATGCCCTTTGTGATCTGTCTTCCTCGTTCTCTTGCTAGTTTACTAACCTGGAATGTCTTTCACAAGAACCAAGGAGCCATCTCTTCAAGTTGTAGTCATCTATAGTTAATACCCTCTTACACTCTCTGAGAGATAACTTATGAGTTCCAACCAGCAAATGTGTGTCCTCATCCTATGGGCTAAACTTTCTCCTAATGTCCTCTAAGACTTTTTCCCCAGATTACTCTGCCTGGGGACTTGGGATGGATCTCTCTCCACTAGTCAATCTTCCCTGCCTGAGAAACTCCATCTCAGAGCATCTTGTCTTCAACCACCACAAAGAAGTGGGGGAGGGAGGTAGATCCTGGGTCAGTGAGATGGCTCACTGGGTAAAGGCACTTGCTGCCAAATCTGATTATCTGAGTTCAATCCCAGAAACCCTCATGGTAAGGGAAAAAAAACCAACTCCCAAAAGTTGTCCTCTGACCTCCATAGACATGCCATGGTGCACACATACACACACTAAGACACAAGATGAATGGATGAATGAATAGATGGATGGATTGATGGACAAGCGGGTGGGTGGGTGGGCAGGCAGACAGACAGACAGATGGAAGGATGGACAGATGGACAAATGGATGGATGGGTAGATGGATGGATGGGTGGGTGGATGGGTGGATGGATGGATGGATGGATAGATGGATGGATGGATGATTATAAAGAAAAATTTAATCATGAATCCTGCTCTCTGAGAGAGCTTAATTTCTGATTAGAAAGACACATTAAATCACAATAAACATTTGAAAGAAATCAGAGGGCTTTGTAAGACTGACAAGAAACTAACTTGTGTGGGAAGGGATCAAAGATGAGCTCACTGAGAAGCTACATCCAGGCACACATAAAAATGCTTTTCAAGCATGCAGCCTCAGGAACTCTAGGTCTGGGCCTTCACAAGGTCTTAACATATTTGCACAAGTCTCTTCTCTCATTTACCAAGACTTAGCTCTAACTGTTTGCTGCTTCTGCTCAATGACCTCCCATGAATCCAGAAGGGTTTTTAAATAAAGCCCACAGCTCTTAACTCCCTAAGGCTGGTAGTTAAGATTATGTTTAATTGGCTCCTTCTTGACTCTCCTACCAAATAGAGAGAAGATGTCTCTGTGACACACAACCCTTCCAGGGTTTGACCAAGGAAGGACCTTACTAGAGAAGCAAATAGAAGGATAGATACAAAGTCCCATATGACTAGGTTAATTCATATAAAGAACCTCTGCTTCCAGTGAACAGCTTTGCCTTACTCTATAACACAAAGGGTTTAGGCAATCTAGATACACAGGATTAGCCTTATTGAGTTCCTTTCCCAAACCCAACAAAACCTGGTTCTTGACTGTTTCCTGGAACCTCGAAAGCTCTGCAGGCATATCTGTCCCCATATACCTGCTGCTTCTATCCACTCTGGAGTCATCCCTTAATAACTCATAATGCTCAGATGGAGAAGGTATCTCAAGGTTACCTTGGGAATCCATCAAAATTGAGGTCTTCGTGCTATCTCATTTGGATATCTAGAGTGCCTGAATCTTTGTCTCTGCAGGATTTCTGGGGGACTGTTCATCACAGAAGGGTTGCAAAACAGGAAACATCCTTCTGCCATGGACCAGTCATATGCTTTTCACAGTAGAGAACTGAAGACTGGATGCATCTAGCTTTGACATTCATCCAGTGAAGTTTTAAAACTGAAAATGTATAAACCAATGTGCCAACAGGAGCTTCACATTGGCCTGTACCTCTTCCTGCAAGAAATATGAAATTCATTCATAAACAGGACCCCATTGGCTCTGCCCACAAGTCCTTATAATCCTAACTCCATCCAAGCATGTGCACAATCAGATGGTCAAAGGAGGTGGAGTATCTACAGAAAGGGAGAATATCTTTTAACATCTCTTTCCATCTCTTATCTGGTTTTTCCAAGAACAAGATTGTCCCATCAGAACTTCTAGAATCCTCAGTCATATTCTACAGTCCAAGGCCAAAACCCTACCTCCTCACCCTAATTTCCCTACTTCCTTCATGCCTCGGCCCAGGGCCACTAGGTTTCAGGTATCTTGGTCAATGACCCAAGCATCCAATTTGTGTCCTCTCTGGGTGAAGGGCTCCAAAAAAGCCAGACCTGTACCCCAGTAGCCTCTTGGCCTAAATTTTCATTTCTAGAGTGGGCTGTCTCTGCACCCTGTCAAGGGCAATGTGTTACCATGGTAAAGATAGGTGCAGGACTCTTTCCCTTTAATTCAATTAAGCCACATGCTGACTCTGATACTTTCTACACTATCTAAGGCAGCAGGTGCCTTTGCAATTACCTCCCCTCTGCTGAGGCTGCATGTCGCCTGGGGTCTTAAGGAGATAGAGATGAGGTTGTGGAATCACAAGGGCAATGTGACAAGGGAGAGAATAGGCTGTAGGAATCAGTGGACTGACCAGGGAGCCCCTAGAGAAATTTCAGTCCGAAATGCAGTACAAGGAGGTGACCAAGGCAAACCACCACCTGGAAACCTGCTGAGCTGTGACTTCCAGCTGCCTTGGAGGGCCTTAGCAGCAAGAGGGTGTGTCTTGGTGTGGGCTCCCCCAAAACAGATATGGAGACGGGGTTTGAGTGCAGATAATCTGTGTGAAGATCTTAAGAAGCACAGGGAAGGATTGAGAGTAGGATAAGGGACCAAAGTCAGTGGAGGCTGCGTTAATAATAAGGCTGGTCACTGTCCGCCAATGGGATTCAACTCAGTGCTATTTGAAAGATTACGTGGACTGCATCTGAATGAGCACAAGTAGCAAAAAGGCCACTTATCTATTTTCTTTACTGGGATGAATATAGGCCTTAAAAATATATGCTCCTACCTAGCTTGTAGGATCTATAGATTTAGCCATGCTTTTAAAAATGATCTCTGTCAATAAAAATATCTTGAAATGGGTTTACCCCAGATTACACAAATCTAGCACCAAGTGTTCTTATAAGAGACACACAGGGAGAAAAGAAAAGGGCCATGAGATATCAGAGAGAAAGATTGGAGAAGTGCAGCCACGTGCTAAGGAATGCTAGAAGAAGTCAGGATCTGGAAGAAATCTCTTCTAGAGCCTTCAGTGGAGTGTGGCTCAGTTACTAACATCTTGACCTCCAACCTGTGACATCAAGAACTTTACAAATAGATTGCTAAATGACATGGTCACAAGATACTGATGCCTCCACCAGTCCCAGACCCTTCTTAGTTAAGGGTTCCTTCCAGAGCCGTCAATACCTCAGTATTTCCAGCCTGTGTCATCAAAGGTCCCGCCTAGTCCTACAGCCAGGGAAGTACCTCAGGCAGAGATGCCTCTGCTGCGCATGTGGAGGCATTTGATTTACTTTAGGTAAATTGTTACAACAGCAACCAAAAGCTAATTCAGATGACACCCTGAAACCCCAATTAGCCAAAGGGCTGTGAGGAATAGGAAGATGACTGTTTACCAGAAACGTCCTCAGATTTGAGTCTCTTCTCTATGCCACAGGACAGTGCTCTTGGGATTTTATTATTTCAGCATCTGTGATGATTAATCTCCATTGTCAAACTGGCCCGGAAGACACATTCTGGCTACGTCTCTGAAGGTGTTTCCAGAGAGGTAAGATTCAGGAGAGGAGAGCCACCGAGAGTGTGGGAGGTGCCATCCCATGCGCTGGGATCCAGGGCTGAATCAAGAGAGGAAGCAGGCTGAGCACTGGTGTCCTTCTCTGGGGCTTCCAGACTGCAGGCACCATCTTGCCTTTCCCTCCATGGTGGGCTTTTTCCTGTCAAACCGTGAGTCTAAACAGACTTCCTTTCCTCCAGTCCCTTCTGCCTGGCTTTTTGTCACAGCAATCAAAACAGTAAGTAATACACACCCTTAATCTGAAAATTCAAAATCATTTCCAAAATTCTTCGAGTAGCAACATGCTACCCAAAGAGATCCACGTTTTGGAACATTTAGGATTTGAGTTTTTGGTATTGGAGGCAAATTCAATGTAAATATTTCCAAATTCAAGAAGTTCTGACCGCTGAAATGTGTAGTTCCAAGCGCTTTAGATCATCTGAAAGTTGTTTTAGATAAATCATTTAAATAAACGGAAAATCTTGTTTACTTCCCCTCCCTAAGTTCCTCTCTTGCCTTCTCCATTATTTCCCCCTCCCTCTTTAAGGTACCAAGCCTCAGAACTCACTGGATGAGAAAGGAGAACACCTAGGGAATAGCAGAAGCAAAGAAATCGTCCCTGCTTGGGTCCCCACACGTCTGTGCCTTTTGAGAACATTGGCCTGTTTGAGAGGAACATGGGCCGTGTAGCATTCTCTGCCTCACCAGAAAAAGCTAAGATTGAAAACTGTAAGGTCCAGTGGGCTGTGAACCTCGGGAGTCCATGGGACTGCTAAGAAAGGGCTGGATAGGGAAGGCAGGCAGACAAGGGTTGAGAGTCTTCAGAGCTTAGCAACTTGATGGAATCAGAAGGCTCGGGGGGGATGGGCTGGGTAGGATTGTGGTTGTTGTCAGAGCTACGAAATCAGGACCTTCAGATCATGAGACTGAAGCGCTACGTACTGCTCAAGGAGCCTGTCGGAGCTACGGAATCAGAACTCCAGTGGTATAAAGACCGTTGATGCCGCTACTGTGGTGCCGGGGCATCCTGGGCTTGACAACCAGAGAACAAGAATGAAATTTAACTGTGATACCCAGCTTCTGGAGGCTAGCTGGTACATGCTGTCCTGTGAAGGCCACCCAGCTGCTCCTCGAAGCATTCAAAGGTGGCACTTGGGTCAGAGCAATTGCCTCTCGTGATGACTTCAAGCCTAGACCTTTAATCACAGAGGAGGAGTACTGGGGGCCTTCATTAACACATGTCGCTGTCCCCAGGGTCTTCAGAAGAGTCACTAACAGAAGTTTGACATGGGTGCTGTGCCCTTCCCACACACAGGAAAATAGCAAGAAACCTCTGAATAAAGTGTACACTTGAAGGAACATTTCCACGAGCAAGAGTGAAAGCCAGAGAGCCTCTGGGAAGCAGGATGCAGCTCTCATCTCATGCACTGGAGAGATTCCGGATTGTGTGAATAATAAAACATTTTTTCCAAAAGAAACAAAAACGGGAGTGGATTTGAATGTAAGAATAAGCAAGGATTTAGTGTTAATCATTAGCAAAAATAGATCATTTTAAAAATGCAAACTAGAAAACACTGGCCCTCCCTCACTAGGCCACCCTGCACATTAAAAGACATGTGTACATAAAGGAACCATCCCTGCCCAGAGTTGGTACAGTTCCAGGAAAAAAAGTGCCTTCCCACACCCTCACCACCACACTTAAATTGATTTCCAGTCGCCATCATAGAGTAATTAATAATCATCATTATTTCCCTTATTCATCCTCCTGACTTAAAGCAATCAACAATTATAAAAGAAAATTTTCAATGCTACATGTATGATTCTGATTCAGTAAAACATTTCCCAAAGGCACCAAAATTCACATGAACAGAAGAAAACTACTTCAGCTCACAGCCCACGTTTCACCACACTGTTTGAAACGCTGTGCACATCCAGATCTGGGAATGTGGCTCATTGGTAGAATACTTGTCTGGCACGTGAAAGGCCCTATTATGAGCCCATTGCAATTTATAAAACCATAAAAAAAGTCAACATTTCAAGCACAAATAAGCACTGTAAGTGGTCGTACAGACTGACAGACTTCAAGTAACTCTCATTCTTCACTACTGAATGGCTGAACTATCACACTTGACTCTGGACAGAGTGGTTCAACACAGAACTAGGTAGTGCCACAGGGCTGGGAGCCCTGAGCTGAACCCAAAGCAAACAAACGATTCACTCATCTGGGAACCTCCCATTGGCCACGAGTAGCTGAGCCCTCCTGTCTAGAGGTTTGACTATGTACAGAGAGGTCATCAAATCAATGGCCATGTAAAATGCAGTGTGTATTAAAAAGAAGAAGTGATTGAAATATGGAGCTGATATGTATATTATTAAGACTCAACAAGCCCCAGCATTTTCATTTGAGAGCGACTCAATGTTCGAGTGGGGTGCTTTCCCTCTGGCGTGGCTTGGAGTGGCCTTGATGAAGCAAGAATGAAAAGTGGGCTAACTCAGCAGCTTTATTGCTGCCTTTTGCTGCTGTTTCAATTAAGCATTTCTTAAATTTTTTGTTTTGCAGGATTACACATAATGCCTCCTCATGCACATATAGTGTACTTTGCACATATTCCCGAGACTTCACCACACTGCCTCTTCCACCCTCTCCAACCATGGGTCCCCTTCGTTCCCCAGGCTGTTACACTTCTATGTCACCAGTATACGTGTGATTTTATACATCTATAAAGTCTAATTCTAATGATAACCCTCCCTCTGGGCACCCGGAGCTATACCTGATCCTCAGACCATCACCAAGTGGCAAGATACTTCTCCATTGTTACAAGGAAACGGTTCCTACCTGAGAAAGTGGAAATGTTTCATACATGGTGAGTGTAGACCATGAGTCAACGTCCTAAACTCTTTACATGCATGTGCTTATTTAATTCTCACTATGCGTGGTAGTGGTCACAATAAGCAGCAGGTAGTTACCCTTATTACTCCTATCTTACAGATGGGGCCTCCGGGTGCTTAGGTGGTATACAGGCCAATACACGGGACTTTTCATATCCAAGGCTCCAGTTCCCAGAAGTCAATCAACATTGAACTGAAAATATTTCTTTTGAGACAGGATCTCATGTTAGCCCACGTTGGCCTTGAAATCACTATACAGCTAAGGACGGCTTTGAAGTTCTGATCTTCCATATCCCGTTATTAGAGTCACGGGCATATGACACCATGTCTAGAATAGGCAGGACCCGGGATCAAAGCAAGGGTCTTGTGCATGCTAGACAACTACTATACCAACTGAGTCACATCCCCAACACCCTGAAAAAAAAATTTACAATTTCTTTTTTTACTTTTGTGTATATGTATGTCTTGGTTTATGTATTAAACACTGTATAGGTACCCAAAGAAGCCAACAGGGGGGTGCATATGTACTGTGTGTGCATCTTTTTCTTTGTGTTAACCCCCAAACAACACAAAATAACTACAGAGCATTTTTTTTTTGTATTTGGTTTTGTAAGTAATCTAGACAGTATGTGGCACACAGAGGAGGGGCGGCTAGCTGTTATGCAGATACTATTGCCATAGGACATAGAGGACTTTAACATCCGAGAATCTTAATGTCCTTAGGGAGCCAGAAACTAATAGATACCAGGAGGCAGCCGTACTTAGTAATCTGTAAGTGAGGTACAAATATCAGTAGGGTAATCAGTAACAACGGTAAAGGCCTAAATGTGTTTGGTCACAAAAACAGACCGGCACCATGAGGGAGATAAAGGAAGGTAGGTTTATGTGGTTGTTAACAACCTGGATAAAATATCCCACAGCCAAATTTAACAATCAACCAGCATCATATTACCAAATGGAGCCGGTGAAAAGAGCCAAATGGTGTGGCAGTGTTTCCCCATGCCAAGTGGCCAGCTGCCAAAGAAACATCTTGACTCACAATCATGCTGAGGTAGTGGTAGGACTGCAGAGAAATGGCCTTGGCATTCACAAGCCCCTGTAAGCCCAGACGTTCCCAGATCCCACCCCAGAGCCAGGTTCCATGAGACCTGTTGGCAGAGAATAGAGTGACAGGTAAGCAGTCACAGAACTTCCTGTAGAGGTGCTCACAGAGACCCAGGTGCTAAGAACAAGATGTTATAGGGGGGACATTAGGAACACCCCAGTAAAGGAAGATAGTGGGGAGGACACAGCTGTCATCATTGTATGACTATCTGTCATACAATGTCAGAGGTTTGGTCTACTATTGTCATGGCAAAAGCACAGAGGGTTTGCACTGCCGCTTCCTTTACCCTTGCCTTCATTCATGACTCCTAAAGTTCCTCTTCTCTGTCCAACCGTTAAGGATGTCCAGACAGGTAATATTTAGCTAGAACTGGAAGTAAAGGAGACGTGACAAAGAGGGCCAGTGCTAGAGAATCCAAGGTATGTGACCTACTCTCAGTTAGATAATCTTGGAGGGGGCCCCATCCAGAAGGGCCCACAGGCCACCCTTTCCGCCAGCTGCTGAGATGATCTTGTAGCTTCTGCTTGCATGCCTCTGAGGACAAGGCACTTGCTGTAACTTGAAGGTGCATGTGGACATATGTGATGGTAAAAAGGCAGACCACGGCCAAGCTCTCCCTTTGCTCCTGTCTCCACACTGGGGCCACAGCTGAGGCAAAGAATGTCTTTCAGAGATGAGGGTGAAGGAAACGCTGTGCACTCACCATGACCCATCCTCTCCCGTGTAGCTTCTGGCCTTCTTTACAGCATACACAGTGCCCATCTACCTCTCCGCTGATCTCATCACCATCTCTGCTACATAACTATATTCCAGTCTAGCAGCAACTAAAATCTCACCTCCATACCTGACCCGAATAAACAAATCTTTTTTATTAAACAAAAATGTAATTCTCTAACACCTACCAGGCTTCTCTCCCTTTCATCTTCTGTGCTAAATATTTTCCCTGGTGCAACTTCTCCCTCCCCCTTCAAGCCCTCACCCCAAATCTAGTTTCCGGCTTCACCCAAGAAGTAGACCTGAGAAGTAGCCATAGTACCTTAGAGTTTTATTGCTGTAAAGAGACACCATGACCATGACAATTCTTATAAAAGAAAACATTTAATTGGGGCTGTCATACAGTGTTAGAGGTTTAGTCCACTATTGTCATGGCAGCGTGCAGGGAGAGATGGAGCTGGAGAAGGAGCTGAGTTCTATATCTTGGTCCACAGACAGCAGAGACTGAATGTGGCTTGAGAATACATGAGACCTCAAGGCCCACCTTCACAGTAACACACTTCCAAAAGGCCACACCTACTCCAAAAAAAGCCCAATAGGGCCAGATCCTATGGGCCAAACACTCAAACACATGAGTCTATGGAGGCCATACCACCACAAGTGGCTTCTGGAACTTAGATGAGCATTCCGAGTCAATTTTCAAGTATGCCGAGTAGTCAGATCCTTTGAAGGGCTTATAAAGACACAGATTGCTCAATCTTTGCTCCAAACTTCTAATTCAATGGATATGTTAGTTTTTTGTCTGGTCAATTTTTGAATCTGTGGATGCATTAACCACTCACTGGGTCAGAGCCCTTGTGATCCGGTGCTCTGAGAATGTTCTTACAGATATACTCAGACACGTGCTTTACAAATCTTCTTGGTGTTTTGTAGTAAGAGGTTTCTCGCCCAGACTTTCTGACCGAGCCTCGTGGCCCAGATTTTCAGGCCTAGCCTCAAGGTTTGGATCCACAGACCCACAGACCGGCAGACCCAGGGATCCACAGTCCCACAGCCCCACAGAGACACACAGATGTTTACACTAATTGTACGCTGATTGACCTTATATATAACTTGCTAGCTCTTGCTCTTAATCTAACCCATGATTCTTATCCTGTTCAGCCATGCGGCTCGGTACCTTTCTCAGAGCAGCATAGTTGTCCTCTGCATCTTCTGGCTTCTCTGTGGCATTTCTGTTCTATTCTTCCTGTTCCCAGGGTTTTCTTAGCCTGGTAGCCCCACCCACACTTCCTGTCTGCCTTTGGCCAGTTAGCGCTTTTTATTAAACTCATAGGTGGGACAGTTATTTACAGTGAAACAACATAATCCCCCTACAGTGTTTCTCAGCCCAAATAAGTCGAAAAGCCAAGATGAGCCATCACAATGTTGTCTGAGAAGAATCTGGCAGTTTGTATTTCTGTCACATTCCCAATGATGCTTCATGTCCAGGGATCAGGAATGAAAGACATTCCCAGCCTCAGGGATGAAGACATGTAAGGCCTGAGTGCTCATCTGTCTTTTCTTACCATCACATGGCCACAGCTGCTTCAAGCAACATAGACCATCCTACCCATGGAGTCAAGCAAAGGTTTAAAGACTTTATATGTGCCTGGTATCTCCTCTCAGAGTTTGTCTAGCCTCTGCTTATATATCTCTGATTGCAAAATGCTCATGACTTGTCAAGTTAGACCATCCATTGACTGGTATCTCAGTATCTACCTGGAATAGAATACCTAGTAAAAATTTTAATTTCACATTAATTATGGGGTGGATTGTAGTGTGTCTGATATAACTCAGATAACCCTTCAGGCCTGCTCATAAGGTTTCTAGGTATGTAAGTCAAGCTCCTGCCTACACTCAGGCACCTCCATCACAGGTGAAGCAATGTCCTCAACTTTACAAACAAAAACATTCTAGCCAAAACGAAAGGCAGAGT
Organism: Phyllotis vaccarum; assembly: GCA_033318265.1. Lineage (NCBI taxonomy): Eukaryota > Metazoa > Chordata > Mammalia > Rodentia > Cricetidae > Phyllotis > Phyllotis vaccarum. Next base: position 189,805,677 of record JARWLC010000001.1, read on the forward strand.
CGATTTCAGGAAAGACACTTTATCAGATCTATACTTAAACCCCAGAGCTTACACCCACTACTTCATAGTGTGCCCCATTAGGAAAAAGACCTTATTAACATGTTCTCCCCAACAGGCTTTTCTGCCTTTGAATTGGATTTGTACTGGAATTCTAATAGCTCATCCATCCACTACCACACTCTAGGGACATGTTAGAACCAGGATTAAAACCCACTTCTGACTCCTATGTTGGAGTGTTGTGAGAATCCCTTTCTGGGGAGAAATAAACATCTCCCCTATCCTTAAAAGGCCCCAGTGACAATCCAAGTATGATTGCACTAAAGTCCATCCTAAGGAATCCATGAATTTATTGGACTTACCTATAGAACATGAATGAGGGGATATTTACAAGAACACAGGGGAACCCAAAGCAACTACATTAAAATGTCTTCATCTAACATGGATGATGGCCTCCCCATAGCCATAGAAATGGAGTCTCCTTTCCCTAGTATTCCCCAGTCCAGCCTATATATTCTAGCATCACCCAAGACTCCAAAGTCATGGGCAAATCGGGCAGAATTGCGTACAATCCAATAACTCTCTCCACCCTCTCCTTCTCTGACACAATGGTCAACACACCCAATAGTGATGATCTCTTGCAACCAGGTATGACTGATTGGCTGAAGATGGCAGCTGTTTTGTGCACAGAACCACACTCTACAACATGGAGCCTCAACACTAATTCAAGAAGAATTTGCTAAGGGGTAATCCTGGAAACCTAGTACAGGTCCATAACTAGAGTGACCGTCCTGTACAGATCTTGTTGTTAGAAATGCCAAACCCACAAGTCAGAAGCACCCTGCCTCTTTGGGGGTACTTTCCTCCCAGAGACCATCTAGATCTAAATAACATAGAAGACCAGAGAGAACAACAGATTTACTCCATCTCTCTCAGCTCGATGAGGATCAGTCCACCAATCTCGTCTTGGACCTCCTCCCACCCTGATGACAGCTCTTCCAACCGGAAGAAACCAGCAGTAAATTCAATCCATAGTAGCAAACTATTTTTCTCCTGAGGAGTGAGCAACAATAAAAAATCCTGACAATATCAAGCGTTGGAGAGGATGTGAGAAAATTGTACTTTTCTAGACTCCTGGTGGAAATGTAAATCACTAAAGCTCCTTTGGAAGAGCAATGGAAATACCCAGGAAAATTGAAAGTGTGCATACCATAGAAGCTAATGATTCCACTCCAGGAGACATGTTTACTCAGAAACTCTCCCACTTGGGCCTGGTGAGACCCAGGGCAAGAATGGTGCTTGAAGTATTATTTGTTATGGTGAAAAATTGGAAACAATATAAATATGCAACAGGATGTAAATGAGAAACTAAACATGGCCTCTCTGCACGATAGAATACCTGGCAGCCAGTTGAATGAAGGGATTAGAGCTTCATACATCAACAAGAAAAGAGGTCAAAAGCAAAGCAAGCATTGTGTAAAGGAAACAGGAATAAATCTGAGCAAATGTTGAGAAATGTCCTTATAAAGCAACATTGTGCATTCTCCCTTCATCACACATATATATGGGTGTATATGAAAATACAAAAGTTTTCAAAAGAATTATTTCAAAAGGCATGGCTATTCATGAAAATCAAGATAGCATTGACTTTGAAAAAGAGTAAAGATTCAATTTGGAGGATATATCACATCTATGTTTTCTCTCATGTATTAAATATATAAATAAAAATATGTAGTAATCCAGGTAGTGGTCATGTCAATTCATTGCTTTGTATTTTTATTTTATTTTTAACTTCTTGATGAAAGAAATATAGAGGCTATTCTGAGGTGCTGCCCTCTGGGACCCCCCTGAGCCAGCGTGACTGACCAAATGGTGTTTCTTGGATTTCAATAATTCATTACCCAAGCAGGGCATGAGTGTCCAGTGCAGGCTAAAATCTAGCTCCCTCCAGCCTGACAAGAGATGACCTTGAGTTTGAGCAAAAAGAGAGAGGGCTTAATGCACTGAATGCTTCTCCATATACTTCAGAGAGGTGCAAGGGGCCTCTCACCTGGTTCAATAATTTATCAGCACCTCAGCAAGATGGGGCAAGGATCCCTCCATAGACCACTCTGGCTGGCGTGAGGTGAGGGTTCATCCAGAAGAGAGGAAGGGTTATGTGATGTCCTATAATCATGAAAGAGAAGACCAAATGAGTGCACAGAGACCCTGTAAATATGAAGATGTCAGTGGAAGAATGCATGCTTAGCGCAAACAAGGGCTCTGAGTTCAACTCCCAGCATAGGGGGAATCTGCAGGCTCTTCAGCAGGCCTTGGAGAAAGAAAGTGGACAGGGCTGAGCGAGAACTGAAATGCTACTTTTCTTTCAGGGTATCAGATGCTGTTAGTGTTTGGATCCATGGACCACACTCTGAGAAGCAAGTCTCTCCACTGCCCATGTCCTTTTGCCTCAGCATTACATTATAAGCAAGGACTTGAATATTGGTAGAATCTAGCACTATTGGGGTCAAAAGAACCAGAAGTATAACCAAGAACCAAACCTAACCTATGTGCCCCAAAGACAGTGGCTGGTGGGACTAAGGCATCAGCATCTCTTTGTTGCAGAACAGGGTTAATGCATAGAGTTTGGCTGGAATGACCAGCCATCCTTGTTTTGGGGGTTGCATGATGCTGAAATAGAAAACGGCCAAGTAAAGTCAAACAAGTTAGTCACTGTATTAACTTTGTGCTTCTGTGACCAAATGAGCGTCATGGTTCACAGTTTCAGGGGATTGCAATCCATCATACAGAGAAGGCATAACAGAAGGTCTCCATGCACGGCAGTGGGAGACTGATGCAGTGCCTGTTCACACTGTGGTAGACAAAGAAATCATGGATGGAACTACAAGTGAATATAACCCTCAAAAGTGACACCTATGGACTTAACTGATGTTAACTATACTCTACCTCCGAAGGGTTCCACACACCCCTGTTACAATGTGGTTTCTTGATCCCGGGCGGCCAGAGGCCCAGACCCACAAACCTGCAGCCCCAGACCCCTTAGCCACCCGCCACTGCTCAGGCCCCCAGAAATGACTCAGATGCTTATATTAAGTTCATGCTGTTTGGCCTATGGCTCAGGCACATTGCTAGCTTGCTCTTACATCTTAAATCAACCCATCTCTATTAATCTGTCTGCCACGTGGCCCATGGCTCACCTGTGTTCCTTACATGTTGTTCTTTTGGGCTTCTGGCTTGGTCTGTCCCGACTCCGCCCTGCTCCTCCTACCTATGCTTTGATTTCCCCTCCTACTTTTTCTATGGTGCCTGTCATGGGCCAAAACAGCTCCTTTATTTAAAGATTGCTATTCACAGCATATTCACAGCTTATAAAGACATTCTCACATCACACCCCTCAAACAAAAACACTCAGCCAGAGACTGTACAGACTCAAGCCATCACAGTCACATGATAAAGCACAGCTTCAAAGAACTAACGATGGTAGCAGAAATGAGTACACCATTCCATTAAGAATGAAGAGTGGTGGAATATTTGACTAGAAAGATACTGGAAATTGTTGGTATTGCTGGTTCGAAAGCCATGCTTCCTTAGGAGCAAACATTCTGGGCTGGGAAAAACATGTCTGTGTCATAGAAATCCAGGTTTGTCCTTCTTAGGCCCTAGAGGCTATCTATGATGACAGCTCAACCCAAAGGTCATAAACCTACATGGAAGATTAGAATTTTGTAACTCAATTACATAGTCCTTGAGTGTAAACCTGGTAAATTACACTGTTGTGCCAAAATGTCAACTATCACATCACAACATCAAAAAGTTGAACATGCCTGCCACTCTACACCACTGGCAAAGCACAGCATGTTTGGGGCTGTAGAGATGGCTCAGCAATTAAGAGCACTTGCTGCTCTTCCTGAGAACCTGAGTTCAGTTCCCACCACCTACATGGTAGCTTACAACCTTTACTCCAGTTACAGGGAATCTGGTCCCTCTTCTGATTTCTGAGGGTCCCAGACATGCTTGCAGTACACAGATATACAGGCAGTCAAAACATTCATACATATAAAATAAAAAAATAAATAAACACAAAAAAATTAAAGAAGTCTTTAAAGAAAATTTATTATACTTAAAATGTGTACATTATCCTGTCCTGGGGATACTGAGGCAGGAGGATTATAAGTTCAAGTCTAGTCTTGGCTACATGGTGGGACACTGGCTCAAAAATTAAAACTTGAGCATCTGACTAAATGCTAATCATACTGCAATACAAATATCTAAAACAAAACCAGAAGGCTGAAGCATGAGGATTTTGAGTTAAAAGCAGACTGAGCTATGTAGTAAGACCCTGTCTCTCAAAAGATATCTAAAATCAGTCTAGCTGCTGAAAGACAATACAGACAACAAAAGTGTCACTAGACTGTCCAGGTGACAAGTAAGACAGCCCAAGTCACAATTCTACCTAGGGTTAACTTGCCAAATCAACACGTTTGGGGGGTTTACTCATGGAGCATTGTGATGGCTTAGTTAATGGAGTGTTGGTGATTCCAAAACAGCTACAAAACCAAAAAGTCCCCCCAGCACAGATGATGCTGTCCCTACAGCCCTGTAGACGAAGTTCCCTGTCAGTTAATACCCTGAGACCACAAGACCACATGCAGCTGGGGTACAATTACATACCGCTGGCAGGACAGTGTGGGTATGGGGTTGCTGAGAGCTCAGGAAAGAGTCTACAAACTCCCTCACTCCCTCCTCCTTCCATAAGAGAACATCCATCAACTTGATCTTGAACATCTGTGGTGGATAATCATAGCTGCTCTTATTAAGATGTTAATGGCTGATATTCTCAGAGGACAAAGTACTATAGTACTTAGTAGGTCTCTGGGTGGGCCTGACAATTTCTATACCTAATAAGCTTCCAGATAATGCTCTTGGGGGCAGTAGTTTGAAAACCAACAAGACACTTTCCATAGATGTTTGCTAATCAGATAAACGGCCAGCTGTAGATAAGTGGTCTAGGTTCCTGGGCTGAGTCTACAGCTCTCTTCCTGGGAGAAATGTTTCAGACCAGCCTTCCTTCCTTTGGAGTTCCAGAATACTCATTTGCAAGATAGGTATAACTTGGTAGTTCAGACCTGTAATCCCAACAAACAGGAGGCTGAAGTCAAAGAAGACTATAAACCCAGCCAGAAGAGTCTCTGTGGCAGCCTGGGGTGCCAGTGAGACCCTTTTTTCACCAAGATGTAATAAACATTAAATAATTAATATTAATTCAACCATGGTATGGATCCAGGTCCCTGTTAGAATCTTTATCTAGAAATCCTTCAGATCTACGATTTCCCACAAAATCATGGAAATTTAATTCCTTCTGGAATTCTCCAGCCACACCATTCACAAATTATTGTACCATGTGGTAAAGACATACATTCCTTCAAAACATCTCTCTGTCTAGATGCAGTGCTAGATTCTAGGGTCTTCAAGGTAGGGGACAGGAATTCCTAGGCTAATGCAGGATAGATCTAGCAAGATGTATTAGATGTACAAAATTCATTTACCAACACTGATATGGAAGAAGCCAGAAGAGCTTACTGATGAAGGACTGAAATGATAAGCAAAGAGCTCAGATACACAAGACATCAGGTTTCCCCAAGAGGCCCACAAACATCCCAGCATGGAACTCTTCTCGTCCTTCAGAGCGTAGTTCTGTACACACAGCAAATGCTCAAAAATGTGCCATCATCAACTTGATCAACTCGGTTTCTGCAAAGCCTCCTTGGAGTAATGCTTTGTCTGACCATGGCCTGAAACACAAGAACATTCAATAGCAGGTCCTCCTCTGAGGACCAAAACCTACATTTGTTTGCTTAGCAGAATGGTAATCCATTCGTGAGTACACATTGATAATTCTCTAGTTAAATCAAAAGCACAAGAGAAAAGGCTTCCCCCTCTGCCTTCTACATACCTCAACAGGCCACCCTGAGCCACTGGGTCTCCAGCATTGGCTTCTTGAAGCCTGGGATCCCACATGCTTACATCGCCCCTATTCTAAAACCTCCTATGACAAAGACTTTTCCAGAAACAAGCAGAGTGGCTTTATAACCTAGCAGTGCCTGGTATAAGCATGTGAGCCAAGGTCAGCTCAGACAACTAGGCCTCAGCTTCCCCATCTGTGAAAGGAAAAAATGCTGTTGCAGTTTCTGTGTGCTGTTGCCCATAAATTCCTGTGTTTGAACACTTGGTCCCCAGCAGGTGGAGCTGTCTTGGAAGGTTGTGGAACTGTTCCTTGCTAGACATCATTAGTATCCCAGACCCCACCCGAGGTAGACTGATAAATTTGGATTTATATTCCAGCGACTCTCCAGCTACTGAAAAGTTACTTGAGGTGCCAAGAACAGAATCCACCCTAGTCATCCTTGTTCCTGAACAGGCCCTTCTTCTCCTATTCTCTCTCCTCCAGGCTGCACACTGTCCTCTCTGGAACCCCACTGTTCTTAACTCCCCAAAGTCCAGCATCTATGTCTATCTCTGATAAATCTCTGTGGGAGATTATGTTGTTACATTGTAAATAATTATCCCATCCACTAGTTTAATAAAAAGCGCTGATTGGCCAAAGGCAGGCAGGAAGTGTGGGCGGGGCTACCAGACTAAGAAAACTCTGAGAACAGAAAGTACAGAGCAGAATGCCAAAGAGAAGCCGGAAGAAGCAGAGGACGGTTATGCTGCTGTGAGAAAAGGTACCCAGCCACATGGCTGAACAGGATAAGAGTAATGGATTAGATTAAGGGTACAAAGTTAGCAAGTTATATGCCTGGGCCTTAGGTCAATCAGCTGAAAACTATTGTAAACATCTGTGTGTCTCTGCGCATCTGGGGGTCTGCAGGCCTAAACCTTGAAGCAAGGACCAAAAGTCCGGGCCAGAAACCTCCTACTACAAAGGACAAAACCTTGTACTACAAGTCTCTCAGCCCTTCAGAATACCCTTTTATCCAGACATCTTCAGAGGACCTGTACCTTCCTTCCTGCCCCAACAAGTGCACCTTAGGGTCCCCTTATACAGTAGAAAACCTGTCTGCTCCTCACTAAAGTTCCTGGCCTCAGAGGTAACTGCCTCTTCCTCTCTTGTCTCCCCTACTTGTCATCTTGCTCCACTTAAAGAACTGTCCTCACCTGGAGTTCAGTTCTACCCAACCCCCATAAGTCCCAGAATCTTCTAGAACAGGGATTTTCAGCCTTGGTACTTTCTACTTGTGAATGAGATAATCACCGTTCTTTGTGGTAGAGACCGTCTTGTCCACTGTAGAATGTCCAGTGTCCTTCAGAGAATACCACTGCCCCGGAGAGAAAACCAGTGGCCTAGAGCAATGTCAGTGTCCATGAGGGCCCTAATCCTGGTCCCAGTGACAGCCACCCCCCTCCCCCCGAGCTGCATCTCCCTCCTGGCCCAGCCATCTGTCCTCTCCAGTGCCCAGGTCACCAAATGAAGCAGAAGGAAGGACAGGTCTGGGCCACAGAGGTCCCGAACACACCTCACTGGCCATGAGCCTATCTACCTCCCTCTGGGTACTCCCTCAGCCTGTGATCAGATGACAGATTCTATTTCTTCCCCTGTTGTAGCATCTTTCCTGCCTCACCGACTGGTTTGTGTGATCCTCAAGACAGGAACTTTACTACACTCTTCAACACTGAAACCCCTACACTGCAGATAACATCGACACAGAAAATGTATATTAAATAGAGGGATACTAAAGGAAAGGGGGGGAGAGCTGAGGGGAGGAAGGAACAAGGGGGAAGAGTAAAATCTTCCAGAGGGCTGGAGAGATAGGTCAGTCAACAAAGAGCTTGCCTTGCAAGCATCAGGACTTGAGCCTGATCCCCAAAGCCCACCTTTTAAAAGGCTAGGCATGGTTGTACCCTCTTGTCGTTTAAGCACTGGGGAAGCAGAGACAGGTGAATCACCGGGACTCAGAGATGACCCAGACTAGTGCACTTGGCAAGTGACAGACCTAGGCCAGTGACCCTGTCACCAAAAGCAAAGCAGACAGAACCAGACACAAGACCTAAGACTGTCCTCTGGCCTCCACATTCCTACAGATATGTGCACCTACACACACATCAACTAAAGGAACAAAGGAAAGAGAGGAGAGGAAGGGAGGGAGGGAGGGAGGGAGGGAAGGGGGGGGAAAGGAAGGAGCTTCATTGACCAAATGAAGCAAGAGATGTCCAACATAGCATCTGTCATGCAATAATGGCAGCCAGTAAAAGGGATAATGTATCTCTATATCCACTGACATGGAAATATCCCTAATAAAACTGTCTATTTATAAGCCCATCTGTGTATTTACACCCAAAGAAATGCTCACCAAATGGTCAGAGTCTTTATCACTGAGTAGCAAGGTTCCAAAGGACCTGAGCATGCCAACTTTGCTTCAGTTTCCTAACAGCAAGTTTCCAACAACAACAATAAAATAATTTACAAATGATGCGTTCAAAAAAGTGTATTTGAAGATGAGAAAAGTCTCTTGATAAAATATTAGGTGAGGACTGGGCAAAGTGGGTAGTGTTTCCTATGCAAGCAGATCCTTCGTAACAAAATAAAAGGCCAAGCATTGTAGTGCTTGCCTGTAACCTCAATGTTTGGAGGACAGATAGAGACAGGCAACCCCAGGGGCTGCCATGGCCAGCCAGCCTCGCCAGTCTGTGTGTTTGGGGTTCAGTACGAGATCCTGTCTCAAATAATAGGGTGGAGGGCAATAAAGAAAGACACACAGCATTATGCCTGTAAGAGCATACACATGTGCTCTCCCTCTCTCTCTCTCTCTCTCTCTCTCTCTCTCTCTCTCTCTCTCTCTCTCTCTCTCTCTCTCTCTCTCTCTCACACACACACACACACACACACACACACACACGCATGCACATGCACACTAGGAGAAAAGGAAACTTCACAAAGATTAACTTCTCAAAGAAATTTTTTTTTATTTTTGTTTTCAAAGTACTAAAATCAGAAGGAAATACACTGTGTGTCAACAGTAACCGTTCTGAGGGCCAGAGAATGTCACCTAACTGTGGTTTTGTTGTGTTTTTTTCCTTCGTCCTTGTTTCCCAAACCCGTTAGCTCTGCATTTTCCAGTAGCCTCGTGGAACTGTCACCTCTTGACACATGGCTGAGCTGACCAGGACCTGAAATTCTTATTTTAATTTTTAATGGAAATCTTTGTCTTTATTTTCATTTTTGTTTAAGTGCATTAGTATTTTGCCTGTATTTATGTCTGTTTGAGGGTATTGAGTCTCCTGAAACTGGGGTACAGACAGTTTTGAGCTGCTGTGTGGGTACTAGAAACTGAACCTGGGTCCTCTGGAAGAGCAGCCAGTGCTCTTAACTGCTAAGCCATCTCTCCAGTCCCTAAAATTCTTATGTTATTAATTGAAAAGAAACGAAGGAAAATAAATTTGAACATGCCTCATGGCTACTGCACTTGAAAGCACCCTTTCTGATGCAAACAAGTATTTCTACACTGAGAAAAGGGAACATCGGGAATAATTTTTAAACAGCTAAATGAAAAGCTTAAGATTTTTTTTAAAAAATTTATTTGAAGAGAAAAATCCAAAAGCTGCCCCAGTGCCTGGCCCAGTTCCAGCCCAATGTTGTACTCTACATCTGCCTCTGATGAGTCTCAATGCCCCATCCAAACTTTCTTGGCAGATGCGCCAGGCCTTTTCAATCTCTAAAACAAACTAAAGGATATGCCTTCATTTCTTATTCAGCTTCTGAAAGTGAAGCAGAGCCAGTGAACTCACACATATTCCATAGACCGACTTCCTTAGACCTCGGTAGAAGGTACTTAAGTGTGCAGATGTGTGCTGGTTTTTAAAGGAGGCCTTTCAGGGTATGGGGGTGGGGGGGAGACTCCCATATGTTTTGCTCAATTTGTTTTAAGTTGGTAATGAAATCTGTGAATCTGGGCTCCCTTTCTTCAGGAAAAAATGGAATTTTGATCCCTTTTAGAATCCTGAACGCAACAGGATAATGGAAAAATCAGACTCAATAGAGCATTTCTTATCCATTTCGGAGCTCACTGTAAACATGATGATGTGACGCTTTGGGGGTCTTTGAGACTTCTTTTGCTATAAACACAGTAGCTCAGGTGGATTCCTGGCTAATGGCTGACATTTGGTTGACTTTTGTCAACACATAGCCCGTCTGCTCTTTTGAAATAAAGTTATGAAGTCGATACCAACTTCATACAAAGACCACCCCACTCCATCTGCCCTGGGAGAGAGCCTTCAAACTAACCCCTCCTGGAGGAGGGGGCTGAAGGAGAAAGAGGAGGCATTCCTTTTTGGAGAACTCACCGGTGCCAAAGACAGCTATGTGCAAAAGGGGTTTGAATGAATCTCTCCCTGTGGTCCAGGAGTGATAGACATGAACAGAGCACCTCTGCTCAGCCACAAAATCAATACAAACAAAACACTGAGCATTCATGTTTAATTCAGCATCTTAATGTGTATATTTTGTAGATTCTGCATTCAGAAATGCAGAACAAGCTAATGAAAAGTAGTAATTCTCAAATCACAGCACTCAGAGACAAAACATATCTATTTCTATAGAGCATGCTTTAAAAATCTCTCAGTGCACCAAGAATTTCAAGTGACTACAGCATTGTCCCATAGAAACTGGGCAACATCTGGATATAAAGATACTAGACCATTACACTGGGAGGGATATGCTGGCATTTGTTAGGGAGAGGTCAGGAATAACATTAGTCATCTACAAAGTCCCCTCTTCCCATTGTGAAAATTCTTGATGCCCAAATGTCAGCGTAGTGACAAAAGAGTGATAGCATAGTGACAGACAAAGGCAAGAAACCCCTGCCACAGACATATGGCTATGTAGCGTTGTGACCCTTATATCAGTGAGTCCACACCATGGTAGTTCTTTGTTGTCCTGTGAGGAAGCAAGTCTGCTGTGGTCAGGCTCTGCCTGTACCTTGGAGAAGACTTCACTCTGCATTTGCAGAACTCTCTAAGCAGAGAGATTATTAGAAGGTCTATTGATGAAGGACCTGGAGCTCACTGGGGTGAAGGTCCTACCTCAGTTTGCACAGCAACTGACCGAGGTGCTGAGACAAGTTCACACATGAAGAAGGCGTAGCTCAGCCTTTCCTTTGTCTGCCAATTTGTTCCCTGTCAAAATGGGACTTAGTTTAAAAAAACAATTAGAGATTATGGAAGAAGACCCTTGAGCCTGGCTTCTAGAATCTGAAGGAGGCGGGGCTTTGACCAATATCCACAACATCTGAAGTAACCCAATGTTTAATTCTTTTCAATGTACAAAACTTACAAAGCACAGTCAATTAGTGCTTTGAAAGCATGAGGACCTAATTTCAATCCCCAGAACCTACATTTTACAAAGCCAAATGTGGGGCTAGAGAGATGGCTCAGAGATAAAGAACCTGAGTTCTCATGTCAGGTGGCTCATCCATCTGTCACTTCAGCTACAAAGAAAGTGATGCCCACTTCTGGCCTCTTGCACACATGGAACAAACATTTATACAAGCATACATACATAAATAAAAAAATAATAAAAATAATTTTTAATCTGGGTGTACAGGTTTACAATATCGCTGCAAAGGAGGCAGAGGGGATCGCTTTGGTGAGTTCCAGGCCAGTCAGATACCCTGTCTCAGAACACAGGTAGACAGTGCCTGAGAGACAACTGAGATTATCCTCTGGCTTCCACATTCTCAGACACACTTGAATATGTAATGCACACACATGTGTTGTACCTGCACACACCCAACCCGGAATACACATGTACACAATGCACACACACAAAATCTTTTCATCATTTTGATCCATTAAAATTAAGCAAATACTTTAAGTTTCTCATTAATCACTCTTCTGTCTGTTTCTCCTTGTAGTTGCAGCTACACAACACACATACATAATATATATACACACACATATACACACATATATCTTGTATATGTGTATATATACATTTTAGATATACATATATACACACATATATATATAAGTATATATATTAGAGTTTCTATTACTGTGAAGAGGCACCATGACCAAAGTAATTCTTATTTAAAAAAAAAAAAAAAAAGCCTTTAACTGGGCACTGGCTTACAGTTCAGAGGTTTAGTTCACTGTCATCATGGTGTGAAGTTTAGCAGCTTGCAGTCAGACAAGGTTCTGGAGAAGGAGCCAAGACTTCTACAACCAGATCTGCAGGAAGAGAGCCTGACACTGGACCCGGCTTGATTATCTGAGCCCTCAAAGCCCATCCCCAGTGACCCCATCCACTTTCTCCAACAAGGCCACGCCTCCTAATAATGCCACTCCCTATGAGCCTATTTGGGTGATCTTCATTCCAACCTACACACCAGATAAGCTTCATTGTGTTCAGAACTGTTCACTTGAGGTTGTGGGTTGAACCCTCTGTCAGTTTGTCAAATGACCCTCCTAATTTTATATAATAATGCTGTCCTTTATGGCCCTGTTGGCTCTTATCACCTTCCTTGTGTCTGGACGGTGTATCTGTGACTATTCTGCCTTATAATTTAATGAAAGTAGATCTCCAGTGTGTTCTTTGAAGTTAGTGTAGAGTTCAATGGAGTTGGATTCACCCAGGCTGAAATTTTCTTCTAAGTTTTTAATTTGTATGTGTTTTCAATGGTCTTAATTCCATTTTATTTTTTCTCCCTCCCCCTTCTTCCTCTCTCAGGTGCTCTATCATAGCCTGATTGTAGACCAAGGTTCTCAGTGTCTTAAGTCCTGATAACTGGCTCCCATTCCCGGGAGATTCTGAGTAGCTGATGTGAGGTGCTGGTGGACAGTGGGAGATAAAGAGCTCCCTCAGGTGATTCCAATGGCCAAGTTTGGGGACTAGCAGCCGATAATGATCGCCACAGAAGGCTTGATCCACATCCAAGAAGAGTTCTAGTTTCACTATAAAAATCAACGGCATCCCCCTCCCCCAGGCTCCTGACGTAATCCACCAGAGCTGGGGCCAGCATTGGGGTTTTGAAATGCCACAGGACTCTAATACACAGCCAGGGTTCCGGTGAAGAGACATGAAGCCCTTAGCAGAGTTTGATGAGAAGATGTCAGAAATCATGAGGTGAAGTTTTCCAACATTATATTAACAGTGGGAAGGCTAACTCAGGGCTCTTCAACATATGTGAAAAATAGAGAGAAACCCAGAAAGTTGTTATCTTAGCTATCATTACTACAGCTGTCTGAGATGACACACCATGCAACTTGGTATCGCATCAAACAAAAGCAACTTGGGAACAAAAGCATTTACTTCGCCATATCGCGGTTCATCATGGAAAGGAGTCAAGGCAGGAACCTGGAGGCGAGGGCTGATGCAAAGGCCATGGAGGAGTGCTGCTTACTGCCTTGCTCCCCAGGGCTCCCACAGTCTGCTTTCTTACAGAACCCAGGACCACCATCCGCAATGGGATGGACCCTCTCACATCAGTCACTAAGAAGAAAATGCCAACAGGCTTTCCTACAGCCCGATCTTACGGAGGAGTTTTCTCAATTGAGGCTCCCTCCTCTCTGACGACTCTAGCCTATGTCCTTGATATAAAATGAGCCAACACCACTGTGCATGCTCTTGCACACTCTCTCTCTCTTTCTGTCTTCTCCTCTCTTCCCCGTCCTTCCCTCTCATTCCCATTGTTCTGGTTAGACTCTGAAAGCCCTCCACTGGTTTACTTCAGCTCTCACCCCCAGCTGCTGGCATTATTTAGGGAGCTGTGGAATGTTCAAGAGGCAGGGCCCTAGCTGGGAAAGGCTCTGGAGCTGTGTTTCTCTGCTCTGTGGTGTGATGTAAAGAGCCCCCTTCTTCTACATTCTCCCACTTCCAGGAATTAATTTTCCATGCCTTCTCTACCATGACTGACTGAAATCTTTTGCTCTGAGGAGAGGATGACACTGAAAGAACATTATTGGTGTGAGTTGATAAGATGAACATTAAGTTTCTGTGATATGCTTACAGGTGTTTATCCTCTATCCAGTACTCCTCAAAGTGTGGTTGATCAATATCACCTTGGATATTTTTCAGACACTCTAGAGTTAGGCACCAGCCACGTGTGCTTCAACAAGCCTTCTAGGTGGTTCTAGTGCACATTCAAATTTGAGGTCCACTGCCCAAAGCAGTAAAAGACACAGAAGAAAAAAAATAACAGTAATAAAAGAGAATACTAAAGAACCTCTGTCCCTTTCCTGGGGACTTCTTAAGCAGCTGACTACAGAGAGCATCCCACTGTCCTTCAGGTAGACAACTAGAAACCATAGCAACACAGCCATGTCTCAGATCTTCACCATGAGACCATCTTTCCTCAACAAACAGAAGCTTATGTGTAAGTCAGACTCTGATATCCATTGTCCCTTTACCTGCTGGTAACAGGAACCATCTGTGGGCTTCTTCCATCAGTGGGCTAAAAGACTGTTTGCTCTCATGCTGTTTTATCATCTCAAATCAATGCACCTAATGACCTGGGCTTTTGCCCATTGCTGTGCATTTGGTCCCCTCAATGATAAGCTTTCTGGAGCCTGTTGCAATAGCTTTATGGATAGAGGTACTAAATCAGCTCAGAATTACCTAGAGCCACTGATGATTCTCCACAGATGACAGTTTGGAAGATCTGCTCTGATCCTGCCTCTAGGTTATGAATATGGGGGTCCAAGTATACAGTTTCATGTGGTGCCATGGTAGCAGACTTTGGGCCAGGGTGAGTCCGTTTGAGCTGGTACTGAAAGGTTTCCAAGAAGTGAGACTTCCTTCATTAAAACCAAGAAAACTCCTAGGAGCAGCTCTCAGCCAGTGGAAAATAGATCTGGTGAACAAAAAGATCCATGTCTGATGGTGGGCCTCTAAGACACCCCCCTAGGATCCCAGCTCCAGTCTTCAGGACCATGGGTAATCTCTGCTGTGGGACTATGCTCTTGTACACTGTAAATATTTGTCATTCCTACTGGTTTAATAAAATGCTAATTGGTCAAGTAGTTAGACAGGAAGCAGAGGCAGGGCAACCACACCAGGACAATTCTGGGAAACCATAAAGCAGAGCAGCAGACAAGAGCAAGACACAAAAGAAGCAGGATGAGAATGTTACACTGAGCAAAAAGGCACCACGCCACATTGGTAAACATAAATAGAAATATGGGTTAACTTAAAGTAGAAGAGTTAGCAAGTAATAAGCCTGATCCATAGGCTCAGCTTGTAATAAATATAACTCTTTGTGTGTTTCTTTGGGACTAAGTGACTATGGGACTGCAGGTCTAGACCTCAGGGCTAGGCTAAGCCAAAAATTTCTGACTACCCTCCTCCCTTGGGAGTGGGCTACACCTGTGGCTCAATTCTAATAAATAAAATGGAGAAAAACAAAATTTGGGTCCCTTTGAGATTACATTACCAAAAAAGGTCAATTTTCTGGGTCTCTCTCATGTTTTTCTTGCTGGCTCTGTGAATCCAACAGCCATGTTGAAAGACATTCTATTGTCAAGTATGTTCTGAAAAACTTATGTTGCCAATCAACTGTTATGGGTTGTGCTCCACTAAAAAAAGATGTGAGGTCCAACCCCTCCCCCAAAATTGTTATTAAACATTAGATAAGGCAATGTGAGGTCATATAGAAATTGCCCTTTATCCAATGACTTATGTCTTTGTAAGAAGACAAGAGACACATATGTGTGCCCATGTCAGCACAAAGGCAGAGTGGAGAGACCACACCTGCCATCAAATAAACACTAAGAGCTGTGGCCATTGCCAGAATCTAGGGAAACTCATGCTACAGATTCTTCCTCCCAGACCAAGGAAGGAACCATCCTGACAACATTCTCAGACAACAATGACAACTTTCAGAAAAAAAATCCTCCTCATCACACACTGAGATCATGATATACCTGTCAACACCTCAACTGCAGCACTCTGGGAAACCCTAGCCCAGAAGACCCGCTAGAAAAAGCTAAGGGATAACTTTGTTTTCGTCAACAGATAACAGTATAGCAGAATATTGGCAGTCATGAGACTCTTGAGCTACACCTTGGTATCCACAGTAGGACTGCTTTGTACAACTCTTGGCTTTCTTCCTTTCTGAATCAATTGTCTACTGCTGTGCAACAAAACATTCTGAAAGGTGATGGAGTTGTGTTTATTTGCCCATGATTCTGGAGTTTGGCTGCGTCTCTGCTGGGCAGTTCTTCTGGTCCTGCATAGGATCATCCATGTGCTCCATCATCTTGCAGCTCCACTGAGGTTTCTTAAACCCTGAAGCCTCATGGGAACTTGTGATGCCTGTTAGTGAGCTCTTCCTTTCCATGTGGCTCTTACTTAGTATTTGATAATCTAGCCTACTCTTTCTACCTAAGGACCAGAGCCCACTATGAGGAAAAACACTGGGAAACGCCTGACTTCACTACTACTATGTGCTGTCAATCAAGAAAGCTAAGCAGGTCAATCCAGCTCGGAGAGTGAGTTAATAGAGTCTACTTGATATGAGGAGCTAGGAGGGATGCATGGGCATATTTTAATGCCACATTAAAGTACTTCCATATCTCTTTTTTTTTTTTTTGCACTTTTGTATTGGTCCTTTTGGGGATCAACTCCCATATAATAAGGTAATTGCAAATAAATTCTTTTCTCAAGATCTATTAAAAGAATCCAACCAGAAACCACCAGACTCAAGGTTTAGCTGAGAAGTTATCTTCTTATTCCATCCCTGCCTTCTTCATCCCGATGCCATCTTTTTACATATGGTCTCAATGTCCAACTCCACTCTCTGGGTCTACTAGGGATCTTCTAGACACTTTGAATTTAATATAACATGTCAAATAAGATTTACAGTATACCACTCAGTCTCCTGAGCCAGCTGGCCCATCTCATTCAGCTCCTCAAGTCCACTTGCCATGTCAACAGCCCCTCTGTCACTGTCTTAACTGCCTTTCGAATGATATTGCAAAAAAACACTATGACCGAGACAACTTATAGACTTTACTGAGATCCTACAGTTTCAGAGTCTATAACTGTCATGGGAGCATGACATCAGACAGGCAAGCATGGTGCTGGAGGGGTAGCTGAGAGCTTACCTCCTCATCTACAAGTAGAAGGCAGAGAGAGAGCTAACCAGGATGCCACGGGCTTTTAAACCTTCAAAGCCCACCCCCACCCCCGCCCCAGCAACACACCTCATTCAACAAGACCACACTTCCTACTCCTTCCCAAACAGTTCTACCAACTAGGGACCAAGTGTTCAAGCATGAGTCTATGGAGGGCACAATTACCCAAAGATTCATCCCAAAGCTGCTCCTAAGCGTCAATCCTTAAGCTGTTCTCTAAATTCTTCTCAGATTCCTCATCACTAAGTCTGCCACCACCCATTTCTCTTCTGGATGATGACACTGGCCTCCTGAGGGGGTCCTCTGCTTTGCTCTGCTCTTCCTACTCCCAGGAAGCCTATTCTTCATAATTATGCCAAAAGCAAGAGTGATCTCTATGCAAAAAAAAAACCAAACTTTCTGATCTTATTATTCCTACATTTTTGCCCTTCCCTGCTTTTTTCCACTGACTTCATTTTAAAAATAAAGTCTCAAGCTGTGGCCTTTGGTCACACCACTTGACTCACACCCCCCACTGCCTGTACTCCAGCATTACCAAGATTCTTTACATGGTGACATTCTCGTCCTTCCTCAGAGATTTTACATGTGTCCCCTCTAACACCACCCCGGCTTTCCTGTGAAGTCTCCCAATCACATTCTCATTCATATAAACGTGAATAAAACAGCCAGCTAAAGAAACACTAACAGGAAGCAGTTTTCCTTTCCATCTTGCCTGAGTCTCCTTTGAAAATCTCTTACTGACAAATTTTCTGTCCCCATTGGGGTGATCAATTATCTATGTTTGCCCAAGACTAAAGAATATCCTTAGTGCTGGGGAATAAACAAGTGAAACCCACTAAAAATCCTAGGCAAGCAGGAAAAGGCTGTCACTCTAGTTGAGGTGACTTTTTCCCTCTAGAGGCTGCTTAGAAACCAAGCACATCAGCCAAACATTCACCCCCAAAACCTGCTGTCTCTTGCTGTAAGTTTTCTGCCCCTTCTACCTCAATCTGTCACTGTCAATTAGCAACATACAGTTAATCATTGACCACAACTAATTGCAATACATATTTTATTAATTCTCAAACAAAAGGTTGGCTTTAATTAGACAAGTGTGAAAATTTGATTTTGGTGGGTTGAACACAGACCCATGGTTACCATCACCAATTAGCGAACTCATGCCCAAAAGCCCTCATTAGCACATGTATTTATGGCACACAAATGAAACTGAAAAGCCACGGCATCATTTTTCTGAATTCCACCAGAGACAAGGCAAAAAACATAATACCGTTTATGTAGATTGTAAAAGCAATTATTACACATTACAATGAAAAACCCAGCCACATTTTCAGACTGCTTGCCAAAAGTGGAATCCCATGTAAGGGAAAGACTTGCAGGGAAATGTCATCATATCTTGCTTATAGCTTGTGGTTAATAAGTGTTTTCTTCCTGGGAGCTTTTCTGAGAATGTTTCCCACCGTCCACTACAAAAGCTGCTGTTTTGGGGTACCACAACCCCCCTTCCCTGAACACAGCTGATTGGCTTACAGAGAGTGCTCTACCTACATTGAACTAACTATTCCCTCCTTGAGAGTTTCAATGTGGAACAAAGTGAGAACTGAATCCCTCCCTCCCTCTCTGTGGCAATTGAAATTGTGAAGCTACACCAGGTGTGGTGGTGCAGGCCTTTAATCCCAGCAATCAGAAGGCAGAGGCAGGTGGATCTCTGAGTTTGAGACCAACCTGATCTACAAAGCAAATTCCAGGACAGTGAAAAATGTCATACAGGAAAAACTCAAAAAAAAAAAAAAACAAAACAAAACAAAACAAAACAAAAACACCCTGAGGCCTATAAACTCTGGAACTCTTGGCCTCTACCATGCTTCTCATAACAATAGAGGCTTAGTTCAATCTTCTAAAGACCTTCTTGGTTGTTATTTGGTTTTTGTTTTTGAGACAGGGTTTCTCTGTGTGGCTGTCCTGGAATTTGTTCTGTAGACCAAGGCTTGCCTCTAACTCATCTAGCCATCACTGTCTGGCTAAAAAGAAGACTGTTTTAGGCTAGGGGAATGTAAAGTGTTTGCTATGCAAGTGCGAGGACCTAAGTTCAGGTCCCCAGCATCAAAAAAAAAAAAACAAAAAAAAAAAACAAAAGCCAGGCACAGTAGCCTTCCTCTATAACTCCAGGACTATGGGAGAACAGGAAACAGAGAAAGGCAAACCCAGGGCATACTGGCCAGTCAGTCCAGCCTGAAACAGAGATCCATGTTCACTGACAGTCCTTGTATCAAAAAATAAGGTAAAGACAACAGATGAGAACACCTGACCTTGATCTTAGGCCTCCATACATGTGCACGGGCAAGGGCAGTTGTGCACACACGTGCACCCACACACCGAAGGGGGGAGGGGAGAGATCCTTTTTACTTCTCGGGTTACATTTCCTACAATATTCAAGATCCAAAGAAAAATGTACCACTGTATCTTCAACTTTAATGTACCTTTTAACTCAGAAAGGTTTGTTCTGAGAAGTCCCTCTCACCCTCTCCATGGCCTAGGACCTCTGGAAAAAAAAAAAAAAAAGTTCTAATCTTCCTGGAGGAACAAGAGCCACCCTGGGCCCTCTTGGCCCCAGAAGTAGTTACTAGGATGCCCTATTATTGTCCATCAGCAAGACCTGAGACAGACAGCAGAATCCATATGGGAAGGAAGAAAGAAAATATTGCCAGGCAAAGGAGTTGTGATTTACTGAAGGTTGGCCTTAAATTAACAAATAAATGCAATCAAACAGGGAAGAAATGTATTAGACCAGCTGTGTGACTCCAAACCATCCCTGCCTCAACATGGGTCCAAATTCATAATCCATTTGTCACTTCCAATTCCCTGACAATAAACAGAGTCTGCTGTAGAGACAATGTCATGGCTTTTTTGCTAGAGAGTGGATGGATGGAAGGATAGATGGTGGATGAATGGATGAATGCATGCATGGATAGATGGGTGGAGGAATGGGGGTGGGTGGGTGGGTGGATGGATGGATGGGTGGATAAATTCTTAATGAAGGAGTTAAAACTCCTTACTGACAGACTAGGGGAACCCAAATGCTATAACTTCTTTTTCTGGCTCCTTCTATCTCCCAAGCCTACAGAAAAAAAAGAGCCATTTCCAGCTCTCAGTGGAACAGGGCTTGCTGCCCATCTGCTGGTCCTGTTGGCAGAGAAACATCAGGAGGGGTGGGCAGTTGAGAGGTCTCCATTTTATCTGCGAACGTCACTACAGATGCATCTGAAAAGGGTGAGATGTGGGCCTCAAGGCAAGTGAGAAGTTTGGAGCATTGCACTTGGTCCTGTCCCCACACACACCAGACTGGTCCTATCCCAGTGGTGAGATTCCCCACAGGCATAGGGGGTGGCAGAGTGCCATCACAGAACACCCCACCACTGCTGTGCCCTGGTGTCAAAGACAGATGTTCTGAGACCCCAGGAGGCAGTGGGATGGTGGTAATAACTAACTGATGGAACTCTCCAGCCAGTGAGACCCCCGTTTGCCTGAAGGTCGATCACTTGCTGACCCTCTCTGCCCAGAGTATTATCATGTCACTTTGACAAAGATGCCCTTGTGAGGGGATCTGAAGTCTGCAGACATGAACTCCCTTCATAGTTCAAAGTCACTCTGGCTGAGCACTCATCATGTGCCCAGAACTGCTTTGAGCTGTTCTGCCGTGTTCTCCCATCACCAGCTGAACTCTGTGCCATAAACGAAGGTGTAACTGGAGTCTGCTCACCTTCTCAGGTGCACACAATGAGAAGGTGTCAGTAGTCACAGAGAATTTTGCTCTGTCCATAGATGTACAGGGATGGACACCGATGGCGGTTCAGGGATGGACCAGCAATGGCATAGCCCAGATCTCAGAAGCCAAGGGCTCTTCAGCCTGTGTGTGCTGGCTGCAGCTTCAGTGCACCCTTTTCAAAGTTGCCCATATAAACCCTGCACAGCCTTGCCCACACCTTCATAGTCCAGACTCCAGTCTCCTCCAGACAGACCTCCCGGCTGCCCCCACAACCCAGTGAGACAGAATTAACTCTTCACTTCTTCGTGCCCCACTGACCAAAGAGGTAAATCTATCTAGACAGGAGGTGTCCCACCATTGTATGTCTATCCCAGCCTTCTGGCTTACAGATTTCTGGTAGGCAAAGGCTTCCAATACCTTGTTTCTGCCTGACCAGGCTCAAGTGCCAGGGTCATAAAGGTTCAGTGGCCAGTGAAGGAACAGCCAGTGAACTGGAAGCCTAATCAGAAATGTAAGTTCATATTCTGGGACCCACCTGGATGTCTAGCAACAGAGGAATGGATAAGAAAACTGTGGTGTGCACACACAATGGAACTGTTTCCTCACACCTCATGAACAAAGGCATGTGGTTTACAGGAAAATGGATGCAACTGGAGATAATCATATTAAGTGGATTAAGCCAATCTCAGAAAAACAAATCTCATATGTTATCTCTCATTGTGGTTCCTACGTTTTACACAGATACAAAACATCATGTATATGGTCCCACAAGATGGCACAGCGGGGAAGTATGCTTGCCATGGAGCCCAATGACCTGGGTTCAAGCTCCAAAGTCCACACAATGGAAAAAGGAACAACTCCTAAAGTTTCAAGCATATACATCCCCACTAAATGAATGTAAAAGTTGTTCTATTTTGTTTTGTTTTTAATTACATATGTAAGGGATTGGAGATCTGTCTCAGCACTTAAAGTACTTACTGATCCTCCAGAGGACCCAAGTTCAGGTCCCAGAATTCACATAGAGGAGAGAGGCAAAGTAGAAATGGAACTGTCTAGAGAGAAAAGACTTATAGAAATGGGAAGGGCAAGAAAATAGAGTTTATACATACACGTACCAAAGCTTTTATAATTGACTACTTTTTAACTGAAATAAAAGAGGGCTAGAGAGTCACCCCCAGCTCAGTTGGCAGAGCACTTGGCTAGCATGCAAAAGGTCTAGGTTTGGTCCCCAGCACCACACAAACCAGTTATGCTGGGGACACATCTATAATCCCAGAATCAAGAGATGGAGGTAAGAGAAATACCATCCCAGAAGTTCAAAGGGAATTTAGGCTCTACTTTCCGCCCACTGTTGCCTGCTCCCAAGGGTACATTTCTACTAGTGTCTCCACAGCTGATAGGAATCCTCCAACAGAAAATGGCAGGTGCCCACAAGAAGGCATTCCATGCACATCTGGGGACAACAGGTGCCATGTCCACTGTGAGTTCTCAGTGAGGACTGCATGAAGCCTAGGGAACAGCCAGGTGTGAAAAGAGCAGTCTGTCTCAATTAAGTGCTAGGCATCAGAACCGGAAGAACATGGAGCCAGAAAGCAGGGGTCTCTTTCTATCTGTCTCTGTTCCTCTCATCTCTCATGCTGTGTGCATCTGCCTTTTACCTCCTCTCCCTCCCCAGCCTGGGATCTATTTTCTGCTCTGTATGTATCTTTTGCCCCACCCCACCCCCATATCATCACACTCACCCCACACTCATTCCCTTCCCCAAGGAGCCCATGACATGAAAGCGAAGCATCCTGCTTAATATTTGTTTACTTGGGAACAGTGAGTTTTATGTACACTGATCTTAATTAAATTCTCAGCAAGTTTCTATTTGTGAATAGAGAGGCATTCTGCCCATGAAGGGGGCCTTTAAAATCTTGGCATCTTATCACCATTACTCCCAGCACTTGGAAGCAACACCCGGGATTCAGTCTTTCATTTGGGGCCCATGAAACTAGCTGTGTTCTCAGCAACACAGGTTATTGGCAATTTCACTCTGGGAGGGATGTGGCTTTCCTTTTAGATGTTCTAGCATGGCGCTTCAAATGCCATGGTGACTTGCTGCTCCATCTGTGTGGGCACCTGATAGATGAAATGCTCCCGTAAAGTGCAAGCTGACGTATCAACTAGAACACACTTGATTTCTCCCCCAAACCAGAGTCCTTGTCCTTCCTTTCAATTGAATAAGGTCCCCGATAAACGAGTGCACTCAGAAAGCACACTCCCTCAGTCTCCTGGTGTCTCCTCACCTAACTCATTCTCCACATACTTTTCTTTGATCATCATCCCCCAAAGGGCTCCATCTGGCTGCCTTGAGCTGGCACCTTATCTTCCATGTTCCCTAAACTTTGGGACTCCTTGCAACTTATTCATTGAAATAACCTGGTCATTTGCCTTCCTGTGTCATACCATATACACTTTGTGGATTTTATCCACATGGTACAAAAATATAATTAATGTAATAGAATAATAATAATAATAGAATAAGAAGTAAAGAAGTGTAGGTAGATGTGAAATATGGAGGGAGATGGGGGTTTTGAACCAAGGCCTTGTTATGTAGCCCAGGCTAGCCTCAAACTCAAGATCTTCCTGCCTCCATCTCGTGAGTGCTGGAATTAGGCAGTCCTATGTAGGACTGTATGCAGTAAAATAAGCACAATAAAAATGATAGATTCAAGTATGGAACTCAGTATAAAGATCACAGCTAAAGATATAAATCTGGGAGCCATCAAGATAATTCTAGTTCTTTTTCTCCACAGTCAGGTGGAGGGAGAGTACAGACAGAACAGAGGGCATAGGAGAGCTTACCTAAGCCTAAAATGGCTAGATCTAGTTTGGGGTCCAGGATGTGTGAGATGCAGACATGCAGCCTCAGACCAACAAGAATGTGTAAACCAGAACACCCAACAGGTATCATAATTATCACCATCGCCACCTTCCACATCTATTCATTTATTCACTTTTTCAACAGCTCACACAAGTGATTTTACTGTCCTCTTAATATGAGAGCAAAGACAGAGTTTCAGCGAGGCTTACTAACAGCTTGACAACAGCCAGGATTCAGTCAGAGATATGGATGGGGCACTGTCAGTACAAGGATGCTCATAGCCACAATGTCTACAGCAGCCACAGAGCCTGGAAACAACCCAAACGTACATCAGTTGGACAGTGTTCAAACAACTCTAAGTATGAGAGGCAGATGGACACCATTAAGACCTACTCCAAGGCTGGGGATTTAGACCAGACCAGTGGTAGGACACTTAACTAATGTACATGAGGCCCTAGGACTGATCCCTGGTAGCACATACACACAAAAAGGAGGTAGGGAGGTAGCTCAGTGGGTAAGGTACTTGCAGTGCAAGCATGAGGACCTGAGTTCAGATCCCAGCTCCCACATTAAAAAAAAAAAAAAAAAAGTGTGGTGGTACATGCCTGTAATAACAGCATGAAAGGCAGAGCTAAGAGGATCCCTGAGCATTTGCTAGCCAACCAGTCTAGCCAATCAGTGAACTCCAGGTTCAATTAGCAATCTTCTCTCAAAAAGAAAGAAAGAGAATAATTGAGGAAGATATCCACCCAACATCAACCTCTGGCCTCTACACACACAGGAACAGGTGCACACCATGTAGGGAGCTTACCACAGGATTCAAGTCCTGCCGGATCAACTACAGAGGGTTATCTGAGGCATGGCAGTCTACTAATGCTGCATCTCATCTTTCTTACCTGGTCAGTGAGAGGGGCAGCATCCTGTCCTGTGACCAACAGAACTTTAAGAAGAGTTAAACAGAAACAGATGTAAAGCTTTCATTTCTGTAGAAGACTGTGCATATGTGAGAACTGATGTGTGGTTGCCAGAACTCCAAACACACCTGAACCCACTCAGATGACTCCTGAGACCCTTGAAGGTCTGTGTGGACTTTCAGGCAGAATAACAGAGCTAGACTCCCAGAATCTTCTGCTTCTCTGTATTGCTTGCATCCAGGAAAATCCCTTAGACTATACATTATAAGGCCCTTTCCTGACTTTGCTGTGGCCACACCTCTTCCCAAACAGCCAGGAAGCTGAAGAGGAGCCCAGAGTACATGCCTATATACAGTCATCCACACACCCGGGCAAGGACCCAGAAACTCCCTGTATAAATGGTCCTGAGCCTGTAGTGTCTTTCCTGCCTAAGATGGACTGCCTCCACTGTGTGCACCCCTAGGATCACAAGGACCAGAAGGAAATTATGGAGGGAGGGGATGAAGGAAGTGGAGAGGGGTAGGAGATGTGAGATGGTAGGGCATGCCTGTCGGGGCTGCGGAGGAAAGAAAACCCCAGCCTGAGCAATCACTTGCACTCTATGCCCAAGACCTCTCCTATTTAGTGTTTCACAGACGTCATAACACATATCACACCCTCCTCGTTCCCTGGGAGGTGCCAACAAAACCCAAGGAGCAGAGACAATCGTTGCTGGAGGCCTAATTATGGCGAGCAGCCTGGTGTGCTGGATATAGACTCTGCTTTGGGGAAAATGTGCTGATTTATGCAGTTTCCAGCATTTAAAGGTAGAGACCAGACTGGCTGAATCAGATCAGAGTCTCTGGGACAAATTGAAACCTCAGGATTCTGAGCCCAAAATTGTAAATGATTGCCTCTGCCCCTCCCCCCCTTCTCACCAGACCAGCTGCATCTAGGGTTCTCTGGCCATTATCTGGTGCTCAAAGCCCAAATTAACTTGATAACACTGAGGCCCAAGTTAAATAAACACTGTGCATATTCTCTGTCCTCTGGCTCTAGGGAAACTGGGCATCTCAAGCCAAGACCTCAAAAAGACCACAAGCCAGTAAAGCATGAAGACACACAAGTAGGTCACCTTGTCCTGTTCCACCTTGGACAGTTGTATAAGTGCCACCAAACTCCCTCCTCTGTGCTTCAGTGCCAGTGTTGGCACCTGTTGAGGATTTTCCTCCCAATCCCAAGCTGATGCTGAGCTGAGTAAGGTGGTTTATCTTAACCAATAGGATGTTACCACTGCGGAATCTCACAAAGGTTGGGAAAGCCCTTGTGCTTGGAAGGTGGGGTTTATTCTCTTTTGCAGAGCTTAGTATTTGTACTTGGAAGTTTTCCTGTCCTGTCAGAAACTCTCAAATACCCACCAACCAATTTCCAAATAATTGACTTGGAGGCTTAATGTTATAGTAAATGCCGGTCCAGTAGTTCAAGTTTATTACTAACTAGCTCTTTTGCTTAAATTAACCCATAATTCTTATCTGTGTTTAGCCACCTGGCTTGGTACCTTTGCTTCAGTGCAGCTTTCTCTGAATTTTGCTTCCTCTAAATCTGTCAGGCATCTGCTTTTCTCTCTTTCCTCTTCCCAGAATTCTCCTGGTCTGGTTGCTCTACCTCTAGTTCCTGCCTATATACTGGCCAATTAGCGTTTTGTTAAACCAATATGAGTAACAAATCTTTACAGTGTACAAGAGCATTATCCCACAAGTATTGGTCAAGAGATGATCCAAAGTGGCTTGCTGGAGGAAGAGAAACCCATCCCTATCAACTTAAGTAGTGAGGCCATCAAACACCAGCTAACCCCAAGTGGTATTCAGAAACACAAGAACCCTGCAAACCCATGAGCAAGTCCAGGCTAGGCCCTAAAGATCACTAAGGGGATATGTTTCAAATATAATAAAAATAGTCGGAGATATCAGAGACATCTACCCACAGTCAGTCTAGGAGGATCAGACAGTGGTAACTCACACCTTTAATCCCAGCACAGGGAATATCCCTGGAGTGGTGACCTACACCCTTAATCCAATCTGAGTTCGAGGTCATCTTAGTTTACAGAAGGAGTTCCAGGTTCCCAGGCAGGCAATAGTGGTTCTATACCTTAACTGAGCAGAGAAAGTATTTAAGGCAGGCATAGAAAGACAGAGCAGGCAGAAGAAGCCATGGTTCACATTGTTAGTCCCAGCACTTGGGAAGCAGAGGCAAGAGAATCTCTGTGAGTTCAAAGCCAGCCTTGTCTTCAAAGCAAGTTCCTGGTCTTCAACTGAGCCTGTGTGGAACTGTCTAACTACACAATTGCAATTTAAATAAATGATTACATAAAGCCCTCCACAGCAAAGCAAAAGACAAAGCCACATCTGGGAGAGCAGGATTTAGCAGGTATCCAAGTCAGAGAGCCAGAGAAAACATCAAACACATAGGCAGGTAGGCTTGGAAGTCCTGCTCTTAGAGATGTGTGTATCACTCAAGAAGACTTGAACCCAGGGGCCTCTGCAGAGATGAGACCAGTGAAGTGATCAGAAGCCTTGCCACAGAGGACTTTCCAGACAGTTATCTCTTAAATATCTTTGGAAGATGTACATGATGACTTGGTGGAAACTAAAAGTGCACACCTAGTGTAGCCAACTGAACTGGCCAGCCCATGCCCCTCTACGTTCCTCACCCCAGTGTAGCCATAAGCCTTTTCAAAGTACCCTATCCTCAGGACCCACTTCTTCCATACAGAAGCTCTCCCTCCTCTGCCTCTGTGTATGTCTCTCTGCCTCTCTCTATCTCTATCTCTCTGTGTGTCTCTCTCCCACTCTCTCTTCTTCTCTCTCCTCTCTTTCTCTCTCACTCTCTCATTCACCTGCTCTCACTCTTACTGATAACTCTATAGCCAAACTTTTCTCTAAAACTCACCCTCTATAGTCCATGAATTCAAGATATAAGAACCCAAAAGTTGTCAGGATGTGATTGCACACTCCTTGATCCCAGAACTTCAGAAGCAGAGACAAACAGATCTCTGTGAGTTTGAGGCCAGCCTGGTCTACATAGAAAGTTCCAAGACAGCCAGGGCTACCCAAATAAACCTTGTCTTTAAAAACAAACAAGCAAACCAAAAACTCATAAAAGTTACTGATTCAATGAAAGTTTGGGGTAACCATGAGCACATGCACATGACAACCTAGATTCTTAAAGTCCACCTGAAGCAAGAGAAAAGGCCTCTTTCAAACTCCAAGTCACCTCAAAATTTCCTGCATCAAAGGCAAGATATGCATTATGTAGAAGTCCCTCTGGCAGTATGAAGGGAGGATGTCAGATGTCCCCCTCCATCCTTTCTCCTTACCCTTGATCTTGGCAGGAAGTCAAGCTGAAATCTCAAGGCAAGCACATTTGCCATAATCCCTAAGAATCATTTTCTAGAAAATGTAAGTCTAAAACAACAGCAGTGTCCCCCCCCCAAAAAAATGGTAAGCATGACACACTGGAACCAAGTCAGTGACCAGTTTGGGGTGAGCCAGTCAAGGACAGAAGCACAGCTTCATAAAGCCAACCTTTTGCAGACATTCAAGACCCACGTGGCCTGGTTCCCTCTGAAGTAGGTCTCTCCTTGATATTTCTGCAACAGAAGGCTCAGTGGGTCCCTGTTCCTAGTGTGTCATCCCAAACTGGCTCAACTCACCCACTCAGTCCACAGCAGCCTTCAGAGTTGGCAAGATGCCTGTTGAACCCACTTTATCTCTTCTCCAGCTTAAACATATAAGAACTGACTTCCTTCTTTTCCCAAACCAACTTTCTGAAAGTCTGATGAAGTCAGAGTTCAGTTGGTAAAGTGTTTGCCCAGCACACATGAAGACCAGAGAACATAAAGCAGGCATGACGGCAGACAGATGTCTGTAATCCTGGGCACTGGGAAGATCAGAACAACTGCTTTGTCCCTGCCTCCACTTGCCAGAAGCCTCCGCACCAGGCTGCACTTGGTACATCCTTCCCTTACCTCTGATTTGCAATGATTTTCCTAGGTGATGAGAGGGTTGAAAAACAGCCCCTAGAGCCACGTGGTGTTTGTTCCTTCCCTATTCAGGCCAGCTGGGTGGCTGGCATCCTGTGTCAGCTCTCAGATAGCTGCTGGATGAATGAACCTGTTTCTGACAGAGGCAGAGATGAACATGCATCAGCTCAGAGTCTATATTTCTCAGGCTCAGTACTCTTCCTTCCTACTATTCTTTCCCTAAAGATTCACAGTTCCCAAATAGTGCAGAGACACCAGTTCCTGTATATTCACGCCCCTCACTCCTACACTGAAGCCCTCACCATGGATAGGATGGTATTTAGAAATAATCCTGGGGAAGCTGTTGCAACCAAACAGTGTCATGAAGGTGAGGCCTCCTGTTGGGAACAATGACCTTAGACCTTATAAGAAGAGAGCATCCGGTCTCCACCTAGGAAACTCATGCCAGGAGGTAGTTTTGTCAAACCAGGAAGAGAGATCTTAAAAGAATCTAACCTTATAGCTGTTCGAATCTCTCCTGCCCACGAGTACCCAAATAACCAGCCAGAGGCTTAATATTAATTACAATCTGTTTGGTCCTCTTGCTAGCTATCTCTTACATCTTAAACTAACCCATAATTATTCATCTATGTGTCTCCTCCATGTGTCTCATGGCTTTAGCTGTTTTTATTATATCTTGCTTGCCTGGAAGCTCTTGGCATCCCTTCAACTCCACCTTTCTTCTCCCAGGATCACTCTTTGATTTCCTATGTGGCTATATTCTGTTTTTCCATAGGCCAAAGCAGCTTCTTTATTAACCAATGGTGGCAACACATATTCACGGCATACAAAAAGACCTTCCCACAGCACAATCTTGCTGGTACAAAGGTCAGACCTTCTACACTATAAAAGAATAATTTATAATCCAGTTTTGGAGGTCTGTGCTTATATGTACATGGACGTGCACACCTGTGTGTGCATGTGTGTAAAGGCTATTTCAAGTATCAAATTATAGAACACTATCCATATCCTGAGACTAGGTCTCAGCCAGGTCTGGAGCCCAGCTGGGCTGGCCAGTTAACAGGCCCCAGAGAGAGATCTCTCTGTCTCCACCTCCTCATTGGTAGGATTACAAGTGCATGCAACCATGCCAATATTTCCTACTACCAGCACCAGATTCTTGAGGTCAAACTTGGGTCTTCTTATTTGCAAGGCAGGGCATCTTCTACCTGAGCATCTCCCCACGCCCTAGGCCATTGCTTAAGCCACTTGGTCTAAGCAGTCCAGACAAATTTAAGACTGTTCAAATATCCAGGTCCAAGAAACTTTGGCCCAGTGAAACTAGTCCTGGGCTCTACAGCACACTCTCAGAAGAAGACACCATGGTCATCTTAAATATTCCAGAGAAGCAGAGCAGTATGTGTGTCAAGTGTCTATGAGCCACAGCTCAGGGACATCAGAATTCTAGCCTCATTGGTGCAATGTCACTTCTGATGATGTCACATCTTCACATAGGTGGCTTTTCAGTGGTTACATAAATAAGAAACAGGTTAGAGTATTAGTAAGGATTCCATAGAGGAGCATACTGATTATGGGGGAGATGTGATTATTAGACTACCTAGCAGGATGTGGTGGTGGGTAGTCTAACAATGGCTGTCTCATGTCAGAAAGGCCAAGATTCTGGAGGGTTCCTGGGGAGCTGCTAGCTTTCAGCCTGCATTGGACTCCTGAAGAATTTGTATTTAATATCAGTCATAACAACAAGACAGATGAAGTTGTCAGGGTGAGGGCAAGCGGACAAGAAACAGTTTCCTTCTTCAGTGTCTTTCTATGAGGGCTGCCACCAGAAAGTGTGGCCCAGACTTATGGTGGAGCTCCCTGCTTCAAATAATTTGGTTAGGAAAATTCCTCCCAAGAGTGCCCAGCAGCTCGGGCTTACAGGTGTAGTCAGTTTGACAACCAAGATCGGCATGAGAGCAGCAGGGGTACTGAGTTCCAAAGGCCCACTGGGCACACGACCCATTCGTCTGGGCTGTAGTTATTTGACATGGAATATAAGTATTATTTTCCCTTTCAACTTCAGTGAGTTGATCTTCCAAGTGGCTACTGACCTTTTAGGACACAAACACAAGTTATTTGGGCCTAACTACTTAAAAAGCAAAACTAGCGTTTGCTTAGACAGCACATCTACTGAAACTGAGACAGTACAAGATTAGCGTGGTGCTTGTGCAGGATGACACACAAGTTTGTGAAGTGTTCTGTACTTTTGGATGGTTTGTGAAAGGAAAACTATGCTGGTGTTAGAGAAGTGACTCAGCAACTGAGAACTCACTGCTCTTCTGGAGGAGTCCGGTTCCATTCCTGGTACCATGTCAAGTAGTCAAGTAGCTCACAACTCTCTGTAAGTCCAGCTCCAAGACAGTCAACACTTTCTTCGGGCCTCCAAAGCCACAAACACACATGTAGCATACATTCATACACACACACACATACACACACACTTACTAGGCGTTTGTTTTGACCGTGGAAGCATCCAGAACTAGTATTCTAAGGATATTGGGAACGGAAGAACTGGGGGAATGTCTGTTGAGAGTTTGTACTTCTGTGCCACAGTTTCCCTGTTGTATAGAAGCTGGAAACAAGTGTACGTCATAAGGCTGTAATGGGTTTAGCCAGAAGGATCTACAGACAGTACCTGGAATCTGGTACATAATATAAGAGGCTCTCTGGTGCTATGATGAGCACCACACCCAAAGGCAACTTGGGAAGAAAATGATTTATTTGACTCACAGGTTACAGTACCAAGAGAAGCTGAAGCAGGAACATGAGGCAATGGAACACTTCTTACTGGCATGCTTCTTCTGGTTTATCCAGATACCATTCTTACACAGCCCAGGCCCACCTACCTAGGGGATGGTACAGCCCACAGTGGACTGAGCCCCTCTACCTCAATCAGCAATCAAGAGAATGCCCCCACAGAGCAATCTCATGGAGGCAGTTCCTCAGCTGAGAGTCCCTCTTCCCATGCATGCCTAAGTCTGTATCAAATTGACAAAAACTAACTCTGACAGAGGCCAGTCAGTTCTTGGCATTGTTACAGAGAACAAAACTCAAAGGCATCAGAGAGTAGTATAGTAATATATCTGGGGGGGGGGTGTTTTTTCTGCTTTTGGGGTAGAGCCCAAGCCTCATGAATGCTAGGCAAATACTCTAGACTGGGCAACATTACCAGCCTTTCTTGCTAGTATTGGAATGATCGCATGTGAGCATACATGGAAAAGAGAACTAGTCATAAAGACTCATGTGCATATGTGCATGCTAACGCAAATGTGCACATATGTATGCAGACGTGTGTGAGACTGGAAATCGTGGAAGACAAGCTCAGGCATCATCCTCAGGAACACTGTCGGCCTTCTGTGAGACATTGGTCTGGAGCTCACTAACAGGCATTGTAGAGTTAGGTTCAGGCCTGAACCCTTGGCCAGGATTCCCCCAACCCTCAATCTCCACATTCATCCCTTGGTCTAAGAGTTCAGAGAATAAGATTTTTTTCATCCAATGTATAAACACAAACACAAGCAGGGACCAGACAAGGACAGAGAAATGGACACACCCCCTCCATACCCAACAAACGAGACTGACATTAGGAGGTGATGATTAATACTGTGAAACTGATCTGATGACAAACTTCCTCTGTCAGCTTGTCACATGGCATCCCAAACTCTGGAGGTAAATGAATTTCTCAGCTTACTTTGCGTTGAAGGTAATTAAGCGTGTCAGAGTTACATAACCATCCTTTCAAACTGATTCAGACCCTTCTCTAAATTGGACGAACTCAGAATGTGTGGTAATACCGAGGCTTCACCAGCTGTGCAGTGAGTGCTACATTCAATGCCTTAAATAGAGATTTGTTGATAAATCCACCTAGTTTTTAAAATGGAATTTTGTGTTGGAAGTGTAAGAATAATTTTTTAAAAAAAAAAGCCTTATTTTAAAATAAATAAATAAAAGATCTGTTTCCATCAGATCAAATTTCCTCTGCCATTTGCCTCTAGACCTCCTAGAGATCCTGGGATTTTTTAATGCTGAATTTAGCTCTTTATTAGATAGTCATTGAAATCGACCTCATTCCTATAGAGAGGTGATTATGGATTCATTCCTCCTACAGAGCTGGTGGCTGGCAGAAGCGATCTGCTAGTAGCTTCAGGGAAATATTGTGTTCTATAAAATGAAGGCTGGGATGGTTGTGAAGCTGATTTTGGCATGTGTTCCTAAATTAAAAAGAAAATGAGGGGCTGAAGACACAGTTCAGTTGGTAGCACACTTGTCTAGCACGTACAGAGCCCTGGTTCAATCCCTAAAATTCTGTAAACTGGGTGTGGACACATACCTGTGATCCCAGCACTTACTAAAAATCTTTCAAACTGACTATTTTAGTGCAGTGGGTAAGTTTAACAAGTACTTAAATGAAAGGAAAAATAAACAGTGGACAAGCTTAAAGACAGCCCAGTAGAAATTATTCAGTCTAGCTAATTACCTGGAGTCAATGTGATGGCACACATAATCATAGCTATATAATTCAAGATAATTATAATGAACTGGCTAGTATCTGGAGTCAGGTGGGATGGCACATGTATAAACCTAGCACTTAGGAGGCTGAGACAAGGTGATCACCAGTTCAAGGCCAACCTAGGTTACATAGCAAGTTCTAAGGTGGCTTCTGGAAAGAAGGAAGGGAAAGAAGAAGAAAGGAGGTGGGGAGGAAGTTTTGCTCCCTTGTGGGTTAGTTAAGTCTTTGACTGGTGCTCACTGCAAGAACTTTTAATATTCAGGTGACTGCTTTGAAGAAGAGGTGCTGAGCACGTAGGGCGGGACTGCATTCCCTCTGTCCAACCCTCTTCCAGCTGGTTCCAGGCTGCTGCCTTTGAGACCCGGTTCCTGCAGAAGGCACTGCTTTGGGGCTTGCAGCTTCTTAGACAATTAACCAGTGAGCAGCTCTAAGGAACAGTGAAAGGGGCCATTTCAGCAGAAAGGCTGCGCTCTCCGGAGCCGCAGGCCCTGCAGGAGACTTCGGGGCCTTCCTGGCCCTTGGAAAGCTGACAAGCTGCCAGCGTGGTCTGAAAGGCTCACCAGCAAGTCTGGGATTGTGGAGAGGCAGGGCCAGAGAGGCCTCATTTGAGGACCTTGGCAAGAGGCACTGACAGTTCCTCGGAAGTCATGAGTCCCAGCTATAGTCTGGAGTTCGTAGTACAGTAGAAATCATAAGACTCTATCCCCCCCCCCCAAAAAATAAAAGGTAGAAGGACCCCCCCCCAAAAAATAAAAGGTAGAAGGAAGAAAACCAACTGCCAAAAAGTTGTCTTTTGAGCTCCATGCAGGCTGTGTGGCACATTCATGTACACACCCACACACAGCCAGAGAGAAAGAGAGAGCCAGTAACACAACTATTATTATTACTATTATTATAAATTATAAAAAAGAAACAATGCATTAACTTGACATTTCAATTGCTTCAAAAATTGCACAAAATAAACAAATGAACAATTTTAACTTATTAAAAACTTTAAAAGCCAGGCAGTTGGGGCACATACCTTTAGCGCCAGCACTTGGGAAGCAGAAGCAGGTGAGTATCTGTGAGTTCCAGGCTAGCCTGGTCAACACAGCCAGTTCCAGGACAGTCAAGGCTATACAAAGAAACCCTGTTTCAAAATTTTAAAAAATTAAAAAGAAAACTTTAAAACTGAACTTTTTAGTGTACTAGGTAACTTTAGCAAGTCCTTAAATGAAAATAAGTAAACAAACCAACAGTAGACAAGCTTAAAGACAGCCCAGAAGAAATAATCCAATGTGGAGTCAGGTGTGATGGCACACATACAAAAGCAACTCTTAGGAGGCTGAGACAAAAGAATCCACAGTTCAAGGTCAATATCCTAGCATATGAAGAAGGAGGAAGGGAGGGAGGGAGGGAGGGACGGAGGGAGGGAGGGAGGGACGGAGGGAGGGAGGGAGGGACGGAGGGAGGGAGGGACAGAGGGAGGGAGGGACGGAGGGATGGAGGGAAGAAGTGAGTGGGGGAGGGAAGGGGAAGGGGAGAAAGGGAAGTGGAAGGGAGGGGAGAAGAAGGGAGGGAGGGGCAAGGGAGGGAGGGATGAAAGGAAAGAGGAGGGACAGACAGAGGGAGGGAGGGGGAGAGAGGAAGGAGGGATGGAAGGGGAGGAAGGAGTCCTTTGTCTGCCCTTCTCTAAGGATGCTTCCTGGCCATCCTGAAGCAGGAAAAGCCTGACCAACCTGCAGTCTCATATGCCTTGAGTTCCTTCTGTCACTGATTAAGCTCTAAACTTTAAACTTTAAAAAGCTGCCACGGGCTGGAGAGATGCCTTAGCGGTTAAGAGCACTGGCTGCTCTTCCAAAGGACCTGGGTTCAATTCCCAGCACCCACATGGCAGCTCACAACTCTGTAACTCCAGATCTGACACCCTCCAACAGACAGACATACAGACAAAACACCAATGCACATTAAAGAGAGAGAGAAGAAAAAGAAGAAAGAAGGAAGGAAGGAAGGAAGGAAGGAAGGAAGGAAGGAAGAAACTTAAAAAAAAAAAAAAAAACTGTCACTCAGCTGAACAAGCAGCAGAGCCCTAGCGACTCCAGAAGGGACAACATCCCTGCAGGACTGTTGCCTTTATAAGGACTGAAGACCTTTGTCAGGAATTTGGGGGCAGCTCACCCTAGCTCAAAATAGATGCGACCACCAACCCTTTGCCTGGACCTGCTCAGTATTAAAAGACAGAATTCCCCACACTCCACACTCAGGGTCACTTCCTGAACATATGTCCTATGAAGTTTGCCCAAGGGTGCACAGAATCCCTGAACTGCATGCACTCTGCCCTGCCTCCAATTACCTTTCCCCACACCTCAGGTCACTGTCCTTCTTTGTCCCCTGAACATCCAGCCCTCTTATCCTTGAGAAGGCCTGTTTGAGAGCTGGATTTCCATCCTCCTCCCCAAAGGTCTGCACAGAAGTCATCAGGTACCGATCTAAACCAGGGAGCAAGCTGCAAAGGACACCATCTCAAAAGAAGCCATAAAGGAGGGTGGAATGTAACTTGAACGGGCAGATCAACACCTAAATTGTTTTTAAAAAATTCCAATTCCCATCACAAAAAGAATAGAGGCAGAGGCAGGTGGATCTTTATGAGTTTAAGGCCAGCCTGGTCTACAGCACAAGTTCCAGGATAGCCAGGGCTACACAGAGAAACCCTGCCTCAAAAAATAAACAAGAACTTTAGGCTTTGAAAAAAATAGGTAAATTAAAAGCATCATAATGGTGGTATTGGATCCTGATGAAAAACCTAAAAGATCAAATGCAAATACCTTAAAGAAAGGTATTTCTTCTCAGAGAAGAAAGACGATGAGATAAAAAGCCATGAGGGGACGATGACGGGAAGAAGGAAGATCTGGGAACCCTAACACAGAGAACAGATGGTCCAGGTGGAGACAGAGTAAAGTTACAAGACAGCCCCTAATCAAACAGGACAGCAGAGCAGACCCCAAACTCAGGAAAGCTTTGAATAGCGTGTTCAATCGGTGGAGAAGGGACTGTCTCACTAAGAATCATTCACACAGCAGATGGAGGAAAGACACCGTGGATCCACAAGAACTCAAAGGTGAGCCTGCAGATAAGAGGCCGTGTGTGAACTACAAATGGTTTCTGCTTCACCTCTGCCCTCCGAATCTCCCGCAAGAATCTCCCTTGCGGCTCGACCCAACAAGAAATCTATAGGTAAGGTAATCTGTAAAATGGAGTTCAGCCAAGCAAAGTTCACACATTTCAAAGCCACAATGCCAG
The DNA here is from genome assembly GCA_033318265.1 of Phyllotis vaccarum. Lineage (NCBI taxonomy): Eukaryota > Metazoa > Chordata > Mammalia > Rodentia > Cricetidae > Phyllotis > Phyllotis vaccarum. The sequence continues at coordinate 189,842,193 of JARWLC010000001.1, forward strand.
CTAAGGAGAAAGGGACCCACGTGCTATTTTCAGCCGCATTTTCTCTGGGTGACTTCAAGTCTCTGAACAAGAGAGAGAGACACAGGAGCTGAGCCAATTTTGTAAACCGAGGCCTTCTTTTCCTGGGGAACTGCTGAGCTCCACAGACAGTCTAGCAGAAGTCGTCTTAAAATGTGTCATTATGCAGTGGCTCCTCCTGCCCAGCCCCGCTCTGTCACAATTCTTGGTTCAGGTGTTATTCCACAATAAATTTTTTGTACCTTCCAATGGATCTCAACATGTTTCAGAATTCTAAGCCAAGGGAAATAATTTTGAGGCAAATCCCCATCTATTCACAGGGATTCAAACGAAAATATGGGGCTAGCTAAGTAAATAAAAGGATGTGCTGCACAAGCCTGACAATCTGAGTTCAAGCCCTGGAGCCCCTTTAAGAAGAAGTGAGGTGGTTGGAATCTGTAATCCCAGCGTTCCTCTGGCAAGCCAACAGGCAGAGACAGGAGAATTACCAGGATGCTCGCAGGCCAGTTAGTCTAGAGAACACAGCATGGCAGAAACAAGACATCCTGCTCAAAAACAATAATGGACGGAGATAACCAGCTCCTGAAAACTGCCCTCTGATCCCCACAAGGGCACATGCTCACACCCACACACATAATGAACAACAATAAGAAGAATTGATTGTAAACACCTCAGTTAAATGAATAAATAAGAAATTCCAACAGACTAACAGCTACTGAAATAACCAAACAGACACTTTTTAACTTCAAAAACTACTTTTAAATTTAGCCTTATTCTTTTTCCAGATGTAGACCTTTTCACTTTGTGAAAATTTCGTAGTTAAGACTGGGAGAAAACTTATTTATGACAGAGCATGTCCTCGGTCCCCTATGACCTTCTATCCCATGGTCTTTGATTACATCTTTCTAACCTGTACTCAGGTCAGCACACCTCAGAAACCATTATAGGGTCTCTTTTTTTTTTTTTTTTTTTTTTTTTTTTTGAAGAAAAAGAAAGGCAGAAGATATGGCTCGTGGATTAAGAGTACTGGCTGCTCTCCCAGAGGATCTCGGTTCCATTCCCAGAATCCACGTGGCAGCTCACACCTACCTGCCTGTAACTCCAGTTTCGGGGGATGCAACACAAATATGGTATACAGATACACATGTAGGCAGAAAACTCATTCACATAAAATTAAAGTTAAAAAGCATTTTAGGGAAAAAAAATGGGGGGGGGGTGAAGAGATGTCTCAGCAGTTAAAAGCACTTCCAGAGATCCTGAGTTCAACTCCCAGCACCAACATCACCGGTGGCTCAAACCATCTTTAACTCCAGGCTCAGGAGATCTGATGGTCTCTGTGAGCTCTGCACCCTTGTGGTCCACAGACATACATGCAGGCAAACACCCATGCACATAAAATAAAAGCAAAAGATAAAAGAAGGTTCCTTAGAAATATGATAAGTAATGTAACATCACAAGCCACCAAACTTATCAAGGCTTAGTGGTACGTATATACCTGCAGCCCCAGCACTTGGGAGGTAAAGGCAAAAGAATCAGGAGTTCAAGGCTATCCTTGGCTATAAGCTGTTTGAGTATAGCTTCGACAACTGGAACTCAAGGAGGTGGGGGTGGACAGTGAGATGTCTCAGCAAGTAAAGGCACTTACCACTCAGAACCCACCTAAAAGGGAGAGTAAACCAACACTCACAGGTTCTCTGACCTCTGACCTCTACATGAGCCATGCATGTACCCCTACACACACACACACACACACACACACACACACACACATACACACACACACACATACACACACATGCATGTGAGAGATTAATGGTTTTTAATCAGGAAGCAGTAGCCACCAAAGTCAAATACACAGCTATTAAGATACTAGGGTATGTAATGTTTTTCCTAAATGAATCCCTCACCTGATACCTGTGCCTTGTCAAAACCTACCTAAATAAACCCCAGTTTTTCGGCAGGGAGGTGGAGGACAGCCCATTAACCCCACCATTTGGGAGGCTCAGGCAGGAGAACTATCAGCTTAAGCCATACAGTTCCCTTCACACACCAAAACCAGCTTGTTAGTTAATTAAATAATAAAAATAAAGTAAGTATATTTTATGATAGTCAACTAATTTATTTTAGTCAGAGAGACTTTTTTTAAAAATCCTAATTTTATCTAATAATAGTTTCAAATTTTATAAAACTAAAAATGACAAATTACAGAGCACCTTTCTCAAAAACTGACAAGATAAATAAATTTATAAAAATCATTAAAGATGTAGAAGATTAGGCAATGCTATAAACTACTTTGATCTAATATAAACTTACAGAGTACTAAACAGCAAAAGCATATTTGCTTCAAAAGCTTATGACATATTTATCAAGAAGGACCACACGCTGGATCATAAAAGAAGCCTCAAGAAGTTCAACTGAAATGATTCAATAATATGTTCAGATCACTATGGACTCAATTGAAAGTCAATAGTAAATACTTAGGAATCGTTGAGTAGTGTTTAAATATGTTCGCCTCAGGTTCCAGCACTGAAGCCAGCTTCCTCAGTCAATTGTACTATTCTGAGAGCTACTAGAAATTTTGGAAGCTGGGGTTTAGCTGGAGGATGTAGATCACTGGGTGTGTCCTTCCAGCCAAATCATCCCAGTCACTTCCAGTATCTCTCTTGCCTCTTCCTGGTGGTCATGACAAGCACATGCTCAATCCTCCACAGTATGGCTTTGCTCTCAAGGCTCAGGAACAACAGGACTGGCACTTCTGAAACCCTGAGTCAACACAAGTCCTTTCTCCCTTGAGTCATTTATTCCCGGGTGTTAATCACATCCACAACACATCTGGTGTGGATATTGGAAGACACGAGTAAAGAATCATTGGGTCAATGGAAATAAATCTCAAAGAAAAATGTAAGGCTATTTGTATGAACAGTAAAGGCACTGTGGATGAATAATCTGTGGGATAAAGCTAAAACGGGGCTTAGAGACAACTTCAGTTTGAAGTGTTCACACCAGGAAATAAAATAGGCAAAAAATGAGCTAGCTAATGCCACACACACATACACACACACACATATACACACAACAGGAGCCCAGCTATAGCCAGGTCTCTCTGCTTACTGTATATAGAGATTAGATCTGCTTTTTGTTCCTACACCATTGTAATCCGCCATGACACCATGTAGTCAATCACAACCCCTTTTCTGAGTGTTGACCTCTCAAACTGAGCTGAATAAACTCTTTTCTGCATAAGCAGCTCTTGGTATTTTGTCTCAGGTATTTTGCTATAGTGATGGAAATCTGACTTCCACACAGCCTTACAAACCCTATAGCTATTAAAAGAATAATAGTAATAATTTAAATAACTCTATACAAACACAACAAACTTCTCCCAAACAGAACTCTATGTAGTTTCAGCAGTGATTTTCAACATATAAATTCACAAAATAAAAGGAACACATCCCATTTCCTGAGATTTAATACGATCTTAAGGACAAGGACAAGAGTAAAGTTTTTAAAAAATACATTCATAAACTAATATTCTTTATGAACATCAATGGACAAAAATTCTACAGAATTTGTCAAGCAGAAATCAATAATATAGCCAGTCGGCAGTGATGCATGCCTTTAAACCCAGCACTCAAGAAGCAGAGGCACTCTGTGAGTTCAAGGCCAGCCTGGTCTACAAAGTGAGTTCTAAGACAGCCAGAGCTACACAAGAAAATTTATCTTGAAAAAAATCCATAATATATAAAAATCAAAATACATCATGACCAAGTTGAATATACCATTAGATCTGAGATTGATTTCACTGATTAAAAAAGGTCAAAGTGATATCATTAGCCACATAAACAGGCTGAAGATCTAGGGGTACAGCGCAGTGACAGAGTGTCTGCCTAGAACATGCAAGGGCCTGAGCTCAATCCCTAGCACCGGGGGAAAAAAGAATCTCTATATTAGCAGGTATTTTTAAAAATCTTACACTTAACAGCAATAGAAGCAGGAACATTAGGGGCTGGAGAGATGGCTCTGGGGTTTAAGAGTCAGTGCTGTTCAGTGCCATTTCCATTCCCAGCACCCATGTGGCTCACCTCTCAATCCAGCTCCAAGGGATCTGATGCCCTCCTCCTTTGGCCCCTCGGGAACTCACATTTCCACACACAGACACATCGCTTTACATTTCTTAAGTCTTTTTGGAAGAGAATTTTCTAAACTAGGAAAGTGGTTTAGAGAGAAAATCAGTAGTTATTCATTTATAAACAAAAGCTGGAAGAAGAGAGAGAAAGATGGCCAGATGAAATGACCTAGGTTATCCCATCTTGTCCTGATCTTACCCTAATGCTACTTTTCGATCTGCTTGGGAACTTTTCAGGCCCTAAGGGCCCTGAACAGTCACATCCTGGTTAACACATTTGGGACTTTCCATGACCCTGACCATTGCACAGATATACAACCACTAAATGTACCAGAACACATCTTCCAAGGTTCCCCTGATGGACACCTGACAGTGACGTCATTGAGGGTGTTGCACTTGTAAAAAGCTGTGCCCCTGAGATTCAGTACTGAGAGTTCTTTGTGTCAGGGGCCTATTCTTGGTCATCGCCTTAAATAAAGGATTCATATTGGGCCTCATGTTTATGATGCCTTTAACAGTCTCTCCTGGATTATTTTACAACAACCACCTCCCCAGCTACTTAGGGGGCTTCAACAGGAGGATTGTTTGAGCTCAGGAACTGGATGCTAGACTGAGTATAATAATTAGACCCTATTCAAAAAATAAAGAGAAACTTCCATCAAGCCAAAATTCAAAGAGAACATTCTTGATCTGATTAATGACATCATCAAAAGACGACAGCCATTATATTGGAAAGTTAAATATCAGATTTTCCTGCTAAGATTTAAAATGAAGCCAGGCTATCCACTTTCCCCAGTTCTGTTTGACATTGCATTGAGATCTTACCCAGTGATGCAAGGAAAGAGAAGTAACTGGGTATATGAATTAGGAATAAAATGATCTCTCCACACAGATGAAATGGTTGTTTATCCAGAAAATCTTAAGGCGCCTATAAAACATCTTCGAGAACTCATAAGTAAAAAAAGAAAACTTGTAACTACAATCACAATATTCCAAAAATCAATCACATTTTATATTCTAATGGTGAAAAAATTGGAAAGTCAGATAAGGAAAACAATTTCATTTATTGTATTGTCAACAATCATGAGATACCAAGAAATAAATATAACAAATGACATTCCCTCCATTGAAATAAAAACTACATTAAAACCCACAAGATATTACAGAGAATTAAAGACACTCTAAACAAATGGGGAAATGTACCAAGCTCTTTGACTGGAATATTCAGTGTTATTGACGTCAGTCACCTGCAGGTTTAAAACCTTCCAGCCATACTTAGCGCAACCATTTTGTAGGATTTGTCAGATTGGTTTTAAAATGTATAAGGAAATGCGAATACGCGAAATGATCTTGAGAAAGAGCACATTTGTGGGCTTTCTCAATCTGATGGATTCTCCGTGATGCCGCAGTGGCGAAGCCATTACAGCAGTGGAGTAAGAACAGAAAACTCACCAGAGAGGCTAGAGCAGAGGACCCAGATGCACCTTCTGCCTCATAGGGAGACTGGATTTTTAACAGTGACAATCCAAGAAAGAAGGGTCTGTTTCCACCAGACAGTTCTAGAACAACTAGAGATTTGATTGGGAAAAGAGGAAGGGATCGTCAGCCCCATCCCTCTCCTCACCACATTCAAAAGTTGAATTGATGGGCTGGTGAATTGGCTCAGCAGGCAAAGTTCCTTGCTACACAGGTCTAGGAGTTCAAACCCATGCACTGATCCTTGACAAACAGATGCACACACGAGACACACACACACATACAAGGTGGGGTAGGTCCCTCTGGTACCACTCTTCCTTAAGTTGTCTTAAGTCATGGTTTCTTGACAAAAGCAAAAGACAGTAATTAATATAGTTGCCTGGTCAAGACCAAGGTTCACTGAAATTTAAGCCAGAGGAAACTAACTACCTTTTGCCATCCTGAACTGGCCAGAAACTTCGAGAAAAAGAAAGAGTCTGTGGCTTGTGCTGAGGACTTCATCCTCTTGAGATGTCCCACAAAATAGCCAAGGGCTGACATGGGATCACCTATGGGCATTCGGCCCTGGCCCTGCACATTATTCACTGGACTACCTCAGGCTTCCAACTCTTTGACAGTTAATGTTTTCAACAGGCCTTGAATCACCTAGGACACAGCTTCCTGAACATCTATGAGGAACTGTCTAAATGAGGTTATCCCAGGGCATGCCTGTGAGGGATCATCTAGATGAGGTTTAAATAAGGTAAGAAGACTCACCTTAACCACAAACAGAAACATCCTAGGGCTGGGGCTCTGAGCTGAACAACAAGAAAGTGAGGTGACCAACAGCATTCTTCTCTCTCTCTCTCTCTCTCTCTCTCTCTCTCTCTCTCTCTCTCTCTCTCTCTCTCTCTCTCTCTCTCTCTCTCTCTCTCTCTCCTGACTGCAGATACAAAGTGACCAGATATCTCAAGCTCCTGCCCACAGCCCCTCCCTCCTCCCCCCACACCCCTCCCACCCCACCTTTTACCCTACCCCTGCTATGATGGATGGCACCCTCCATCACTATGAGGCCAAATAACCCTTCTTTCCTCCCCTCTGTTGCTTCTTACAGAATCTTTTGTGGTAATAATCAGACAACTCATGTTCTGAGTGAAGTCAAGGAGACACCCCTTCAAGTCGGCAGAGGGGTGCCCCGATTTCCAGAGCCCCTGTGTGGACTAAAGATGCTGGTTCAAGCTTTTCCAGAAGGTCCCAGCTGACTGTTTGGTAACGAACAAGAGCCCAATCTTTCTTTGGCAACTTGCACATTTACATATAAATTGCTACCTAATGGCTCTGCCCTCCTTTATCCTACCTCCCGATTCTAATGAGCTGGAAAAATGTCCTGTGCCAGGGAATAATGGCGCTTCCAGGCTAAGGAAGAGACAGAATGCGGTTCCTCGCTTGCTGTGCCTTGGGGAAGGGGAGGGGGGGAGAACACGATGCCCCACGCCCACTGGGACCCTTGGTCTACTGTCTCAAAGGGATGGAAAGAAAACATTTTGTAAGTTGAAAACAGAATGGAAAATCGGGCATAGAAGTATATGGAATGCTTGGCACAATTTGTGGGAAGTGAATCATAATTCTGTTTGTTCTGCACCATGTATGCATTACAAATATTTCATCCAGACAAACTGAAAGTGAAGAGGAGCTGGGACGCCACCTGCTATGTGATCTGTCACCAGCCTTAGCTGTTCAAAGGTAAAGATCTCTGCAAACACTGAGCTCTAAGTAAAGCACCTTCATCCCAAAGTATGCACAACAGTGGGGTGCCAAGCTGGTCTCACAGTCCTTTAAACACACCCTTTGGGGTGGGGTTGGGGGCAATGTGGTCCTATGGTAGACTACAGTTCGAGAATGCGCAAGGCCTTGGGAATGATCCCCAGCACCTCAATAAGTCAACACACCCTTTTAAGAATTCTAAGAGTTGAGAAAACTATTCCTTGTCTCTATAAGTCACTTACAACTTGCCATCCAAGCAGTGACCGTCTAATTTCCACATCAAATGTGTCCACTGATCCTCAAACAAGCTAGGCAAACACTCTACCACTGAACTACATTGACATGACTTCTTACTTTATGCCTTTTTCTTTCTTCATTTTTTAGGTCAGGTCTTACTCTGTAGCCCTAGCTGGACTTGAACTTACTCTGTAGCCCTAGCTGGACTTGAACTTACTCTGTAGCCCCGGCAAGCTTTAAACTTTCTATCATCCTGCCTCACAGCCTGCCAAGTTCTGAGGATTACAGGCCTGCATCACTTCGGTAAACCGTGAATATCAATCTTTAAATAAAGGAGCTGTTTTGGCCCATGACAGGCACCATAGAAAAAGTAGGTGGGGAATCAGAATATAAAGGAAAGGAAAGGCGGAGTCAGATCAGATCAAGCCAGCTGCCAAAAAGAGAAACGTGTAAGGAGCACAGGTGAGCCACTGGCCACATGGCAGACAGATTAATAGAAATGGGTTGAGTGAAGATGTAAGAGCAAGCTAGCAAAGTGCCTGAGCCATAGGCCAAGCAGCATGAACTTAGTATAAGTGTCTGAATCGTTTTGGGGTTTTTTGGGGGGGGCGGGGGGGGGGAAGAACAGGGACACGACACGGGGACATGGACACACTAAGCAGTAGTGGCAGGGAGGCGGCTAAGGGGTCTGGGACTGCAGGTGTAGGGTCTGGACCTCTGAGTGCCCGGGGCCAGGAAACCTCATTTGTAACAAGGACCAGCTCAGAGCAAAAATTCTTTTTTTTTTCCCTTAAGCTAACACTTTTTAATTTATTTATTAGAGAGGGGGAGCACGTGAGTACACATGTGCCACAGGATATGTGTGGAGGACAGAGGCTAACCTCTGGGACTTGGTTCTCTCCTTCCATCAAGTAGATCTCAAAAAATCAAACCTTTAGAAATCCAACCCTCTTGCTGGCCCTCAGGAAAAAAAAAAATCTTACCTGAGGTTCATCAATAGAATTGTGCAAAGGTGTGTGGGGATATTTTCAAATATAATAAAAACAGTCTGAGATATCAGAGGACAGATCCACCTCCTCCTGTCTTTGTTTTTTGTTTTGTTGTTTTTGTTTTTTTCCAGACAGAGTTTTCTGTGTAACAGTCCTGACTGTCCTGGAACTTGCTTTGAAGACCAGGCTGGCTTTGAACTCACAGTGATTTTTTTGCCTCTGCTTCCCAAGTGCTGGGACTCACAGTGTGAACCATGGCTTCTTCTGCCTGCTCTTTCTTTCTACACCTGCCTTAAATACTTTCTTCACTCAGTTAAAGTGTGGCATCACCACTGCCTGCCTGGGAGCCTGGAACTCCTTCTGTAAACTAAGATGACCTGAAACTCACATTGGATTAAGAGCATAGGTCACCACTCCAGGGATATTCCCTGTGCTGGGATTAAAGGTGTGAGTTACCACTGTCTGATCCTCCTAGACTGACTGTGGGTAGATCCCTCTGATATCTCTGACTGTTTTTATTATATTTGAAAATATCCCCATAGAGGTGTCCATAGATTTTTTTTAAAAAAATGTTTTCTAATACTTCAAAGTGAAATTCAGCATTTCCATCAAATCTGAATGTAGGTAACAAACCAGTACCTGTGAAGTGTCAACCAGTATAAATCACAGGTTTTGATACTATATCCCAGTTTGTTCTGGCTGGAGATGACTTATGACAGCCATACTTTGGGATTTGAATGAGTGAGTTTATTAATCATATATCAATCAAAAGTAAAAGAATTGCTATTTAACAAGCAGCGGAAAGATACCAAACCATGAAAGCAGTCAGCATCCAGCAGAAGCAGCCATGATGGAGCTCCCAGCAGGGAAATTGCCAAGCAGTGCCTTCTCTCCACAGATAAGCTTCCAGCTTCTCTTCCCCCACTGTAGACACTTCCCTATCTGTGATAAACAATAGTAACCCCTGTTGGAAACCAGGCAATCTTGAAGCTGCTTTCAAGGACAAGGTGTTTTTAACACCCTCGGCTATTTGTTGTTCATCTTCTTTCTCTCCCCCACCCTTACAGGGTCAGAGGGCCAGCCTGCCCCAGGAAAAGGAGTCTCTGAGGACACTTGAGGTAAATGAGCCTGAGTCTGACACAAGGAGACCCATCTTGTCCTCACGGTCGGCTTTCAACAAATGCAAGTTGAACATAACAATTTACAATTTCTGTCATGTTTATCGTTCTTTCCAAATGTCAATAGCCAATAAACCTACCGCCTCATTTTTTTCCTCTTCCAGCCTTAAGAAGTACATCAGCCAGGCGCAGTGGTACACACCTGCAATCCCAGCACTCAGAAGGCTGAGACAGGAGAATGGAGAGTGGTCAGCCTGAGCTACAGATACTTTGTCTCAAAAAAAAAACAGTAAGGGGAGGGGCATGGAGCACTTCACTAGCTGGACAGCTTCTATAACTATGGCTCTGATACACAGCCTTTGTAAATTCTTGGAATGTGAATACTCCTACATTGTTATTGCCAAGTTCAAGGGCAGCTACATTTGACAGCTTGTTTGTATATTTCCTGAAAATGGAACCATTGGTATCATCTAGAAGTGTGGACAAAATAGCTGCTACACACCAATAGTACCACAGTGACTTCTCTTGGGCTCTCCTGCATCTCTGTGTGTGTAATAAGAGGCTTCTGGCCCAGACTTTCGGGCCTAGCCTCAAGGTTTAGACCCGCAGACCCACAGAGACATACAGATGCTTATATTAATTTTAGGCTGATCCGCTTAGGGCCCAGGCATATAACTTGCTAACTCTTTACCCTTAAACTAACTCATGACTCTTATCCTGTTCAACCATGGGGCTCAGCACCTTTTCTCAGAGTGACATAGTTGTTCTCTGCATCTTCTGGCTTGTCTGGCAACTCTAGAGTCTCTGTGGCATTCTGCTCTGTTCTTCCTGTTCCCAGAGTTTTCTTAGTCTGGTAGCCCCGCCCACACTTCTAGTCTGCCTTTGGCCAATCAGCACTTTTTATTAAACTCAGGCAGGACAATTATTTACAATGGGACATCATGAATCCACTACAGGTGTGAGCCCCCAGCACCCCATCTTGCAGCCCTCAATGTCATAGTACTAATAACAGTAATGAATTTTACCTATGCATCACAAAGCCTTACTCTGTTCCTGCTGTAATCATAAGCATCTTACATGGCCTGTCTCACACTACCAACAACAATATAAGGCAGATATTATTGGAGTTGTTTCTGGAGAAGGGTGATGGAAGATGTGGAAACATTTGGTTGTCATAACTGGGTTTGCTACTGGCATCTAGTGGGTAGATGTTGTTAAGCACCCTAGAACACACAGGACATTTACACTAACCAATCCAGAATTATCCAGCCCCAAACACCCGAAGTGCAAGACTGAAACCCTGTGTTGCTGTTATTTCTACTAAAGATGAGAAAACATAAATATAACTGTAGAGATGACTCTGCGCATGTTCGCTCAATCTTCCAGGTCTGGGAGTAGACTGATTCTGTATTGGTGCATGTCCTCGGCTGTAAGAGAACACCTAATTAAAGCAACCAGAGTAAGAAAGAGTTTATCTGGCTCACGGTTCTAGGGAACAGTCTGTCATGGCGGGAGGTCTCGGTAGAGCAAGGAGCTCACACAGCCATCAGAAAGCAGAGAGGAATGCATGCTGCTGCTCAGCTGGCTTCCCCTTTTTCTGCAGTCCAGGACTCCAGCCCATGGAATGGCGCTGTCCACAGTTAAAGAGGGTCTTCCCACCTCACAGGCATGCCCAGAAGCTAGTAACCAGGGCAACTCACAGGCATATCTGGAGACCCACTTTCTAAGTGACTCTAGATGTTGTCAAGGTGACAATCCAAATCAACCGTCACAAGGTCCTACCCCTGACCTCCACAGGTGCAGAGAGGACCACTCACCAAAAAGAGGAGGAAAGAGTGCTGGCTGGAATCATCCTGGCCATGGTATGTTAGATTTCACAGCCCGGAGTCTTTACACTTCAGAGATTCTAACCCCAGGTGCTTCTAAAGATTGAGAAGACTTGGCCTGAGAAACTATTTCCAGAAGAACTCAGTTAGATGCACTCTCAGGACGTCTGTGAAATGTACAAGGATCACAATACATGCTCTGCATGTACCAAAATGCCACAGTGAAACCTACCACACGTACAACCAACATATGCTAATAATGAAAATGGGCCTGGCAAGATCTCGCAGTGAATAAAAGTGCTTGCTTGAAAAGCCTGGCGGCCCAAATTCAATGCCTACAGCCCTAAAAATCGTTCTCTGAACTCCACTCAACCATTGTTGGGTGTGTGTGCTCACATGTACACATTCATGTGTACACATGCACACACACACATCATCATCATCATCATCATCATAAGAAAAATGGAAAGAAGTGAAGACCACACATTCCACAAATATGTATTGAGTATGTAGTATGTGCCAACACCATCCTAGGTTTGGGGGATAGAGTAATAAACAAAACAAAAATAACTCTTACCTTGGAGAGTGTATAATCTGATGGAGGAGACAAAAAAAAATAAAGATATAGATTAATTTGGTGGGGGTGTAAACCTGTAATCTCAGCACTTAGACAGCAGGAGGATCAGGGTTCAAAGCCAACCTCAGCTATGTGGCAAGTTTCAGGCTACAGTGAGTTACACGGGACTTTATCTCAAAAAAAAACTAAATAAACTAACAGGTAAGTAAATATAAAGAGTTAACATAATCACAGATTGTTGTTGATGCTATGAAAGAACCAAGAAAGTTTCTATAATGAACAGCTCCAATAGGACCCTCTTTAGATAGGATGGTCAGGGCACCTCTAGGGATGGGGAGGGTATGGGCGATGGCCTGAGAAGCTGGTCACGAGAAGAGAGGACATCAACTCAGAGCAACTGTTAGGCATGGGGTAGGCTCTACAGATGGAAGAGGTTGCCGGCTTCTAACCGTCAAGATGTCATTGTAGGGTCTGGGGTGATAGTTCCATGGGAGAAGTACCTGATATGCAAGCATGAAGACCTGAGTTCGGTACCGGGAAGGTGGAGACATAAGCTTAATGGCCAGCCAGTCTACCAATCAATGAACTCCAAGGTCAGTGAGAGATCCTGTCTCAAAAACCCAAGTGGAGAGCGATGGAAGAAAACATTCCAAATCAACCTCCCGCCAGCACACATGAGAATGCACATGTGTGTTCTCACACACATGAACACACGTGTGGAATGAGCACATCTGCTCATGCGCATTCACAATGGATACATGAGTCAGAGGAGGAAAGAAGAGTGGCTGAAGGTACCTAGGTGGACATCCTTGGCCCACCCACCCATCTCCCTAAACCCCTGTGCTGAGCCAAGACTCCAAGACACCAGGAACCCAGGTGAACTTTGGTACATAGATTGAGAAACAGCTCTACTCCCGTCTATTAGTCAGGGTTCTCTAGAGAAGCAGAATTGACAGAATTAATATATTTGTATGTGGGGCTGATAGAGTGGCCGTGGTAGTTTGAATGTATTTGACCTCCATAAGATCACATGGAATTGTGCTATTAGGAGATGAGGCTGAGGAAGTAAGTACAGTCTTGTGGGAGGAGGCTGGATGACACATGCCTTTAATTCAGACCTTGAGACTGGAAGGCACACCTTCCGTCTGGGCTACACCTTCTGTTGGAGGTGTGTCATTGTGGGGGTGGGCTTTGAGGTCTTTTTCTAAAGCTTCAGTCAGTGAACTCCCTGTTGCCTTCCTGCAGGCCGCCATGATAAACTGCACCTCTGCACTGGAAGGGAGTCCCCTCAATTAAATGTTTCCTTTCTAAGTGTTGCCGTGGTCATGGTATCTCCTCACGGCAATAAAAACCCTACCACAGTAGCTTACAGGCTGTGGTCTGACTGTTAAACAATGGCTATTTCTGATGGTAAGTCCAAGAACCCAGTAGTTGTTCAGTCCATGAGGATGGATGTCTCTGCTGGTCTCCGGCAGATGCTGGAATTCAATAGAAGAAGGCTCTAATGCCAGTGAAGGAATGAACTAGCCAGCAAAGGAAGAGCGCAAGAGCTTCCTTCCTCCATGTCCTTATATAGACCGTCTCAGAGGGTGATGCTCAGATTTCAAGTGGGTCTTCCCACCTCAAAGGATCTGGATTTAGTATGGACCTTCCCGTTTCAAATGATTCAATCAAGGGGGGGAAAAATCCAGCCAGGCATCACAGCATACACTTTTGATCTCAGCACTCAGGAGGCCCAAACAGGTGGACCTCCATGAGTTTGGGGCCAGCCTGGTCTACAAAGTGAATTTCAGGATAGCCTGGGCTGTTACACAGAGAAACCTTATCTTGCAAAACCAAAAAAGAAAAAAAGGAAGAGGAGGAGAGAAGAGTCCTGTACCCAGCTGCTTGGGTTTTGGTTAATCCCAGATGCAGTCAAGTTGACAATCAGGATCAGCCATCTCATCAGCATGGCCCGAGACAAGCATGGCCTCTGAAGAGAGAGCACAGAGGTCTCTGCTTTCATGTAAAAAGGAATGCTACACAAAACTGACCAGAACTCTCCAGAAATAACAAATACTCAAGAAGCAAGTAAAGGGATTAGAAAGTTGGGGACCCTTTCAGCTGTCTGAAAGAGATAATGTTTTGGGCTTTTTAAAGATTTTTTAAATTATGTATATGAGGTGTAGTGGGTTGTGAATGCTCAGTGCAAGTGCCCAAGGAGGCCAGTGGTGACAGAGTCCCCTGGAGCTGGAGTTACACAAGATTATGGGTGCCTAACATGGCTCACTGCTCTTGAGTCTTCTGCAAAGGCAGAACACACACTTACCTGCCGAGCCATCACTCCAAACCTGAGATGGATCTGAAATTATCAGACAGGTCCATTTTCCACTCCTATGATTTATCAGTCTGTGTCCCTTCTCTGCATCAACCCTTGCTCGTTGTGTGTGTGAGTGCACATGTCCATGTGTGTATGCAGTAGGTGCAGAGGCTGGGAGTTAATGTCAGATACCTTCTGCAATCACTCCCCACCTTATTTTCAGAGACAAGACCTCACACTGAACCCAAGTTCACTGAGACAGTTAGACTGGCTGAGCAAACTCCAAGGATTCTCCTGCCTCCACCTCACCAGCACTGGGATTAAAGACACACGTCACCTTGACCAGCTTTTCCTGTGGGTGCTGGGAATTGCACTCATGTCCTGAAGCTTGCACAAGAATTTTATATCCTCACCTCTCCATCATGTTAAAGATATTTATTACCTTAAGAGAAGTGTAGGCAAACCCCTAAAAACCAAGAGGCCATAGCTTGGAATCTGTCAGGAGATAGTGGCTTTAAAAGTTGGCCTAGTTGAGGAAACGGAATTAGGTCCTTGGTTACAAAACCTTTCCTTTTCATACCAAGGGCAGAGCTTGAAGGTATGAGCCTAGAGTTTCTTGTAAACAGTCAGTCAAATATGGAGTTGGGTGAGATCAGGAATGTATCAAACCCACAAGAAGGGGTGAAGGAGCAAAGAAAACAGTGAAAAGGGGTCAGGAGAAAGTCACTTGGGGACACTTTTGTCAGGCCTGATGCCAATGTGGAAAAGGAAGAAAAGAGAGACACCACTACAGGCAAGACAGAGAAGACCAGAGGACACCCTAGGTGTCTGAAGCCCTAAGACTGTGCCACGCGGTGCCCCAGGCCACCATACAGGGAAATGGCTGCAGTGGAAAGTTTAATTTTAAAAATGATCTTTCTACAAGCATTATGGAAACGAAAGTTTCTGTGTTGATACAAGAAAATACACAGATATGGGAGGGGACTTGGACACAAGGAAGAAAGAGGTCACGGACGGGACCACTGATGTCTTCCAGGAGCCCTAGTGTGAGTGGACACATAGGAGTTTGTGGGGAAAGGCAAAAGGCCCCTATGACTGCCTCAGAGAGGACATGGGTACTGTAGACAAGTGGCCTAGAGACAAGAATCGACAGGAAGATCCCCTTCAGCTCTCTCTAATGTGCTCCTTCACCTTATGGCACCCTGTGTTACCTCATGACTACAGTCACTGACAGCATGAAGGCCCTTGTCAGCAGAGGGTACTGGCTCTTGAACTCAGCCTCAGGAGTCATCAAATAAATAATCCTCTCTTCTTGGTGATTTTCTCTCTTGCACAAATCCTATTTATTATTATAATAAAAACCCAGAGCCAGATATTGGGAAAAAGTTGGAATATCAGAGAGAGGGATCAAACCACAGCCACTTCTCACCCAGCCAACTTCTCAGGCCAAACAGGGTAAGTCCTGTCTTCACAGGTCCTCAGCCTGACAGCAGGCAGAGTGGCTGAACTTCTGCCTTCTACCTTCTATTTCTTTCCATGCCCAGCTATTTTACTTCCTGGTTCAACTCTCCTAGAGCTGGGATTAAGGATGTGAGCTACCACTGCCTGGCTGTTAGGCCTTGAACTCACAGAGATCGGATCTCTGTCTCCTGAGTGGTGGGGTTATAGGTGGAAGTTAACACTCCCTGTCTTTCAGGGCTTGGCTGTGGGTGGTTCCATCCTCTGATGTTGCAAACTAATTTTATTAAATATGCAGTATATCACCACATTTCCCCCTCTGTGGCATTCCATTACAGTAATGTATAGAAATCAAACTAAGACAGAGAGTAGGGGGAAAGGTTAGTAATCAAAACGATTAAAAATTAAACCAAGTGCAAAATAGTCCATCAGGAACACAATCAGTAGTACTGGTTTTTCCTTTTGCCTCAGGCTCCAATGTGGTTCAGCTCAGCAAGGTACTGATCCTGTTGATGAAAAGTTTTAATCGTTTGTCGACATAGATTTTTTTGTATCGTGTCTCTTCTCATATCACATTAAAAACTATCTGATTGCTAGGTCATTGGTGGCATTTGTGTATTTGTTTTGATGCCCCTCAAATTTTGCCCTGGGGTAAAATATTGAGTTAGCCTACCCAACCTCATTGCTGAAGGATAGATCTAGAGAGAGAGGCTCAATCAAGGTTCTGCCTTGCATACACAGGTAGATAAAATAAGATCACAGCTCTGGAGAAAGTATTGCCCTGTATCTGGAAGTAAGTGAGCTTCTTATAAGGACCTCACTGGAATCGGGAACATGCTTCTGTCCAATAAGGTACAAGCTACTGTCCACACTGGTGTCATTGCCCCATGAGAAGTCATCGTGCCAGCCCAGAACATTGGAATGGAGAAGACCTCCTTCCTCCAGCCTTTAGTCCTCACCACTAACATCTCCATAGGCACCATTGAAATTCTCAGTGATGTGCACCTGATAAAGACAGAGCCAAAGAGGGAACCAATAAAGCCAAAGTAGTGGATATCCCTTCTCCTCTGAGCTGATCATCCAGCAAGGTAGATGACAATTGACAATGTCTACAACCTGGAAGTGCTTCCCATCACAGAGGAAACTGAATTCTCACTTCCTGGAGGCTGGTCCGTATAGTAATAAATTCACTTGTAATATGTCATAAGAAGGATTAATATTTATTTAGGAGTATATTTCACTCATGACACAAATTAAACCTTAAGACATTCTTGGAGAGAAGAGTGGTCTCACAATGCCTCCAATCCACTCCCCAGAACGCAGGAATGAAGGAATGATGCTTTAATTCAGAGTTCCTGGCTTCCAATTCATTCTGGCCACGCCTTGTAAGAGTCCTGATTCTCTGGGGTTACTAAAGCTCCCTAAATAATGCCTGATTCCCACCACATCTCTCTCTTTTGTTCAATTAAGAATGTTCTAAACTAAGTATAAGACTATATAAAATAGGAATCATTATAAGGTAATGTTTGGGGGAGGAATAGGCAAACATAAGTAAGGTCAAACTATAATTAACAACAAATGTAAGGTCTATCTTATATGTCTAAAATATTAGTAAGTGACAAAGTGTAGGGATTATTTTAAAAGTTGTTTATTTGGAATAATAAAAAAAAATTTAACACTTAGATGTTTTCTGTTAAGAGATGGTAGTAACTTTAACTGTTAGTTTTGAGCCTCATTAAGACCTGAGAAGGAAAATATATTATTTGAAGGTTGGAAGTATAAGAGAGTAGTTTTTAAGAATTAGAAGGCAGCCACGGTTAGCTATTTGGACAGTCATTTGTGGCTTTTTTGTGTAGTTGGAGCACCTATCATTTTGGCTATAGGCCTATGATACTTTACAGGTCTTTTTAGAAGCAGGGAATTTTGGAGAAACTTTTATTTTGTCTAGGCAGGTTTTGGCAGTTTTTACCTTTTTGATTTTTCGGATTGGACAGCATGCATATTGACAGCAGTCGAGGTAAGGGCAACTTTTTGTCTAACAGGCCATTGTCTGCCAAGGAAGATAAACTCTTAGTGGAGTGTCCTTGATGCCTAACCCTATCTCAGGGAAGGAATAGTGATGTCAGGAGCTGGCATGATTTTATGGCTGAATTTTAAATTAAAAAAATGTTAAATGTTGTATTTTTTTAGGTCTATAAAGTGCTTGAAAACTTCTGTCTATTGGATATATTTTAGTGTGTATCTGGGAAATTTAAACAACATGACTATTATATGGCAAACTTAGGTAACAGTGATCTGTGATTTTGATCATATCATTTTTACAATGAAACATTTATTGTAAAAATAGGTAATCTATAAATGGGTGTATAGTCTTTGAATGATGACTTTTAGTATGACGAGCATATAAACATTAACTAGAGGTACATGTATCATGTAAAATGACAACAGTATCTTAAATATATATCACATATAAAATAAACAGGTATATAAAACATCTTATGTCTATATTATGACTAATATAATTATATATTATAATTAGTATAATTAAACAAAGGTAGAATTTGTATAGTGGGAATGACAATAATATGTTTAATATGTATTAATGTGTAAAATATTTTAAACAGAGGTAGAAGTATGTGTAAAATATAACAATTATAGATTTAATTTTGTATTAATATATAAATTATAGACATATAAAACAATTTTAGATTCAAATTTGTATCAATATATAAATTATCTTAAACATATAAAACAATTTTATATTTGTATTAATATATTAGTATTTATGTTAGTGTAAATTGTCTTTGGTTTATATTTGTCTAATTGTTTACAGGTAGATGTAATAATCTATTATGTTTATTTTATTTATTTTTAAAAGGGATCTTTGAGTTTATACTATTGTTTTATTTTTAACTTATATTTGACTTAATCCCAGGGTCTTAGTTCAAGCCCCACGTTGGGAGCCAAGTATAGTAATAAATTCACTTGTAAAATATCATAAGAAGGATTAATATTTATTTATGGATATATTTCACTCATGATACAAATTAAACCTTAAGACAATTCTTGGAGAGAAGAGCGGTCTCACGACACTCCCCAGAATGCAGGAATGAAGACGGTACCTGAAATTCAGTGTTCCGGGCTTCCAATTCATTCTGGCCACACCCCATAGGGGTCCTGATTCTCAGGGGTTACTATGGCTCCCTAAATAATGCCTACATCCCACTACATCTCACGATGCTGACAGTGTTTGCACCTTGGCCTCCTGACTACTCCAGTTTCACATTCTATCAGTGGATAACAGAGGGCTCTGTGAAGACCAAGTACATCTTCCAAGCTGGGGGAAAAGTCAAAGCCTTCTTAGCTGACCCATCTGCAGTGATGACTGGTGTCCAGTACCCTCCCTGCTACCGCTGATGGCAATTACTGCATTTGCTCTGAATTTCCAAATGATGCTTAAGCCAGGTAAGCACTGGAGGAGTCAGACAGAGACAGAGGATCTGGTCTCTTTGACAACCAAAAAGCAATCAACTCAGACAGCTTTATGTGAGAAACATGGAGACCCCCACACAGGTGGGGTCTGGGCAAGACCCTGACTCCCAGAACTCTCCAGAGATGCGTGTCTCCTGGGTGATTGCCAGCCAGCACTGGGAGCCAGCCTGGATCTGAGATGGGCTCTACTGAGTGTCTATGATCTCTGCACATTGAGTCCAAAACTAATTGGCAGACACCTTTCCTGGCCATTAATTCTTTACTGCCAACTCAGAGCCCTTGGGGCAATGGCTGATTGTATATGGCTTCTGCCAGGCTGGCCCTGAATTCAGAACAGGGAGCTTGGCATTTCCCTCACCTTCTTAATACACTTCTGTTCCTGATGCCCTCCCCTGCCTCTTCCCAGAGCCCCAGAGGGGCCAGAAAAAGCTGCTTGTACAGAGTGGAAGAGATAAGAAAGGGCCTTCTGTGCAGAGAGGCTACGGTTTAAAGGCCACGGGTTAAACAATCCTAAAAGAGAGCTGATTCATTCTCTCTCTAGAAAATGTTTCTCAGCATGCATCCTCTTTAACCGTGATCTCCATCAAGGCCTGAACCACCTTACACAGTGAGTCTTATTATTAAGCCCGGAAGACAATTGAGGACACAGTAAGTAGCTCTGAACTCCAGAAGCATTCTCTTCCAGTGTCATGTGCTGCTCTCCATATCAGGCTTTTTCTTTTGGAACACCAACCAGCTCTCAAATCATGATGCAAAGTCATTAGTTATGACTGCGTGGCCTTAGCTTATGCTCATTTCAGGCTAGTTTTTTGTTTGTTTGCTTGCTTGCTTTAAGGTAAATTAACTTGTTTCTCTTCATCCACATTTTGCCTCGGGACTTTACCTTTTCTTTCTGTACGTCCTAAAGATGCCGCTGCCCCAGACAGCAGGAAGTAAATTTCAGAACACGACACTCACATTCCCAAGAAGTGGGATGAGTGGGTTTTTGTCTTTCAATGGGTTATGGATCATTGTCATTATTTAAGATGATTGTTTACAAATTGTTGTTGGTAATGGTTAAGAAAAAAGCTTAAAAAGGAGATTAGAGTCAGGATTCTTATTTGAAAAAAATTTTAAAGGATACAGATATGATAAAAGAGCGGATTATTAAATCTACTCTGAGAAAAAGGGGATATAAATATGATAGGATACAAGGGTAGATGATTGAATCTACTTTTAAAGGCAACTACTAGTTTTAAATAATTTACATTGGATTGGATTTTTGTATTTATATACAAATTGCGTATATTGATGCAAAGTTGAGATTAATTTTGTACTGTACATATACTTCTGCTCTCGGCTGCTGGCCCCGGCACCTCCTTTTTTCTCCCTCCTTCTCCTAGATTTCTTGTCTTATTTATTCTCTGCCCTCCAGCCCTCCCCCCCCCATCCTCTCTCTGCCTAGCTATTGGCTGTTCGGTTCTTTATTAGACCAATCAGGTGCCTTAGGCAGGCAAGGTGAAACAGATGCAGAGCATCTTTATGTCCTCAAACAAATGCTGCGTATACAAAAAAACACATCTTTGCATAGTTCAGATAATAATCCACAGCTGTCTTACAGTAAATATTTCCTATGATATTCATGCTGGCACCAGAGGAGAATGGAAAGGGGCATTTTCCCCCTACCGCACCCCACCAAAGAGAAATAAAATGTTCCCTGTCTATCCATTCTTACTAATGACATTCTTACTTTATTGCTAATGTCTTCATGACATTTACTCATCACCTGCCATTGTGTGATTTTTCATGAGGAGACATTAACAAAGGTCTGTTGACCCAAACAGAGCCCCAAAGGCCAACCAAGACTAGACCACCCAAACCTAGCTTCATCCCTGGAGCTCCCTGCCTGATTTACAGGTTCCTGTGAGCAGCAGTCCTTTACTGGTTTTGTAACCTTGGGAAAGAGCAGACAGGTGGTGTCAGACACTGCTTTCTGTCCTAGTTAGCTTTAACTGTTAACATGGCCTCAGTTGAGGGACTGCCCAGCTCAGATGGACCTGTAGAGAGTTGCCTTGGTGGTTAATTGATGTAGAAGGGCCCAGCCCACTATGGGAAACCCCATTCCCTAGGCAGGTGGTCCTGAGAAGCTAGCCAGGCATGAGCCTGCAAACATGCAGCACCCTCCATAGTTTCTACTGTCTTAATTAGAGTTTCTATTGCTGTGAAGAGAGACCGTGACCACAGCAACTTTTATAAAGAAAACCCTTTCATTGGAAGGACTCGCTTACAGTTTGGAGGCTTAGTTTATTATTGTCATGGTGGGAAGCAAGGCAACATTCAGGCAGACATGGTGTTGGAGAAGTAGCTGAGAGTTTTTACAGGAAGTAGTTTGACTCACTGGGCGTGGCCTGGGTATATATGAGACCTCAAGGCCCACCTCTTCCTCCACAATGACATATTTCCTCTAACCAAACCTACTCCAATAAGATCATAGTGCCAGTCCCATTGGGGGCTGTTTTCTCTCAAATCACACCTGCTGTAAGTGGGTTCCTTGATCAGAAATAATATTGTATGGAAAGGCAAGCAAGCCTGACTTTGATTTCCTACCTTGATTTCCCTCAGTGATGGAGCATAACCCATAAGGTGACTCCTCTAAGTCACTTGGTGAGAGTGTTCTCATTTCTCCCTCATGTTCTTCCCTGGATATGTGAAGGATTTTCTCATTCAGCCTCTCTGTCAACCCGCTACCCCTGAACCTGAACAATGATCCTGAGCCTACTACCCCCAAGTCACCGCTACTTCTAATCCTGCCACCTAATCAGCTATAACTCTAAAGCCAAGCTTCTGGGTTAGAGTCAGCTACTCTGAGGGCTTCCTGGTCTCTGATTGGGCCATTGAACAACTGAAGAGTTTGAACACCAGCCACCACCTAGGCTAGTTAGTGGCCTGGAGTAGTGGGCAGTTTATCTATAGCAGCAACAGTCACACCCACATATGTGTAGGAAGAGTTGAGGTCTTGGGGTGTCATACATATACACGTGATAGCAGCTCAGGTGACAAATGGACTTGAAATCAGGTCAAAGTAGAAATAACTGAAGAACAATAGGCAACAAGAAAGGACATTTAAAAGAGGGTCTGAGTGCTGACCCCAAGCATCGGGAAGATTTGTGGGAAACGGATATAGTATTTTATTTGCATAGCTTTGGGCACACTAGGATCCACAGAGGTAACAATTGGAGGCAGTGGTTTATTTATATAAAGAATAATCTACAAGCAGTCAAAGATGTCCAGAAATGACCTTTCCAGCAATGGCATGAAATCTTCAAAGGAATAAGAGATAAGACAACCAGATTTCAGTTTCACAACCTCAAATCATTGAAACCCACGGAATTCTCTACCACTGCAATCACACATGCAGCCACTTGGTGGCGACAAAGGTACATTTTCAGAGCCAGTCTTGGCTTCTAACTGGAATGCAAAACCAAGGCAAATGATGGACCCCGATAAACTGACACAGTGATCAGACACTACAAACAAAGCCCTTAGTAAGATTTGGTCCCCAGAACAACCAAAGGCTCCAGTACAAGTAATTGGATCTTTCTTTCTCTTTTTGGTTGGTTGGTTGGTTGGTTTTTAGTTTGTTTGTCTTGGAGAAAAGTCTTACTCTATATCTAAGCTATCTGAAACTCACTTCATAGTCCAGTCTGGTCTCCTGATGATCCTGACTCAGACTCCCAAGAACTGGGATCATAGGCATGAGCCACCACACCCAAACTGCAAGTTTTCTTGAGATTACATTCTCTTTAGCTTCCCATTAACACACACACACACACACACACACACACACAAATACTCAAATCATAAGTAAGCAAGTAACAGGCAGATGTCCATAAGCAGCACCTGGCTCATTCAACCAGGACCCATAGAAGCCCTGCAGGCCTCTTCTAGCCACTCCCCCACTAAAACAAAGGTGCTTCCCCACCTCCGGCACCGTTAGTCAGTCATACAGGTTTCTGTTTTGTGCAGATGTGGAATAACACTGGGGGAGGAGTGGAGCATTTCCTCTCTGCCTTACTTGCAAGATCCGTAGCACTGTGGTGCAGCTTCAGCCTCGCAGCCGCAGCCTGTTGGGTGGTCCTGCCTAGTTCAATCATCCCCTCCCGCAGGGGGTGGCATCTGCATGTTTCCAGCTTGAGAGGTGTCAGAGTCCTCTAGAGTCACAGAATTTACAGAATGAATATACATACATACGTATAGAGAGAAATCTATGCAGAAAGAATGTGTGTGTGTGTGTGTGTGTGTGTGTGTGTGTGTGTGTGTGTGTGTGTGTGTGTGTGTGTGTGTGTGTATGGATTTATTAGCAAGACTTACAGGCTGCAATCCAACAACGGCTAGTTGTGAATGGAAAGTCTAAGAATCTAGTGGCTGGTCAGTTCCACAAGGCTGGGTGTCTCAGCTGCTCTGCTGGGATCCTGAAGAAGAAACGATGTGCTGATGAGGTGAGAGTAAGCAAGTGAGCAAACCCTTCCTAGAAGGTATGGCTAGATTAAAGGCCTGCCATCCAGCTTCAAGATCTTAAGCAATGGCATATTGTCTTCTTACCTCAAAATCCAGAACACATTTCTGGATCATAGTTCATTTCAGATATAGTCAAGTTGACAACCAGGAATAGCCATTACAAGGGGTTTGCCCATAATGCTGTTGTGTATTTCCAGTACTTTCCCTTAGAAGCCTGTGAACTCATTTCTATAGACTGTGGGATGACTCAACCATGGAGTGGCCACTTCCAGATTTTAGTAGCAGAAGACATTAGGAGAACTTTCCCCAAAGCAACTGTAAAAAAAAATTACACTCCCAGAAATGATGTCTGACTGTTCCATGGCTTCCTCTCCAAAACTGGATTTTCTGTTCAGATGTGTTTTGGTGAAAGGGAAAAAAGAAGGCATTTATGCACATCCTATCCCTCCTTCCTGGGCATCGGAGCAGCACTAACAGGTGATCACAAACGGAAGTTGGACAATCTCCTCCCACCTGCATATTCCAATGAATCCATGGACCATGATCTGTGAAACTCTCCTGCAGATTTTCATGTCCTGGGTTTGTGAACAAGCCCAGAATGGCACCTCACTTACTGAGACTTCACGGGTGCCTCTGGCACACGTCTGGGTACTGGGAACAGAGAAAGAATCAGTACAATGTCAGTGCTCTGCTGAAGCTGCTAAAAATGTGACAACGGGTGAAAAACCATGCAAGGAAAATAAAACAGAGTTCAGGGTGGGGGGATGCATGGGTAGGAGAGGATGCACAGAGAAGATACAGAGTGTGTGTGTGTGGGGGGGGGGGGGGGTTCATGGGTAGAAGAGGCTCCCCCTGGTAACTTTGAGCAAAATGCAGAAGGAAGCCTGGAAGCGGGCCGTAAGAAACAATGTTTCAGAAAAGAGAAACTGCTCAACTAAAGGGCTCTGAGGCAGTTTATGTTTGACACATTCAAGAGAGAAGCTCGGGAATACCGGTATAAAAGGCTGTGAGACTTGATAGAGTGAGGCTTTATATAGAACCTACCCAACGGCTATTAAAAAGTAGTCAAGGGCCAAAGTAGAACTCTTGTCTAGCATGCCCAAATCCCTGGGGAAGCTCCATGCCCAGAATTCATATGCAGCACACACACACAAGGTGTGTGGGGGGAACCTAACACTCATGCAAAAATAGTCATAGTTTGAGTTTTCAGAATTTTAAGGGGTCTACAAAAATGGTCTCATGTGTGGTTATATTAAAACCATTGTTTTGTTACTAAACAATACAGGAATCAAAGACAGTAACTCGGCACTCTCCTGGGAGGAGCTTGCAATGCTCTGCAATCGATGCACCTAACAGTGCAGTACATTCTCCTAGCACGTTCAAGAGAGATGGCTTGTGGTTAGCAGGGCTTGCTTCTCTCCCAGGGGACCTGAGTTTGGTTTCCAGCACCCACAGTAGACTATTCATAACTGCCTGTGACTCCAAATCCAGAATGCCCTCCTCTGGTCTCCGTGGGCATTTATACATATGGCATGTGTGCATGTGGAAACACACACACACACACAAAAGAGAGAGAGAAATTTTTTTAAGAAATCAAGCGGGACTTAGTGGCACACATACCTTTATTCCTAGTAACTAGAAAGCAGACACAGGTGGTTCTCTGTGAGTCTGTAGCTAGTCTGATCTATACAACAAGTTCCAGACCAGCCAGGCTACATAGTAAGATCCTGACCCTAAAATGAACTAATTCAATTAAATATTTTTAAGTACACAATACCTATGCAATACTCTTATAATTTGAGAGAATCCGTAGACCCCATGTAAGTGAACAGGTGTGTCTGCATGCCAATAAAACTTTATTTACAAAACAAGTAGAGGGCCAGTTGTGACTACATGTAATTTACAGTTACATGTGTGTAGCTGAATCCTCAATGCTGAGAATAGTTCAAACAATAAACTTTGGTGAATAAATGAGCTGTGTTCTCTTAAATAAGAGTATTCAGCGCGGGAACATACATCACTGTACTCTTATTAGTCACGCAGACTTCTAGGTGTGAGATTGCTAAGTCAAAGTTTATGAGCTTAGTGACCACTAGTTCCTTGAAATTCTTTCCATGTCTTCATCTGTGATACTCGTTCTTGGCAGTGATTCTGTTTTTCTGCCTCCTCAGCCACAATTTCCTAGTTGTTTTTCCAGAATTTAAATCAATTTCAGAGTTCCCATGTTAAGCAAAATGTTCCCTCCCTTAAAGATTTCCACATCCTAATCCATAGAACCTGGGAAAGTCACCCTACACAGTGAAGAGAACATTGCAGAGGCTTTTAGTGTAGGCAACCTCAAGTGAGGAGTTTGTCTTGATTTATGCCAATGAGCCCAATGTCATTACCAGGGTCCACATAGAAGCAGGAAGACACGTGGCTCCGAGAGGGACATGTAGGAAGGTGGGGATGGAGTCCAAGCGTCAAGTGTCATAGACTCCATCAAGTCAATAACTTTGACAAATGGGAGGAGCCACAAGCCAGAGGAATGCAAATGACCTCTAGTCACTGGAAAAGGCAAAGGAATAGCTTCTCTCCCTGGAGCCTCCAGAAGACAACGTCTTACTACATCACCTTTGCTTTTGCCCAAGAAACCATGACAGACTTCTGATCTCCATAAGGAATTTGGAATGCTTTAAGCCAATGAGTTACCTTAAGACGTGTACGTAGGAATTGATAGCTGAGGGTAGAGCTTGGTGGAAGGGCACTTACCTGGTGTGCAAGAAGCCCTGGGTTGAGTCCTCAGCAGCACACGAATTGTATAGGGAAGTGAATCTAAACCCTCATCGGAACACGAAGCTCAGGTCTGCTCTGCAGCTCACCCTCCTTGGAGGTTTTATCCACTGTATAGCAACACACAGACTTGTCAATCAAATCCCCCATGTTTGCCCATGTAGCACTGGCAGTTTGTTTGTAAGTTCATACTGTGAGCATTTTTTCCATGGACTTGGGTGCTGTAAGTCCAGATTTGTGTGTTTAGTGTGACAAAAAATTGTATGTTTACATTGTAACCATTAAATTCCCTTAGCATATCCAGATAATATCAAATCTTTAACAAGTTCAGCCTATGCCTGCTCTTAGGCAAGGTAACCTTATTGTCTAGTGGTGTCATATTGAAACTGGTTAAAACTACAGTCCACAGCTCCAGAGAAGCTAGCTAACAAGGAGGACCCTAAGAGATCTGGATGCATGGATCGCCATGAAAAGGGGAAATAGATGAGATCTGAGTAAACAGGGAATGGGGGGCTGTAGAGGGGAGGGGATGGGGGATGAGAACATGAGGAAACCATGGTCGAGCTGGAACAGGGACAGAGTGGGAAAGTGATAAAAGAGATATTTTTTATTTATTTTTTCTAAAAAATTCCGTGCCCATTACTGTTCCCTCTCCTGCCCCTTCTCCCAGTCCTCCCCCAGCCTCCCCCCCCCCTTCATTCCCCAGAGAAGGCAAGGAATCCCAAGGTGAGTCAGTTCGGTCAGGCATTTCCTGTTGAGGTAAGCAGAGTCCCACCCCTAAGTATCAAGGCTGAGAAAGGTGTTCCCCCTCAGGGCATGGGCTTCCAGACGCCAGTTCAGGGACCTGGGATAAACTCTGGTCCAACTGCAAGAAGCTCCACAAACTGCCCTTACCTTTCGACTGTCATCCGCGTTCAAAAGGTCCAGATCCTTTCCATGAAGGTTCCTCAGCTGTTATTTCAGAGTCTGTGAGCTCCCAATAGCACAGGACTGCCTACTCCTTGGGTCTCCCCATCATAATCCTGATTCCCTCTGCTCCTGCAATCTCTCCTTCCTCTTTTCAGGTGTTTTGCTCAGCCTGGTGTTTTGCTATGGCCCTCTGCATCTGCCTCCATCTGCTGATATTTTACTAGAAGGAGACATTATGGCCTTAGGGAAAAACCTCATGCTAGGGAAGTTCCCAGAAAAGGATGACCCCAGCTTAGACTACTAGCAACAGTGGATGGAGAGGGGGCCTAAACTGGTAATCAAGACTGGTGCCTGGTAATCAGATTGGTGACCACCCTAACTGCCATCATAGAACCTTCATCCAGTAACTGATGGAAGCAGATGCAGAGATCCACAGCCAAGCACCAGGCTGAGCTTCAGGAGTCCAGTCAAAGAGAAGAAAGAGGGATGAGCAGGGGGGTCAATGTCATGATGGAGAAAACTACAAAGATAACTGAACCAAGCTAGCAGGAACTCACCAACTTTAGATGGGCATCTGTGGAGCCCGCATGGGACCAACCTAGGCTATACAAGAGACAAGTTGTGTAGCTTTGTCGGTTTTAAGGGGCCCCTGGCAGTGGGATTAGGATCCATCCCTGATGCATGAGCTGGCTTTTTGGAGCCAGTTACCTATGGTGGGATGCCTTGCATAGCCTTGATGCAGAGGGAAGGGGCTTAATCCTGCCTTACCTGTGTGTACCAGGCTTTGCTGATTCCCCACGGGAGGCCTTACCTTTTCAGAGAAGTGGTTGGGGGTGGTAGGGGAGGCTAGGGGGATCGGGAGAAGGGATGAGAGGAAAATCTGTGGTTGGTATGTAAAATAAATAAAATTTCTTAAATAAAAAAAAAGTATTTAAAAAAGAAAAAGAAAAGAGAACTCTGGCTAATCCTTAACCACACAAACACAAGGGAATCAGGTCCAGTCCTCCCAAGTCAGAACCAGTTCTCAGGGACTATTCTGTCCCTCAGCAGCATCTGTCACTATCTGAAGGCTTGGGACTTCCTATTTTTTCCTTCACACTGGAGATGGGAGGAAGCTAGTGGCATGAGCAGAGCTCAGGGAGCCTGCTGAATGTCACACAGTACAAAGGACAGCCCACAACAAACATGATCTGTCCCAAACACCAGCAGTGTGGAGTCTGAGGAATCCAGTCCTAAATGGATGTTTTGAATTTTTTTTATTTTATTTTGGGATGTTTGTTTGAGACAGCATCTCAGTATGTGTAGCCCTAGATGACCTGGAACTCACTATATAGACCAGATTGTCCTCAAATTCACAGAGATGTCCCTACCTCTGCCTCCTGGAGCTGGAGCATATTTGGAGTTTTGTGGTTTTTTTTTTAATCAGACTTTATTTTTCTTGTGTAAAAACCCTTATGTGGTGGCCACAGCTAAAGTCTGGGTTCTATGAACAGAAACTGTGGTGTGGGTTTTCACAAGATGGTCAGTCAGTAAATTTCTGATAAGGAAACTTGATGAACACAATCTGTTTTGGAAGGCTAGGGGTCAGGTTTTAGAGATAGCATCAAAGGTGACCTTGGCAAAGTTGCCTAGGGTGGCAGTACAGCCTCTGGCTGATGTGTAGCAGTCATCAATACCAGCCATCATCAGTAGCTTCTTAGGCATAGGAGCAGAGATGATTTTTAATAAATATTTTTATCTAAAAGTGGTGTGTGTGTGTGTGTGTGTGTGTGTGTGTGTGTGTGTGTGTGTGTGTATGTGCGCAGAGGCCCATAGAAGCCAGAGACATTGGATCCTCCTGGAGCTAGAGTTTACATGCAGTTGTGAGCCATTTGCCTTTCCTTCTAGGAAATGTACTCAGGTCCTTTGCAAGAGTGGTGTGCCCTCCTCTCCCTGAACCATATCCTAGTACCTAGCTAAGTAGACTAATCCTCTTGCTAGGAAACCCAGTCTGGCTGGCACTATAGGTGAGCACCACCACATCTGGCTCAGATGTCTTTAGACAAGGTTTGAACTAACTAAGCAATGTTTAACCCTGTCTCCCAGAGGAGCCTCAGAAGTCTACTTGACTAATAATTCTTCTTAACTTTGTCAGACAGCTTCCAGTTCTGGCCAGCCGGTTACATTCACTCCATTCCACACAAATACTCTTGGGTAGCTGTGCTGGTTGGGATTCCACACCGTAAAAGAATCAATAGGGGTGAGCATGGTAGCTGGGGGGGAGGAGGGGAGCGCCTCGGGCGCACCTGTAGGGACAGGCTCCTGTCATTATGAAGGCTCTGACATTCCACAGGCTGTGCAAAAGCTGCAGAAACAGGAAACACAGTGAAGAGTTTCCATCCAACTCTGATTTTTATTTGAGCTGTTTTGGTTTTGCGTATGTGCACAAAGGTGTACATGAGTACACCCATGAACATGTGCATCAAGTGTGGCCGTGCAGGAGGATCCCTTCAGGTGTCACTCCTCGGGAGGGATCAAATTCATCAGGCTCCTGCAGCTAGCTCAGGTCCCCACCCTTTCAGGCTGTTTTTAAGACAAGGTCTCACAGTAGTAACCCAGGCTGATTTAAAAAGCCTAGAGCCTTCCTCCTAGCCAGCTCCTTTCCCCTCCTCCTAACCCACTAAAGGGGAGACCATTAATTCTCATGTTGCACAGCGGCCATTTCACTCATATGCAGTTTTCCCAAAGTACCAAGTTAGGTCAGCACCAAGACTCTTCACAGTGCCGCTCATCTAATTAGGTGCTTTGGAAGAACCATACCCCATGTTTTCCCTTATATTCAGAAACTAGATAATAAAAGAGCAATGAATTAAAACAATGGTAATAAGATGAACTGACACGCTTTTATCTAACGTGGGATCCAGATGTGCATTACATATGTACTTATTTACTGCTACAAATAATAAATTTCAATGTGTTATCACGTTTATTACTGGGAACATGACATGCATGTGGAGGTCAGAGGACACTTTCGAGTTGGTTTTTTTTTTTCCTTCCATGGTATGGTCTCTAGAATCAAACTCGGGCCCTCAGGCTTGACAGCCATCTAACCAGCAAGTTTTATTTAACAGTTTTAGAAACTGACAATTTGGCTGGGCACAGCCTTTAATTCTACCACTTGGGAGGCTGAAGCAGGTGGGTCTCTGTGAGTTCGAGGCCAGTCTGGTCTACTGAGACAGTCTGGTCCTGAGACAGCCAGGGCTATGCAGAGAAACCCTGTCTTGAAAAAAACAAATGATGATTGTGAATAATAATAAATTTAACGATTTGCTAAAGAGAAAAATGTTATTTATTGAATTTATTCTAACTACGTTCCATGAGTATTTTTTATATTTCTAACTTTTAAGGACGACCTCTCTCCACTAGATACTAGTATTAACTCATCTCCCCACATTCTCCTCACTACAATCTATGTTGCCTGTCAGCCTCTAGAGGACAGAATCGCTCCTTAGCTGAAAACACGGGATGCCCTGCTCCGAGGGCAGCAAATTCCTCAACAACAGGTAGTGACAGCCTGTTCTCCAGCTTCCATCACACCACGCCATGCTTTCTGTTTCCTAACCCCTCTAGTCACTCACTCCTTTGCTGCGCCTAGTTTCTGAGTAACCCCAAGGCATGCCCCGCGATAATTAAATTTACTCCGTTGTGTGTGTTGGGGGGGGGGGCCTGTGTCCTTATCTAGATCTACAGCGTTAGATGTCACCTCTATAATCCTAAGTGCGTATTTCTGCCACATAAACGCCATACCTTCCGAACCAACCTAGTTAAGGATAGTTCGGGTAGGAAAGGGGTTCGGTGTTCTCGGGGGACCCCAGGTCTGACCCAGGGCACCCGCCTGTTGATGCTTGGGGCCCTGCCACGCTCCCTTTGTGAGCCGCCGCGGCGGTGAGCGCGGGATTCAGGGCTGTCGGCGTTCGAAGGAGAGTTAGGGAATGTCACCGAGACCTGCCACAGCCCCTTCCCCGCGACTCCCTACGACCTCCCCGGCCAGCTGTCCCGCGGCAGAAAAACTAAGAAACTGACCGAGTCCAAGAGCTCCTTCCCACCGAAACCAACCGGAGTCAACCGCTAAAGGGAAAGCGCAACCTCTTTTTTCAGTAAACCAATCAGAGACTAAAACGGCCTAGACTGACAGCTCTGAGAACCAACGAGACACAGGAACCGTTCTCCGCGTGCTTAGGCACGGGAGCAGTTTATATAAAGGCACCGGGCAAAGGACTAGGTCTGTCTCGGCTGTGTACGGAGATGGGCCCCGAGCTCCGGGGAACACTGCGGAAACCAAGTCGGCCGGCACGAGAAGCCCCGCGCGCGCCGCATCCGTGCCAGTCCCTCGGAAGCCGAACGCCGCGCGGCAGAGGACGTGCTGCGCGCCGACGTCACGCGCCGCGCCCCGCCCCCGGACGCTTATAGCGTAGGCCGGCGCGCGCGCGCACCATTGTGTGGCTGACTCGGCCGCAGCTGCGGTGTGAGGCGCGTGTTCGTGCCTTGGCCGTCCCCGCACCCGCACCGCAGCCCTGCCCCGCGGCCTGCCGCGCCTCAGCTAACCTCCGGGAGCCCACCCGCCACGGCCATGCCGCGCGTCTACATAGGACGCCTGAGCTACAACGTCCGCGAGAAGGACATACAGCGCTTTTTCAGCGGCTACGGCCGCCTCCTCGAGATCGACCTCAAAAATGGGTGAGTCGGATCGGGGGGTCCGCGCCCCGTGGCAGAGGGAGCCCCCCCAAAGACCGAGTCCACCAAGGCCGCGACGCCGCGTGGCAGGGCCTCCAAAATGGCGGCGGCGCCTCGAGCGCGCGCGGGGGAGGTCGCGGGAGCGCGCGGCGCGGGCTAACGACACGCCCCGCCGGTGCGCGGCCCGCGCTCCGCCCCTCCTCAGGTACGGTTTCGTGGAGTTCGAGGACTCCCGCGACGCCGACGACGCCGTTTACGAGCTGAACAGCAAAGAGCTGTGCGGCGAGCGCGTTATCGTAGAGCACGCCCGGGGCCCGCGCCGCGACCGCGATGGCTACAGCTACGGAAGCCGCAGTGAGTCCTACCCCCGCGCGCTCCGCGTCCTGGGTACCGGGAGGAGGCGGCGGGTGCAATCACGGGGAGGGGTGTCGGGGCGGGACCCCCACCCAACCCGGGCGGGCGCGGAGGCCGAGGGTCGTTGGCTCTGGGTGTTCCCAGGCCCCTCGCCCTCCACGCATGCTCGGGTAACCATGGGACACCGGAGCGCGGGGATTGGGTCGGGTGGCTGGTTGGCTAAGTTTGGAAGGGGTGGCTTCAGTTGGCCCTCGTTGGCACTGAGGTGGGTTCTGCCCACGTTGAAAGCGAGGGTTGCCTGTATTTGTAGAATTCCCCCTTGCTTATCTGTCAGTGCTTTAGCTAGCTAGCGTTGAGGAAGTCTGGAGGAAAGCTGGGGTGGAGGTGGGGCGGGGAAAGGGGAGGAGCTTGAAGCATAAGTCGTAGTTGATGGGAGACTTGTCGAGGGCCAAAGAAAGTGCCATTTTAAACTTAAGTAATGTGGTGGAACACCACAAAGTAAATCTAAATAAGCTTTATGCTGTATTTGAACTAGTTGGGGCATGTTACTGGGAGGTGGTTGGGGGGATTTTGGTTATGTGAAATGTTTTAATGTTGAAATTGTTGCATGTTGAATTCAAACTTTTTAACAAGTCCTTGATGTTTCAATTTAAAAGTGACCAATGGGGCTGAGGCTGTGTCCACTGAGGCTAAGATGACTGCCTTTCCTGATTGGCCTTGGCTTTTCCATACATTGTGTGACCCTTGCCCTATGACCCTTTGGCTGACCTTACCGGAAGCCATGACGACAGCAGCCTTTTGCCATTAGACGCAGGGTGATGGTGAGGATTCCAAGGGTTAGACAAAACTGGTTAATCTGAACTAGGTGACTGTTACCTTGCGTGTTTTGTGGCCAAACCACCACCAAAAACCTCACACTGTGATGTAAGTACTTAGTGTAACTAGTAAACATTTTTGTAAAATGTAGAAATGCATGTAATCAGTTAAGTTTTATATTTTACAATGTTCTGTAAAATAAAACTTAGCGAGGTAAATTGAATAAAGGAGCAGTCACTCTCTAACAGAATATAGGAGAGGGTTAGTTGGATTTAGTCTATTTGACTTGCCCTTAATTTAATTTGTGGCAAATCACAAATGTATCGAGGGTTTAGCAGTATAATAGCAAAGTCCTACTCCAGTAATAAACGTTGCTATGTTTGTACTAACTTTCAAAAACATTCATGCATGTCATTGCAATGCATCTAATTATTCCCTCCGTGTGATAAAGGTGGTGGAGGTGGATACAGCAGTCGGAGAACTTCTGGCAGAGACAAATATGGACCACCTGTTCGTACAGAATACAGGCTTATTGTAGAAAATCTGTCTAGTCGTTGCAGTTGGCAAGACTTGAAGGTAGGTACCTGAGATTTCAGGACAGTGGGCGGTGATTTTCTTAGAGTTAGTACTACATAGACATGCTTTAGATTTCTGGGGCTTATCAGTCTTACTGTTTTAGGATTTCATGCGGCAAGCAGGAGAGGTGACTTATGCAGATGCTCACAAAGAACGCACAAATGAGGGTGTAATTGAATTTAGATCCTACTCCGACATGAAGCGTGCTTTGGATAAACTGGATGGCACAGAAATAAATGGCAGAAATATTAGGCTTATTGAAGATAAGCCACGAACAAGCCATAGGCGCTCTTATTCTGGAAGTAGATCCAGGTAACATGAGAGACTGGGGTGGCTTGTAGTTTTCAGTTGTTACTTAATTGAACTTACAGCTTTTCTTGGTTGTAGTAAGCAGGTACTTCAGCCATAGCTGAGTAGTACAGATGCATTCTTAAAGATAGTAAACGTCACTGTCTTTTGTGTATAGATCACGGTCTAGAAGAAGGTCACGGAGTAGGAGTCGAAGGAGCAGCCGCAGTAGATCTCGAAGTATCTCAAAAAGTCGCTCCCGGTAAATAATGTGGTATTGGATCACACTCAATTTTACCTGTTGATGGAGTATCTGTATTTTCTGACAAGATACTGAAAAGAAATCTGGCTTTTCTTACACAGATCTAGGTCGCGGAGCAAAGGTCGATCCCGATCCCGCTCAAAAGGCAGGAAATCCAGATCAAAGAGCAAATCTAAGCCCAAGTCTGATCGGGGTTCCCATTCACACTCAAGAAGCAGATCTAAGGATGAGTATGGGAAGTCCCGAAGTAGGTCACGGTCACGGTCCCCCAAAGAAAATGGAAAGGGGGATCTAAAGTCAAAATCCAGATCCAGGAGCCAGTCTCGATCCCATTCACCTCTGCCTGCTCCACCTTCAAAGGCTCGTTCCATGTCCCCTCCGCCAAAAAGAGCTTCCAGGTCCCGTTCTAGATCTCATTCAAGGTCCAGATCAAGTTCCAGAGATTAACCCTGAACTCTACGTTCTTTGCACACTATAATGGAACACTTTCCTACTTGCTTAGGCAGTTACTCTTCCGAGTTTGTACTTGGCCTCTTCTCCAAGAGGATTTCCTGAAAAGGGAACACAGGAATTTAATTGGTGGCCAAATTTAATGAGAAAAAGATGAGGTTCTAAAATGGTGGTATGAAGCCCTCTCCCTTCTTTGTAGAATTAAGATAATTTTGATTTTATAGCCTTTGAGCCTAAAATAACTTTTGTAAAGATTAAGCTCATTTAGATTTTTTTTTTTTTTTAATATTGCAGCAGAATCTGCTGCAGGGTTCTGTTTTATTTGCTTACTTTTAAATTAACTGTTTCAAACTTTGGATGCTGCAGGCTTTAGAGGGAGAACCCAAATTTTCAATTATGTTGGCTTTTTATAAAGCTCGAGTTATGTAAGATTTAAATAAAAGTTTGGTACCAAGATGATTGCCTTATTGAACAGGTCACTACTAGGGCCCTGTAAGTGTTGATACCTCCCATTTATGGAAACAGTGTAAATTTCATTGGCGTGTAAAACAAGGCAAGCCTCAGACCAGCAATAAATTAATCAGTTTGGATTAACCTTATTTTGTGCTGTTAATCAAATCTACCAAAGTCTTTTATCTGCCCCTTTAATAAGTTGAGTTAAAAGTAAAAGAGACTTTGTAGTCAGTGTCAAAAGATTTTGTTTAATAGATTTTTAAATAAATGAAACTAAAGGATTACAATTTGGACTTTTCAGGAAGTAGGTCCTAGTACTTAGGATCCTGTTACCCTGTGTTCTGGAAGTGGTCAGCGTGGTTAGTGTCAGTGTGTGGTTTGGTCTTTAATGTTTGGAAGTAGCCTTCCCTTTGATTAGAAATTTAGTTGTTTTATTCAAAGTGGAAAAACATATAGGCTGGTTTTTTGCTGAAAGGTGATTCTAATTAGCAGGTGCTTAGACTATTTGGTAAGATATGCTGGCTAAAATTCTGTCCAACAGTCAGTCCTCATTATATTGGGGCATTTGTGGTTGATTTGAAAAAACAGTGACATGGATAAACTGAAATGCTTTGTACTTTGTAAGTAAAGCATTATAACTCTGGAAACCAAGTTAAAATAAATAGTGCAAACTTGTAGGAATAACTGGATTCACAGTTTCCATGCATCCTAAAAGCTCAGTTAGTTGAGACTGCAATCAGTACATGAATTACCTTACAACCCTTTCATTGTTCAGACATTTTAAAATCATTTCATCCTAAATACTTAAAACTTGAGTGCTTAGTCAAGTGTAGATAAATTGGCTCAGGTGTAAAAACCTTCCTCAACTGTTGCCACGTAATGTAGCAAAGGTTGGATTATAATAGAAGATACAGTGTTGTAGGGATGGTATGGGACTAAATAATCAAGACGACATGGCAATAAAATGAGGCTGAGTGGAAAAATATTCAAGGGCCTAGATAGGTGTCAGTAGCTGGGAATACTTGGAAACAGGGAAAGAAAATTTTTTTCAAGAAATTTATTTCTCTTAAAAGTTCTTAAAGACGTAACTTTAGGATACAGTGTCAAATACAGCTGCTGCTCCAGTCATCTTTTCTTTGATGCTTTGTTTAGATGTTTATAAGAAATAGGTTTATTTTTGCAGTGTAAATTTCAGAAGTTAAAATTGTTTCTGGTTGTAGCTTACTATTTTGCCTGTTCAAAGACAGAAGTGATGGCTCTTTAAAAATTGGGTTTGACCAAAGTTCTTTGTTTTCAGGGAAAAATATATAAAAGCTTTCTGAGCCACAGCCTTTTAAAGAGGAAAGGCTATCAGTAAAATTTGACTTTTTGACTGCACCATCTTTAGCTGGGCTTGCCATATGTTAATGTAGTGGTACATGATGGAGGCATCTATTTCTTAGCTGTCCCAATAAGTATATAATGTATAGGTAAATGCCAACTTCCATATAATTTTTCTAGTGGGGGCAAAGACCATTTTATTAAAGCTCTAGGCCGACTTCATATATGTAGATCCTAGTTATTAAATGCACTAAACAACCCACTGCATTTCAATTGTTGGCCTTAGCAGAATTGACTTAAAAGGTTTTGTTCATTATGGACTAGTGAATTTCAGTTCCCTGCTAACTAACACGCAGAATCTAAGAATCTCATTTTGCATCCATTGATTGATGCCTTGGGTGGAGTGTCAACAGCACCAACTGACAAAAGAGCACAAGAGAAGTGGGGACCATCTTGAGTCCTGTTGGACATGAGAGTGCTTCTTGATATGCCACAGTGCCTTTATGGCCAGGTGGATTCCTGCCCACTTCAGTCTTTATGTCCCCACTCCTCCTGTGTTAGCATTGCTTTCATCGTGGGTATTCTCTTTTCTACTTTGTTAACCTATTTTATGCTTTATCTCAATAAAATGCTTACAAGGGAAAGACTTGTTCTGGATTTATTGTGTTGTCCCTTGGCACCAAGTACTTCACAGTTTTTCGAGTTAAAGTTAACCACTGGCTAGCCATTGATATGTGCTCTTGTTTTAGCAGAGTTTGGGGACTGATAGTAAATGATTTGTCTTAGGTTACTAATAACTTGCTCTTGTCCATTTTTTATCTTGTGGTTGGTATTTTTCAACACAGTTTCTCAAGTTAGGAAGATTTCAATACCGTGCAAATCCTGAACCTATGTCCTTAACCTCAGGCACTCCAAGCTTTGTGATCCCTCAATACTATTGGGTTCCTATTGCTTCACCTTGTTCTCAAAAGCTTCACCTGTGGTTGATCTGATTTCAGATACATGGCAATAGAATATAGTGTAAAGTTTTATTTTCTTGTTTTTAGGGCTTTTAAGAATAGTTCAGGATAAGCATTTTAGTATGTGTAGTGCCCCAGATTCAGTATTACTGGTTCACATATACAAACTAATAAGACTGTAGTGTGGTATATGTGCCTAATCTTAGCAATCTTAGCATGGCAGGCTAACGCAGAGGATTGCCCAGATTTTGAGGCCACCTAGTGACAATTAGCAGGGTAGCTTCTCTTGGGGCTGGGGGACCACTTTGGAGTATAAAGTAATTTTTTGTAAGTCCAGCTACTAAGGGTAGGCACTATTAAAAGTATCTTAATATCTTAGGCTGGTCTTAAACTATAGCTAAGGATGACTTTATACATACATATATATATATAACAATTTAACACAAGGAATTCTCTGCTTTAAATGATGGGTATTCTGTTGAATGTATAGCATACATTTTTCAAAATTGAAAGTTTTAGTTTATGTGACATGAATTAACATTTATATTCATAAGGCTACTTCAAACTTAAATGTTTTCGGTAAGTGGTTATATCTTAAGTATATTTATAAATTCCTAACCACAATTGTGCCAGTTTGCTAAAAGGATGAGTTAATAAAGTTGTCTTCTAAATCCTAAATAGTCCTTGTTAGGTAGACCTGACCCTTAATAATTCACACGGACTTATACTGCAACATTTAATAAATTAATCAATGCTGATTTGACCAGAAAGGAATTTCAGTTTCAAAAGATATGCAAAGGGTAATTTAGCAAAATCCATCTGGGATTCCATGGAGGAAGCAGAACATGCTAGTATTGTATTCCTTCAGAGGTGCTTCTTGAATAGACAGGGCGTTGGTTTCAGTATATTAGTCCTCAGCTAACAAAACCCCCAACCATTTTTAGGTTTAGATGTGTGTGCCTGTGTTTCTACCAATAGACCATTGTTTAGGGAGCTGGGATTGTAGTCATGTGCCATGGCACCTTGACCATTGCTGTTACTTTTGTAGTAAATTTAAAACACCTATGAAAATAATGGGGCGAACCTACTTAAGCTTTAACAGTATATACGTGTGCACTTCCAATTTTGAAGGTAACCCTAGGCATTTAATAATGGTAATGA
This sequence comes from Phyllotis vaccarum, assembly GCA_033318265.1. Lineage (NCBI taxonomy): Eukaryota > Metazoa > Chordata > Mammalia > Rodentia > Cricetidae > Phyllotis > Phyllotis vaccarum. Next base: position 189,881,082 of record JARWLC010000001.1, read on the forward strand.
TATAATACATAGTTGTAGAGGGCATTTGAAAGTCCTGCCAAATATGGTAGCAAAAGCTATAATCCAACACAAGCTGACTTTTGAGACTAGAGTCTACCTGAGCTTAATAGGTAAAATTTTCCCAAAAAGGAGGGTAGGGTTTTAAATCCATTTTCCATTGTTCTAATGATTGTGTTTTCCCAATCTTGGCTCTGTTCTAGTTAAGTGTATTCTGTGCCTTGCATTTGCTGTAAATATAGGTTTTAGGCAGTTATTTTTCACCAATGTTTACCTAAACCACCATCTAGGAACTTGTTTGAAATGCAGCTTCTCGACCCCCACCCCAACACACCCACAAGTATTAGGTGGAATCCAGCTTTGCCTGTCCTAATAAGCTCTCAGTGGTTCTTAAGTGAAATTTTGAAAGGGGTGTTGGTGTGGACTTCCTGAACCAGGCCCAAAAGAGCAGAGTGGAGTCATTCGTGCTGAAGTTTGAAGTCATGTGGAAAGCAAAGTTGTTTATCTGGCCTCCTAAGAAATGAGAAAGGCCAATAGGTAGAGCTTCACTCTTGGGCCAGTCCTAGCTGGCCTGAAAGGAAAGCTCTTCTGCTTTGGCCTTTGAGAAAAGAAATCAAGGATTCCAACTTGTTGTTTCTTTAACCCTTTACCTGTGAAGCCATCTGCTTAGTCCATCAGAGTTGATTTCTAAAGTAGATGGTGCCTAATTCCAGAAGCGTGAGACATTTTTATCTTTAGACTTAGTATTTGTAGTTTCATGGTAGTTGAAACTACTCTCTGTTCATAAGAGTTAACCTTAATACTTTCTACTGGGGTGTACTTAAATTAGTACTTTTTAGCTGTGGGTTTGATACCCCATGCTCAAAAACGATTCTGCCATCGCAAACCATTACCACATGTTCCAGTCACTTCACTAAGTTCCATTGGCCCTGCCACCCAGAGCCTGCCCTGGAGCTTCATGTGGTGGCATCTGCCTGTAGTGTTGACAAAGCACATGCAAGGCCCTAGGTTTAGTGCTTGCCATTGCCAAAAGTTCAAGAAAACGGAGCCACATCAAGATAATGAGGAAACTGCTCTGTGACTTAGAATCTTTGTGGTCCTCTTGGGTCTATCGACCACATTCCAAACCTCCTGACTTTTTCTTGATTGATTTTGTAGTGTTAGGGAGCAAAGTTGATGGGATTTAATGTGCATTCCAGGCAGGTGTTCTACCACAGCTATATTCCCAACTCTCAATGGTAATTTTATGTATGCGGATGTCAGAAGACTTTCAGCAGTCCTCTCCTGCCAGGTGGGTCCTGGAAATTCTAACTCAAGTGACCAGAATTGGCAGCAAGTACATTTAGCCACTGTGCCATCTCTTGGCTGCCTCAGTGATGTTCTGATTAGGAATTGGAGGATTCCCTCAACAGTACACATTTCTTCTCCACCCTGTTACCTGTTATGACTACTGTACTTCAACTTTTTAAAGGCATGAAGTCATAGCAAGCAAACTCAGTATAGTTGACTGTTGGGACCCTTGCTTAAGGTTGAAGTAGGTACAGTGCCCAGCTCGGGGAGTTGGAGATGCATCACAATAGACCAAAGTGGAGGAGTTAATCCTGGTAAAAGTTCTGTTACCAACCCAAATTAAGCTATTTGGCTGGCTTTCCAAGAAATCAGGTGAAAGCAAAATTATAAAACAGCAGTTTCTACAGGATAGAGACATTCCCTCTGCCTTTATAATTACAAAGAAAGCAATCTTTAAGGGCTAGAGAGATGACTGGTTAAGAGTACTAGCTATCCATCTAGAGAGGTTGAAATCTCAGTACCACAGGATAACTCCAATCCCAGGGGATCCAGGAAGACATAACATAACATGCAGGCAGAAACACCCTTACAAAAAGTCTGAGGTGACCTGTTAGCCGTATAGTACCTTGTTATGTTGCCCAGGCAAGCCTAGTACTGGGCTCAAGAAATCTTGCCTGAGTTACCAGGACTACATGAATGTGCTTTGTACCTTGATACTCTTCATCCAAGTGTGGATACTGCTTCTCCCTACAGGTCTGCTGATAGTTAAATGGGCAGGTTGTTCCCATGACCAGTGTTTTGTCTCTTTGGAATAGTACATTTCATTGTACACATGAATCACTTGCTCAAAACAGATTTTGCATAGCCTTTCTGGCTTTGAAGTACGATGCCAAAAGGGTGGGCCCAGGGACATGGCTCACCAAGTAAAAGCTGTCATACAAGCTTGGTGTCGAGTTTGATTGTTGGAACCCATGGTGGAAGAAAAACTAACTCCCAAAAGTAGTCCTCTGACTTCTGTTTAGGAGCCATGGCACACGTATACCTGCACTCACACATCATATACACAATACTTTTAAAGGGTAGGATGAACTTGAGGCCCAGTGCATGTGGTACGAACTTGGGGATTCGATCTTCCTTGCACAATTTATCTCTACAAAATACTGAGCAAATAAAAACATGGAATCCCATCCCAAATGGCCTGTGAGGTAGTTGCCAGAGGCCTGGTTTTTGGTCTGCAAAGACTAAATTTGGCTATCTGCCAACATAAGAGTCCTAATAGTAGCTAAATTGGGCATATGCCACCATAAGAGTCCTAATAGTAGCTAAATTGGGCATATTACTCATACCTGTAATCCCAATTACTTGGGAGCCTGACAACGATACATAAGACTGTCTCAATATGACATCTTTCCCCCCTAAAAGAAGGGGTTTGGGATGTAAAGGGTTTTGGTTGGTTGATTTGGTTTGGCATGCATGGATCCTTCTGTTCTATCCCCAGTAAAGAATTTAGTATGGCCATTCTAGAAAGAATGGGACCAGCCCCTTCAAGATACAGGAGCTTGAAGACTACTCCAGAAGGACAATTCAGGATAAATATGCAGCCAAGCAACCTCTGCCATACAGGGCTACTTTGTGGAGTTGCTGTTGTCACCTGGGAAATCATAAATAAGCAAAAGTGCTACACTTTTGCTAAGATGAACAGCCTACCAGTCTGTTTCTGGATGTCAATATGAGCTGAAGAGAAATATCCAAGACAAGCCGGGGGTGGGGTTGAGGGATGGAGTGAGTCAGTAATGACTGTTTTCTCTAGCGAGCAAAGCAAAGGACAGTTTTAAAGACACTCCCATTCTGAAGTGAGTGAGTGGTTTTTAGTCAGGTAATTTCAGTTCCAAGTCCACAATACCACAGAGATTTAAAATGTCCCATCTGTTGTCAATGAGTAATAAAACCCAGTATTTCAGCCACTTGGGCCTTGCCCTGCCCCAAACTACCTCCACAACGAGATGCCAGGGCTTCTCTGGGCACTGCTCCTGACCATTTCCTCTTACAAATTCAGTGACTACTTCCGATCCTTGTTTGCTTGCTTGCGATATTTTAATTTATGTGTATGAATATTTTGCATGTATGTCTATGTAGTATATGTATGTATGTATGTGTACCGTGTGCATCCTTGGTACCCAAAGAAGTTGGCATCCGCCTCGAACTGGAGTTACAGATGGTATAAGCCACATATCAAGCCTCTGCAATAGCAACAAGTGCTCTAAACCATTGAGTCACCTCTCCCTAGCTCCCTTGTGATATTTTTAGGTAGCCTTTTTACATATCTGTGTTCAGAGGTTTCCCAATTTGCACAACTTGACATATATCTGTGGAAGCAGAAATGTTTTCACATGTGAAGGGCAAAAGATTGTGGTGAGATTCAAGTGTCAGTTGATAAGGTCCAAAAACACTTATCCAAAGTCCTAGGCTCCTAAAGAGAGAGTGGCCAACCCCATTCATAAAGGGGATCTTGGGCGCTCTCTCTCTCTCTCTCTCTCTCTCTCTCTCTCTCTCTCTCTCTCTCTCTCTCTCTCTCTCTCTCTCTCTCTCTCTCTCTCCCCCCTCTCTCTCCCCTCTCTCTCCTCCCTCTCTCCTCTCCTCTCTCCTCCCTCTCTCTTTTTTTTTTTTTTTTTTTTTTTTGTTCTCTGACTGGGAATCGAACCCAGGCTGCGGGGGCACCGAATCCTAACCACCAGATCAAGCCAGCCGCCCTAAAATATACATATTATATATTTATATAATATAATTACATATATATATAAAACACACAAATAAGCCACAGGCCACATAAATTAGTAAAAATAAAATAAAACAAAATGCCTAAGCCATAGGCCAAACAACATAAACTTAATATAAATGTCTAAGTCATTTCTAAAGACCTAATCAGCAGCAGGCAGCTAAGAGATCTAAGACTACAAGTCTGTAAATCCAGACCTCTAGCCTCCCGAGACCAAAAATCCTCATTGCTACAAAAGCCTGCTATTCTGAGATCCTTGTTCTTCTGCAACAGTGATTTCAATTCTTAATGAAACAGAAGTACAGGCTGCTTCCAGGCAAGTTTTCTCCATGCTCTTTGCCAACACCATCTGGGCACACTCTTGGGAAGGGTGGAATGTGAAGGAAGCATTGGACCTGCTCACTCCATCCTAAAAGGGTAAACCAAGAAGGGGGCAGAGCTTCCCACATCACATCAGCTTGGAAGGGGCTCTCTAGCCCTGAAGATGTTGGAATGAATAACAGGTATTAAGACTGATGAGTATGTGAATGGGCAGAAAATAGCAACTGGTCTGTATGAACTGTTTCTGGATTCCACCTGTTAAAATTCCATACATCTGTTTGACTCACTAAAAGATTCGTAATTGAGAAATCATGTGTTCTAATAGGTTTACTACTTAACCATTTTAGAATCTTAAATAAGCAGAGTTTGAATAGAGAAAAAAAGCTGAATGGTGGTTGTGTGCTGGTGTGTTTAAAGAGGCTTCTTACTAATCTTGTCCCTAAGAATGCAAAATGTGATTAAAGTGTTGAGGCCAGGCAGAACACATGTAGAAAAAATAGTTTAAATCTTCATAAATTTAAACTGTTGGCCATAGTAATTGAAACATATCATTTAAGAACTGTTTTTCATCTGGACTAGGAGTCTAAAGATTTGGCTGATGGTGGGTTTCCTTAAACCTAGAGCACAGGGTCTCCTAAACTCTTGAATTACTCAAGTCTCTGTGATGTTAAAACCCAGCTGCCAGAATAAGAACCGATGAAAGTAGAGGTCTGGTCGAGACAGACGTGTTAGGGAAATGGAAGGCACATAACAGGAACCATTATGGAACTCTAGAACATGGCGTGACAGTCTTTCAATGTTGAACAGGAGCACAAAGACATACGGTGATGTTTCCGGGTCACATCAACCACTTGCAGTGGGTCACCCAAAGGCTGGCACAGCTGGGGTTTCCTTCATACCAGGCAAGCCCAAGGCCAAACCCACCTGGTGCTAGGCTTCCTTGTCTTGGCTATGCGTGTTCTTCACCGCTCCTAGGGGAGTTTCCCGAAACTCCTAAAGTCCCTTTCTCCAAATGTGGGACCCGGCTGTATGAGGGGTGTGCCTTGCCTGGTAGACCACTCAGCTGGAGGTCCATCAGGCTGGCTGCTGTTTCTGGCTCCGTGATTCCCAGAATACTCTAAGAATCTCCACCCACTTCTCCCGAGAAGCTAGCGGTCCCGTGGGGAGGGGACAATTAAGCCTGCACCTCCAGGGCTCTGACCGAAAGCAAAAGCTGCAACATGGGTCCATGGACTCTCAGATCAAGCGGCTAAGGAGCTTCACGGTCGGTGCGCTCTACAGGGAACGGGTCCGCCCCACTGTGTGCGCAGGCGCGTGCCGCACCGGGCTCCCACGGTCACTTGGCGAGGGCTGCATCTGCTGGCCTTGCAGGTAAGCACGGGTCGGAGGGCTCGGGCTGGGTGCTCCCGGGACGTCACACCTCGGTCCAGACCAGCACAGGCTGTGCCGTTGTCCTGCGTGCCCCGCCCAGGTCCTTTCCCCCCGCTCCTGCAGCACCGGCCGCGAGCTGGGGAGGTGGCTCCACGTCGTAGGGCTGGGCGCTGCCTGTGGGGTCTGAGGGATGCTGGGCGAGTGAACTCACGGGCACTGCTATCTGCGTCCAGAGACTCTGGGAGGGTAAAGGTTCGGCCTTACAAAGAGATGCAATCAAGTTTCCATTAATGAGAGGGTATGGAGGGCGAGTTTGAGGTTTCCACAAGCCATTTGGCAAACTTTCTGCTGCCGTTGATTTTCAACAATTTTAACAGAAAATAGATTTTTTTTAAAAATGGCTATAAAGCGAGGTGTTAGGGGAGTCTAAAGAAATCCGCCATTTTGGCGTTTTAAAAAAAGTAAACCTTCTGCAGAGCGGATGATCAATGACTGCCCCGCCCGCGACTGTCTGCATTAGTCTAGGGAGGCAGTGGCGGGTTTGGACATTTCAACCACACAGAACCTCCTCTCCCGCTAGTGTCTACGTTGCAGCTTTGGCGGGAGTGAGCTAAGAGACCCCTCCCCCAGCCACACACACACACCAAGTTTTCTGTATGCCTTCAGCACTAGCTCTCCTCTCTCCAGCACCTACCCCCAGGGCATTTATTTGGTGTCTGCTGTATGCAAGGCCTCAAAGGACTCTGGGTGGAGTGTGAGTAGAAAGCTTGACAGACTGCAAGAGACAGCAGCATTGACACGTTCAAATTTTGTTTATTGTGCATCTGCTATGTGCAACTCCTCTTCGTTTTAAGTAGTATCCCCTGGGAACACAGATTTAAGTGCAGGTTTATGGGAGTGGCCTTGTGAAGACAGCAAGACAGAGCAGAGGTGACGAGGTGCCCATAGTCTCAGCAGAGTCCTCATCATGTGGACATCAGGGTGAGATGGCCCTGCAGAGATGCCTGGGATGAAGGTAAAGGGATGGGGCTTTTATGGCCTCTCTCAACTGATCATCTATAGCTGACTTAGAGAATATTTGAATGAGAGTTCCCCTGTCCAGTTCCGGAGAATCCAAGTTGGCTGGCTGACAATTGCCTCCATTATTCTCCAGAATAGGGGCCTCTTCTGACTCCCGTCCCACTGCCCACTCTTCTCTAACTGGCACTGGATCTCCTTTGCTCTCCCAACTTGTAATTGTCTTGGTGCTCCAAGGCTCCAAATTTTTCTCTGTATTCCTGTCCATGTCTTAAATACCATATGTATACAACAACTTTCAAATATGTCTCAGCTCTAACCTCAGTATCTTTAGAGCATAAGCCTCATGAGAGCCTTTGTCTTGGTAGCACCAATGTCCCCAGAGCATAGAGCAGTGCTGGTGCGCCATTGGTTCTCCAGGACTCGTTGAGACCAGACAGAAAGCCCTATCAGAAAGGCCATTTTCAGCTGCTTCTCTAAGACACCTGGCACATGGGACTGGTTTTTGAAAGAGTTCTTTGAATAAGCAGCTACTCTTCGTGATCATCAGTATTTTAAATAAAATGTTTGCTCTATTTAGAATAATTAAAAGTGGAACAAAGACATGAGTGGAGAGATGGCTCAGGGTTAAGAGCACCTGTTGCTCTTGCAGAGGACCCAGGTTCAGTTCCCAGTATCCACTTGGTGTCTGACAACCATCTGGAACTTCAGTTTCAGGGGAATCAGAAGCCCTCTTCTGGCCTCAGCAGGTACTGCATGCATGTGATACACATGGTAGCAAAAGCGACTGTACACATAAAAGTAAATATTTCTAGCTGGTATAAATACTTATGCTGTAAAAAGAAAAATAAACTTGAATTGAAATCTGGAGGGTTATAGAATATAAACTCATCTTGTTTGGTTTGAATGCTTCTTTAATTAGGTCACATATCTGACTTTACGTGTTTTTACATTGGTTTTGTACTTCCAATGATAGACATCTGTAATATATTGCGTTTTAGGGAGGAAACTCTTGGAAATAAATGAACAAACAAGAGCAGCAAGAGAGAGAGGGAGGGTGGGCACAAGACAGCAGCCATTGCAACCTGGTTTTGCAAATAGGCAGTGTCCATGGTATTGGCTAGAAGCTGCCAAACTCCTTCGAATTTCTGTCTAAAAGGAGAGCATTGCTACTTGTCAAAAGCCTGCTGGTATCCCTCTTCACGGCCAGCATTCACCAAAGCCCTTCAGGTAGGTGCCTATTACCACATTTATTTTATTTTACAGTTAAGAAAACTGAGGTTTGGTAGGCACTGGTGACACAGGCCTTTAATGCCAGCACTGGGAGGCAGAAGCAGGTGGATCTCTGTGAGTTCAAGGCCAGCCCGGTCTACAAAGCGAGTTCCAGGACAGCCAAGACTAAACAGAGAAACCCTGACTGGAAAAAAACAAACAAAAAAATGAAAAGAAACATGGAGGCTCAGAGTGAGAAAGCTACTTATCTGGAGTCATAGGTATTAAGAGAATGTGGAGAAGCTGAGAATCTAACAGAAGACTCTTTCCTGGGCTCAGCCTCGTGTTTCTTCCTTACCATATATACCGGAAGCCATTGGCTGCTAAGGAGCAGCTGAGTAGCAACCATGCTACAGAATACCATTCTCTTCTCCATCCCCTAACCCCTCTGCTGGATTTGAACCCAGGATCCATGCATGCTAGTCAAGTGCTTTGCCAATAAGCTGTACCCCCAGCTTCTAAACTTTGTGCTGACTGGGTTTTCATATGCTACCCTTTCGCTATTCAGGTATGTGCATTTGTTCAACAGAGGCTTCAGCCCTCTTTCAGCTAATCATCCACAGCTGTGTCTGAGGTTGGAGGGAGTAGTTCACAGGAAAACACAGAAGAACAGGATCATCTTTCCTAAGATCAGGAAAGATGTCACCTTCCACAAGGCCCAGCCCTGACCCGATAGAGTAGAATGTGGTACCCGAAGACTCTGAGTTCTCAAAGAAACAGGATGGAAATGGACCAAAAAAGAAGTGATTTGGGCTTAGCCCGGGGTTTGTCACTGGCCTAAACAGAACCTTGGCCTAAGTCACACTTCCTATAAGCCATTTCTGTACACACAGAGTGCATAGTACCCGCAGACATGCCATTATGCCCATCCTCACAAATAACAGGCAGGGGAGGATGCAGGGCCTGGCCAGAGTTCTCTCACTAGCCTGATGCTGGTGTCCTAAACACTCTACTCCTCTCACAGATAAGGCCTTTCTCAGCAAGTTGCTGACTTGGAGGTGACGAAAAGCTCCTTCCCTCCCTCTTCTCATCATTGTGGTGGCTGTGTTTGATTTGTAGACTCATCTGGATGGAGGGGCCCACGGAAATGGAGATACTAAGGGCACTGAAGGGGTCTTCCACAGGGGAGGTCAGTGTGCACCTGATGGCCAGAGACAGTGCAGGTTCCCATCCTCACCTGCCTGCAACTGCCTTTATTATTCCTAGTAAGTCAAGGTCAGGTCTGGAGGTCCCACACTTGCTCAAAAGGATGTGGGTAGGGGGTGGGCAAGGATACCTCTTTTCAATCTTTTTGTTATTTTGTTTTGAGACAAGGTTTCTCTGTGTAGCTCTGGCTGGCCTAGAATTCCCTTTGTAGTCCGGCTAGCCTCAAACTCTGCCTGCCTTTGCTTCCTGAATGCAGAGATTAAAGGCTGTGCCACTCACTATGCCTGGCCATTTCTCACTCATCTACACCTGCTTCTCATCTGCATACACATGCATGGCAGGAAGCAGGGTTACCAGGCTCATCTGTGTACTGTCTTACCTGTTTCTAGCCAATGCAGCTACCCTTGGCCTGCCCAGCACTGCCCTGAATGTACCCTATTCCCGGGAGCCAGTCCATGTGGGCACCCTGGAACGGGTAACTAGCAATGAACCAGTTACTGCCACCGTTCTGCCACAGCTAAGCACCGGGCTGGGGACCAATAGCACAGTCGGGCTTCTGGATTGGACAGGAGTCTCCACACCTCCATCTGGGAGTGGCTTGCGGGTCAGTGCCCAAGAGGATTGGCAGCTGTGGGGCGGGGCCTGTGAGTTTGAAGGCTTAAATGCTAAGAGTGGTGGGCGTGGCTTAGAGTGAGTCATCCTAGGACTGGCACCATAGATGGGGGCGTGGTCGGTGGAATGGGCAGAATCTATAAGCCTCCTTAAGTGTTAGGAGGCCGAGGAAAATAAAGAGTGGGTGACCCAAGGTGGGTATAAAAGTCAGTCTTTAGAATTTTCTGCATACCAGTTCCGGATAAACGAATACGTGCCACTGAATATGATGGGAGTAGAACGACCGCCGAGCCCGGAAAGGCAGCAAGAAGGCCTGGCCAGACATGAAGGTGGCCCTATCGGAGGCGATACGGGCACCCAGCACCTCGGTAGGATCCTGCTCTCAAGGGCAATGAGTGGGTGGGTGAGGTTTGAATGTCCCAACGACCCTTGGATGAGAATGTAGTAGGTCAAAAGTGAAGGCAGAAGGATGCTCTCCAGTAGGAGATGAGCTGTAAGGGAATATGGGCGGAGCCTCGTGTGGCTGTCCAGGGATCTAAGGTGCAGTGGGCTCCCACAGAAGATGTCCACCAAGATCCTCAAGAGGTTACCTCTCAGGAACCCCCAGAGAATGCGAGTTCCTGTGAGTGCCAGACTTGTGGCCTTCAACAAGGCACTGGCCCGGACCCTGGTTCTTCGGGTGACCGCGGCCCTCCGCCTTTCCAGAAGCGGTAAGAATAACGGGATACATATAGCCTTGATGGCTCCGTTTCTAGCCCTTAAGGTTTCTTTCTAACTCGGGGTTTAAGAGAATGTGGATGAATTATGGGGGGTTTTTTGTTTTGTTTGTTTCTCTAATGAGAACGTTCCTTTTGTAGGTCAGTCATAGTAGAGAACTTAGGCTGTACCATCACTTCTGAGCTCCTAAAACCGGTGAAGAAGAGGAAACATAGGGAATACCAGAGCCCATCAGAGGAGTCAGAGCCAGAGGTAAAAAGAGGGATGCAGGGAGATAAATGCTAAGCTGGAGCCTCATTTCATAATCTTGTCAATTCAAGATAGAGGACTGGGATTCCTGCTGGGACCCACTCCCATATTTTCTGGTTCCATTTTGAATCAAGTATTAGACCTAATTAGGAGGAAGGAAAGGAAGGAAGGAGGAGGGAGGGAGGGAGGGAGGGAGGAAGGAAGGAAGGGCAGAAGGAAGGGAGGGAGGGAGGGAGGGAGGAAGGAAGGAAGGAAGGAAGGAAGGAAGGAAGGAAGGAAGGAAGGAAGGAAGGAAGGAAGGAAAGAAAGAATCACTTATCCATAGCCCAGACTGGATCTGAACTTATTCTGTAGATGTGGCTGGCCTTGAACCCTTTCTGCCTCTACCTCCTAAGCACACCTGACCTATAAATCACTCTCCTGGTTTTCTGTGGCTCCCATCATAGCCTGGTGTCAGGGTTATAACACATGAAGGTGAATTAGCACCTAAGGCAAATGTGTGGCCCTGGAAAACGAACTCTCTAAACAAGAGGTCAGGAAGCACAGGGCTGAAGCTGTAGATACACAAAGATTCTCTTGGGCAGGTAAAATCAGCACAGAGCAGATGTTCATGGACCCACTTTCTCCATCTGGGAATGAGAATTGCAGTCAGGCTGTGTGACAAGGATATGTATGCTCACAGGAATCTGTACCCCCTCCCCCAGTGGTACAGATTGACTGCAGGAGCAGAGTTCTTGCACATACCCTAGAGGAAATTCTTCCAATTTCAGGCATAACATTGGACCAGAAGCCAGGCAGGTGCCAGGGGCCAGAGACTGAACTTACAACCCAACCCATGAGGACAGGAAACTAGAATCAGGCTTTCTTTCTATAGAAACAAGGAGATGGAAAAGAGCCAGAGAAACAACCCACTGCCAGCACCCCGGAGAGCGAAGAGTTGGGGAGAAGCCAGCTGGGTATGGTGACCTGCATCTATTTATTTATGTGAAGTGTTTATATTCTTTGGGGAGGGGGTGCGAGACTAAAGTGGAGTCATAGTTGTGGTTGTAGATGATACATGTGAGCACAGGTTAGTGTATGAGAAAGAGCTGAGTTAGACCACTTCTGGCTTGTGGCATAACATATGTTTAGTCTTGGGGTTGTTTATCTTGCATTATTCAGCTGTGAAGAGGCCCTACTGGGAAGTCTGGACTCGGTATCTGAAGACTTGAGCTGTATGGTATTACTTCCCTTGGGTGGTATTGGTAAGCCCACGATAGTCCTTAGCCTGACCTTCCTGTTTGAGCCCCTTTTCTGATCTTCTGGTTCTAAAGAGATCCTTCATATTAGCTCCAGCCCTCAGGCCTGAAGTTAGTATCTCTATAGTCCCAGGTAACAGCAGTCAACTGGATCTAAGCAGAGGTTATCTTACTGGAAATCACCTATGTAACAATGTTATGTCTTTCTCCCCCAATGTTTAAATTATATCAACATAGAGCCTGACTTTATTTATCTGTTTATTTATAATTTTATTACATTTATCTACTGTGGGGAGGCACGTGTGCCTCGGAGTCCATTGGAGGTCAGGTGAGAGTTTTCAGAGTCAATTCTCCCCTTCTGCCACATGAGTGGATCAGTGACTGGTCATCAGGCAGCAAGTGCTTTACATACCGTGTCATCTTGCCAGCCTGGGACTGAGGTTATAATCACTGTGTCTTGGATGTTTAACCTAGAGCCTGGTATGGAGTAGGTTCCTAATGAATGCCTCTTCAGTGGGCGAATTGTACCCACCAGTGATCATCTCCCACAAATCACCATTATCCCCCAAATAACCAGCTGAAATACAAATTCTAGTTGGTATTTAATGAAAACTCAAAGCCAGACATTGGGGGAAAGCTGGACTATCAGAGAAAGGAAACAGACCACAGTCAGTTCTCACCCAGCCAACTTCTCAGATGACTTCCTGTTTTGTTTTGAAACAGGGTCTCACTGTGTAGCTCTGGCTGGCCTGAAACTTGCTACATAGACCAGGCTGGCCTCACATTCAGAGATCCATCTGCTGCTGTTTCTGTGGTACTAGATTAAAGATGTGTACCACCATTCCTGACTGTTCCGTTTTGTTGTCAGAGTCTCATTATCCATCCTAGATTGGCCTCAAAGGCATGATTCCCCTGCCTCAGCTAAGTGCTAAGATTATAAGGCATGTACCATTTCACCTGGTTTAGTGAGTTGTTTTTAGTTTCTGTGACAAGATCTTAACCTTTGACTCCATCTAGACTCACATTTACAGTTTTCTTACCTCTGCTTTACAGATCCTGAGTTACAGGCATGAGCCCCTTCATCCAGTTTAGGAATGGGTTCTGATCCTTGTTTGTTTGTTTGTTCAAGAATCTTCTCATTCTATAAGCCCAGACTGGCCTGAAACTCACTATGAATATCAGGCTGGCCTTGCCTACACCTCTGTAAGGCTGGGATTACAGGCAAATGCCATCATGCTCAGCTATAGAGGCATTTTCTTAACAAAAGCTCCTACTCCAAAAATCCATGCAAAATTCTACAAACTGTAGTTGGTCCCACAGTCACTTAGTCCCAAATAATCATGCAAAGGCTTATATTAGTTATTAACTGTTTAGCCTATGGCTAAGGCTCATTGCTTGTTAATTCTTGTTCTTAAACTAACCCATTATTCCTGTCCATGTTTAGCCATGTGGCTTGGTGCCTTTTCAAAGAGCAGCATTCTCATCTTTCTCCCTCTGCATCTGGCTGGCGTCTGTTGCTCTGTTGTTTTGCTTTCCAGAATTCACCTAGTCTGGTTGCCCTACCTCTACTTCCTGTGTAGCTTCTGGCCAATCAACATTTTATTAAACCAATATTTATAGTGACAATTTTTTTTATCACACAAACTTTTAAAAGATAACATACACATCTGCCTTAACACAAGTATGGAATATGCTGTGTGCACAAACCAACTAAAGACGATTCTCTGTTCTATGTTTGAACATGTAAAAGATCTCTGTCAACTTTATAGCTGTTTGTGCCACATAACCAAACTGTAATATGACTCTCTATCCATGCCATATGAAAGGATGGCTTGTGACAAGAAGTCAGGTGGACTCTGTAGCTAACAAGCTTTGTCATGTCTCATCTAGTCTCAGAGCTGCTCACATGGAGGGATCAGCTTATATGTCACTGGTCTTGTAATTTTTCTTGGTTTCTTCTTTTATGTCTACAGCCAAGATTTTCAGGAGGTTTCTCCTAATTAAATCTGATCTTTATTAATTTGGAAGGAATCTATAGCCTTTTGTTTCCTGTGGAAACAAAGGCATAACCTCTCCCCCAACACAACACATTCTTTTTTACTTCCATTCTAAATTTAAGATAATTTAAAAATATATAGACTGGTTTAATTCAGTAGTTTTTTTCCATGATACAGTATCTTTCAGCAGCTACCATTTTGGTTCAGAAGAATTTAAAAATTTTAAAGTTAACAGTGCTATATAGGATCCAGATGCCCTGTGTTATGTTTCCCATCTTTACGTGGCTTATTTATTTTATATTACTTTACTATTTCTTTAAACACTTAACTATTATTTTTAAACAATTTTTTCTATGACTGTCTTTACCCATTTTCTTTTCTTTCTTCAGCATCTAAGCACGTTTTCAAGTATACTATACCTGTTCAGAGGTTTTCTTGGCCTAGACCTGACTTTTTGCACATCTGCAGTTTTCTCTGACCATGGGAAACAAACCTTAAATGGCCAAGTGCTCCACAGCATGGCTGGCTTAGCACATGGTACTGGAGCTTGGTTCTGTCTTCTTCAGGTTCATGGGCAGTAGCAGAAGCCATGCCTAACTGTTCCAGCCACACCTGGTCATCCCAGCATCACCTGACCATTCCAGTTTGGGGAAGTCTGTTTTGTGGTTTGTACCTAGTGCTGAGTAGTGTGCAGTGCTTAGTTTCACAGCAGGGCCTCTTAAAAGGACGTCTGTACACTGCTAGCACTCAGTCTACTTGAGAGATGGCAGTGACTAAGAAGCTGTGTCTGGCTCCATGTTCGGAATCATTTTTATTTCTTTTTCAGCTTTCTTGGGCCTCATGTGGATATACATGGCCCCACGTCAGACGCCAGTGTAGTTGGACTTTCTTCTGGGACTGCCAGCCCCCAAATAATGATATGGAAACTTATTATTAATTAGGAATGTTTGGCTATAGCTTAGGCTTGTTTCCAACTAGCTCTTATAATTTAAATTAACCAGTTTCTAGTTACCTACATTTTGCCACATTCTTGAATCTCTCTTCTATTTTATATGTCCAACTTTGTGTCTCACTGGCATCTCTTGAGTGCCTTGATTCATACTGTTTCCCTCTCTGCCTGGAAGTTCCATCTAACTCCTTCTGCCTAGCTATTGACTGTTCAGTTTTTTATTAAACCCATAACAATGACACGTCTTCATTTGCACAATGTGAAAATATCCAGCAACAGACAGCCACATGACTTGGCAAAAAACCCAGCCTGGATCTCAACTCCATGCAGCCCCTTAGCTGGATATCAGTGTATAATATATAGATTGCACAATCACTTTGGGGAGGGGGCTTTGGGGACTTACTTGAGCTTAGAGATGAAACTAAACATTCTCCAGGGTGGAAGGATGCAAGAAACTGGGGGCTTATCCGTGGAAGGAATCCAGATACTACAGAGAGGCATGGGAGCCAGGCCTCTTTTCAGTGGACAATACACAATTCAAGATCTCTTTTTTCATCTATAAAAGGGGTACCAATCAGTCCTTCCTGTCACCTTAAGACATTAGGAGTTCTAAAGGAGATGATGTATATGAAATCCTTGAGGCATCTCTGGACTCCCAGTATCTGGCAGCAGCCGTGGCATACAGGTGGCTCCACTAAGTGGTAAAGGGGATAGTTAGGATAAAATAAGGTGGTGTGATAGGAGACAGAAGGCTGAAGACCTATTCCATGTTATGTGCAGTGAGATCATCACCATAGCATTGGTGGGAGCTATAGTGATGGCTCAGTGGTTAGGAGCACTGGCTACTTTTCAGAGGACCTGGGTTCAATTCCCAGCATCCACTAACTCCAGTTCCTGAGGGATCTGATACCCTCTTCTAACCTCTCTGGGCACTGCATATACATGGTGCACAGACACACAGCAAGTAAGACACCATATACATTTTTTTTTGAAAAGTTAATTACTGGTGCAGGGAAGGAAGTGACATGAGGGAGAGCTGGTGGTGTAAGAGCTAATGGATCAACAAAGTGCCTGTGAGAAGTGTCTGCTGCTGCTCAGGGTGGAGGAGTGTCTTATAGCTTGGCTCTATTAGAGAATGGGTTAGGGAAGGGAAATCAGGACAGAAGTTCCTGGGAGCAGTAACAGTGCCTGAGATGAGAATGCTGGCATGTCATTGGCCACTGACTTGAGTCCGTGCCCCCACCTGGGAAGGGTAAGGAAAACAGGATGCTATCTAGGGAGAAAGACCAGGTTTGGTCACAGCAGTACTTATCTGGATAAAATAAAGAATCAGATAGGGTAGTGTGGCACCCCGGTGGGAAAAAAAAATCTTTAAAAAGCACCAACATGATTGGCCTGGCATCCTAAGCTCTGATTTTGTTTCTTCAGGCCTCTGCTCAGTGAGTGAAGCTGTATAGAGATCTAGGGGAGTTCTGGAGGAGCTTAGTAGGAGTCTTACTCAGGACAAAGGATGCCCTGAAGATTTGGCATTGACCTCAATCTGTGAGAGCTTGAGAGCTTGATTGATCAGTTGGTGAACGAAATATTTGTCTTAGCCCAGTTGGGTCGGGTCACTGGGAGCTCAGGGTTTGGTGCAGTGGCTGAAGAATTCAGTCATCTGGAGACCAAGATTAGTTCCACCAAGAAACAAACCAGCATAAGCTAGAGTGACCCAAGACTGAGTGCACCAAAGCAAGGAATAGCTGGCTCAGTCAGTCTTGAGTTAGAGCAGAATCCGTAACATGACTCCAGTGTTTCATAAGGACTTCGTCTGGATCATGTGTTGCAGAATCCTCACAAGCACTCTGTGGTAGACAACATCACAAAGCTGAGTCTGTTTCCAGAAATTAGAGCTGTTTCCACCCAAATACAAGTGGATTCTCTGTGTTGTTTGGTCTCTGATTGTCTGTGGCCTTCAGTGGAAGGCATCTCAGCTGAGCAGGCCAGCCTACCTTCTGGGTAACTGGTTGTCATAGCCTCTAAAGTGTCCTGTGCATCATGGAGGTCAGCAATCTACCAGTAGGAAAATGTCTCATTCCCGTTCCCCCAGGTACTCTTAAGGGTATGAACAGGACCTGAACTGTAGGCTCTGGAAATAATACATTCGTGTGTGTGTTTGTGTGTTTCCACACACTCATGTCCATGAATGTGTGTACACACCACACACATACGTACAGGTACATGTCTGGAAAGACTGAAATTGGTCTATGTACTGGGGCACACCAGACTCATACCCACACCCACATGTGTACATCCATGCCTGTACTTAAGTAGACAATCTTTAGAAAGGTTTCTTATATCTGTGAGTTCTCTCCTTCTCTTTCCTCCCTGTCCCCCCCCCCCTTCTCTCTTTCCCTCTCTTCCCTTTGTGAGCTTAGGTAGCAGTGTGATGGGGTCCTCTGGCTCCGACTTTATCGCTAATCCTTACTGTGCATGTTACCAAAGACAGAGTGACTGAGACTTTGTGACTTTAGTTGTTGTATAATCCAAAAGGCTTCTACTGACAGTGGCTTGGGGGTGGAGGAGAAACAAACAGAACCAGTGACCTTACCTCAGGTCTGAGCCCCCTGGGCCTGGCACTGTCATAGCTGAGTGTTACAAGAGGTACATGTGGACAAAGATTTGTGTGGGGGTTAAGATAGAGCTTGGTCAGGGGAACCAAGGAAGATTGTCCATGCCTTGGCAGCAACCCAGGAGCCAGCTTGCCTGTCTTGTCTCTGCAGAGTCGGGTGAGAAGAAGGAAGGCTGGTCCTGGGAGTCCTACCTGGAGGAACAGAAGGCTGTAACTGCCCCAGTCAGCCTCTTCCAGGACGTGAGTTGGGCAATTTCAGTCTAAAGAGATGTTATTTTCTCAGTTCAGGGACCCACCACCAAGCATAGGCCTTCTGGTGTTTCCTTCTGGACCACCTTTGGCATACTAGCAGAATGAAGGCATCCAGAGGTGAAAAGGGTGTCCTGTAAGGGACTTCCTGGGTGTGAAGAAATAGGGAGGCACCCTACAGGTTCACCCCTCACCTGCTGACTTGTGGATTCTGCTACCTTTTCCCCAGTTCAGCATTGACCTCACCATGAGGCAGATGAGAGAGCCTTTAACTCTGACCCTGACCCAGCCCTTCAGAATAGGCCTACAGCTCTCTCACCCTCTGGAGACCCCTTGCAGGACAGATCCCCAATAAGTCACCCCTATGAAACCAGCAGGCAGATTGGGCCTAAAGGCAGCTCCTTCACCCCAAGCCCACTAGACAAGGATAAGGCTGGATGGAAGCTGGGTCCTCTCCACTCTGTGCGTTGACAGTACCAGGCAGTCACTCATAACAAGAATGGCTTCAAACTTGGCATGAAGCTGGAAGGCATTGACCCTCAGCACCCATCCATGTGCTTCATCCTCACTGTGGCTGAGGTAAGCTGGGAACGCCCATCCAATGTCTCATGGTGGGATGATGGAGCTGGTGGAAGAGGGGTAGGAGGGAGGAGCCCAGACATACAGAGAATTTGTTGGAAATAGGAAAAGCTAAAAGCAAAAGCTGGAAAGTAGATGAGGAGCAGCAGGACACTGACATTACTGAATAGTATAAGTTGTCTATGCTGGGACGGGGTAGATATGAAAGATCCAAATGGTGGACATGCTATGTCTCACATCAACTAGGGCCCTTGTCCTCTAGGAAGGGGATTTATGAGATGAGCACAGCAGTGACAGACCTCAGGCGTGCAGATAAAGGAATTTCCATTTGGCCTGAGAGGGTGGGAAAAGTGTAGAAAGGCCTCCCTGCCCCGGACCTGTGTTTACGCAGGAAATCGAGCAGATGCAGCAAAATGGGCCCTGAGACATAAGATAGAGTATGACTATAGTAGGGTGTATTGAGAGTGGACGGTGAGAGCAGGTGGCTGAAGGAAAGACCCCAGGGGCACAGGACAATCTATAGTACTTTCCCACACCCTGTCTGGGGCTTGAGGGGGGTGGGCAGCAGGCTGCCATAGAGTTTACCCATCTTGCACTCAGCACTTAGGACATCTGCTAGTATTGGATCCCTGAGACCTCAGGCTGGACCAGGAGAGGTGAAGGAGTGGGAAGGTGGCATCCAATGGCATTGATGTGCCTCTGATTCTTTCCATGGCCAGGTGTGTGGCTACCGCCTGCGCCTGCACTTTGATGGATACTCTGAGTGCCATGACTTCTGGGTTAATGCAAACTCGCCTG
This sequence comes from Phyllotis vaccarum, assembly GCA_033318265.1. Taxonomy (NCBI): domain Eukaryota; kingdom Metazoa; phylum Chordata; class Mammalia; order Rodentia; family Cricetidae; genus Phyllotis; species Phyllotis vaccarum. Next base: position 189,900,271 of record JARWLC010000001.1, read on the forward strand.
ACATTCATCCTGCTGGCTGGTTTGAGAAGACTGGTCACAAGTTGCAGCTTCCCAAAGGTAAGACCTCCTGGGTTGTCCCTCCCATACTTCCTTCAGGTTACCCTGCATCCCATTTTTTTTTTTTAAATCAGTCTAAAGAGATGCTGGTTTTTAGCATCCCCTAAACTTTGGTCAGTTTCTCTGTTGAATTCTGATATAACTCTACTCTGAGGCTTCTAAAATCTGAGTGTTCACCAGGTCCCATCTTCCTTTAGCAGAGGGGCTCTGAGGGGTTTGGGAACCTCAGACCTACCTGTTTCTACTTCGTTATTGGGGCCCTCAGCATGGCCCACCCTCTGCACAGCGCTCTGTTCATTCCCCCGAGGGGCCCAGGATACAAGGCAGAAGAGTTCAGCTGGAGCCAGTACCTGCGAAGTACAAGAGCTCAGGCAGCTCCCAAGCACCTGTTTGTAAGCCAGAGCCACGTGAGTATCTGAGTAAACGTGCACATCACCCTCAGGCCAAAGTTACTGCAGTTGGCTCATGGGATCTGACTCGGCAGAATGGAGTGCATCTGCCCCTCTCAGCTCTATTCTGGTCTCTTCTGGCGCAAGAGGCATTTCTGGGGAAAAGCCAAAGCCAAAATGGGGGATGCTGGTTCTACATTCTCGTCTCCTCCTTCCATCTTGCCTTCATCCATTTTCTTTTCAATTACTTTTTGAAAATTTTATTTTGCGTATGTGATGCATATGCCACATAGTACTCCTGGAGAAGGTCAGAGGTCAGGTTTTGTAGGAGTGGGTTTTCCACTTCCACAGTTTGGATCCAGGGACTCAAACTCAGTGTGGTTTGATGGCAGATGCCTCTGTCCCCTGAACCACCTCACTAGCCCTCATTCATTTTGTTGCTATAACAAAGTATCTAAATCTATTATATAAATGAAAGAGCCCTACTTTACCCTGTAGCTTTAGAAGCAAAAAGTCTGTGATCAACTTTCTGATGAGCCTCTGATGACCCCACACATGTATGCAAGAGATCACAGGAAGTCAGAGGGGTTTAAGCTCAACATGGCTTTCATTTTTCTTTTTTTCCTCTCTTTGTGTTTTTTGAGACCGGGTTTCTCTGTGTAGCCCTTTCTGTCCTGGAACTCACTCTGTAGTCCAGGCTGGCCTCGAACTCAAAGATCCTCCTGCCTCTGACTTGCAAGATGCAAGATGTTTGGATTAAAGGTGTGCACCACCTCTGCGCGCGCGTGAGCATGTGGTGTGTGTGTGTGTGTGTGTGTGTGTGTGTGTGTGTGTTGTGGTGTGGGGTGTGTGTGTGTGTGTGTGTGTGTGTGTGTGTGTGTATGTGTTTTGTCTGTGCATATGCCAATGCCTATGTGCTGCAGAGCCCAGAAGAAGGCATCAGAACTTGGAGCTGAAGTTAGAAACATTTGCAGGTCATGAGTACTGGGATCTGAACTCCAGTCCTTGTGATTAAGCAGTAATCATTGAGCTGTCACCCCAGCCTTCTTTCTACTATTTTAATAAGTATTCAATCTTTTAGTGACTAACCAGGGGCCTCCAGTCCCATTCCAGCACAGGACTCTTTGGGGACACACAAACTATAACATTCTCTGCTACAGAGTTCTCCCCCGTACATGTCCCTGAGGCCCTGACAACTGCTGCAGCCTGGACACTAACTTGTCACTGCTCAGTTCTTCCTTCGGCTTACTCTGCAGCTTACTGGTATAAGGTCAGAGTCTATTCCGGCAGCCTTCCGCTTTATCCTCTAGCATTCCTACAGCTCATCACCTGTTTTTAATCTCTTCGGAGGCAGGTGGCAGCTTGAACATTCAAGTATCACATAATCCCAAGCAAAGAGTCTGAGAGATAGGAAGTTCTCATTGAAAATACGTCCATACTGGGGGCTAGATATGTAGCTTAGTAGTAAAGTGCCCTCCACCCCCATGACTGTATATAAGGGCCAGGGACTCCATTATGCTGTTCACAAGGACAGTTACTTACTCTCCCATTCCTGTCTAGCCCCAGAGCCTATGCTGGGGGTTAACAGGTGATTAATGCAGATTTTTAAAAAGTCAACTATTTACTTCTGGCCCTGCAATTAACAGGCATTATATTGTGGGTCACAGGGATGTCATTTCTAAGAGGAGTGACATTTTAGACATGAGATGAGGAGGTGATGTCTTTTGAAGCTTCTGTCTGCTGTGGCAACCACTCGGATGATGCTAGTTCCCTCCCCACTCCCTGCTCCCTTCAGTGGGAGAGCACTGACATGGGTGCTCCCTCACCACCTCACCGCTGCCCCATATGCCTCAGGCAAGCCTGACAAGGCTCCTTCAGGTAGGGGTGTCCTCAACCTGCCAGAACATTTGGTAAGTACATAGCCTCCTGATAGTCACTTGCTTTCTCCCACAAGTCAGCTTGTGACGATCTTTGCACTTGGAGGTCAGAAGTCCCCGAGTGGCCCAGAGCAGCCCTCATCCCCAGCCTATATCTCCCTTGTGCCTATTTCCACTTCCAGGCAATCCATGTAGAGAACCTGCCCTTGCATTTGCCAGTGGTTCTGGGCTAGCACTAGCCACCCTGGCCCTGGCTGTGCCAGCCCTCTTTTCATCCCTAGGGTTCACCAGTAGGCTTCCAGGTGGGCATGAAGCTGGAAGCTGTGGACCGTATGAACCCATCCCTCGTCTGTGTGGCCAGTGTGACCAATGTGGTGGACAGTCGCTTCCTGGTGCACTTTGACAACTGGGATGATACTTATGATTACTGGTACTGAGCCCTGCTGGGGAAGAGGCCCCAAGGGCAGGAAGCATCCCCTGAAGGGCCTCAGACACCACGTGGCTCCACCAGTTATTCAGTTATTGCTCCAGACTGGGTGGGGAGGGGAGGAGTAGGTGAGCTGCCCTGTGGATCTGAACTGAGTACTGGGTTACATAGTGACTGTTTCCTATTTTACCAGAAAACAGCTCAGTTAAGAAGTGCACACGCACACCGTAGATCTTCCTTAGCTATTATGGTGTGATCCAGTTTTCAGTTAATGTGGCAGTTTTCTGACCCAACATCAGCTACCCATCTCCCTTTCATCAAGGAAACCCCTGGTGCCATGCTGTGGGGACAGCAGGCTCAGCCCTTCCCAGTTCTCCTGGGACAATGACATACTCTTGGGTTTCAGGTGTGATCCCAGCAGCCCCTACATCCACCCTGTAGGTTGGTGTCAGAAGCAAGGAAAGCCCCTCACCCCTCCACAAGGTGAGACTACCCCCCGAGTGTGCATTCTTCCCAGGCCTGGCTCTCACTCCCTCTTTGTCTCTTAGCATGTTAGACATGTTCCCTGTACCTCATTAGCAGGCCCTTTAGGATCAGAGACGGGAAGAGATAGGGCCTGGAGCCTTGACATTTGGGGGTTTAGAAAAAGAAAGTTAGATGGCTACCTCAAACATGCAGGAGTCTCAAGAAAAGACATATGTCTTTCTTCTTGGGACCACCACTGGCCCAGCTGTAACAAAGGACTAAGTAAAAGCAATAGGGTCATAAATGACGGGAACCAGGATTCCAGCAACTCTGAGCTCTTGAGGTCCTCTGTGCTAGGTTCTCACCAGGACCCATTTGCCCCAGGAGCCTCATGCAAGCATCAAACTGAGGTCTTAAGAGGAAGTTCCTTCTCCAAGAGTCTCTGGTCCTTCCATGTTCTTTTGTTTCGTTGCTGGTTTTTTGAGACGGTTTCTCTGTATAACCCTGTCTATCTTAGAACTGGCTCTGTAGGTCAGGCTGGCCTTAAACTCTTGGAGATCTGCCTACCTCTGCCTCCTGAGTGCTGGAATTAAAGGCAGGTGCCACCACCCCTGGCTTCCTTCCATATTCTTGATCCCAACTGGGGACAGAGAGTTCCCTAAGCCACCTGAATCTCTTTTCCAGACTATCCAGACCCTGATAGCTTCTGCTGGGAAAAATATCTAGAAGAAACTGGGACCTCAGCTGTGCCCACTTGGGCCTTCAAAGTGGTAAGTTGACTCTTGCCTTACCCAGAGCTAAGCTTGGGAAGATATGGTCCTATCAGTGGCCTGAGGAGGGCCTTGGCCAAGACTGTCTACCCTGTGACTCTCTTCTTGGATCCCCAGTTCTTTAGAGCTGGGCCTCTGTAAGCACCTGTTTCCCTACAGAGACCCCCTCACAGCTTCCTGGTCAACATGAAGCTGGAGGCTGTAGACCGCAGGAACCCAGCACTGATTCGGGTAGCCAGCATAGAAGATGTGGAGGACCATCGGATAAAGGTGGCTCTGGGACCCTAGGCCTGGGGGAGTAGACAGGTCAGTGGGACAGGAATTCTGTAGAATGTTTAGAGGTCAAAGGCATGTCATGAAATAGGAGGCTGAACACCCCAGATCTTGTTCTTTTCTTATCTCTGACACAATGTTGTGAGCTTGGAAGGGTCCCTTTTCCTCTAAAAGCCTTAATATTATCATCTGTAAAATGGGTCTAAGAAGCCTTGTCCTACATAAGGACTTAATGGCGATGACAAGAATAGGCTAAGAGCAGTTACTGTAAAGACAGCCCCTGTATCTTCAAGATCTTGGCCTAGGCATAGAGAGCACCTCAGATCCCAGAGGACATCCTGACTGAGCTGGGCTCCAAGAACAATACTTGACCCCCAAGGATCTTTCTTTCCTAGCTCCACTTTGATGGCTGGAGTCACAACTATGACTTCTGGATTGATGCTGACCATCCGGACATCCACCCAGCAGGCTGGTGCTCCAAGACAGGACATCCCCTGGAGCCTCCTCTCCGTGTGTACTCAGGACACCGATCTTTCTCTTTCCATCAGTCTCTGATAACCCTCCCAAGGCTCCAGTGCCCACAGTGAGCCTGGGATGCCTATTCCTCTAGCCCCCAGGACTTCATGTTACACTAAACCAAATCTGCACTCCCACAGATCCCAGCAAAGTATACAAGAGCCAAACCTTCCTTCTCCAATAATAGCTGATACTCAACGGCACAAATGGGTGCGGCTTAGCTCAGGGCCTAGTCTCTAAGGAACTATTTCCAAGTGCTGACCACCCCCATGGAAACTGTCCCTTCTCTGTCCCATTTCCCTGTCTCCGGGACTCCATGCTGACTTCATCTCTTTTGCCCCTGTAGGGCCCAGAGAGTCCAGCTCTCTCTCACCTGGGATGAGTCCCCCTCTTAACCACAGAAGCCCACCCCACACAAGGCCCTCCAAATACAGCTTTCACCAGCGGTAAGTAAAGTACCAGCTGAGGCCCATGGTATGGTTCAGAGAGAGACTTTTACAGCTGTTGAATGAGACAGTTTTAGGGAGGGCTCTATAGAGACAAGTGAGTTCACACAACTAAAGCTTTCATCTCCCCAGGAAGTGCCCCACTCCTGGCTGTGATGGCTCCGGCCACGTCACAGGCAAGTTTACAGCTCACCATTGCCTCTCTGGCTGCCCGCTGGCCGAGAGGAACCAGAGCCGACTGAAAGCAGAGCTGTCCGACTCAGAGACCACAGCCAGGAAGAAGAACCTGTCTAATTTGTCCCCAAGGAAGAAGCCCCGCCATCAAGGCCGGTGCGAAGGCCAGGGAGTCAGGTCCTGGGCTTCACGGGTGTGGGGCCTCGTGTCTTCTTGGGCCAGCCACTGATCCTCTGCTGCGGCCCTGGTCCCTCTCTCTCCAGGACTGGACGCCCTGCAAAGTACCGCAAAAATCCACAAGAAGATTTCCAAGGTGAGTGTGGGCCCAGTGCCTTGTGATTAAGAACAGCTGGAAAGGAAGCTGTTCCTTTAAGAGTCTTTGGGTGCATAGACAATGACACAGGATGAGGCTTCTGGTCCTATGGGCTTTCTAGGAGTCTGTGGAAAAGGGGTGGGGGGCTAGATTTCTACAAGGTGGAGCTACAGCTACAGCGGTTCTAGGCTTCCTCATGACACCGTAGCAAATCACTTTACTCACTTGAAAACATGGATAAAAGCCAGCTTTTGAGAGTTGGTGACTGAGATGATAATGGTAGCTGTGGTGATATATATTCCATAAAATTAGTCTGAAATATCAGATGACTGAACTATTAAATATATATCACCACAGGTAGCTACTACTATCCACTATGATGAGTGCTTTCCAGCTGCCTCTCTAGCTCACCAACCTCCTGCACTGTGTCTAACTAAGGAGAAATGGGAGGGTCAGGGGTGAAATCATTTGCTCAAGGTCATTCACCTTGTGAGGGGCTGGAACCTGATTTCTGCTGCATGGCATTAGGCTAAAAGCACTGCCCTAATGTCAATGTCACATCAATGCCCTTGGATTCATTTGCATGGATTTCCATAACAAGATACCACAGACTAGGTGGTCTAAAGAGCAGGCATATGTTTCTCACAGTTCTGGAGGTGCAGGCAAGGTGTCTGGATTGGTAACTTCTCAGGCCCTTCTCCCTGGCCCGCAGACCACTTTATGCTTACACCCTTGCTAGCCTGTCTTGTGTGAGCATCCCTGGTGTCTCATATCAGATTCCCTGAGCCCGGTGTTTTCAGTCAGAAAATGAGAATAATAGCTCACTGCATGGCCTGCTGGGTAAAGTGTTCAGCATCTTGGCTGACATCTGGGTCCTCCTAGGAGGCTATCTCAGGGACAGGCTATAGCAAGCTCCTCTCTGCTGGCCATGGTGCACTGGTCAGCTCCCATTTGTAGGATGGCATTTTATCCACCAGAGGGCACCTCCTGACCAAATGTGAAGAGTTGGTGGGGGGGTGTGAGGGGGAGTGTCAGACTTTAGGGTGTGCATGTGGAGGTCTGGGGACAACTTTGTAGTGTCAGTTCTCTCTACCTTTATATAGATTTTGGAATCTAATTTAAATTCTCACACAGCAAATACCTTAAGTACCCTTTCCTGCTAAGCCATCTCTCCAGTCCAGAAGTCAGTGTTTCCAGGAGCTACAGCTATGTTCCAAATAAGGGAAAGGACTCAGGCCTCACCCAGGCCCCTGAGGCACCTCAGGGACAGCCCAGGTCTCTGATTTCTATGGAGGGCTCTCTGCTGTACCTGCAAGCTTTTAACCAAGAAGGGACCCGGCCACGGCTGACCCTTCTTCTGTTGGAGACTTCCCTCACACGTCTATAGCAGACCTCAGTGTAGGTTTTAGATGCGCATGTGGCCATTCCATCAGGGAATGCCACCAGGCCCTTGGCTTTGCTCATTGCCCAGATCCCACAAGGGTCACTCACCTCTTTGGAAGAACCTTTTAGCTATGTGGATAGATAGTGAAATAAAATGCTGTGACAGTCTGAGGAGTAAGATAGGACCCGGGTACCAAAAAGGGGGTTGCATGGATTAAAACCTAAAGCATGGCCAGGCAGGGAAGAAACAGCCATTGGGTCACAGCTGGAACTGGCCAGCAGTTCCAGGGAACAGCCCCTCAGTGATGCTTAGGTGAACAATACACAGGCATGAAGTGAGCAACAGAGTGACAATGGGGCTGTGGTAGAATCCCAAAGGCCCAGGGTGGAGACAGAAGCTGTAGAAGGCACGAAGCTGAGGCTTAGGGAGTGAGATGGGACAGGATAGTCTGTAGCAAGCAGGGGCTGCCATAGAGAAGACGGCACCAGAAGTGCTTCATTCTGAACTGTTGACCAAGGCAGAGGAGGCCCCAGGAGAGTGGCCAAACTGCCTGAGACTCCTGGGCAGACTACAGAAGATAGGGTCAGGCTGTCAGCAACTGAACTGGGTAAAGTCCAAGGGGTGAGTGCCAGGCCTGCTAAAGAGGAAGCCAAGCAGAGTAGTGACCTCAGTCACCTGACCCATGGAGCCAGGGATTTCTGAGCTGATCAGAAAGCAAACGATAGGCAGCCCATAATTGGAGAGCTGATAACTCGTTCTCTGGGGCCAGAGTCACCCTAGTCAAAGAGAGTTGGTCAGAGACCAAAAGGACTTCAAAAAGGACGCAGAACTCACCACTGATGTCAGGGATGAACTTGTTTGAACTTTAGCACCTGTTTGATGCCAGCAGCTCTGAGGGAGCACCCTCAAAGACCCAGAGTGCTGAGGTCACTTCTGAACAAGCAACCCTTTTAGCCAGCAGCACACCAGGTCACCCATGCGGTTCTGCAGGCTTTCAGAAGGGGCCCTCGTCCTGGTCCTGTCTGTTGTAACAGCCAGTGTCTCCCGTGTCCCGGGTACGAGCTCTCCCTAGTGTTAGCCCATCATTTTCTGCTCTTGCCTTCTAGCTCTCCCTCCCAGTGTGGTGCACCAGTCCCTCTTCATGTCTACCTCTACCTCTTCAGCCCAGCCCGATCGCTCATTCTCCGTGTGCTGGGAGCAGCACTGCAAACTCCTGCCAGGAGTGGCGGGTATCTCAGCCTCCACGGTCTCCAAGTGGACCATTGAAGAGGTACGGGGCTTCTTGGTCGCCTTCCCTTCCCCTTTCTGCCCTCAGTCTCCCTCGAAAGCACACCCTAGCAGGGGCTTCAGGCCAGGGCTGCTTCAGATGGAACCTCAGACCCTCCCTCCCAACAGCCTTCCAACCTTGTGCTCACCCCTCCTAGACACAGTCCCCTTAGCTGCACAGCAAGGCTGACCCAAACAGCCTCTTGTGGTGGATAGAGAGGGTGTGTCCAGTCAGTCAACCAGGAATATGGCAGGACAGCGATGCTTTAAGGAACAAGGGACCTTCTCTCACGTACCACCATACCAACACATAAGGATTTTCTAAGGCTGATAAGAAACTTCTGGCACAGTCCAAGGGGTAACAGGACCATGTAGATGCCCCTGAACAACATATTGCTTTTGATTTTCAAGGTCTTTGGCTTCGTTCAGACCTTGACGGGCTCTGAGGACCAAGCGCGCCTCTTCAAAGACGAGGTAAGGTACAAGTGCAGAGTGACAGAGACAAAGTCACTGCCATTGAAATGGCAGGAAGCCATTACCCTCACCAGCATTACCCAAGCTGAGAGGGACCTCTGATGCCCTCTAAGGCAAGACTAATCATAGTCACCTGTGTCTGTAGGGACTGTGGTCCAGCCTGGGGATACTATTTTCAGATCCCCTTTGAGAAGGAAATCTACCCTGAAGAAGGAATCTGTTTGCTCTTTTACTCTCTGACCAGGGCTGTTTTAATAGAAACATTTTGCAGTTTGGGGTACTGGGGAGCGAACACAGCTTCAACTAGGCTGAACAGGTACTCCATTACTGAGCTACATCCCAGCATACCCCTGAGCCCAAAGCAGATAATGGGTGGCATAGGTGCAGTTATTTGTTGCAGAGATCTTGACATGCTAAAGTTAACACCCAAGAGCTTAGGAGAGATATGAAGCCATGAGATCTAGGGATGAGAATGCCAGGTTTGAAGGCGGTCTGCTTTCCTGATTTGCACAGCTCGTCTCTGAGCATACACCCTCCTGTTAAAAATGGAGGGAGACCAAACTCACTGAGGGCTGCCTTCCGGGTCATTGTCAACTTCGGAAATGAGGAGTGAGTCTCCCCTGCAGTATATCTACGTGATTATATCAATGGCACGTGTGTATATCTACTTAGCAACATTATAGAGTCACACAGAAATCCCACCGCTATACCAAAAGCCCCCAGTATGAGGGAGACCTCTATAAATGGTAGTCTGAATTTTTGTGCACAGTTGCCCTTAAATAAAGAACTTTATTCATGACTCTCTTAATTTGTAGAGTTTGAACATGGAAGGACCCTTGAGGCTGTTTAAGTCTTCCTTCAAAAACAATAGAAGCATCCCCCTGCACCAGCACAGCATGCTCTCAGCTACCTAAAGCTGTGCCCTGTAAAGACAGAAGGATGTCTTTAGACCCATCACAGTCGGCCTCTTCTGGGCTGGGTGCTGGCCTTGCCCCCTGTGTTGGTGATTTTATTTATGCTTCTTTGGGTGGTCAGCTGGACTCCTGTTTCTAGAACCTTCTGACCAACATGGAACAAATGTACCTATCTTCTGCTCTCTGGGTGGCTTGTTGTTTTTACTTCTGTTTGCTTGGGCTTTAGTTAGGTTTGCTTTGCTTTGGTGCTGAGGATTGAGCCCAGAGCTTCTTACATGCTAAGGCTGTTCTTTGCCACTGATCAGTAGCTATGCCCTCTACCCTACCCACCCTCCCCAGATGAACTGATTGAGGTGAGGTGAACATCCAACACCCAAGTTATATGAAATGTGTGTACTTGAATCTACCTCCATCGAGACAGACCATTCTCATCACACCAGAAAGTTCTGCCTGAGCTCCTGCTGGTCAGTCCCCACCCCAAACACTCTAGACCATCGGCCTTTATTATTTTTTTTTAGTACTATTAATTTATAGCACTGTAGATTGGCTTTGCCTATTCTTGAATTATGTAAGTGGAATCAGAGAGCAGGTACTCTGTGGATCTCTCTTCATTTCCTGTAGTGTTGGGGAGAGGTGTTGGGTCATGCTGTATATACTCATACATTTCTCCGTTTAATGAGCAGGCTGCAGGCCTCCTGTGCATGGTTTCCACTCCTAAGTCCCCGGCTCCATACAACTCCCTCTCTCTCCCTGGCTTTACTCCTCCTCCCTGACTAGAATATGCACTTATCAGCCTTTCACACACTTGCTTTGTCTGGCTTGGGGTGAGGTTGTTTGAGGTAAATTATAGGCACCATCATGTATTTGACCCCTGAGTACTGTGACTCGTGACTTTTTATAGTGTTTTATTGTGCCGGCAATCAGTAGTAGCTCCTCTGGGCAATCAGTAGTAGCTCCTCTGGTCGTCACACCCTGCCCATATCCATTTCCTGTTACCTCAGAGCGTTCATTTTAAAGCATAGTTCCTGAGCCAAGTAGGACCCACATAAATTATTTCAGGTGTTATATAGCCCTTAAATATCTTCCATTCTAGGTTAGTGGCCCCTTTCCCATTCTTTTTCTCATTTATTTTTTTCTTGTGACATTTTTAAAAGACTACATGTCAGGATCAGCAAGTTGTCTAAGTGGTTGGAGGCACTTGACACCAAGCCTGAAGTCCTGAGTCTGATACCCAGGACTCACATGATGGAAGGGGAGGGCTGACTCCCAAAATTGTCCTCTGGCTTCCACATGCATGTAGGGACATGCACACATCCAAATTCACACCCACACCTACACATACACAAAATAAACAATTATGATAGAAAACATTTTAAACTAGAAAACAGATCCAAAAACTTCATTAGATTCAAGCATTCTCTGTCTCTCTGGTTTGGGGCAGGAATAGGCTGGACCTAGCAGTGCACCCCATGCTGTAGCTCTCAAAATGTACTGTCTGCCCAGCTTGCCATCAGAAGCACTTAGACTAACTAACTGGTGGGTTCCCCTGGGGCTGCTGCGGGGTTTCTCTTGTCTTTGTTTGCTTTGTTTTGACTTTGGGCATTTCACAAATGCTAGATCACACGTGTAGATATGGAGGCTGTTACCCAGGTAACAAAAGTCCAGGCAGCAGTTTGAAGCTGATGACTAATAGATGAAACTCCTTAGACCACGAGCCTGCCTGGCTTCCTCTGCAGCCGCCCTTGGCCCTGTGCTTAGAAGAACCTGGCTCTTGGCTTGTGCTCAGCTGTCACTAAATTCTTAGTGCCGTTCAAACAAGGAGCTCCACATTTTCATTACGTACAAAGCCCCACAACGGTGTAGCAACAGCTGATTTCTTGAAGCTACGGTCTGTAAGGGCTCCCGAGAGGATAGGTGCTGATACAGACCAGTCAGCAGAAAGAGAAAGAGAAACTCTGTGTATGACCCGGGGACCCAGGATGCTTTGCTTTCCTTCCCATCACTCTCTATCTCTTCTCCTTTTCCCTCTCTGGTCCGTTCTCTTTGCCCCTCCTCCTCCTTCCTTTCCCACCTGCCACGTGCCCCTTCTCCCCTCCCTGTACCCACCTCACATAACTGACCCTACCTCCCCTTCGCCTCCCCTCCTTTCCTCCGATTCCCTCCTTCCTTCCCTGCCCCCTCAGATGATTGACGGCGAGGCCTTCCTTTTGCTGACACAGGCGGACATTGTGAAGATCATGAGTGTCAAGCTGGGCCCGGCCTTGAAGATCTATAATGCTATTCTCATGTTCAAAAACACTGACGACACCTTTAAGTGACTGGCCCGGTGGGCCCTCCTCCCACCCTTGCTGGGCTCCCTCCTCAGTTGGCGCTCCTTTCCTGCACCCCTGCCCTCATTGTCTGACTAGGCCTGACCCTTCCCAGAAGGTGTATGGGAGCGGAGGAGCCTGGGCAAGGGAGCTTCAGTCCTGGAGTCCATTTGTCTCCATTTTGCCCCAGTGAGGGTTTGACTAAACTGAGACCTGACTGATAGAGAATATAAGTATCCTGCCATCTCAACCACCTTGGTTATTGTCTTAGGAGTTAGGGGGAGCTGGGTCCACTAGGCATCCTCTGCCCAGACCTGTGCCCTTTTGGGCATCTCTTTGTGTGTTCTTCTAATTAGCCCCTTTCCTCATACTAAGAAGTGACCATGACTTTGGCATACATGTTTATACATAAAAGGTGCCTCCACCCTTTCTGTGTACCCTTCCTCCAGTGCCTCAGTTCTGTGCAGCCTCCATCATGGTCCAGCTAGACCCCATGGCTCTTCTCCTGTGGATGTGTAAGTCTCGGAAATATGGGAGCTTCCCATTGGAAGCCTCTGGCTGTCTTTCCCTTTGGCCTCTAGGCAGAGACCTAGAGCCAAAGCACCTTCCCGAACATGTTCAGCTGAGGATCACTCAGCGTCCAGGTAGCCAGTTCCAGGGCTAAATTCCAAAAGAGAGAGCAGATGGTTAGAGTCTATGTTAAACCAAACAGAGCCCAGGTTCCCTGATGCTGCCCAAACAGAGGAGAATATAGGCTTTGCAGGCTAGGATGTCAGACACACTGGAGTCTAGCCTGAAGGGTAGCTCCAGACAGCAAGGTGGTGGCAGCATCCTGTGTCTGTGGATCTCAGCCAAGATACTACACAGGAATGAGAGGCCCCTACCAGCCCAGGCTCCTGCCCAGAGAGTGTAGCGCTGCCTAGCACACAACCCATGCGACATAACATTCACTCTGTCCTTTACATTTCTCATTTTGCTCTGGAGTCTAGCAAAGGCCATTTACAGTAGGGAGTTGGGAAGGTTCCTCTCCTGGCTTTGAACTCTCTGGTCTCTTATGCCCTTCATGTTACTCTCAATGTCTCTCACTGCCAACTAGGCCCCTGCTGGGCCCCTGGGACTTGGACCTTTATGTTCAAATGGAGGTTCAGTCTCCGCTCAATTACTGCCAAACTTGCCTCCCCACCTACATTGGGGAGCACCAGAGCCTAGCAGGAGCCACCCCGCCCATAGGTGGAAGCCAGTGCCAAGCTTCATCTGGTGCTGAGGTGGGCTGCAGGCTGAGGAGCAGGGTCATCCCCCAGTCCAGTACTGGTGTAAGTCGTGTGTGTGTGTGTGTGTGTGTGTGTGTGTGTGTGTGTGTGTGTGTGTGTGTGTGTACATACATGTTGGTTATTCGGCAGTTTCTGTCAGGTGCAGGTGTGAGGTGCGGTGTTGGGTGATGGGCATATTAAGGGCTATTGCTAAGCTATGAAACTTTATTATTTCCTCAGAAGTGAGAAACCAAAAGTTCTGCTGATTTCCTGTTTTAGCCCTTTGGAAACCTCCCCTCCCTAGGCCAGACAGCTTCTGGGGGACAGCCATTTAACACCCAGCTAGCCTCGACAGAGCCTCAGATTGCCTTTAACTCGAAGTACAACCTTTCTGGGACAACACTGGGCAAGACTGGCTGGTTGGGGGTTAGGTTGACAAGTGTGACATCATTGCCCCTTTGCTGACTCTGCTATCCCAGCTGTACCCACTGCTGTGGAACCGGCCACCTTCTTGTCCTAATCTGCCCCATCACTCTCTGACGAGTCTGAGAAGGCAGTAAATGTTCTTGTTGGTGGCTGCTGCTGTGAGTCCACACAGCTCCCAAGGACAGGGACAGAAACCTTTGACATGCAGCTGTGCCAGTAACATTTGCCTGTGGGAAAGACCAGACGGACTAAAGGCCTTGGAGAAGAGGCCCAGTCCTACCAACTCCGAGGCCTCAGCTGTTCTGCACTAATATCAGACTCTTTGGAAAGAAACCGAATCATAAAAATGTCAAAAGAAATCTACCCTCTGACCATCCCACCGGGTCCCCAGATGAGACCATTGTACCTTGACCTGGGAGCCCAGGAGGAGAGGGAGTGAGTGGCTGTTTATGGCATCCTGGTGTCTAGCAACATGAACCACTTACATACACTTTGTCCCCAGCAGCTTGTCCAGCCTCTGCGCAGCCCTGGTGTAGGACAGGGATGAACTTTCTGTTTAATTTCCAGGATGGAGATAATGGTTTCAGAGTTTGAAAATGAAGCCTGTTTTCACCTTCATCTACACACATTATAATGGGGTGACATTGTTCTCGCGCTCTCTCTCTCTCTCTCTCTCTCTCTCTCTCTCTCTCTCTGTGTGTGTGTGTGTGTGTGTGTGTGTATGAGTGTGCATTCTTAAAGAAAATCCTCTGGTGATTCTTGAGGCGAAAACATCACAAAGAAAATACAGTATGGTTTGTCTGTGTATTGTAACATCATAAATAAATTCAAATTGTTGAACAGTCTGCAGCTGGAGTCTGTTTCTTTTTGTGGTGAAATGAGCAGAATACACATGTGAACATCAGCACTGCCGTGTCTGAGGAGACCAGTTCCTTCCCTCTGCTGCTAGGTAGAGGGCCTTCACCAGTGGTTCTCAACCTGTGGGTCACAACCCCATTTGAGGAACAAACGATGTTTTCACAAGGGTCACCTAAGACCATAGGAAGACACAGCTACTTACATCACGATTCGTAATAGCAAAATTATAGTTATGAAGTAGCAATGAAAATAATTTTATGTTTGAGGATCAGCACAAGATGAGGAGCTGTAATAAAGAGTTGAAGCACTAGAATGCTAAAGAATCACTGTCCTAGAGAGTCTGAATTTTATTCTTTAAAGGATCTAGCTTATAAAAATAAAAATGTATTGGAAGGAGAACGCCAAATTGAGAACAATATTGAGGGAGTCCATGCTTAGAAACACCTCCCTAGGAAAGTGTTCTCACAGCCAGCCATCAAGGTGCACAGAGGTAAAAGTGGAGCTGATGGGGAACTTAGCAGGATCCTTCACACAGCACTGGTTTTGCAAGCATCAGAGATGGAAGAATGGTGGAGTCTCTGAAGCTTGCTCCAAGGAAACTGCTGAAACTGGGCAATGTGCTGTAGGGCTGGACTTTTTGAAAGGCCCTGATCACCATTATATGAATCTGTAAGGATGGACCCCTAATTACAATGAAGACACTGGGATTTTTTTGAGATGCAGGGCTGTGGGGTGTCCACCGAGGAAACCTACAGGTATGAAGTAGAAATGGGCTAAGCGTGAAGTTATCTGTGTTGCAAGCATCAGGGCTGGGGAGGCAGGGGTAAGGCTGTAAGAGCCCAGATGATTCCACTAAGATCTCCAGGTGCCAGATATGGAGCTATGGGATTTGATGTTAGCTGGGGTAGAGCTGTTGAGTAGTGAAGCCCAAGATTGGCCCCCGGGACCACGTGACCCAGGTCTGTAGGTCTACCTCGGCAATTCCAGCACTGGGAAGATGGAGACAAGAAGATGAGAAGCCAAAGGCCACTTTACTGTATGGTGAGTTTGAGGCTAGCCTGAGATACATGAGATACTATCACTAAGAGAAAAAGGGCCATTCAGTGGCGTCACGTGCTCTTAATCCCAGCACTCTGGGGGCAGAGGCAGGCAAATTTCTGTGAGTTCAAAGCCAGCCTGGTCTACAAAGTGAGTTCCAGGACAGCCAGGGCTGTTGCTCAGAGAAACCCTTTCTCAAAAAACAGACAAAACAAAACAAAAGGAGAAAGAAAAAAGATAACTTTAATGACAACACACCTGCTTGTATTAAAAGTGTGATTAACTGGGCCTGGAGAGACAGCTCAGTGGTTAAGAGCACTTACTGCTCTTTCAGAAGACCCAGATTCAATTCCCAGCACCCACACGGCAGCCCACAACTGTAATTCCAGTTCTAGGGGATCTGACACCCTTTTTCTGGTCCTTCAGGCACCAGGCATGCACATGCTGCACAGATACACATGCAAGGAAAATGCACAAAATCACTGCTTGGCACAGAAGAGTATATGTTCAGTAAATATCTATTGAATAAATAAGTCTCCACTTTAAAAAAAAAAAAAAGTGTGAGGGATGGACTCAGTCACTGACACGCCTGTCTAGTAAGCTGAAGCCCTAAGTTCACATTCCTGGGAGTTTACTGGCCAACTTATCTAGCCTGCTTGATAAGGCCTGAAGCCTCAAGACTAACATGGGTGTGGATTTTTCCCCTGACTACATGTGTGCAGTACACTCACCCCAGATATGTGTGCCCATCCACATACAAATAAGCACACACATACACTTTTTTTTAATTAAAAAATTTAAGCAATAAGAACTCCCAGGGTCTGATAGCTTGACATCTTATATAAATAGTCAAGGCCAGAGAATTCAGTGGATCCTCCGGTTTTAAAATTAGCATGAAGCTTTCTGGTGCAGAATCGTCAACCTAGAGGGCTCTGCTCTACAGCGACCAGAGTGTGCAAGCAGATGGAAACGTGATAGGAGTGTCATTTGTTCATGTAGCCATCTCTTCAAATCTTTAGTTCCTTTGCCCCACTGCCCTCCCAAACCACGTGACTAGGAGAGGAGCAACCATACAGCTGTCCAAGAGCTCGGCCTCCTCATCTGGAGCAGGAACTTACCAGACAGGACAGACAGATTGGTATCAAGGTAGGCTGATGGCCTCAGGCTTCTGTGAATTGAACTCCCGTGGCTATCTAGGGGGCAGCCGGGCCTTCAGGAACTTGGCTCCAGCTCTCCTTTATTACTTGTTCGAAAGCTTCCTATACCTTGACTTTTTCTGTCACCTCCTCTTCTATGGCCTCACCATCTAAGACCCAGAAACAAAACTTGTACCTCGTTTCACATCTCTCTTCCTTTCCTGTCGCTGTGGAAAGCTGATTCTTCTTCCTGAAAGCTAATCCTTAACCAGCTAGCTATGATTAAAGAGACGTTGACACACAAGGAAAGGCTTTGGGGCTTTAAAATGTGATTGCAGAAATAAAATTTTAACACGTGGTTCAAAAATAAAAGGTGAGGACACTTCCTAGAAAGTAGAATACGGAGAGGGGGCATGGTGGCCGAGTCTTGTAAACCTGTAATTCTTATACTCAGGAGGTAGAGGCAGGATTTTACAAATTTAAAGCTAGTCTGTCTCCAAGCAGACAAGGACAATAAGATTAAAATAGGAAGCATATTTGAAAATCAGCAGACTAGTCAGACATTGAATTATATAAATAAATAAATAAATAAACTAAGGACTGGAGAGATGGCTTAGGGGCTAAGATGCCCTCTTCCCGCCTTCTCAGAGAACCAGATATGCATGTGGTACAGACACCTTTGCAAGCAAAACATGCATACACACAAATAAAACTGAACTGAGATATGCTAGTCTCCAAACTGTCACACTGAGTGCCCAGACTAGTACTGAACTGGAATACTGTAAAATATCAGAATAATGAGAATAAAAACCAGGAAAGCTGTCAGCGAGAAGAAAGCCCAGGACCAGAAATGGTAATAACACTGGCCTTCTCTATGATAGTTGCTGGAACAACATGGTAGAACATTGTAACCATTTAAAGGAAAAGAAAACAGGATGTTTTGCACCCATCTACCTTGCCTGAGGCCCCAAAATCAATTACCAGTAAGGAAAAAGGAAAATTAAAATGGTCAAATAAAAGAGACTTGTGTAAGGCTGTCAATCAGTCACAAAGACAGAATATTTATAACACTCTTCAGACTTTGACCTTCTGTGAAACTGTCCATGGGGTAATGCACTCCATCAGGCTTCAAAAGTAGTGGACCATGGCGGTGCATGCCTTTAATCCCAGCACTTGGGAGGCAGAGGCAGACTGGGAGTTCAAGGCCAGCCAGGTCTATATAAAAAGTTCCAGGCCTGCCAGAGTTACCTGGTGAGACCCTATCTCAAATCCTGTTCCCCTACCCCCAAAAAGGAGAGAGAAAATAAAATTTTAAAAAGGGAAATCCCAGAAATCAAAGATGGTTCAATTAAGAAAATCTAGGTTTAAGCCAGTGTTGTATTGCGTACCTTTTAATCTCCGTACTTGGGAGGCCGATGGATCTCTGAGTTTGGAAGCAGCCTGGTCTACAAAATATGTCCCAGGACAACCAGGGCTACACACAAAAAAATCAAAAAGGAAAGAAAGAAAATCTAGGTGACGTAACATTAACTGATAGTCTCAAATGACACTCAAATGACACCACAAGGCATTTGACAAACTTCAATATCTGTCCATGAGAAAAATGGAAACTCACACAATGTGACAAAGGGCGTCTGCACAAAGCCCACAGCTTGACCCATATGGTGAAAGCGGAATATTTGTGTCAAAGGTCAAGAGCAGGAAAGACTCCTGCCTTCTCTGTTGCTATTGCTCCTTTATTAGATGCTTCAGCCAGGAAGAACTAGATAAGAAAAAAATAAAAGAATCCAAGTTGGAAAAGAAGTCAAATTACATTAAAAATAATATGATCTTATTCCTAGAGAAGTCCCGAGTCAGTAGGAACCCGTTAAACTGCCAGAACTATCAAGCTAGTTCGTCGGAGTTGCAAGATGGAAGATTAGCACACAAAAATCAGTTGTATTTTTAGGCAACTGAAATGAGCAATCCAAAAACGTGTCAGCTTCCCACTGCTGTGCTAATTATCCCATAGCAAAGCACAGAAGGAATATTTCTTTTAAAAATCGGCAGCTCTTAATGCCACTGAACTGTGTATTAAAGATAATATATTTACCACGATGAAGTAAGTTGAATATGTGGGTATGTGCTTGAAGGTCAGAGGACAGCCATGTTTAAGACAGGATACCTGAGTTCAGCTCTATGTACAATAAGATAGCTGGCCTGGAAGTTTCTGGTGACTATCCAGTAGCTACTTCCTATATCGCAGGAGGGGCTCACTGGGGTGACAGATGCTTTTTTGTCCAGCTTTAGTGGATTTGGGGGACCAAACTTGGCTTGTCAGCCTTATGTGGCCATGACTTTGCCTACTTAGCCATCTTTCTGGTTCATAATAAGATGATTTGTGAGGGAAATGCATAGGATCCATCGAAGTAGATTGTTAAACAAAAGAGATGCCTGGAGACAGTTAGAAATGGGAAGAATAAAAATAGGGATGGAGTGGAAATATGAACGGATTCATTAAGAAAGAGAAATTAGGCAGAGAAGAAATGAAGGAGTCAGCTGGATGGGAAGGTAGGAGAGGCAAAGAAGTCAGAAAGAAAGAACACTCGGGGGAAATGGAGGAAGGAGATGAACTTGGGGGAAAAGGGAAGAAGGGCAGGACAAGATAGGAAATGGGTGGTTAGGAAGCAATCCAGCCTCGGCAGCCTGAAGACAGAGATGCTGCTTTAAGTTGGGAGCAAGGCCAGGTACTCTGCTCACAGCGGAGCCCCTCACCTCAAAATCCTGGGTAGAAATGTGTGTCTGGATTAGATGTGTATGAAGGAGAATACCAACTCCCAAAAGTTGCCTTCTGAACTCCAATTTTAAGGGTTAGTGTGATGACTCAGCAGTTAAGAGTTTAGTTCCCAAACAGGACTCACATCAGGGTGCTCACAACTGCCTATAACTCCAGTTCCAGGGGATCAGACACCCCCTTCCGGCCTCCTAGGGTACCTGCATGCACGAAGTGCATATACGCTCAGGCACCCATACACATACATTGTATTGTCGCTGTTTTAAAGAAAACTGAACTTGTGTTGACATGGAAAGATACAAGTGAGAAAAAGAAATGAATGGCCGAGCAATGTGCATAGTATGATTCAGTTTTGTATGCAGATATGTCCACTAAGGCACAGTCCAAAGTCAGGCGGATTATCACTGTTTCATTAACAGCACATACCTCTAGAAATGTGAATGAATATGGGAGGCAATGCTTTCACTTTCTGTTTACTGTACTTCTATATACTGAAATTCTTGGATACAGTCTGTACAATGAATCGATCAATACCATTGTGGGTGTGGGTGGCTTTTTTTTTTTTTTTTTTTTGACAGCTCTGGGAATGAGGGGAGGAGCTTGGCTGAGTAGTAGCAGCTGTGAAAGAGGCAGGACCCTGGCCACAGTCCTGATTTGTTCTGTACACTCAGGCCAGCTGCCTCCCCTCTCTGGGCCAGAGCCAGCCATGTGCTAGTGTGTGTATTGGAAAACGTGGGGCGCTGAGGCTGTGAAGAGCTCTGGAAAGCATGGGAACAGTGCTTTTTAAGGTGCTGGGCTTGACCATCGGGTTGACATTTTTCACAATAAAGAGCTGTGGAAGTAGCTGGGGTAGAGTGCTTGCCTGGCATATGCAGGGTGCTGGGTTTGATCCCCAGCACTACATAAGCTCTGAGCATAGCGATACTGATCTGTTATCCCAGCACTTGGGAGGGAGCATGAGAATCAGAAGTTCAAAGTTGGTCTCAGTTTTACGGGGAGTTCCAGGCTAGCCTGGGACACAGGGACACTGTTTTAAGCAGAGTGAATCTCAAACTCCGAAGGTGCCTACTACAGAGAAGTCACCAGGAAGATCTTATCCCACCTGTCATCTGTCTGACCCCACCCTCTGACTGAGTCAGAATTCTTGGCCTGGCATCCTCAAATCATTCACAAAGTAACTTTGGTTCACATAAACTAGAACCAGCTGAGCACTGGTACCTGACCCTCAGGATACAAGTCTTTACCCAACTGTCATTCTTTTACAACGATGCCAGTGTAGGTGAACCCTGGGTAGTTAGACAATAGCTTAATGCAAGAGAGTTCCAGAGGGGTCCGGTGAAGCAGCAAGACACAGCAGGAATGAGCTGCCCCTCCCTGGAAATTATCAAGGAAGGGCTGGATGCAGAGGCAGGCAGCCCTCATCAAGGAAATAGTGGGAGAGAGTTGAGTGAAATAGGTTTCTTTCTTGTTTATTCTTCAAGTTCCAGGAGAGGGGGAAAGTGATTTAGATGATGGTTAGTGTGAAGCTAAGTGGACAGCTTAATTTTTAGCTGGACCATGAGAAGGGGGTGATTTGAAGGTGAAAGTGTGAGAGAAGGGACCTAGGAGAGCCATTCCCGAGGCTCTGTGAGCCAAAGTCACTTGCCCAAGGTCACATAGCTTAAGTTGGGAGTAGCTTTTTAACAGTTCAGAGGGTCCCCAGGGCACAGCTGTCTAGAAATCAGTGGTGCAGCAACCATGGTGATTCAGTCCAGCAGTTAATTAGTAACCGAAGGTCTTGAAGCCGACTCCCAGCTGGCAGGGCTGGGAGGTTGAACTTGGAATGGTTTGCAAGACAGGCGAGCAGGTGACGGGTCACTCCTGCTTGGGAAGTTTGCTGGAGTCAGGATTGGGTAGATGTGAGAAAGCACAGTTCTCCAGGACCTGCCCGAGACCCAGGATTTCGAGGTGAGGGGCTCCGCTGTGAGCAGAGTACCTGCCTTGCTCCCAACTTAAAGCAGCATCTCTGTCTTCAGGCTGCCGAGGCTGGATTGCTTCCTAACCACCCATTTCCTATCTTGTCCTGCCCTTCTTCCCTTTTCCCCCAAGTTCATCTCCTTCCTCCATTTCCCCCGAGTGTTCTTTCTTTCTGACTTCTTTCCCTCTCCTACCTTCCCATCCAGCTGACTCCTTCATTTCTTCTCTGCCTAATTTCTCTTTCTTAATGAATCCGTTCATATTTCCACTCCATCCCTACTTTTATTCTTCCCATTTCTAACTGTCTAACCGTTTCTAGAGATTCTACATTGTGGGTTTGGGGGTCCACTTGCCTGGGTTCAAATCCTATTTATATCATTTATTGACATCATATCTCACTAAAGTTTTTCTTCTCTCCACCATGCCTGAGTTTCCTCCTCATTATTAAACATGTATAATAGGGCTTGGTGGGGGGGAGGGCAGCTTAGAGGTGGAGCCCTTAGCTGGCAGTCCTGGATCAGTTTCATCAACACATACGTGCTCTCCCTCTCTCTCTCTCCCTCTCTCTCCCTCTCTCTCTCTCTCTCTCTCTCTCTCTCTCTCTCTCACACACACACACACACACACACACACACATGCACACATGGATGATAATTTCTATCCTATGGGGTTTATAGTAACAAAATAAGAATAGGCTAGCCTTTGAGCTAAGATGGCAGGTAAATGACACAGTCCAATGGAGTGACGCCAGGTACAATGACAGAAGCAGGTACAAGGAGAGGACATTGGGCAAAGTTTCTATGGGAGGCAAATGATGACCCATGAAAGGGTTAGGCAAGCAGGCCATGTTGGTGGGAGGGGTTCTCAAGAGAGAGAACTGTGTATTACTCCCTCCCTAACCCATCATACAGGTCTAGGGAGATGGGAGCAGGCCCACCAGGGATGGGCCGAGGAAGGCAAGTCTAGGCAGCATCAGGTAATGGAAGGATGATATTAATGGGTCATGGATGAGAGAGGGGCTGGTGAGATTGCTCACTGGATAAAGGCACCTGCCATCAAACCTGATGGCCTGAGTTTGATCTTGGGGACCCTCATGGGGAGAGAAGAGAACTGACTTGGTAAATTTTATACACACACACACACACACACAGAGAGAGAGAGAGAGAGAGAGAGAGAGAGAGAGAGAGAGAGAGAGAGAGAGAGAGAGAGAGAGTCTATAATAATAAATAATAATCAGGATAAGACAATGATGCCAAGTTGGGCCAGGTTGTATCTCTCACAAGACAGTAGCATAAAGAAAAGGAACTCTTAGAGGAGTGGGTGGGATGCGGTCTTAGCAAGATGTCAGGACACTTCGTAGTCAAAGTACTGCTGGAGCCTGATATTTTAGCAATTAAACAGTAACACTGTAAGAAATTTTATACAATAGGTAAAAAATAAAAACAACCTAACCCAGTATCTAGTGCCCATAGCCCCCTGTATTTTGTTGTAGCTATTCATGAAAATGTCCATTATCCTTTGTCCCACTTTAATAAAGTTAGTGACCCATCCTTCTGCAACTTTCTTTCTCCTTGATAACTGAATCAGATGTGTGTCCCCAGTTTGATCTATATAGGCTTATATAGACAGAGATTTGAGTTACATAATTTTTCATTTTGTATTTATACTATACTTGGTCATTCCACTTCCTGACTTCATTAGTCAAATGTGTCACGAACACTTCCTCCATTTCAGACTGGTTCTAGATGTAAAGGACTCAATAGTGAGCGAGAAAAGTCTGCCTTCAGGGGCTGATGCTCCGGTTTGGGAATGACGATTAGATGGCTCAGCAACTGACATGATAAGAGGGCATGAGATCCAGGGCAGCTTCTGTGGAGGGTGGACCAGCCACCAGGATCTGCTCAGGACTCACAGGCTCAGCACTGGAAGCCCTGAACCCCAGATAGACCAAGACAACCTGCTATCCGTCAGCACAGGCCTCACCTGGAGATGCCACCGAAGCACCACTGTCGTGTCACTGGAAGTCAGCCGTGTGTTGTCTGGGGCAAGAGCTTTCTAGACAGAGGAAGTAAACACAGGGAGCTGAGCTGGATTATGGGCATGGGAGATAAGCGGAGGTGGAGACCTAAGGACCAAGCTAGGGCTGAAGGGGAAGGGGAAGAGAACCCCAGGATCTCTTAGAGCCAAGTAGGTGAAGGAAGGGTGCCAGGGAGGATGCCAGAGCCTCAGCAAGGCTGAGCGAGATGAGGATGCAGAAGTCATCACTGACTCTGACATAAGCATCCACTGTCCACTGATTCCTCAGGAAGCTGGGATGAAATCTGAGACAAATGCAGGAGAGGAACAGAAAAAGAGTGGATTTGAATCCAGCCAGTGCCTCAGAGAAGTTCCATTAAAAAAAGAAAGAGAGAAATGGGCTGTCTAGCCAGGATGTAAGGGAAGAGCTGAGCCAGCGTGGCTGTGGTGGTCCTAAGTGCCAGCATGGGCACTTGGTCTATTGTTGGCTTCTTCATCTTGATCTTCTGCAGTCCGGCTGCCCAGCGAAGACCCCATGGGCTTTTGTTATTGAAAAGAAATGTCCTTGGGAAGGACTTGTGTTTTGTCAACATTTCACCCCACAGACTTGTGTGTTGGTTCAACATTTCTAGTTTGTGGGAAAATGAAACTTTGACACTGCTTACTGAAGTGTTCTTAGGTCAACACCTCTAGGTCCCTTGAATTTTAGAGTCTATAAGAATGCCCAACCCACTTCCTCTGTGCCTGAAGGTATAGCCACACAGAAAGCTCCAGGAAGACAGGAGTTGTGTTGTTCCCATGAATTCCTTCCTTTCTTGGAACACCTGTCGACCCCTCCTGATCCCCTGCTAGTGAGAACCTACCAACAAGCAAGGCCTTCATGGGCCAGGAGCTCCTGAGATGTGAGTTCTCACACAGCAGAAGAGCAGTGAGCCAGCCAGGCCTGCTTGAGAGACAGTGAGCCAAAGCTCTTGAAGAGCCCATAGGAAAACCTAGGTGTAGCCAAGTGCTCAGTAGTCCAAGACAAAGCCCAGCTAGATGGAGACCAGCTCCAGCTTCCCTGGAGCATTTACAGGGTTTGGGCAGGTGGGTTGTTCTCTATGGCCATAGCTAGGGTCCCAGGGACATCTCTAAATCAGGTGGTCTATATAGTGTCTGTTTAAAACCCTGGGTTCTAACAGATAGGCCTTCAATATATGTATGCACATGCTCACACACACACACACACACACACACACACACACACACAGAGATTATCCAACACATACCAATATGGACACAGACACACAGTGATGGACCTATAAATACATATGATTACATAGTCACATGCACAAATTACTAGACACAGTCTCATCTGAAGACAGACCCATGACACCCACATGCAGACTCACAGGCAAACAGTTTTATATCTATACATATACAGTTTTATTTATATGTGTGTGTGTATATACATACATATATATATAATATACTTATGCTTACATGTTGATATATACTATACAGTGACACATGGAATGTCTGGGAACATTCCGTCTACTACACACGCAGCAAAATAATGATGAACTCAGAAAAGATGCACACTTACATGTACACAATGCTAATGCTATCACACCAACACATGTACAACATTTTCTTCCTTTTTTTTTTTTTTTTTGAGACAAGGTTTCTCTGTGTAGCCTTGGCCCTTGACTGTCCTGCAACTCAATCTGTAGACCAGGTTGGCCTCAAACTTACAGAGATCTGCTTGCCTCTGCCTCCCAAGTGATGGAATTAAAGGTGTGCACCACCACTGCCCAGCACATGTACACATTCTTACACACATACACACACACACCCTGACACAAATATCTGAAATCCACAGCCACCCTGGCACACCAGAGACATGTCAAAGCACATCTTTGCATGAAATACTTATAGGGAGTAAATATTCCCTGACTGGAAAGCTTACACACATTCTGACAGTTCCCAGTGACCCCCAGCTTCTTCTGGAACTGCTGCATAATCTCTCACCTCCTAGGGAAAAATGGTATCCCAGAGGGAACAGCGGCCTTCCGTCCCATCCTAAGCACTGCTGGATCCTGTGTGACATCACCAGCCCCCTCTCTGCTGCCACTGTTGGAAGTTCTGAGATCTGTGCTGGGGGCACCAGGCACTGACACTTGGCTCTTGTTGGGAGAACAGAGAGTCTCTCTTGTCCATGGCCTATGCTCAGCTCTAACGGCTGCATCTCCTGGAGGCCTCTGCCCAGGCTGCATAGGTATGTGGGACTCGGGCAGCCAGGGCCAGGCACAAGACCTATGGTGGACAGCCTAGGGAGGGACAGTGGTGTCTCAGGCTGGCTGTGGGAGCACAGCCTGGTGTGCATCTCCGTCTGCTAGAATTCTATAGCCTGTTGTGCAGGAGTTTGGCAATGGAAGGATTCTGGACCAGCCTAGCTGGGGGAGACTCTGGACCAGCCTAGCTGGGGGAGACTCTGGACCAGCATAGCTGGGGGAGACTCTGGACCAGCCTAGCTGGGGGAGACTCTGGACCAGCCTAGCTGGGGGAGACTCTGGACCAGCCTAGCTGGGGGAGACTCTGGACCAGCCTAGCTGGGGGAGACTCTGGACCAGCCTAGTTGGGGGAGACTCTGGACCAGCCTAGCTGGGGGAGACTCTGGACTAGCCTAGCTGGGGGAGACTCTGGACCAACCTAGCTGGGAAACTCCCTTCTGTTGCAGCTACTTCCTGGGCTGGGTAGTCTCTGACCTGGTAAGAAGTTCTTGGCCACAGGTGAATGGGCTTCAGTGTCCTACCCAGCCACAGAATGGTATCTCTAATACCTTTCCTAAAAGGAAGGTGCTCTAAGAGATGCCAAGCTATATAGCCCAGGTTCTACAGCAACTGAAGATGGGCTCTTTGAAGGAATAATCTGCACCAAGCCCTGTGGGAGGTACAGAGCCTATAAGGTTCCAAGCCCCTGAAGCAAAGCCTGAACAGCCAGCTTCTCCCATTGCGCTGCTGGCTGCAGAGACCAGCTACCTTCCCCCTCTACCATTAGAACTCACACAGATGCTGGCTACTTGGGGGATTTCATGGTTCCAGCCCAACGTTCCCAGTGTAGCTGCTGTTAATGGGCCTGGGGAAAGTACCCAGGCAAGATTGTATTCTATGCAGAGCTTATCCTGGAATATAGGATTTTCCACAAGAATTCAGGACTCTCAACATGTCTATGGGTGAGTCTGGAGAGCCCAGGCTACCCACAAACAGTAACAGCCAAGGAAGCCCTGTTCTAAATAATGTGCTAGTGCATTTTGGTATTCCCACCATTTGGGAGGCTGAGGCAGTTAAAGGCTAACCTAAGATATGTATCAAGCTCAAGGCCAGCATGGGCTACAGAGCAAGGCCCTGTCTAAAAATATAGAGAAACAAAAATACATAAAACCTTTATTTTTAAGGTCTCAGTGCCTTCCCTGAGGAGTAAATGAAAATATTCAGCTTTAGGCCAGCAAAGGTCCTGCTTGTTTCAGTGGCCACCTTAGAGTTCTGGAGCATCTGTCAATCACACGAATCTTCCTGTTCTGGGTGTCACCAGGCAGGGACCACCCTAGCACTCCCTCTCCATCCCTCCTGAACTGTCTGGTAAGAAAGGCTGTGTCTGGCAAGTGTCCTTTGTCTCATTCATGAATGGACTTCTGGCCTTTAGGGTGAGAGCCACTAAGGCTGGATTAGAAATTGAAGGTGGGAAAGAAGGCAGAGCTGCCTGGAGTCTAAGCTCCTTTGTGCCTGGTCTTCCCTTGACCCCCAGAGCCTACCTCATCACGGTTACGGAATGGCCTCCAGCCCAGTTGGAGTTCCTAGTCCACAGGTAAGTAGTTCTTAGTATTCTTCCCAACACTAAGCACCCTGCACCAGGGACTCACTTTTTTTCCGAGATCTGTAGAGATATTGGCCAGCCCTATGGGCTTTCAACCAGAAATTATATCTGCCAGGTTACTGTGAACTTACAGAGATAGCCATTTGCAAGGAAAATTGAAGAGAGATTTGGCTGGGAGCTATAAGAAGTGGATTTGGTTAGAAAAAAAATATAACATTGGTTGTGAAAATACATAGGTTCAAATTCCACCTTGGCCACCTACTCTTTCCTGGCTTCGGTTTCCTTTCCTTATAATTGCTATAATGGTCAGCAGCCTCTGAAGGTCATTAGGAGAAGCGAGTGTGATGTGACTGATTAGTAGGAGTGGGTGGGTACCAGGAAGTAAACCAATAAAAGGGGTGGGGGGAGGTAAGCTAGTTAGTAGTGCTGTTGGCAGAACCAGGGCATAGGCCAAAGGAAGAGGAGGACATTTCCTGATCTTCATTGCATCTTTCTGTATATGCCTTCAGCCCTCTAGGGCCAATGGGAACATCAACCTGGGGCCATCAGCTAACCCAAAGTAAGTTCTGTTTTCCAAGACAAAATTTCTACCTGGCTATCTCATGGCTGGTTCTCAGAAATAAAATCCAAGGTCCCTGGTGTACTCAAAACCTTTGCCAGCTGGACCAGAGTACCTCTCACCCTGTGCCTGCTCAGCTTAATCTCTTATTAACTTCCCAGAGCCCTCTACCTGGAATGACCCCAGACATCTTCACTGTCAGCAACTCTCCACCCTCAGGCCCTTCTCCTGGCTGGGTGTGGGGGTGGGGTGGATGGAGGAGACTGTTTTCTATGCCACGTACCTGGTTGTCTCTTCTAGCATTAACCGCTCTATAGCTGGAGTGGGTATAGAGAGAGGTGTGTGAGGCTCTGTCTTCTGAGCTTCTTTGGGCTGTAAGACATAATGTTCTCCAGGGGTCAGGCCATGAGGCTCCTGCAAGGCTGCCTATATTTTCCAACTCTAATATTAACCAGAGACCCAGCTTCCTGAACTTCCAAATGCTGATCCTTTATCTCCTATCCACAGTGCCCGACCCACCGATTTTGACTTCCTCAAAGTCATTGGCAAAGGGAACTATGGGAAGGTAAGGAGAGGAGAGTGGGGGCCTTCCACTTGCTGTCTTCTATTAGCATATGCAAAAAGAAGGCTCACATACTTGCAGAATGGGTGGGCGGGGGCTGCCAGAGGAAGCCTGTCATCCCTTTAGTCTTGTGTCTACTTTTCTTCAGGTCCTACTGGCCAAACGAAAGTCAGATGGAGCCTTCTATGCAGTGAAGGTGCTGCAGAAGAAGTCCATCTTAAAGAGCAAAGAGGTACCCGAACTCAGGAATGCTCACTTCCCCTCTTGCTTCTTGATTCCCAGCCTAGAGTGACTTCCCAAGATTGTTCCATCTCCAAAAGGTCCAGTAAGAGCAGCTCAGAAGGTCCAGCTGGCACATAGGACTCTAACATTTTTAGAGGAAGACAGGCCAAGCCATCTCCTTAGAAGCCTTCAGGAGAATGAGAAGGTCTCTCCCTTCTGGTTGTTAACAGGATCCACTGATGGACCAGCTCTCTGCCCTCTCTATGTGTCAAGCTCCCCATGTACACGCTGTGTGCTCACACTGTACCCTCTTCAAAGGCTCCTTCAGCCTGGCCATCTTGTGTAGGCGGAGTTGTTCTGTCCCAACCACCTGTTCCCAAATAATCAGCAGCTGCTTTCCAACTTACTACAAATTATAAATGTTTGGCCATTAGCTCAGGCTTGTACTAACTAGCTCTTAAAACTTAGCCCCTTTCTATTCATCTAAGTGCTGCCCTGAGGCTCATAGCTTTTACCCGTATCTTAATTTGTGTGTCTGACTTGTTCTCCATCTGACTGGCGGCTTTTCTGACTCCACCTTCCTCTTCCCATCATTCTCGGTTTGGCTCTCCTGCCTAGGTTTATTCTGTTCAGCTATTGGCCAGTCAGCTTGTTTATTAAACTGACTATAGTGACATATATTCACACAGTACACTGTATCTCTAATATCAGGGCTCTGGAGGTGGAGAGAAAGGATCCTTTAGGTTTACTAGCTGGTTAGACGAGCCCAGACAGTAAGCTAAAGGTCCAGTGAGAGACCCTGCCTCTAAAAACAAGGTGGAAAGCAATGAAGGGAAGCATCCATCACCAACTTCTTCTGTATACACACAAACACACAAACACACACACACAAACACACTCTCACACACAGACACACAAACACACTCTCACACACAGACACACAAACACACTCACACACACACACACACACACACACACACACACACACACACACACACACACACACGGGGTGGGGGCTGTCCAGGTGGATAAAATAGCAGGATTGAATCTCGTAGAATATTATTTTAAGATGGGTTATATTTACTTATGATGTGGAATATTTGTTTAATGATGCAAAATGTATCACACTCCTATGTTCTTTTGTTTATCTCTGTGAAGCTGTGTTTCTTTGCCTCTAAAACACCTGACTGGTCTAATAAAGAGCTGAGTAGCCAATAGTGAGGGAGGAGAAAGGCTAAGTGGGGCTGCAAGGCAGAGAAGATAAGAGAGAAAAAAGATCAGGGAATGAGAGGGGATGGAAGAAGACTTAATGAGCCAGCCACCCAGCCACCCAGTCACCCAGCCACACAGTCACCCAGCCACACAGTCACACAGTCACCCAGCCACACAGCCACACAGCCACCCAGCCACCCAGTCACCCAGCCACACAGACACCCAGCCACACAGCCACCCAGCCACCCAGCCACACAGTCACCCAGCCACACAGTCACCCAGTCACCCAGCCACACAGTCACACAGTCACCCAGCCACACAGCCACCCAGTCACACAGCCACACAGACACACAGCCACACAGCCACACAGACACACAGACACACAGCCATCCAGCCACCCAGCCACACAGCCATACAGCCACACAGCCACCCAGCCACACAGCCACACAGCCATACAGCCACACAGCCACACAGTCACCCAGCCACACAGTCACCCAGCCACCCAGCCACACAGTCACCCAGCCACACAGCCACACAACAACTAGATATGGAATAAGAAGGGGGAAAAGGCATACAGAAATAGAGAAAGGTAAAAGCCCAGAGGCAAAAGATAGACGGGGATAATTTGAGTAAAGAAAATCTGGCTAGAAACAAACTAAATTAAGGCCAGACAGCCATAGGAATGATAAACCTCTGTGTGTTTTATTGGGGAGCTGTGTAGTAGCCCCCACTAAAAGCCAAAAGAGTAAAGCAGAAGGCCACAATCAAAAGCATGAGTAGAGATACTGTTTTTGTTTTTTTCCCTAGAGAGTTTCCCTGGGACTGACCGTCTTGTCACGGCATATGCTTTGTTTGTTACCTGGTGCAGGGATTTCTGAAGTTACACCAGTATGAAGTGGCACTGGGGGAGGGGGTGTTAAGGTTCAGGGCACTGACTTCCCAGGACAATACAGAGCCAATGTGGGTATTTGAACTGGGACAGAAAAAGGCCTTTGGCAGGACGCCTCCATAAACAAGGTCACCAGGATTGTCCTGGATGAAAGGGGCATGTTCTAGACTGTGACATGGACCTGTCTGTGTTACTCCACAGCAGAACCACATCATGGCGGAGCGCAATGTACTGCTAAAGAATGTGCGGCACCCCTTCCTCGTGGGCCTGCGTTACTCCTTCCAGACCCCAGAGAAGCTTTATTTTGTGCTTGACTATGTCAATGGAGGGGAGGTAAGTGAACCTCAGGAAGGGAACTCTCTTCGATGGGCCCACTGTGTACCGCACTCCGGAGCGATCTCACTGAATTCCTACAACAGACCTACTTGGTGGTCTAAGAAACTGAGTAGGCCAGTTCAGTAAGTCACGTCTCAAGACAACTCAGCCCTCTTCTCTCTACTGTTGTGGGATGTTTCCCACACAGAGTGGCTCATATTCACTTTCATAGACCTAGGAAAGGTCTCTGTCAAAAGGAATGTGTGGTCACTATTTCCAATATTTCCATTTCCCACACCCTGGCCATAGGCCCACAGCCTTCACTATCATTTTTAAATTTTTTAAAAAAATTATCTGCATGTGCATGTATTGTACATGCCCATTATTATGCATGGGGCAAATGTGTGTTTGCACATGGAGGCCAGAGGTTGATATCAAGAGTTGTCTTCAACTTCCCTTCCATCTTTTTCATCAAATCGGGGTCTCTCAACCAAATCCAGAGCTTGTTGGTGTAGGAAGTCTTGCTAGCCAGCTTGCTCTGATATTCACTGTCCCCCTTCTGAGGCAGGAGTTACAGATACACAGCCATGCCCACCTGGCGTTTATACTGGTCTCTGGGAACCAGAACCTGGGTCCTTATACTTGCACAGCAAGCATTTTAACCGCCGGGCTATCTCTTTAGCCCGATATCACTATCCTAAATAGAGACATGAGCTGCTTGGCAACCCCAAAGCAGGGCAGGGACAAGCGAGGCGCCATCTTGGACTTTGCTTTGTCTCCCTCATTGAACAAGTAGGCAAAATTTAGAGGGGCATCTCCTCAATTGCAACAGGTTTGGCCTATAACCAAATGTTTTTCAGCCTGAGTCCAATGGGGGAGGCTTCATTCTGCCCATCTCTAAACTATGGCTTCGCAACTAACACAGCAGATCAAACAGGGAGGTCAATGTGACATCCTAATGCTTGGGTTGGAGGAAAAGCACATTTTTGTGAGGCGTGGTGCTTCATCTCAACACTTGGGATAGGGAGGTAGGAGGATTGAGTTCAAGGCCAATCTGGGTTACATAGAGCCTACCCCCGCACTACCCATTTTCAAATCCCAGCTCCGCCAGCTCTGAGATGTGGGACCTTAGACAAATCACCTGACTCCTCCTCTTTGACATGAAACTGGCGTCACAGTTGAGATCTTAACATGGTCATAAGGATCAAGTCGGAGTTGTGAAAGAGCCTTATTCGCAGCCTGGAATACAGCAGCGCTTAATTATGCCGACCGAAGGCAGGCAGAGCACAGGGGTGGGATCAGGATGCAATACACCGAAGCTAGACTAAGATAACTGGCCTGTGTGAAGCAGAGAGACTTGAAGCCCCCCTCACCCCCGTCTTTGTGGTCTAGGGGCGGTAATTCAGCCACCATCTCACTCTCCCCTCCCCAGCTCTTCTTCCATTTGCAGCGAGAACGCAGATTCCTGGAGCCCCGGGCCCGGTTCTACACTGCAGAGGTGGCCAGCGCCATCGGCTACCTCCACTCGCTCAACATTATTTACAGGTGAGGCCTGCTCCTGGCTCATGATTAGTCAGTCCCAGGACGTTTTTGTTCCACCAGGCAGGGATTGTATGGACCATGAAGTCCCAGTGAACATGGTCCTTCTTATTTAGGGTTGGGGTGTCCCAGCCTCCTTGGGTTTTCCTTATTCACCTGTGGGAGCATCTGTGATGAATTCAGGAACCAAGTCCCCAATTCACTCGGTAAATGCCTGTTTTCTCTTATTTTCTACAGAGACTTGAAGCCAGAAAACATTCTCTTGGACTGCCAGGTGTGTAGTGTGGTGTTGTGTGTATGTGTATGTGTGTACATGCAGCTCAAATCTGTGCTCTTCTGTTATGGTTTGTGTACATTTGTATTTATGCATTACACGTGTATGCATATGATAACATACCTTCTTGTGTGTTCTTGTACATATGTGCTTATGCACATATCTATATATATAAACATATGCACAGGAGACTATATGCATGTATGTCAGTGTACATACACACACACACACACACACACACACACACACACACACACAGACCAGGGGTAGGAGAGAGGTGCTGCATGTGGTCAGGCGGAAGCTAGGGATCTGTAGACCTTCCATACTTCCTGATTCCCTAAAGACAGACCCTGAGATGGCGAGTGTAGGTTTCTTGGGGAACACTTTCCAAAGATACAACTTTAAGGGGGCTGAAGAAAACAGAGTGGGGCAGAGGGAGAAATTCTGTGTTTGCCAGAGAAGTCTCAGTCCATCTCACAGGATGGGAGCCCGAAGCACGGATGGCTGTTCTGTATGGTAATAAGTAGAAAGAAGGAGATTTGGACCTTTATGCCCCACTGCTTAGTTGCTGGATGTGTATTGCCCTCAATGGATCTGCCGTGGTCTGTCAGAGATGCAGCAGGTGAAAACTGAAGTTCAAGGTGTCAGCCCAGCAGGAGGAAACCCTCCTGAATTTCAGTTAGGCCAAGCCCTGAGAGCACAGATGCTGGGATGTTTCTTGCTTCTGCTGTGCCTTCATGTGTTTGCCCTGCTGTCTTCCTCTGGGACCATTCATGGTGTGAATGGGTGTAGAGAGATCTCCACTGCCTGTAATGTCATGTGTTTCTCCCATGGAAACATCCGGTTCCACTGGGCATTTTCATTTTCACCGTGGATTATTATAAAGATGACTCCTCTCTGAGCTGTGCTAACTGATAACACTAATGTTTTTATGCAGAGTTTTGATGAATAAAAGTAAATACAAGGAAATGCTACGCAGCTAGGGACTGTGAGTCGCTTAAGGTGCTGCATAGATCGTAGTTCAAGTTAATGATTAAGAGAAACAGTTGAGTCCCAGGAGTCAGGCTGGCTCAGATTCCTCTAATCTTAATACTGAGAGACTCGGTGTGCATCATTAGCTAAAACTGTCTTATAATAACTTCAGGTTAAATCAGATGTTTTGATAATAGCCTTAAAATGGAAAAACTCCAGAAAAAAATCTAAAGTTCAAAAGGACACATAACTGAGGTTAAAAAAAAAAAAAAAAACAAAGCAGCCCAATTGTAATTTAGCAGAATCCGTTATGAGGTAGATATTAGAATGAAGAGCTGTTTTTTAGAAGTGCCTTGACCATGAAAAGTCTTTGTGGATAAACAGTGATTGTTTTGCTGAAGGGACTTTGCAGCCATCCCAGGACTTTGGTCATAAGACACCTCAGACACACCCGAGGCTCTTGTATTATTGTGTATTGCACACAATCCATAATAAAGGACTGGAGTCATGGGAGCATGTGATGCTCTTCTTCAGTAAGACATGTACATTAAATTAGGGACCTTGGTATAAGGAAATACTTTAGGTAACAATAAATTCACCTTTGGACAGCGTTCGTTCGGAGTCCAACCAGTTTAGTTCATGAGAAGAGACTAGACCTTTCTGCTGTTACATGGGCCTTAAAATTTCATCTTGGGGTACCTTCTTTCTTCAGACAATAATGAAAGAAAGAATAGAGAGTTAAAAAACTAAAAGAAACCATGTGAGAGTGTGTGAATGTCTTTTTCCCTAACCCCCTCAGATAGGAAAGTCTAATGTATGCTGACACTGTGGATTTCCCTTCAAGCCCTGTGCTGCCTTGGACAGGAGTGCGGTGCCGGCAGTGAGGGTTAGGCAGAGAAGCTCCTAAAGCCTGACAGTCCTCAGTGTATGTCTGCTGTCTACATCCTCATGCCCAGGCAGCACTGGTGGACCTGACTCCTTAGTCTTCAGGCCTCCACCAAGGGGATTTCTGCCCAGCAAGAACATCCTGGAGTTGCCACTCTTGTAGGCATGGACCTAAGTCATGATGAGCTAGGGAAGATAGCTGAGTGTCCTGTCCCCAGCCTGGGCCCTGAGACCTCCTGGCATTCAGGCTAGCAACCCTGAGTCTGCATAAAGCATACAGCTTGTATCTCCTCACTAAGCTCTGCAGCCATTGCTCTAAGATGTGGCATTTGAGCTTCCTATTGTCTTTCACCCACAGGGACACGTGGTACTGACAGATTTTGGCCTTTGCAAGGAATGTGTAGAGCCAGAGGAAACCACATCTACCTTCTGTGGCACTCCGGAGGTATGTGGAAGATCTATGGAGAAGGCTAATCATAAGTGGTTGAGGCCACAGCCCCTAAATAAAGCCACCAGGCTACGGTGAGGCCTCACTTCCCTGAGTCAGCACTACATTGAGCCTGAGCCTTCTTCTGTTAAGGAATGGTGGGCACCCGGATACCTCTAGTGAATTCTACTACTGCCCATTGGGGATAGACAAGCTGCAGCTGCATGTGGGAATGCATGCCTGTAATCCCAACATTGGGGGGCGGTGATGAAAGGAAAATCAGGAGTTTGAAGCCAGCCTCAGCTGGGACTTCATGAAACCAAAACCAAATAGGAACAATACTTATTGTTATGTGAGCGTTGAACTCAGAGACTCAGGTATGCGAGGCAACTATATTTAAAAAGTACAAAGATGTGCTGGAGACATGGCCCGGTGTTTAAGAGCACTGGTTACTACTCTTCCAGAGAACCTGAGTTTGGTTTTCAACTTATGCACATCAGCTCACAACTGTCTATGACTCCAGTTCTAAAAGGATTCAGTGACGTCTTTCGGCCTCCACGGACACTACATACAAGAGATGCAAGCAAAACACTGATGTATGCATGCACACACCCACGCACACACGTATGTACATATGTATGTATGAAGACAGGGATGGAGAGATGTCTCAGCTGTTAAGAGCATTTGTGGCCCTTGCCAGAGTCTGAGAGTCAGGAGTTGGCACCCACATGGCCGCTCACAGCCAATCCTCACAGTAACTTCAGTTCCAGAGGATCTGGCTCCCTCTTCTGGTCTCTGTGGGCACTGCACACATGTGACACACTATTACATGAATTCTATTAGGTAATATAATAAAAACCTGGAACCAGATGTTGGGGAAAAGCTGGGATATAAGCGATAGGGATCAAATCATAGCTGATCTCACCCAGCCAACTCCTCAGGCCAAACCAGATAGGTTCTGTCTTCATGAGGCCTCAGCCTGTCTGGGCGTCAAGTCCAAAAAGGACTGAACTGCAACCTTCTCTTGCCTTGTATTTCTTTTCCTCTGCCCAGTTATTTTATTTTCGGCTTCAACATTCCTAAAGTTAAGAATAAAGGTGGGTGCCATCATCAGCTGGCTCTGTTTGGCCTTGAACTAACAGAAATCCAGAAGGATCTTCACCTCCCAAGTGCTGGGATTAAAGGCATGAGTCACCACATAGCTGAGGACCTATATTCAGATTCCAGCAGTCACATAAGAGCTAGGTGAGATGGCTCATATATGTCGCCTCAGTGATATGGGGTGGTGGAGGGGAGATAAGCAGATCGCTGGATCAATGGCCAATTTAGCCTAGCCCTGTAGATGATCTCCAGGTGTGATATTGTATCAAAATATAATGTGGGGAGTGCTTACAGAAGATACATGATATCAACCTCTGGCCTCTGCAGTAAGAGGTTTCTGGCCCGGACTTTTGGGCCTAACCTCAAGGTTTAGGACCCGCATTCCCACAGTCCCACAGTCCCACAGAGACACACAGATGCTTTCAATAGTTTTAGGCTGATCGACCTAAGGCCCAGGCATATAACTTGCTAGCTCTCTACCCTTCATCTAACCCATGACTTTTAACCTATTCAGCCATGGGGCTCGGTACCTTTTCTCACAGCAGCATAGTTGTCCTCTGCTTCCTCTGGCTTCTCTCTGGCATTCTCTTTTGGCGTTCTGCTCTGTGCTTCCTGTTCTCAGAGTTTTTCTTAGTCTGGTAGCTCCGCCCACACTTCCTGCCTGCCTTTGGCCAATCAGTGCTTTTTATTAAACCAGTGGGTGGAACAATTATTTACAATGTAACAACATAATCTCCCACAGGCCTCCATATATATGGATGTGCACAAATTTATATAGCAAGAACTAACCAACAGAGCCATCTCTCCAGCTACCACTTCAACTATGTTTCCATTTTAAGGATAAGGAAGCCAATGTTTGGCCAGCCAAGTGTTCTGCCTGAACCCACTCACTGGAGAGGGCTCAGGGCTGTATGATTCTTGTCCTTCCACAGATCCGTACATCCCTCAGGGTAGCTGTGTCTCTTTCTGGGACTCAGTTCCTTATTAGCAGAGAACCCTAGGCCAGGAAGTCAATAAACCCTTGGAACTGGCAGAAACCGTACTGGCTGGTTTTTTCCTTGTATAAGGCATGGCTCCTGACACATCTGCACCTATTAATATGACCTGGAACACCATCCCTTTCCTGACCATCTCCCATGCACTAAGCTTTCCAGAACAAGTGTGTGCCACATTCCTTTAGCTTTGCCTCATTGTCACTCTGCTATGCTGTGAGGTGCTGCCAGGGCTTCCCCAGTGCTAAGACACAGGTAGCTTATAGGTGACCATGTGCACATAAGAAGACATGCTCTGCTTGAGTAGATCACAGACAAATTGTAGCTCCCTTTACCTCTCTGGCTGGTATTCCTGTGTAATGTACACTGGGCACAAGTTTACAGAATCATCTTGCCTGATCTCCTGTGTGTCCCCAGTGAACTTAAAAAAAAAAAGCCTGTGCCAACCAGGCCACTGGTGAGTGGATACTAATGAACACAGGAGAAGCTCTCAAACTGAGGCAGCAGGAGCAAACCCCTTCAAGTGTCTTCTTCGCAGGTATAGAGACGGAAGCTAGACATCCTCAAATAACTGTACTTCCCCCAACAGTATCTGGCCCCCGAAGTGCTTCGTAAAGAGCCTTACGATCGAGCGGTGGACTGGTGGTGTTTAGGGGCAGTCCTCTATGAGATGCTGCATGGCCTGGTGAGTGAACAGAGAGGTCTACACGGCACATGTGGCTTGGGAAATCTGGGGAGGGGGTCTCCATTTTATGTAGCTCACTCTAGCTTTGCCCCAGGAATTCAACGAGCTGTCCATCTACCCCTGGAAGGGAAGATGAGGCTGAAGTAACTATGAGGAGTGCATATCTCTTTAGAATAGTGCTATTTTTACAGTTTCCGTTTCTAACACACCCTCTTGACAGGGCGTAGAGTTATTTTTATTTTACTAAAAGGGAAACTGAGACTGAAAGGTCATAGTGCTGGTAGATTGGCCGCCATCCCGGGTTATAGGCTTAGGTGAAAGCCTGTGTGAACCTGCCTGAGACTGGCTTTCCCTGGGCTGCGTTCTCCAGCATGGCATGCTGTAGAAGGAGTATGCTGTGAATGTTCAGAAGGACCAGTGGGTAGAGGAGCTGGAGGAAGAACAAGGAAGGATAGATCATGAGTGTAACTGAGAGTCCAGCTCTTTTCTCGACTCTGTGGCTTCGTGGTTCCTGGCTTTGTTTTTTCTCGTCTGCTAATCTGTAGCCTCTGGCAGAAAATGGCTGTGAGGCCCGAAAGAAATAATGAAGGTGAGAGGTCCCACGACTTCCAGGAGCCTCCTGTGGATGTGCAAAATCTTTTCTCAGCTGTCCTGTGCTGGAAACCTGGAGGTCCTTTCTCTCCCCGTCTGCCCAGTGAGCTGTGGTACTAGACACAGGCCTGGCCACATACTCCTGACTTGCTCTAACCCTCTCTGATGACACCCCTATCCATGGTCTCATGGCTGAGCTTCTCTCTCTGTCTCCCCAGCCCCCCTTCTTCGACAGAGACGTGGCCCAGATGTATGAGAACATTTTGCACCAGCCACTACAGATCCCTGGAGGCCGGACAGTGGCTGCCTGCGACCTCCTGCAAGGCCTTCTCCACAAGGACCAGAGGCAACGGCTGGGCTCCAAGGCAGACTTTGTAAGTGACCAAGCAGAGGAACACAGGTCTCTTCCTGTAGGCACAACACGTCACAGGACTGCCTTCTGCTGCCCTCTAGAGCCAGAAGATGCTAGTGCATTCACCTAGAAATAAACCTTTTCTGGCTTGTGTGTGTGTGTGTGTGTGTGTGTGTGTGTGTGTGTGTGTGTGTGTGTGCGCGCGCGCGCGCGCGCGCGCGCGCACGTGTTAATCTCCGTCTCTCTGTCTCTGTGTGTATCTCTGCTCATCTCTGTCTCTGTCCCTTTCTCTCTCTGTGTATGTGTGTGTGCACACACCTATGCGTTTTCTCTTTGTGTGTGATATATGTATATATGTGTGCATATAGGTCAGAATTTGATGCCAAATGTCTCCTTCAATAGTCCACTTTATTTCTTGGGACAGAGACTCTCATGGAACCTGGAGCTAACTGATTGGCTAGACTGCCTTTGCCTCTTTGTCAGCTCTGAGATTGCAGACTATAGCATCCTTCTCAGCTTCTACACACGTTCTAGCAATCCAGACTCAGATCCTCATGCTTGTTTATCAAGCATCTTACCACCTGAGCCATCTCTCCAGCCCGATTGCTTAAAAAATACAATTTTTTTTAGCCAACCAATATTTTCTGAATCCTTATTTTAGACC
Source organism: Phyllotis vaccarum (assembly GCA_033318265.1). Taxonomy (NCBI): domain Eukaryota; kingdom Metazoa; phylum Chordata; class Mammalia; order Rodentia; family Cricetidae; genus Phyllotis; species Phyllotis vaccarum. Next base: position 189,939,874 of record JARWLC010000001.1, read on the forward strand.
AGCACTGGCTAGGTGCTAGGGGCTTAATAGCCTGGGTCTCTGGCATAATTAAACCTGAAGGTGGAAGGAGACTGCAGAAACCAGAGATTCTGTACAATCATCACCAAGTGTGACAGGTTTCAGGAAGGAAATGAACAACGAGCAGAGATAGACAATAAGGATATATAGGGATGGTGCTGTTTCACATTGGCATGGCCAGGCAGGTCCCCGCTAAGGAACTTGGAATGTGAAGAACCATGCAAAGAACTGGGTGGAGGCTCCACAGCCATGGGTACAACATGTATAAAAGCCCTGTTGTCTGCATGAGGAGAAGCCTTGACAGGATTGCTGAGCAATGAAATAGACTATATAAATTTTAGAAGCATCCTCCTGCTTCTAGGCAGAGAAACTGCATAATATATTGCTTTCACAAGTATCTAAGCAATTCACTTTGCCAGGCACCTGGCTGGACACATAAGATATGGGGATAAATAATTCATAGAATTCACAGTCTGTTCATTTCATCCCTGTTCTGACGCATACATATGTTTAAAAAGATGGAAGCATCACTTTAAAAATAATCTTAAACCAGATGTGGTGACTCACCCCTTTACTTGGGAGGCAGAGGTAAGGGGATCTCTGTGAGTTCAAGGCTAGCCTGGTCTACAAAGCAAATTCTAGGACAGGTAGGGCTATTACACAGATATATCCTATCTTGAAAAACAAAACAAAAAGAAATGTTATTCATTACTCAATGTAAGATCATTTCAGGGCCAGCAAGACAGTTTGGTTATAAGGTGCCTGTTACCAAGCCTAACAATCCGAGTTCGATCCTCAGGATCCACATGGTGGACAAAGAAAACGGACTCCCAAAAGCAGATCTCTGTGAGTTTTAGGCCAGCCTGGTCCAAAAAGTAAGCTCCAGGTCATCCGGAGCTATATAGTTGTCTCAAATGAGGAGGAGACAACTACAGTCTAGATGGCTTCAACATCTAACGGATAGGCTCCAGAATCTCCCACCCTTGCTCTGTGGGTAGCACAGCTTTTTAACCCATGTCCAGCATTTAACGAGAGTTTGTAAGCATTAGATACACTAAAAGATCTCTACGCCAGGTCCTGGGATGTGTGACAACACTTTGGCTATCTGTCTATCCATTTCCCCAGCCAGATTAAATATCTTTGCTTCTGGGAAGACAGATCCCTTCCTTCCAAAGAGGAGTTTGCATCTTAGAACATGCCTGTGACTCTTGAAATAAGTTTTACATTCACGGAAATCAAACCTCTGAGAGGCAGTACTGATACAAGATATTGGAGGATTGCTCAGTGTGAAACAGGATCTTTCTGGGAGGAAAGGCAGTTTAGGAACCAAGTGGGAAACCATACCCAGGACTCATTCCTCACTTCTCAGTCCCCGAAAATCTGCAGTTTTCCTTAGGGCTCTATTTCTCATATCTTCCTTGGTGAGCAGGCTTGTTCTCTTTCCTTGGATTGTGTTCTGGAAGAATCAAGATGTATTAATGTGTGTGGTGATGGGAGGCTGTCTTCAACTCCCTCTGCATACCCTATGCTCCTATAACCGGTTCTGCAGCCTTGCTCACAGAATGCCTCCAAAGTCTGATATGGTGTGGGGGCTGAAACCCAGTTGTGGAAGGCACCTGTGGGAAATTTTTGGGTTCAGATGATGCAGATGTTAAGATGTCTGCCGACAGAATGCTCCCTAGGCTGAGCAAACCAGCCAGAGCTGCAAAGTTCTATCTAGTTAGTAGCCAGTTGTGAGCATCAGTTGGTGAGCAGCTGTGGTGAGGACTGCTGACCAGTGTCGTCTTCCTGCAGCTTGACATAAAGGACCATGTGTTCTTCAGTTCCATAAACTGGGATGACCTGTACCACAAGAGGCTAACTCCACCCTTCAACCCAAACGTGGTAAGTGAGCACAGGGGTCTCTGTAGATTTAGGCTTCTGGATTCCCAGGGTTGATAGGATCTAGGCCAACTCTCTCTTTACAGCTGGGGAAGCTGAGGGGCCCCAGAGTCTCTGATTCATCTAAAGCAGCAGGAATGAGATCTGGCTCTAGCTGCCCTGGCCCCTGGTGGCTAGCTCAGCCTTAGGAGGATGAACCGTGGGCTTCCCCTTCATCTTTCATCTCCAGCACTGTAACCCCACCAGCAAGCTGATCCAGTGTTTATTTTTGAGCCTTAGTAGCCCAGGCTAGCCTTCAGCTCAAGATCCTCCTACACAACCTTTTCCTGGTGATAAAGATGGCACGCATTTCTTATACAGCGTGTATAAAATGAAGTTGGAAGCAGTAATAGGGAAAAGACGGGGTGTCTCACCAGGCGAGAGGGTCTACTGTTGTTAGACTTCCTTCCACACCTGAATACTGCCAGGATTCATGATTCCCTGTTACGTTTTTCCTTTGAGGAGGGGGGCTAAGAGGGAGGGAGAGAGAAGGAGGGAGGGAGGGGAGGGGACTCCAGCCTGCCTGAGTATGGCAGCCATGGCTCTGGCAGGCCTTGCCTTCTCCCCCATCCCCCCCGTCTTGCCTAAAACCATTAGATCACATTCCTGAAGCTAGCCACCAAGGTCTATTCCCTTAATTGGCCACTTCCTCCTACTGAGGCTGATCACCAATGTCCAGCTTTCAAAGTACTGAAGTCCAGTAATCAGAAGCCCCCTTTGGCTCACCTCATTAACTTACCCAATTAAAATGAAACTCCTCATCCTAACATGGGTTCCCCTTTTACCTTTATAAACCACCATTTGCCTATGGGCCATGGCCATCTTCTCTCTATCCAGAGACAGCCCTTTGTCCCCTTTCGGACAGATATTGTTTTACCCCTCTCCCATGTTACCTCCCCCTTTTCCTCTTCCTCTAGCTCCTGTATTTATCTCTTATTCTCTGCCATTTGACGCTGTAGGGCAAATACATTTTCTTTGTGCTGAGAACTTAGTCTTTGGATATCCTGAACTAAACACACACACACACACACACACACACACACACACACACACACACACACACACACAAATTGTTTTTGCTTTTGTTTTTTAAGGCAATTCTCTATGTACCCCAGGCTAGCATCAAACTTCGAGAGCCATCTGCCTCTGTCTCCCAAGTGCTAGGATTAAAGGCATACGCCACCACCTCCAGCATGGGATTATATTTAAGGTAATGCTACATTAAAAATGAAAATGGATTTGAGGAGCTGCAAAAGCAGGCAACTCCGTGAAAATGATGACGCAGTTGAAGGTGCCTATGTAGGCTAAAGTTGGCTTACCTAGCAGAGACAAGATACGGGCACCATGACCAGCAATGATGAGTTGACCATGGGGAGTTTGGAGACAGACTTAAAGGACACTGGCTACTGCTGCCTCTTAGCCTGTCTGTATAGGCGTGAACCTATCAAGTGCCCAAACATCTACAAATACACAGTTTCCAAAGATAAACCTAGAACCAAGATCTTAGGGCAGTGCAACTGCTTTCTCTTGGACAAGATCGTCATTTTATGATGGTCAGAAGTTTTCTCCTGCTGGACAGCTTCCTTTGATGGAGTGTTTTCTTTTCCTTGAAAATCAGTTTTTATATGTCAGCCATGTTCACTTCTGACAAATCTGGCCCATCACTCACGCTGATCAACAGAAAGGTGCAGATTCCGGGGCTCACACGAGGCCACCAGTCTGAGGTGCTACTTGCTGGGGACTAGATTCCGGGTACCAGGTTCTTCATAAAAATTAGATACACTTAATCCAGAGTCCTGAGACATTTCTTCCTTTTTAGATTTTATTTTTGTTCTGTTGGGAATGGAACCCGAGCCTCATACACACTAGACAAAAGTACTCTGCCATTGTGCTACACCCCAGTTTTATTTCTTGGGATTTAAAATGACAGTAAGGATAGTATTGAACATGTCCCCATGGGAGGAGCCAACACAACTCTCAAATAAGAGGTAATAAGAAATAGTATATCCTGGAGCCAAATATGAGTGATACATATTGAAAACACAGATTTCAGTTACCTCAAATTACATGTCCCAACATGGTAACAGCTTTGTGAACATTTTATAATAAAATAACAAAGTAATAAATCAAGGCCCTTTTCAAATATACTGGTGGAACCATTAGGTGCGTGGGTTACAGCAAAATGGGGAAATCTCTGCTGTAGGCCTTAAATGGCTACCCCAAAACCTTTATACGGTCTTTCATACATTCCAGAGGTTTTTAATCTGTTAGTCACAGGATGCTAGGTCAGATACAGAGGCAGGAAAGTAATTACTGTTAAGGGAGTGGAGAGAGTCTAAAGATAGCCCAAAGCAAACTGTAGACCTGCTAGACCTGCAACATTCCAACCTCTCCATAATTGCTGATGATTTAATCAGTCAATCAGACTAAGTGCAATTTTTCAGCACTTTGGTTTACATGAGATAATGATCATAGAGTCCCAGGAAAGGATACAGGAAAATACAGTAATGCATGGGCGTTAGAGTGACACACAGGAGGATTCCTGCTTCTGCTAGTATTTATGAGACTTCGTATACATTTCTTTAGTACTCTATTTTTATTTGTTAAAAAGGAAACTATTTGGCTGTCAAGAGCTACATCGTGGTCCAGAAACCAAGCTCTTGGCTGGACCATTGCACCCTATGGCCCTTCTGAGAAGCTGGAAGCCATGGCTTATTTGCCCAGACCAAGACCTACATGCTAAAGCAGATGTGCAGACCCTTCCACCACATACTCTTCTGCTTATAAAAACCCTGGGGCAGAGTCCTTCCCTCTGCAGAAACACTAGCATTGCTTTACTCTTGCCCTCTAAAGTAGGGAGCATCAAATAACAATCCTTTCAAATATCTTATTTATTTTTCATTATGTATATGTACGTAGGTGGGTATGGGGTAGGTGCAAGCTGAGATCAGAAGAGGGTATCAGATCTGCTGGAATTGGAGTTACAGGTGGTTGTGTAGTGGGTCCTCTGCAAAAGCAGCTAACACTCTTAACTACTGAGCCATCTCTCCAGCTGCTGAACACAAGTCTTCTATCAGAATTCAATGAGTCTTTCGGGGCAGACCAGACCAGCTCTTCTTGGTGGACCCCTCAGGTCTGTGATTAGCAGTAAATGAGCTGGTGGTCTGGAACTATCTCACCTGTGTTTGTTACCCAAGTCCTTTATACCAGAATCAAACCAGCCTGAGTTTGTGAACATGGTGTCCTCAGAGTACCAAGCTAGACAACTCCCAAGGTACCCTTTCAAGCCTTTGCTTAGTTTTTGGCAATGTCTGATTAGCCAGTCTCATGACTGGCCCATATTAAAAAGATGGGTATATACATTCTATCTCTGGAGTGGAAGTAGAGAATCTATTATCATTTCTCTTCTTTTTCTTTGTTTGTTTGTTTGTTTGTTTGTTTGTTTGTTTGTTTGAGACAGGGTCTATCCTGGAACTTTGTATGAAGGTAGACCAGGGTGGCCTCAAATTCATAGAAAACCACCTGTCTCTTCTCTCAAGTAAAGGTTTGTGCCACATCATGTCTTTCTAAAGACAGGATCTTATGCATCCCTGGCTAAACTTGAACTTATTATGTAGCTGAGGATGACCGTAAAGTGAACTTTTTTTTTTTGACATGTCCCATACAGACCTCCCTCCAATATAGCTGAGCAGCTCCAGTGTCTCTACTATATTAACCATTTTTCTGTTTTTTACGGTTATCTTTATTTTTTTATTTAAAAAGTTTTGGCCATACACACCACTGCTCCCCTTTTCTCCCCTCCTTTGGGTCCTCCCTCAGCCTCCCTCCACCCCATCCTCCCATCCATTGCCCAGGGAGGGCAAGGACTCCCAAGGTGAGTCAGCTCAGTCTGGCATATCTAGCTGAAGTAGGTCTGAGTCCCACCCCCCAGTATCAAGGCTGAGAAAGGTGTTCCCTGTAGGGAATGGGCTCTGAGAAGCCAGCTCATGCACCAGGAATAAACTCTCCCAAACTGCCCATGCTGTTCAACTGTTGTCTATATTCGAAGGGTTTAGTTCCTTTCCATGGAGGTTCGTCAACTGTCATTTCAGAGTCAGTGAGTTCCCAAACAGTTAAGATCTGCCATCTCTGTGGGTCTCCTCCTCATGATCCTGATCCCTTTGCTCATATAATTTCTCCTCCCTCTCTCCAGCTGGACTTGGAGCGTGACCTGGTGCTTAGCTATGGGTATCATCTGCCTCCATCAGTTGCTGGATGTAGGTTCTATAATGACAATTAGGGTGGTCATTCATTTGATTATAGGGGAAGTCCTGTTTAGGCATCCTCTCCACTATTGCTTGCAGTCCTAGCTGGGGTCATCTTATGGGTTCTTGGGTGTTTCCTTAGCACCAGGTTTCTCTCTAACTCCACAGTGGCTCCTCTAACAACATATCTATTTCTTTCTTCTCCCTCTCTGTTGTTCTGGGGGGGGGCTCAACCATCCCATTCTCTCATGTTCTCTTCCCACCTCCTCTTGCTCCCTTCCCCATATGATCCCAATTTACTCAGGAGATCTTCTCATTTCCCCTTCCCAGGGGTATCCATGGATGTCTCTCTTAAGTTATTCCTGTTGTCTAACTGGAATTAGGTTTGTGGATTGTAGCCTGGTTATCCTTTGCTTTATGTCTAAAATCTACTTATAAATGAGTACATACCATGTCTATCTGTATAGGTCTGTGTTACCTCATTCAGACTGAAACTCTCAAGATCCATTCATTTGCCTATAAATTTCAGGATGTCATTTTTTTTTTTACTGCTGAGTAGTACTCCATTGTCTAAATGTACCACATTTTTAAAAATCCATCCTTCAGTTGAAGGGCATCTAGGTTGTTTCTAGGTTCTGGTTATTGCAAATAATGCTGTGAACACAGTCCTCCATGGCTGGTGGGAATGTAAACCTATACAGTCACTTTAGAAATCAGTACGGCAGTTCCTCAGAAACCTGGGAATCAATCTACCCCAATGATCCAGCAATACCACTACTGGGCATATACCCAAAGGATGCACATTCTTACCTCAAGGGCATTAGCTCATCTATATTAGGACTCATCAGACCCCTAAGTGATCCTCCTACCTTCTCTTTCATCAAATAAGGTCCTTGAAAATAGAAGCTTGCTCTACTTTGTACCCCCGTACTCCCAGTGCTATGATCTGGGAATGTGGTAAGCACTTGGAAAGTACATCGACTAATTAATGGCTTGTCTGAGGTATGATGTGGAGCATGAGACAGTCACTATTAAATACGAGGAACCAGTGGGCACTCGTAGAGAAAGTCCTCTCCCAGGCTCTGGGATCCTTAGTTGACTCATACCCTGGTGCCTCCTTCTCATCCTTGGCTTCTACCAACAGGAAGGACCTGCTGACTTGAAACACTTTGACCCAGAGTTTACCCAGGAAGCTGTGTCCAAGTCCATTGGCTGCACCCCTGACACAATGGCCAGCAGTTCTGGGGCCTCGAGTGCATTCCTTGGATTCTCCTATGCACAGGATGATAATGAGATCTTGGACTCATGAGAGACGAGCACTTGTGAAGCCACCAAGACCAGCTGGCAACTGCAGGGATGACCTTCTGCTGCTGTTTGATGAGTTTGAAATGGGGAGGTGCTTTCATCACACAGTGCAGGGCTCAGGCTGGCAGGAATAGGTCACTGAGTACCCAGTTGTCTATAGTTCTGATTTGACCTTCTTGAGAAATTACTTTTGTGTTTGTAATGTAAAGAAGATCTATCTACCTGGGCTCACCTTTCCAGATATTTCCACCATGGCTGGCTGGCCCCATTGCTGTGGTCTTTAGCTAAAGTTGAGTCATCTCAGCAGAAAGAGTGGTACAGACCTATTCCCACAAGGAAGCAGAAATAGAAGACAGGGCTGGGAATGAGATTTACCTTCAGAGTTATGTCCCAAGTGACCAACACCCTCCAAGCAAGGCCCCCCTCTTATTTATCACCTCTCCATGCCATACAATTACGAATCTATAAATGGACTACATCACTGATGAAGCCTCAACTAACTCTTTTGATCCAATAATGCACTAAAAGCCCTGTCAGCTGAACATGTGAATCTTCAGAAAACACTTCAGACCCAAACTACAATAGCTTTGAATATCAAGAATACACGATCACAAATTGGTTACTAGTACCTTAGCCACCTTTGTGTTCTAAGCAAGAGAGGAGGGGAATGAGACTGGACGGAGTTACAAGAGTTTCCCAGAGGCCCAGTCCAGTGGCTTCCTTTAGGCTGTCATAAATCCCAGTCTTACTTAGTGGAGCCTGGGCATATGCTCCGTCTCAGAGCAAGGGAGTTGAAATGCTGAGGGAAATGAGGAAAATGTTGCATGCATAACCAGCACTCCAGGAAAGAACATCTTGGTATCTGAATTTTTATTTCAGTGTGTAAAATGATGAGATGTAGTGTATTGCTTTCAGTTTCACGTTGCTCTGTGTGGGTGGTATCTTTGTTTTGGGTGGTAGTAGATGAACTGGATATTTGTCACTAGGTATGGTTGCCTCAACACTTCAAGGAATTCCCTACTTTTGAGGCTTCACTGGGGGTAGGGTGGCTACCTCCATTTAGTATTTTAAAAAAAAAAAAAAAAAAGGCCAGATTTTGACTTTCTCATCTTTTTCTGAGCTCATCGAGGAATGTGGTCCAGAGATGCATCTGTGCCAACCTGGGCCCGAGGACAGGACTGGGAACTCTCTTTTGAGTCCCTTCCATAGAAGACGTGACAATGCAGATTGTAGCAGCCGGTTCTTAGCCTAGAAGCCTTGACATTTTCTTTGAAGATTTCAAAATCTTTTAATGCTCTCTCTCTCTCTCTCTCTCTCTCTCTCTCTTTTTTTTTTTTTTTTACTTAGTTGTCCAAAGTCTCAGAACACTTCTCTTAGGTGAAATGTTGTGGAACATATGTTCATTTTGTTAGTAATTTTCATTCAGATGACCCTAAGGTAGTAACCACCACTCCCCTTTGCCAATCAACAGACAAGTTAAGAGAGACTGTGCCTTACTTGAAGGCCACACCACTAACATAGGCTGAGATGTGGAAGTATTTGGCTTAAGGCTCTACCCTGTAGCCTTTGGACAAATCTGCTCCTCCTTCAGGACATTAGGACTCAGCATTTCTCATGAGAGATGGGCACAATGCACATGCCCTTAGTACTAGAGAGACATGGTGGATGGATCAGTGAGTTTTAGGACAGCCTGGTCTACAAAGTGAGTTTCAGGCAGTCACAGAGACACAGTGAGACCATATCTTAAAAACAAAACTTAGATGAAGGCTAGAGCTGGCTGGAACAAGTGAGTGAGTGATAGAGGGGTCTTGAAGAGGCCCTCACTCCTGTCTTGTTCTACCCCAAATAGAGAGCCAAGGCCTTAAAGGCCAATCCCTGGCCATCTACTAAACTCTATGTGCTCAAGATTTGTCACTTCAAAAGGTAATTCTGTCTGGCAAGAACGTGAGCATGTCATGTATGTTCAGGTATGCCCACGTGGGGTAGCTCATTCTGGTTTAAATCCGTTTCTTTTTCACAGGCCTGTAGCACATACTTCAGGTGGCCTCATTAGCTTGCTAGTGTGAGAACAATGGAAGACCTTTCTTTGAATTGGTATGTCCTGGTTATTTTTACTGCTGTTTTCCCTATAGTTGGTCCCCGACCGTTCTTCCATTTTGTTCTCTCTGCCCCTTTCCTTAGGAATTAAGTGATGAGGCAAGGTTGGGACTCATGAAAACAAAGGAAAGAACCAGTATCATTGATCTACTGGAGATCAAAGCCGAGTCAATTATTACTATTAAAATTTGGTTTGGAAAGGTATGATTTCCATCTTACTTGGTGAGAGTTAACTCCTGAAGGTGGCTCATAGGGGAGAACAAATATTCCCCCTTACAGGAGTGTAACTCAGAAATCTGGATATGCTGTCAAGTCCATAATCAGCTGGTTCTGTTCTAAGACTGTAAAATCACAGAATGTTTCGCCAGGATAGGAAATAAAAATGAGCAAGTACGCTATTAAACTGTGTTATATCTATGTTTGTTAAAATTAAAATATCCCAGGTGATAGCTGGGCAATGGTGGCACATGCCTTTAACCCCAGCACTTGGGAGGCAGAGGCAGGTAGATTTCTGTGAGTTCGAGACCAGCCTGGTCTACAAAGCAAGTTCCAGGAGAGCAACACAGAGAAACCCTGTCTAAAAAAGAGAGAGATTGATTCCAGGCTTTAAAAGTTCCTATTTGTATGTATGTGCATGTGCAAAAGCATGCCGCTGGAACATGTGACGGTCAGAGGACAACTGATAGAAATCAGTTCTCTCCTTCCATCATGTGGGACTCAAGGATTTAAACTTGGGTTGTCAAGTTTAGCAGCAAGTGCCCTTTTTTACCAGCTGAGCCATCTCACTGGGCCCACCTCAAGTTTTATGAGCATCATCTATAATCCCCAATAAATAGTAAGAAACTATTCTCAATTTATGGGTAGGACACACTCAGATTTAAGCAGCTTGTCCAAGTTCACCTGATACAAGTCATGGTCCGACATTGGATTTGGGAGCAGCTGGCTGTAAACCTTCTAGCTCCCTCCGCTCTTGTACAATGGGAGAAATGCTCTGGGAGGTGCTCTTTCTGGTCTGCTAGTACTTCTGCTACACCCTGACTGTACCGAATGGTCCCGTGACTTGCCTAACTCCAGATCGCTTTCATTTGCATCCTAATTGCACACTGCATTCAATTTGGCATGTTATGCAGCACTCCTCTAGAAAAGTCTGGGCCTGGAGATGCTTGCTGTGGAGGGCTGTGGGTTTGATCTTCACTGGAAGGGAAGAGATAATTCTCTTTCCCACTCTTTAAATTCGTAGTGTCCATAGTTGTGAAAATGCCAGACAAGTTGTGTATTTTAAAATTCTAAATGCCTTTTTCTTTATACATGAAGACATATAAATGAAAGTTAAAACTGCCAGAGTTCCTACACTCGCCTGCTCAAGCCTTGAAGCTGCAGCCGATTTATACACAAATCCACAGGCCTCTCGATAGACAGTGTGCTCTCTTGAAGAGAAGGGTGTGTTTTGTACATGCAGGCGTTTCTCGTTTCCATGGTAATCGCTTGCACAAGCACTTCCCTCTGCGCGAAACGTTACCGCAGACTCTCCATCTCCTATCCCTGACTACTCCCTACGGTAGTTTCTATTTCTAAATTTTGGTAAGATCTGGAGTTTCAGGGCTCCGGGCCTCCCACTCTCTCCCATTCAGCAGCCCTGCAGGCGTTTCCGGTCTCTGCTATAGCCCGCCCAGATGCCCAGCGCCTACGTCCTGGAGCCAGGCTGGGGCGTGGCTTGCCGCAGCGGGCCTGCCACGAAGCTCACAGTGTCCGCCCCCAGGGAGGCCGGGAGAGCTCTACGGTCTTTAAAGGCGGCTGTAAGGAAATGAACGAAATGGGCTTCTTATTAAAACAGTTGGGTCTTCAAGTTTGGCTGCTCCCCTCACCCGTGAGGAACTGGCCCCGCCCCTTGCCCATCAGCCCCCCAGCATTTCCGGACCACTGGCACTGCCATTCCGTCGCTCTGTCGTCATCACGCCACGGCGGAAGTCGCTCGGGGTTCAGAGCCACGCCTTCTCGGCGCGCGGCCTTGGATACCTGGCGGCTTTTGGCCTCAGGTAAGGAGAGGTCTGGTATTGCTGGCCCACAGGGCGCTGGGCGGCCTGGGGAAGATGACGGCTGGAAACCCCTCGGCCAGCCCTTGTGGGAAACCTGAGGTCGGCAGAGGTAAACGGAGGACAGGTAGATGGGCTGGGAAATGGTCCTGAATCTCTAGCTCCTCAGACTGCACGGATTTGCCGTGGTCCTGCAGGGTAAGAACCCTGGACGAGGAGCCCTCAAGTCTTAGACTCTGCTATCATTGCTACCACCCTTGTTCTTTTCGTCACTCTGGCGAAATTTGATTTACCTAGAAGGTAATCGAGAAAATAAGAGAATAAGGTTGGATCTTATTCTACCCAAACATTAGTATTGTTATTATTTCTTTTTAGCCTTTTCCTATCCTTAAGGTTAACTCATTTCTACTTCTAATAGGACAGGACCCCAGCATCTACTGCTCTCACCGGGGGCTAGCCTACAATAAACTGTTAACTTGAAGTGCGTTCTTTTTTTAAGAGCCATTTACTACGCCCCCCTCCCCCAAAGGTTATTTGCTTTTCCCAGAAATCTGCCCTTTAGGGTGAAGAAAAAGTGGCAAAAGCAGAAAAATATTAATCCCAGCACTGTAATGCGAGGGTTCTTTGTGTTGTAATATAGTTACAGGTCAGTGTCATTACTAATGTGATCATTAAGCCTTTCCAATCAAGAAAGTAGAGAAGGCTGGAAACTGAATTGTATGTACACAAAATGAAAACAAGCATACACGAGGATGGGATGGAGTATAAAAATACAGCTCTGTCAGGTGGTTAGATCAACATGACAGAATGTTTTTGATTTCACTGACGGGTTTAAGGATGTAGCTTAGCACTGAGTGCCTGCACGAGGCCCTGGGTGTCTGGTCCTCAGCACAGAAAAAAAAAAAAAAAAAAAAAAGCCATTGGAAAGGCAGTAGCCTATGATGACAATGTGCCTGTTATCCCAGCACCCAGGAAACTAAGGCATGGCATAAGAAGTCATCCTTCACTACATAGTACTTTGAAGGCTAACCTGGGCTATGAGATTCTGTCTCAAAAGAAAATTGATATATATATTGAAGGTATCTCATATCAGCTCTGAAAACATGCATTGGTATTGGGTAGTTTTCTAGTAATTTAGAAAAAATAATGATGCCTATTTTGAACATCAAAATACGTTTAAAATGGACCAAGAGTGTTTTTTACTTTTAATTTACATTTATTTGTTGTGTATGTTTGGGTGCACATGCCATTGGGTACTTGTGGGAGTCCACAGACAACTTGCAGAAGTCATCCTATGGATTTTTCGGGCTCAGTAGCAAGTTTCTTTAACTACTGAGCCATCTCTTTAGTCCACAAATGGACCCAAATTTCAATGTTAAAAATTATATCACATTTGCTTGCATAAGACCCGTACCAAATTGGACCTGTCAGCATTGTCTCATGGCGGGGAGGGGGTGGCTCAGGAATCCTTGTCCCTCACTGAAGCTCTGTGAACCCTTCAAAGTTGCTAGGGCAGAGAGACATTTTCTTTAGTGGTATAATGTTGCCACCTGTTACTCATAGTCCCATTACCAATCCTAATTAAAGTCAATTATTTAAAAAAAAAAAAAACATGAAAGTTGAGGGAAGACTATGTGGGAAATAGAAGGGGACTTGTGGGTGGATATAAGAGCACAACATCGGAAGTATGATAACATACAGTGTGTCTGTGTGCATGCATGAAATCAAGTTGATATATGTTAATAAAATCAATAAAAAAGAATTATGAGAATTCAAGAAGAAAACATTAATGGATGTACTTTCAAATCTTACCATAGCAAAAGCTTTTCTAAATGCCTTGTGCCGTCCAGAAGCCAGAAGAAGAAATATTAGTACTTTTGGATCTATAAACCCTGTGATCTGCAAAATTAAGCCCAAAAGTTCCAGAAGCCAAGGCTAAAGGCAAATAAATTTTGAGAGTTTGGTGACATAAAACCCAATGGGAAGATGAGCCGAGAACGCAGACAAGAAAATGAGAATATAAACGGCCAGTGGCCAATACAGTGGTTTCCCCTTATTTGCAGTTGTTCTAAAGCTGCCAGTAGATGCCTGAAACCACAAACAGCAAACCATGCTGTGTTCATATATGCCTATGTGTGGGGATAAAATAAAACATTCAGAGATTTCAGAGGGATCTGCCCACAGTCAGTCTAGGAGGATCAGAGAGTGGTGATTCACACCTTTAATCCCAGCACAGGGAATAACCCAGGAGTGGTGACCTATATACGCCCTTAATCCAAACTGAGTTCAGAGGTCATTTTAGTTTACAGAAGGAGTTCCAGGCTCCCAGGCAGGCAGTGGTGGGGCCATGCCTTAACTGAGTGAAGAGAGCATTTAAGGCAGGCATAACAAGACAGAAGGGCAGAAGAACCCAGGAGGAGCCAGGCTGAGGAAGCTGGAAGACAGCTGGGTAAGATCTGACTGTGGTGGTTACTCTCTAATGTCTCTGACTTTCCCAGAGATCTGGCCCTGAGTTTCTTTTATTCGTGCAACACTTATATTTATAAAAGCTAATATCCCTGGAGCTGGAGAGATGGCTCAGGGGTTAAGAGCACTGGGTATTCTTCCAGAGGGCCTAGGTTCAATTCCCAGCAACCACATGGTGACTCACAACCCTCTATAATGGGATCCAGTGCTTTCTTTTGTCATGCAAGCATACATGCAGACAGAGCTGGAGAGATGGCTCAGGGGTTAAGAGCACTGGGTATTCTTCCAGAGGGCCTAGGTTCAATTCCCAGCAACCACATGGTGACTCACAACCCTCTATAATGGGATCCAGTGCTTTCTTTTGTCATGCAAGTATACATGCAGACAGAGCACTCAACCATAATCAAGACAAAACAAAACAAAACCCAGCAAAACTTAGGTGAATACAGTTTCTCTCGAGTTTAAGACTTGTCCAAGACTTCTTGTCCTTGAGATAATATCTATGAGATATTGCCTGTGTGATGTAGTCATGTAAGGAGAATGGTAGAGGCACTGTGACATAATAGTATCAGGATATTGTTATGGTTCATTCAGTAAGAGCCCTATGATACCAAGACCATCAATCTGATTGACAGAATCAGTTACTGATCGACTAATAGCTAGTTTGTATAGTGTTGATTGGCACAAGGGAATGTCTCATGGTCCAGGGCAAAGTAGTTCAGGATAGTGTTAAGAGTTCATTATACCTCCCAGAATGGTTAACAATTTTAAACTTATTTTTGGAGCTTTCCATTTAAGTTTTGAGACCACATTTAACTTCTGGTAACAGCCCCTGGAAAGCAAAGCCATGGATAGGGATACTGTCCTGTTTTGTTGGTAAAGATGACCAAAATAGTGTTGTGTGGAAACAGATTGTTAATGGAGGACTAAATTAGTGCTTTGGAGAGTAGTTTGTACATTTTTTAACCAACAGTAATCTAATGCATAAAATATATAAAATGCCACATTCAAAATGTTTTTAGGGAGATGGAGAGATGGCTCAGCAGTTAGGAACATACTGCTCCTACAGAGGACCCTGGTTTGGTTCCCAGCACATCAGGTGACATACAACCATTTCTAAGTCTACCTCTAGGGGATCTGCCTCCTGTTCTCTGTAGGCACATGTACATAATAATACATACATATAAATAAAAATAAAAATGGGTCTAGTGGGGCGTAGGGATCCCAGCACTTGGAGGCAGGGGCAGGTGGGTCTCTGTGAGTTTGAGGCCAGCCTGGTCTATGTAATGAGTGTTAGGACAGTCAGAGCTACATAGTGCATTCCTGTCCTGAAAAATAAATAAAATAAAAACAAATAAACTTTAAAAAATAGATCTAGAAATGCCTTTAATATTTTACTAACAAAATTGAAAAAGTCACTAAATTTATGATGGGCTAAATATTTGTGTTATGTCTTTAAAACAGAATACTATGTAGTTATTAGAAAGAATTGGACTATATGTATTGACAAGAAAGGGTGTCAAATACCCAGTGTGTTTTGGAGTAGCATTTATGGTATGATTTTATTTCATAAAATTAAATTATGCCTAAAATGATATAGAGAATTATACTTAAACTTGACAGTAGTGAGCAGTGAGGAATTACTTTAGAAAAATATCAGTATATGACAGGAGGGTGGTGGTAGCAAAGTCATGAAAGTAAGCTGGTAGGAGAGCCAGAGACCAGCCTGAAAAGCTAAAGCTAAGCATAGGCTGGATTGAGTTTGGCTGTTGGTTTTTCAGCTATGATTATGCATTTCACTCAACCTTTGAGAATCACTAGGGTTTTATAGGCAGGTGCAGCAGTGTATCCTCCAGCATTATAGGGCACTTTTAAAACGCTCCTTCTCTGGTTTGTCTTTATAAGGTAACCATGGAGAAGGAGGTGCGGAGTACCATTCTTTTCAATTCATACAAAAAGGAGGTGTTTACCACCAACACGGGCTACAAATCTTTGCAGAAAAGACTTCGGAGTAATTGGAAGATTCAGAGGTGACCGTGAACTTGGACACTGCTTTCTAAGTGATAAGGTGGCCTCATGGTAGAGCTGAGTAGTCATCTCCTAACTTTGATTGTTTAGGTGGGAAGAGGTCAGGTTAAAGATTACTTAGTATTTTGAAGGTCAGACTGAATATTGTTTCCCCATAAGAAACAAAGATTCATCATAGTTATGCAGATATAATATTTTAAGATGTCAGAAGTTTTCTCCATATTTTATACTTGATCATAGCCAAAAGGCAGAGACGTTATTGTCCATATTTTAAGCTGGTTTAGAACTTCAGTTTAGGAAGAAAAAGTGAGAATTAGATGAGAAGGGCTGTTTTTAGCACATTGCGTAGGCTCCATGAGCACTCTACTACTAAGTTACAGCTCCACTCCGCTCCTTCATGTTTCTTTCTTTCTTTCTTTCTTTCTTTTTTTTTTTTTTTTTTTTTGGTCAATGAGTAAAAACATGCAGTTGCATAAATTAAGGTTAGAGCTATGTGTATGTGGTGTGTGTGCTGTAATCTCAGATGGAGCAGGAGTTCAGGGTCTTAAAGTATAAATGAACTCATGGAAGAGGTGATTGAATTAATATTTGGAAGACTTCTTTACTTTCGTGTGATTTAATTTGAACTCCTTTGCCTGCTGGGAGTATCTGAACAGAGAGGCCTGATGCCTCTAGGGTACGCGTGAGGGCGCTCTCACGTTAGAAGAGACGCTGTTCTAGGCCCCTAACTCTCTCAGCCTTTATGGTATCATATAGTCAAGAGGCTAAAATAATTCGTAAATTGTTTTAAATTATGGTTATAACTTGCTCTTAAAATCATATTTCCAGTTTAAAAGATGAAATCACATCTGAGAAGTTAATTGGAGTGAAACTATGGATTACAGCTGGACCAAGGGAAAAGTTTACTGCAGCTGAGGTAAGGAATATTCATATAGAAAATGAGAGAGGAGGTCAGGAGCAGGCAAGAGCCTAGAATCGTAGATTTGAGTCTCCCTTCTTTACCTGCTTTGCTGCCTTAGAATAAACGTTTTCCCTTTGTGGTGATGAACTGTGGTAATCCACAGAGCTCTAAACCCACAGGGAAGGTAGATAAGGGTCAGACACTCTTATCTAAATCTTACTTTAAACACAGGAAGACCCCCGTGTAGCATAGGTTTCCTCAAATCTGTGATCCTCCTGTGTTCACCTGAATGCTGGAACTACAGGTGTGTACCACCATGCCCAGCTTATCTTTGCATTTAAACCCATAACAACAAAGGTGGCATTTATAGTACAGGTGTGTGCTAGTCTTCAGTGCTGGGTCCTCTTACAGGTGTGCACCACCACACTGTTTCATGTAGTGTTGGGGATTGAACCCAGGACCAAGTACTTTATCACCTAAGCTACATCTCCAGTCTCTGCTTGAGCTTTTTAGAGCTTTAATGTTTAAAGGTAAACTTGGAGATAGATCTTTTTGTTTCTTTTTGTTTTTTTGAGGCAGGATTTCTGTGCATACTATTGACATCCAGGAACTCACTGTTGTAGACCAGGCTGGCCTCTAACTCAGGAGATCCTCCTGCCTTTGCCTCTGCTGGGATTAAAGGCGTGTGCCACCACACATGGAGGAGATAGATTTTTGTATAGTGAGAAAAAAATGTATATTATTCTATGAACATTTAAATGAAGTGTTTACTTTTAGGCACTTATGGCCTTACATAGGTATTTTAAACAAAAGTCTCTTGACCATATTTATAGTTTGTTTTTCCCTTCACATAGTTTGAAGTCCTGAAGAAGTTCCTTGACAGTGGTGGGGATATCCTTGTGATGCTGGGAGAAGGGGGAGAATCCAGATTTGACACCAATATTAACTTCCTTCTAGAAGAATATGGAATCATGGTTAATAATGGTGATTATGACCTTACTACATTTTATGTACTTGTGTGCGCATGTGTGTGTCATGATGCACATATGGAGGTCGGAGGTGACTTGGAGGAGTTGGTTCTCGTCTTCCATCATGTATATTCAAGGTTCAAGCTCATGCTGTTAAGCTTGGTGGTAGAGCCCCTTTACTCTCTGAGCTGTTGTTGGTTTGCTTATTATTCTAAACAAAGATGCTGATTGCCTATTTAATGTTTGTATTATTTGACCTGCTGATGCACTCACTGGGGAAAAACTCCCAAGGTGACATGATTACCCCCTCTGAGCTCACTAGTACACTGAACCTTTCGTAAAGTGGGAGGAGTTTGAACAGAGTTCTGTGTTTCTTTTTATTCAAATTTTGGGTTAGTCTGTGTCAAGCTTGTTTCTAATCTAATCTAAAATGTACCTTCCTCTTTTGCCCCATAAGATGCTGTGGTTAGAAACGTGTATTACAAGTATTTCCATCCTAAGGAAGCTCTGGTTTCAGATGGAGTGTTGAACAGGTACGGGTGTTGAAAAGCAGAATGGCTTCCTGTGGCTTCCATTCTTACCACATACCCCTTCAGTGCCACACCTCCCTCCCTTATTGGCCTTTTTGCTTTACTTATTTCTTATTCTTCAGATTATATTCTTCCATCTTTGGAAACTTCACATTTTCCTTTGGTCAGGATACTCTGCACTTCAAGTAAAAGAAACCCAATTCGAGGATTAAACAGTGAAGATACTTTATTGCTTTGTATGCTGGGAATTGCAGAAGAAGGGCAGGCTTGAGTGTGGAGTCAGTGCAGGAGCCGCAGCATTAGGACCAAAGTTCCTTTGCTCTCAGTTTTGCATTCCTGTTTGTGTAGCTGAACATCTCTGTGTGTTTTTTAAGGTCGTCATCTTCTTCCCTACCTTATTTTTTAATTTTATTTTTGACCAGGTTTTCATATGTCACCCAAATCTGGTCTCAAACTTGTGTTCTTCCCGCCTCACCCTCCCAAGTGCTAGAATTACAACTGTGTGCTGCCACAGCTAGCTTCCACCAAGTTTTAATAGTTCCCTAATTCAGAACTACTCGCCACCCCATCTAGAAATAGCATGATATGATTTGGTCTCACCATTCCCTCAAAAGTAGCTCCAAGTTTGCTGTTTGAGCTATCCTAGACCTCATGCCCGTCTTGGACTGACCCCGATTTCACCTCATGGAAACTGAGGCTGTGTCAGCTTTCATTGTTCTGGATCCTAAAACAGACGAGAGGATTTTAGAATTGGGAAATGAATACGTGAAATGGCGTTATCAGATCCCCACAAGCTTTTTCCCATGTTGAAAATGTATTTATTCTGCACTGCACTTGAACTTTCCCTATGCAAGTACTCTGCTGAGCCTAGTTATACAGTGTACAACGTGGATCTGGGATCTAGACCCTTTCCTTAGGACTGAACATGGTTGTACACACCTGAAATCCCCATACAGAAGAATTGGCTCAATTTTGAGGCTAGCCTGGGCTAAAGAGTGCCAACCAGCACTACATGGAAAGACCTTTCTTCCCTCTTTCCTTCTTTTCATATGTTATATTCATTCTCTGAGAATTTTATACAATGTATTTCAATCATATTACCTCCCACTCCTCCCCATTTCCTCCCAGATCCACCCATCTCCCTCCCTCCCTCCCAACTTTGCAACTTCCTACTTTTTTAAAGACCCTCTTTCGAAAGCAACACACACACACACACACACACACACACACACACACACACACACACACACACACACACAGAATATTTGTCTAGTTGGTTTCTTTTCTTTCTCATATCCCAGAGTAGCTTTGAACTCCTGATCTTGCTACCTCTCCCTCCCAAGGGTTGAGATTACCCTGTTTGTGTGGACCTAGGAATTGAACTTGGGGCCTTGTGTGTGCTAGGCCAGTATTCTTCCGGCCGAGCTGTATCCCCAGCCCAAGTCTAAGCTTTTTGTTGTTATAGTCACTTGGTTTTTGTTGTTTTGCTTTTAGAGAAATCACATGTAGCCTTAGGTAGCCTTGAGTTCACTCTGTAGACCAGGTTGGTCTGGAACTCACAGAGATCTATCTGCCTTTGCCTCTCCAGTGCTGGAAATAAAGGCCTGGTCCAAGCAAGCCTAATTTTTTAATGTTGATTTTTGCAAGTGTCTGGAAAGTATGTGGGTATGTGCTTTTATTTACTTAAAAACAAACAAAAAACAACTGACAAAGTACAGAGTCCCTGTGTCTAGTTCACATCTATTGTTGAATTAGGCAGTGTGAAGTTCCCACGCTTTGCTTGTTGACTTTAATGTTTTCCTTTTAGGGAAATTAGCCGTGCTGCAGGAAAGACTGTGCCTGGAATCATTGATGAAGAGAGCAATGGAAACAATGCCCAGTGAGTGTGTTCTGAAGCTCCCTAGGAGGAAGTAACTAACTTCCAAGAGTTGCCATTTTCAAAATGAAGAGTTTTCTGATTATAAAAGTAATTCCCACCAAAAGAACCCCCAAAACTACCACCAACAAAAAAACAAGTTGAGAGCTGGAGATAAGGTTCAGTGATTACAATAGGTACTGCTCTTGCAGGACCTAAGGTCAGTTCTCAGCATCCTTATCAGGCAGCTTTCAGTTACCAATAACTCCAGCTTCAGGGAATCTGAAGCCCTGTTCTGGACTGTGTGGGCATCCCTGACATACACATACATAATTGAAAACAGAAAATAACAAAAACCCCAACCCATGATACAGCTTAAAAGGAAGCAAAGTAGAACTTCTGCACTGTAAACCCATGCTTCTCCCTCAAGAGAACCATGTGTCTGAAGAGAGTGGAATTTAGATTTACAGGTTGGTCTCCACATATAATGATATATCTAAGTACTTTATTATTTTAAATGACTGGATCATATTAGCTACATCCTAATTTATCTAAGTAGTGGCGAATGTAATTGCCCAACTTTACCACGTGACTAATATGTTGTCAGAACTTAGATTCAAACCTATGTGAATTGCTCCAGAATCTGCACTTTTTTATTTTTTAATTTTTTATTTATTTATTTATTTATTTATTTATTTTTTAACAAGGTCTATGTTCCAGGCTGGCCTGGAACCTGCTAGCCTCACAGTCTTCCTCTGTCAGGTCTTTGAGAACTAGCATTATAGATGTATGCCACATGTCCTTCCAGAGACTTTACTTGGTTGGTTTTTATTTTTAATTATTGTGTTTGTGTCTACATGTTCAACAGCCTTGTGTGGAAGTTGAAGAATAGCTTGCCATCATTATCTCCCATTACTGTGTAGGTTCTGGGAATTGAACTCAGGCATGGTGGCAAGTGTTGTTACCTTCTGACCCATCGCATGGCTCTTAATTTATTCTCTAATCACTTGGCTGTGTTTGCTTTCTCACAGGGCTCTTACCTTTGTCTACCCCTTTGGTGCTACGTTGAGTGTCATGAAACCAGCGGTGGCTGTTCTGTCCACAGGCTCTGTCTGCTTCCCACTTAACAGACCTATTTTGGCTTTCTATCACTCAAAGGTATTGACTTTCTTAGAGATATTTTTTGGGGGGGGGGCTATTATTTTGTTATTGAAGAAACTGCTTTGTGATGGGCACTTGGGAGACAGAGGCAGTTAGCGCTTTGTGAGTTGAGTTCTAGGCCATCTTGGTCTACATAGTGACTTCCAGGCCAGTCAAGGCTACATAGTAATCCCCTGTTTTGAATAGAAAAACAGCAAAATAGTAATATTTTTTCCTGTGTAACATTTGCTTTTTTAAGAGGTAACTGGTCTGTTTTCCCACTGAACAATTGGATATAATTATCTGTAATTATGACCATGAATTATGTGTAGAGTCTCTGTATGTTTTGGATTGTTGGTTGCAGATTTTTGTTTAGTTTAATTTACTTATTTTTCCCCTTCAGATGTGTATATGGTGTGTGTGTGTGTGTGTGTGTGTGTGTGTGTGTGTATCTGCATTTGTGTGTGTGAATATGGGCACATGTATTCCACGGCACACAAATGGAGGTCAGATATAACCTTGAAAGTTGATATTCATCTTTGACTTTGGGACAAAGTCTCTTGTTTTGTTCCTACTGTAAATGCCAGGCTATCTGGCCCACAAAATCCCAGGGATTTTATTTTCTTCACCTTCCATAACAGAAAGGCAAAAATAACTTTTGTTTCTATTTGTTGACATTTACTAATGTAGGGTTTGGGTGAGATGGTTCAGTAGGTAAGGGCAGTTGCTGCTCTTTCAGAGGCCTCAGTTTGATTCCCAGAACCCACTTAGGGGCTCACAACTACCTGTAATTCTAGTTCCAGGGGATCTGATGCCCTTCTCTGGCCTGCACAGGCTGTTACATGCACATGTATTCATGTAGGTGAAGCACTCATATATATAAATGAAAAATAAGTAAGTCTTTAAGTAACAGTAAAAGTAATTGTTGTCATAGTTTATTTTTGGTATTTTTTAAATGTTGAGTCTTCATGTGAATTGGTACTTATTGGTGGATGAGATAGTTACTAATATGATAAATGATCCAGGCAGTGTGTTTGGGGACCTAAGTACCTGGCATTGCTTTGTCACCAGCAGAATCAAGGTGGGAAGCTCGCAGTGCTTGGCTCATGTCACATGTTCACTGACCAATATTTGGATAAAGAAGAAAATAGTAAAATTATGGTAAGCTTTTTTCTTTCATCAAACTGATGCATACTACGTAAGCATGACTTTCATTAGAACACAGTGATAAGTGTATTTATTGCTCATCTCCATGAGTTGTGCTGAACATGTTAGATGTCAGGCACTAAAGATATAAAGTTAAGTCGGGCTTAGTCCATGTTGTATGGAAGTTTATGGTATGTCAGGGGAGCGACATAGAGATTGGCGAGTCTCAGAAAGTGTGGGAAGCTGACTCGGGAAAGTGATGAGGACCAAGGGCCCCTGGTAAAGCAGGTAGCTTAAGCTTAAGCTGAAAGCACAGGGAGCTCTTGTAGGCTTTACAGAGACCTTGGTGATTCTGAGACCCCTCTAGATTGTGTGGATGGTGGGAAGGGAGAGGGCAACCAGAGCCAGTTAGGAGTCTGAGGGAGTCACCCAGACAAGCAAGGATGATGACTAAGTGAAGGGTGTGACTAGTGAGTGGAGCAAGGGCTGGTAGCATGAGTTAGTGAGGATTACATATAAGACTGATGGATGATGAGGAATGAGCACGCCTTTGCTCTGTCTGCATCGCTGGAGGAGCACGCCTTGTAAGAATGAGAATGGGGAAGGAAGCCTTTTCCTAGTGCCTGCTGGACCCGAACACTGTAGTGAGAGGGCAGCCTCTCACTGTGCTCTGAAACCTAAGTGTCTGCTTTTGAAAAGATGAGTTTTGGGGTTTGTTTTCCCCCCCTCACACAGCCAAGTGTCTAATTATATTTATCGTTTTAAATGCAGGATGTTGTGTTCCAGTGGCTCACAACAGGAGACATCCACTTAAACCAGATTGATGCTGAGGACCCAGAGGTAGGAGACTGTGAGTCATTAGAAGACTGAAATGGAAAATGGGGCCAGCTTCTTGGAACCACTTAACTCATCCCTAAGACAGTCGGACAGGGAAAAGAAGGTCACTTATAGAAAGTCAGCTATCAATAGACAAAAGATAGTTAAGATAGTTAATTGTAGGGCTAACTGAAGTCAGTGCTTCCATATAAATATCAGGATTTAAAATTTGTTGTCTGGAAGATTGCTGGGCTAGAGAGATGGCTCAGTGGGTAAAGGCCCTTGTTACCAAACCTGACAGCCTCAATTCAATCCCCGGGACCTACATGATGGAAGGAGAGAGCCAGCTCCTGTATATTGTCCTCTTCCTATCAGATGCATGCAGTAAATAAATAAAATGCTAAGTAAATGTAAAAAGAGAGCAAGTTAGGGCAGCTAGTCATCCTGGGAGTACTCTGTGTCTGTTGGCCAGAGAAGGGGAGACTAAGGACTGGCCTGTGTGTCCTCAGAGCTGTGTGCTGGGATGTGCCATGGCACGGTTAGTCTCCTTGCGATTGTTCTTGCCCGTAGCCTACTGTCATATTGGAGACTAAAGTTGCTAAAGCTGCCACACATTGCTGGGAAGGGCATTTGTCTGTTTCTTGATTTTAAAAAAGTCTGAGGATTGGGAGAAGTTGTCGGTTTTGTATTTGTTTAGACTGGGCTTCACTGCATCGTCTTGGCAAGCCTGGAACTCACAGACAGCCTCCTATCTCTGCCTCTCAAGTACAGGGGTTAAATTGATCTCAGGGCCACAGAAAGAAAGGGAATGCATTTTATTATTTTCATAATGCTCAGGCAAGTCTCCTACCCTGAAGCTGACGGCTTTGTGTTTCCTGTAGGGAAGTGCTCAAGGTCTGAACCACCCCCCAGCACTTCGGTGACTGGCTTCTGCTGCTATTCTTTGCTTGAGACAGTCTCCCTGGGTGGTCCATGCTCACCTGGAGCTCACAGCAGTCCTCCCATCTCAGCCTCCTGAGTGCTCAGACCATAGCTGTACTGCCACATCTGGTTACATATCAGAAGTGTTTTGTTTGTTTTTGATTTTTAAGTTTTAATAAGTTTTCTGTTGGATAACCAGTTAGGGGGCTCATCCCTGGGACTAGCTAATTCTCCCACTCTCAGCCTTAGCAGTTACAGCTGCCTGTAATTCCTTGTCTAGGGATGGAACCCTATGAGACTTGCCTCTTGCGCATTAGCATGTCTATTGACCACCTTATTGTTCAGGTCTTTGTTAGGCAGTCACTTTGTTGAGGTCATTTTGGGAGACACAGTCTCACAGCAGACTTCCTGGTCCTCTGGCTCTTACAATCCCTTCCAGGCTTCTGCTCTCTCTTCCTTGATGTTCCTTGGGCCTTAGTGCAGTTTTAAACTATTCCGAAGCAATGGGATTACAGATATAGACTAATAGTGTTAAAAATTATATACAGTGAATAGTCCTTCTGTCTTTGAGCCAAGCTTTACTGGGTCTGTTGTGCCCAAAGTCCAGACCACCAATTGACCACCAAGAGATGAATCTGATGCAAAAAACAAAGTTAATGCAAGTTAACTAGGGTCTCTCTGTAGGGTGGACTCAGCAGCAGAGCAGGAGAGACACAGCACTGGGAGAGGGTTTTTATAGGGGTTAGACAAGGGGGAGGGCTTGGGGAACTCAAAGACTGCCCAGCTACAGACCTGGGATTGGCTGAGTTGATTGGCTCTCTTGGGTCTAGGGAATTGCAACATTGTAGTTTGGGGGGGGGGGGGGTATGGGCAGTCTGCTCAGGCCTTTTGCTGTAGCTGCAATTCTGCTGAGGCCTGGATCTCTCAGTTTCCTTCCAGTGACAATAATCAGTGTCCCATAGATTCTTTGGAGATAGTTTCTACTTAGGTAAGCTAGTCTATGTGGGCATTTTTCTTCCCTCATTTTTTATGCGAATGATACTACACTATCCAGCACCTTAAAAATTATCGTTGAAGCTGGGCATCCTGGCCCATACCTGTCTGTAGTTCCAGCATTTGGGAGATGGACGTCAGAGGATCAGAACTTCAAGGTTGGCCTTGGTTAAGTAGTGAGTTCTAGGCCAGCTTTTGCGCATGTGACTCCTGGGGGTGGAAATTACCACTGAAACATTTTCCATGTTCTTTCTCGAAGAACCTTCTGTTTCTTTTTCTTAAAAGATTTATTTTCTGTGTGTGTGTGTGTGTGTGTGTGTGTGTGTGTGTACACATAGATACCACATTTGCACATGCTCAAGGAGGTCAGAAGAAGGCATGAGATCCTGTGAAGGTGGAGTAACAGGTAGTTGTGAGCCACCTGACATGGGCACTTACTGCCATCCTCTGAAAAGCTCTTCATGCTGAGTAGTGTCTTCCCTTTGTTTATGCTGCCTTTATTAAACACTGTCCCCTTAAGAGGGACAGTTAGAGTCTTCTGGTCTTTACTGTTACCCACATGATGACGGCATCTGAACAGTGCTGGGGATGCCCTTGACTAGAGGAGAGAGCCTGTCTGCTTTGTCGTCACATGTGCTCATGCATCTCACAGGAGAGGACAGACATGGTTCAGATGCTGGGAGTTGTATAGTGTAGTGGAAATTCATGGATTTCTCTTACCACCTCCAAGTTCTCACTGTAACAAAGCTTATTAAGATAACCTTAAGGAATATTGTTCTGGACAGTTGAAGTGATAAAAGGGTTATTACCTCAGATGGAGATGTAAATTTCAGAAAGTTGATGACTTAGTATTGAAGGTGAAAGGCCATGATAATAAAGGGGAACAGTTGAGTCAGCATGGCTCCCGCTGTGTTCAGCTATGTGTGTAATTGGAGAGTTGGACTCAGTTAGCTTTGGGGTTCATTCAGTCCAGTAGCTTTGTTCCCCTTTCTGCTTAAAGTGCCTCATGGAAGTTGTCAGTGATGACAAGTGGTGAGATCTCTTGTTGAGGAAATAGAAGTTTTGTAGATTGAAACCCAAGATGGCGGATGTTTTACAGAGTAAACTCCCATTTGCTTACACTGAAAGGAACTCTTTCTTGGCTTTTAGATTTCCGACTACACAATGGTACCAGACACAGCCACCCTTTCAGAGCAGCTCCGAGTGTGTCTCCAGGAGGGCGATGAGAACCCTCGTGACTTTACCACCCTCTTTGACCTGTCCATTTACCAGCTGGATACCACCTGTCTCCCAAAGGTCATCAAGTTAGTACTGAGGCTGCCTGGGCTACTCGCTGCAGTCCACTCTGTTTGTTTGAAAACATGAGCCTGGAGATAGTAGTTAAGTCACAGCAGATGTAACAGGAAAACGTGTTCTCAGATCTGTAGGGAAACTGATGTGGGGTATATGAAAACTGTAGAAGAACAGCTACTAATTAGTAGTCCCTGTGTCCCAGGAGCTGTAGGGCTTTTAGGGTGACAAAAACTCTAGTACTTGGCCAACAGCTTTTCTGGGTTTAACAT
Source organism: Phyllotis vaccarum (assembly GCA_033318265.1). NCBI lineage: Eukaryota > Metazoa > Chordata > Mammalia > Rodentia > Cricetidae > Phyllotis > Phyllotis vaccarum. The sequence continues at coordinate 189,966,817 of JARWLC010000001.1, forward strand.
GAGTCTTGAGTTCCAAGAACTGCTTAGTAAGCAGATCTGTTTGGTCTCCTTTCGAAGCCAGTGTCTTGGGCTTGTTCATCAGAGCTTATGAGGCTCCCGCAGACTCTCCCCATGTCCTTAAAGCTCAGCTACTCTTCCACTGCCAACATTCCTGACTCTGGGCATTAGTGTGGGTGTTGAGGATGGCTCAGCAGGAAGGCACTCCCCTAACTGTGAGGCTCTCACATGCTAAAAAAAAAATTGTTCTGGCTATTTCTGGAAAAAAAATTGAAGCATATGCTTCTCTAGAAGTCTTATCTAGTTTCTCACAGATTGTGGACCCTGACCCTGAGTCTCATCTGCTCCTTTTCAGGACTTACACAACATAGTAAATTTCCAGGGCTTTGTTTAGATAGTGATGCTTGCTGCAGAATGCCCTATTCAATGGATTCAAATCCTAAAATCATTCTCATCCTGAGAGCACACAGCTTAGCAGACACGGTTCAAGTAGAGAAACGTTTGCTGAGGTGGGATGCACTGGTACAACCTTGTAATATGAACATGGGGTGTGGAGAGCTCGAAGGGGGATGACTTGAGTTCAGACTCAGCCAGGCTACATCTTGCCTGTCTCTTAAAAAGCCAACTTTGGGGGCTGGGGAAATGGCTCAGCGGATAAGAGCTGCTCTTTCAGAGGACCTGGGTTCAAGTCCCAGCACTCACATGGCAGCTCACAAATGTCTTCAATTCCAGTCTTCTGAAACTTGCTATGGCAAAACACTAATAGACATTTTTTTTTAAGTCTACTTTGGAAGCTACTCCAAGTTTCTGCACCTCTGCTTCTTTTTGCATCAGTAATTGTGCCACTGTCTAGAGTGTTTTGAAGCCTAAATGAAATGTGTGAGTGAGCCTGCACACTACAGAATCAGAAAACACATTGTATGTAGTGGGTAGATGCTCCCTGTCCTTTTGTATATCCGGAATTCTGTGAGCTAGGGCAGCTCCTTACCCAATTTAATTTTCTCCTTATTCTGTTTACATAGCATTTCTGAGGTAGGGTCTGACTTGTCTTGAACTGGCAGTCTTCATTACCAGAGAAGGCTCTGCCTCGGGCTCCTGAGAGTGTGCAGACAGTATTGAGAGCAGAAGCTCAGCTGGTGCCTCTCTGCACTCCTGCCTCAGGCTGTATACTCACTGGCAGTGGCTTCTCTCAGTTCTGAAAGGCCACACATATGTATTAAATGTACATGTGAGAACAGGTACAGTAATGTCAGGCCTATAAATTCCCACCCACACTTGTGAGACTGAGGCAGGAAGATTACATATTGAAGACAAATCCTGTCTCAAAAAAAAAAAAAGGAGAAAAATTAAATTTGACTAGGAGTTATACTAGCTTGCAGAATTTCATACAGTACAAAAGGGCAAAGTGAATGCTAGGGACAGTGAGGGCAAAGCAAAGCCACAGCAGCCACTTGAACTTGACATTGAGTCTCTGACATACTCACCATTCCCTCCACTGTGCTGTGACAAAGGAGGACTCTAGCCCCCTCTGCCAAGTCTTTGCTGCCTAAGAACTTTTTTCCCCTTGAGATTAGGTTTTACTTTGTGCTTCAGGTTCACCTGAAACTTACAATGTAGCCAGAGCTGGCCTAGAACTTGATATCTTTTCGCCACAGCCTCCTGGACACTGAGATAGGCATGTGCTACACATGCCTGACTCAGCTTAAGATACTTTCCAATATAACTATGTGACTTCTCTCTCTCTGACTCAAGGCTTCTCTGACCAGCCCTGTCTCTCTGTCCTGGATTTGTTTTTCTTCATACTACTTACTGACACTTGGCATATTACCTGGTTTTCTGTGTACTCTGTGTCTCTTTACTCGCTGCTGTGGGTTGTTGACAGGTGAAGCCACCTGGTACATAGCAGACAGCGACTCAGTAGTTGCTGAGAACCGTGAACACATAGACATTCACTTGAAGGTGTCTTCACTTCTCAGAAGCAGTCTGTGCTGGACTGCTGGCCCTCGGGAGTGAGAACAAGTCTGGAAACACCGAGAGTGACATACAAGAGACACGGTATGCACGTGAAAACCGAATCCCATTGAAAGGACTGTTGAAATCTGAAAGAAGCTTTCCTTTCAGCTCTTAAATAATACTTCGGGACTTCTTACAGAAGCATCTTAAAAGATACTCTGTTAGAATAACACTTTTAAATTATTTTTATTTGCATTACATTTTATTTGTTATAATTTGGTTTCTGTTTCTGTGATAAACACCGTGACCAAAAGCAGGTTGGAGAGGAAAGAGTTTATTTCATCTTATAGTTCCTGGTCTCAGTTCACCACTGAGGGAAGTCAGGGCAGGAACTCAAGGAAGGAGCTTGAAGCAGAAACCACAGAGGAATGTATTTTACTGGCCTGCTTTCTCTGGCTCATGCCCAGCAATCTTTCTTATAAAACTGTAGACTGTCAGCTTAGGGAATGTACTGTCCACAATGAGCTGGGCCTTCCTGTATCAGTAGCAACCAAAAAAATGCCCCATAGGCCTGTCTTATAGAAGCAGTTCTTAAACTGAGGCTCCTCCTTCCCAGGTATATTGTGTTGACAACCAAGATTAGTCATTACTCTATGCAAGTTTGTGTGTGTGTGTGTGTGTGTGTGTGTGTGTGTGTGTGTGTGTGTGTGTGTGTGTACATATATGCGGAAGTCAAGGGATAGCTTAGAGCAGTCAATTCTCTTTCTACCATATGGATTCTGGGTGTCAAACTCAGGCCATCAGGTCATCTCACCCACCCAGAACAATAGACTTTTGTTTTGTTTTGCTTTGCTTTGCTCTCTGGAAGGAGTGAGTCTAGAACACAGGTCCTTGCGTATGTTAGGCATGTGCCCTATTACTGAACTATTTCCGTGGCTGTTAGAACAACACACTGTGTATTTTCTGAATAGCATTGATGTGAGAGCAACTAGCTGTGCTTTAACCACAGTGTCTTCCCTTTATTCCCACGCTTTTGTCTTCTTATTAACCCAGGGCTCATGAGGAGCTAAATGTAAAACATGAACCACTTCAGCTCGTCCAACCTCAGTTTGAGATGCCATTGCCAGCCCTTCAGCCTGCGGTGAGTATGGGTGTTCAGGGGTTCCTGCTGCAGACCTCCACTGCTTGCCCCCAATGTGGGTATCTTCATAGAGTCCCTGTGTTCTACCTCTAAGCAAGTCCAGACATTACTTCTGTTAGCATTATATAGAGACTTCTACATGGGGGAAGTGCCCAGGGAGTCAGAGCATGGGCTTCCCTAGTTATTAAACTTTTCCATCTTGGGGTGGGGGGTTGGAAACATATATATGAGACTGCCTGAGTGCTCTAATTACTTTTGTATGGCTGTGATGAGACACCATAACCAAGGCAACATATAAAAGAAAGGCATTTAATGGGGGATTGTTTTCAGCTTCATAACAAGGAACATGGCAGCAGGCAGGCAGGAATGGCATTGCAGCAGTATCTGCTTACATCTGATCTACAAGTAGGAGATGGAGAGTGCACAAGCTAACCCCCTATGACACACCTCCTCCTCCAACAAGGCCACACCTACTAATCCTTCCCAAAATAGTTCACCAACTAAGTAAGGATCCAGCATTCAAATACATGAGCCTATGGAACTGTTCTTATTCAACACCCACACTGGGTAAAGAGGTAGAAAATCTTCGAGATGCCTTTCCAGGCATTGAGCACTCAGATCCTTAGTTTAGTTTTAACTGCCAGGGGGCCTACAGCCGCTGCATGACTTACTCAGGAGACATGAACAAACATGTTCACCTTAGAGGGCACTGATGATGGATCAAAAACATGTTTTCACCCAAGACTCCTTTAGTAGACCAATGAGTGTTTGCAGTGGGTAACTTACATGAACATGGGCAAGGACTTAGTCACAGAAGGGCAGGAACAGGGTTACTTCTTAGCCAGCTACTTAACCAAAAAGGTGAATATTCAGGAAAGCTACATCTTGGGGTTTTCAGCCCACCTTGTAGGCAGTTCCACCTGAGAGTATCACCTGCCTTTCCAAGTAATTTACTGCTTATTTAATCTCCAGATAGATTGTGAGGCTTGTAATTTTGTTAACTTCCTGAGCCTTGTAAGGTTCTTAACTCCTATGAGTCTATGTTTTTAGTTGAAAAGAAGCAGCTATGGAACAGCAGCTATATGTAAGGCATCATGCAACATTTCAGTACTCCATTGTCTTAGGATTTCTATTACTTCAACAAAATACCGTAACTAAAAAGCAAGTTGGAGAGGAAAGGGTTTACTTGGCTTACACTTCCATATTACTCTTCATCACTGAAGGAAGTCAGGACAGGGACTAAAACAGGGCAGGATCCTGGAGGCAGGGGCTGATGCAAAAGACAGAGAGGTGCTGCTACTGGCTGGCTTCTCAAGGCTTGCTCATCCTGATTTCTTATAGAACTCAGGAGTACCAGCCTAGGGATGACACTGCTCAGCATGGCCTGGCCCTCCTCCATCATCACTAATTGAGGAAATGCTTTACAGTTGGATCTCCTGGAGACATTTCCTCAGATGAAGCTTCTTCCTCTCTGATGACTCTAGCTCGTGTCAAGTTGACACACAAACCTAGCCCGTTACATAATTACCTGTGTTACCTTTCCCTGTCCCCATACATTATGGCTTAAATATACTAACTTGAAATTGGTGATGGTGGTTTTTCTATCCTAGAAGGCATCAGGTCAGTTGTCATGAGAGCTGATAGTTACCAGCTCACCAAAGATCTGTACCTGTGAATGTTAAAGTTTAGCCCTTTCCGCACTAATTGACATCTGCTTCTCCAATGACCTCTGTTATTCAAGAACACATAATAACTCACTGGGTGTACTAATGTACACTTATAATTCAGAACTTAGGAGGCTATGGCAAGAGGATCAAAAGATAGAGGCCACCCTGGGCTATACAGCAAGATCTTGTCTCCAAACAAACAAAGGCGTGATCATAGAGGAACAAGTTGTAACATCAAATGTTCTACACAGACCTAAGCTCTGGCATGTGCTGAATTCGTGGCACTGTTATGTTGGTGTCCTCTGTTTAGTGCTGCAGTTAGAGCTGGTTCTGTATGGTTGCTTACAAGAGACTGAGCCTGCAGCTGGAGATGATGGAGTTGGGATGGTTCCTCCCAGGGAAAGGCTCACTCAGCCTTTTATTGCTTTTCTTGTCACTCACTGCTAGGCTCAGAGAGACTTTGCTAAAAGCCTGCATTTCCTCCAGGTCTTCCCTCCCACTTTCCGGGAGTTACCACCCCCTCCCCTGGAGCTGTTTGACTTAGATGAAACTTTCTCCTCTGAGAAGGCCCGTCTTGCTCAGATCACCAACAAGTGTGAGTATTAGCCAGTTACATAGTTTTTCTTAGGACTTTTATTTACCATGAACTTCTGTGACTTGCTGTGAGAGAATGTTTAAAGATTGTTCATGGAGAACTGAGTCCAAACACATGGACAAAGTTGAACATGTCTTCATCACATATGAATGTGGTCCTCTGAGGTTAGTTAATGTAGTGAATCAAAGCATGATGTTAAGCAGAAAACCGAAGTCTCACTTTTCATCCTCATAGGCCCTTAGTTCGGACCTATTGAGTGACCATAAGATGAATACTAGTCCTGGCTTCTGCCTTACAGATCTGGGTCACTGGTCATAGGAACATTAGATTAGAAAGAGTCACAGGCTGACAAGATGGCTCAGCAGGTAAAGGCCTTTGCTTTGTTGTGAGAGCAAAATTACCTGAGTTTACATCCTGGAACCCACTTAGAGGTTAAAGGGGAGAACCAACTCTATAAAAGTTGTCCTCTGACCTCCACATGTTCTGATTAGGCTCCTCATGTTAGGCATGGCATAGTGGCTCACTCCTGTCATCCCAGCACTCAGGAAGCTGACGACTGTTAGAAGTTTGAGGCCAGCCTGGGCTATAACATATGACTGTTTCACTAAAGAACAACAAAATGTGACACTTTTGTCCTTATTTATGGAAGCACCACATCCAAGTCTCCAGAGTTGCCAGCATATAAACCCATGTTGGCATCATTCTGGGAAGAACTGAGTAATCTTGAGAGAAAGGGAACACCTCAAACATGATGTCTACACTCTGGAAAGAGTGGAAATGAAGGATTAATCAGTCTGTGCTGTGTTTAGGTACTGATGAAGATCTGGAATTCTATGTCAGAAAGTGTGGTGACATTCTTGGAGTAACCAGTAAACTTCCAAAGGATCAGCAGGATGCCAAACATATCCTTGAGCATATCTTCTTCCAAGTGGTGGAGTTCAAGAAATTGAACCAGGAGGCCCACTGACATGGCAGCCCTTCAGGTGATGTCACCAAAAGTACTTATCAAGTGTCTGCAAATGAACAACTTAAGATCCCTTCTGGGAATGGAACTTATGTTCTTCTAGAGGGTCTGAGCAAACAGTAGCAGAGTATATAAGCAAGCACTTAGTGGACTGGAGGATGGTAAGTGTTGTGGTATAGAAAAAATCAAGTTAGGCCAGAGGCATCCAGTGTGCCAGCATTCAGTAGAGTGAGCCAAGTAGGCCCAGTACACAGGGTGCCAGAGCCTTCCGCTGTACTTGTGTGACACCAGGTCACTATGGGCAGAGGCAGAATCCCTGTCCCGGAGTTGTGAGAACTTTATCCTTGGCTTAGAATCAAACATCAAGCCAGCTAATTCCTACCTGTCCCAACTAACAGTGATTTCCAATGTTACATTAATGTTCAAATACCAAAGAGTTTCTATTTCTGGCTCTGAACTGAAATAAAATAAAGTTTTGTGTTTACTGTCTCATCCTGGAACGTGATATTGATACAAGTGGAATGACATTCCAAGACTTCTGGACTGTGCTTCTTAAAGCACCTTCTGACTGCTGACCCTGTGGTTTTGAACTCATCCTCCCTACCAGAGCAGACTGTACTTTCTTTTCTCTAAGCTGTGGAAGGTTTGTGCATCTTCTCTAGTGCCCTCATGGAAGAGATGATTCATTTGCTTGATTTTAATCTATGATTAAACTTTTATAATGTATGAAACAATCTGTCATTAATATCTTTTCCCCCCTTGTTCCTACTCAAGATTTGAGTCTTTTATTGAAGATATACCTAATGATGGAAATTGTTAAAATACTGTACAGACTTCTGGGATGGTTCAAAGTCAGACGGAAACCCAGCAGGAAATAACTGCTTATGCTAAAGCTGACCCCGTGAACCAGTTTGAGAAAATATGAAACAAGCTGAACATGTGGCTCCTAACTTCAATCCCAGCACTCAGGCAGAGGCAGGTGGATCTCTGTGAGTTTGACCCTGTCTCAAAAAGAAAAATGGAAGGAAGGAAGAAAAGAAAGAAATAGCTATCAAATGGCTAGAATTCCTTAGAAGACGCTAAGAAGTAGTGGTTGCAAAGTCTGAACTGCAGGATTGTTGTTGAAGCCACTGGGACAGCTTGTCAAAAATTTCTCATGCCCATAATTGCAGCAATCAGGAGGCAGAGACAAGAAGTTCAAGGCCAGCCTGATCCATATACTGAGTTCTGGGTCAGCCAAGGCGAATGAGGCTCTGTCTCAAAAAGAACTGGAGGTCAGGAGAGAAAACATTTTTAGAAATTTTAAACTGGGAAGATTGGGGGTATGGCTCAGTGGAAGGACACTAGCCTATAATGTTCAATACCTTATTTTCAGCCCACAGTACCCACGCAAAATAGTTAAAAGACAGACAAGTGGTGTGGGAACCTGACTGAATCCTGGCTTGGAAAAATAGCTACAAAACACATTTTGAGAGCCAAGCATGATAGCATTCATTTGCAGTCCTGGAATTTGACAGACTGGGGCAGGGGGATTAAAAGCCTGAGCTATAGAGACCTTTTCTCAAAAAGAAAAAAAAAGTGGGACAGGAGAGTGGTTAAGAGCACTGACTGCTCTTACAGGATTCCATTCCCCACACTCACATGGTGGTCCACAGCCATCCATACTTCTAGTTCCATGTGAGAGTCCTCTTCTGGTCTTCATGGATACTAGGCACACACCTACATGTAGGAAACACACACATTATAAATCTAACCAAAAAGGGAAAATACAACATATGGAGGACAGTCTGTTGATAAGATGTGACAGATGTGATAGTGACCCTGTATAATTAAAGTGTTTAGGAGACAAGCACTCTTTACACTGATCTTTACTCCATCCTTTCTGTTGCTTTAAATTCAGGACAAGCACAGCTACTGAGGCTAAGGCAAAAGTATTGCTGAGACCAGCCTGACATACTAAGTCAATATAGGCCAGTCTGGGATATATAACACATCCCTATTTAAAATCAAAAGGATCCACAAACTACCTCTAAACATCAGCTAGTACGGTGTGCACCCCTGTAGTCCTAGATACTTGAGAGGCTGAAGCAGTAGGATCTAGCCCAGACTGGGTACAAAGAGAAACCCGACCCACAATAACAAACACATGCATCACACCCAAGCATCAGTGGGCTGTTTTACTCTGTTTTCGGGGTTATTTATATGCCTTACAGAAATTTAGGGAGTGTTGATTGTTTGGCTGCTCAGGTTTTTTCTTTTTTTTTTTTTTATAGTATTTGTTCGTTTGTTTGTTTTGGGACAGGGTTTCTCTCTATAGCCCAAGATGGCTTCTAACTCCTAGTGATCATCCTGCCTTATTTAGCCTTCTGAATTACAGGGATGGGCCACCATAACTAGCTTTGAAGTTTGTTTCCTTGTTTTTTAAATTAAACTTTAATTTTTATGCCAGGTATTGTGGCACATGCCATTAATCCTAGCACTCTGGAGGCAGAGGCAGGCAGATCTCTTAAGTTTGAGGCCAATGTGGTCTATATAGGATGAGCCAGGACTACACAGACAAGCCCTGTCTCAGAATTTTTTTCTTTTTAAATTTTATGTGTATGTTTTGCCTTCTTGTGTCTGTGTGTACAATGTCAGTTTCTGGTGCCAGTGGATCCAGAAGAGGGTACCAAGTCTCCTGAACCTAGGAATAATAGACATGAACCTTCATCCAGCAACAGATGGAGGCAGATGCAGAGATTCACAGCTAAGCACCAGGTCGAGCTCACAGTCCAGCCGAAGAGAGGGAGGAGGGAGTATATGAGCAAAGAGATCAGGATCATGATGGGGAGACCCACAGAGATGGCTGACCTGTGCTACTGAGAGCTCACAGACTCTGAAGTAACTACTGAGAAACCTTCATGAAAAGGAACTAAACCCTCTGAATATAGATGACAGTCAAAAGGCATGGGCAGTTTGTGGAGCCTCTTACGGTAAGACCAGAGTTTATTCCTGGTGCATGAACTGGCTTCTCGGAGCCCATTCCCTACAGAGGAACACCTAACTCCCTCAGCCTTGATACAGGCAGAGGGGACTCAGACCTACCTCAACTGGATATGCCAGACAGAACTGACTCACCTTGGGATTCCTTGCCCTCCCTGGGGAATGGATGGGGGTTATGGAATGAGGGGGTTAGGCCGAGGGAGGACTGGGAGGAGGAGAGGGGAAGAGAGCAATGGTAGGTGTAGGAAAAAGCTAAGAAAAAAATAAAGATGAAAAAGAAAAATACTGGAGGAACTGTGTTAGCAGGGCAGACCGTGGAACAGACACTCCTTCAGCACCTCGACAGCATGGGAACCAGAGTGACTTAGTATTGTGCAGCACTGTCTGGACGAAGGCAGGGTTTGTCTCCATAGAAGCTGTCACCAGAGATGGCAGCAGAGACCAGTGCCGTATTGCAGAAGCATCAGAGACTGAGACCCACATTTCTTAACTCTCCGAAAGCCAACAGCCCTCAGACTGAATCCTAGTGTCACATCCATCAAAAAAAAAAAAAAAAAAAAAAAAAGTCTCCTGAAACCGAAATTAACCAAACATGGTTGTGTGGTTGTGAGTTGGGCATCAAACTCTGGCTTAGTTTTTAATTTAAATAAATAGCAGTGTAAGTCTTGAACACAGAACTAAATAGTGTAAGGGGAAAGACCTCCACCTCTACAGCCATCCAGCTCCTCTCTTTACAACCAGTGTTACCATAAATAGAAATTATGCATTAGCGCGAATACTTGTTTGCAAGCAGCAAATTGCTATGCAGGACCTGGAACTCAAGATCTCAGCCGCTAGATGCCGCCAGCTGGTGAGAGCCAAGCGCCCTCTAGTGAAGCCATGCCTCCCCCCCCAATCAGCTCTGGGAAAGAGCCAGTGATTCTGGAGAGACCTCTAGAGTCATGAAAAAGGACAGAATTTCCTGTGTCCCGGTGTGAGCCCTTCCTCTCCTTCACAACCACTGTCTCTATAGATGGGACTGCAGTTCCTGGGGGTCCTGTACAAATGGCATCATCAACCATCATGTTCTTTCAGCACATGCTTTCAAAATCAATTTCTATCTGTAATTTGTTTGCCCAGTCAGTTGTGAGTATTTGAACTCAACAGTCCAAGTCTTCAGTTTGGGGCTGTTGTAAATATATATGAGAAAGTCTTTGTGTGGGCATAGACACAAATGAAGATTTGACCATATAATGTGTAGTTAGAAGCCTCTGTTTCAGGGAAGGAGTTTTGTCTTGGGTCACTTTGTTTCTTTGATTTGAGATGTTTGTTTTTGAGGTGGTTTCACTATGTAACCCATGGTGATCTGGCATTTTTTTACCTTGTAGAAAAAGCAGGGCTTAAACTTGCAGTGATGTTTCTGCCTCTGCCTCTGCGTCTGGTGCTGGAGTTACAGGTCTGGGCCACCAGTACTGGTTCATGTGATGCTTGAGATCACATGCTGGCTTTCATTTCTATCTAGTAAGCATTCTTCCTAGCTCTTCTCCAATACCCCGACTCTTCCTTTGTAGGCCAGCCATTGGATCTGTAAGAACTTTGTCTCTAGGTCCTGATGCTGATTACAGTTGTGTAATCTCTCTCTTCTCTCTTTTTCATTCTCTTTTCCTTCCTTTCAGACAGGATCATCTTATGTTGCCACGGCTGGCCTTGAACCCCTGGACTGAGTTGATCCTCTCATACAAGCTTTCTCCTAGCTGGTACTGTAGGCCTGTACTATGCCTATCTATGTATTTAACAACGACAAGATAAAGCAAATTAAGTTTAAGGCTGGCCCCAGTGTGGTGGTGCATATCCTGGCAGGCAGATCTCTGAGCTCAAGGCCAACCTAGTCTACAAAGTGAGTTTCAGGTCAGCCAGGTCTGTTACACAGAGAAACCCTGTCATGAAAAAAGTGTAAGGCTGGCTATAGAGTGAGTTCCAGGCCAGCCTGTATTACATGGAAAGGCCACCTCCTATCCCTTTTCTTTTTTCTTTTTTTCTTTTTTTGTTTGTTTTCATAACAAGGTTTCTCTGTGTAGCTCTGGCTGTCATGGAACTATAGACCAGACTGGCCTTGAACTCATAGAGATCCAACTGCCATTGCCTTCCAAGTTCTAGGACCAGAGGCATACGCCACCACCCCACTTTTCCCCCCTTCCTTCCTTCCTTCCTTCCTTCCTTCCTTCCTTCCTTCCTTCCTTCCTTCCTTCCTTCCTTCCTTCCTCCCTCCCTCCCTCCCTCCCTCCCTCCCTCCCTCCCTCCCTCCCTCCCTCTCTTCCTTCCTTCCTCCCTCCCTCCCTCCCTCCCTCCCTCCCTCCCTCCCTCCCTCCTTTTCTTTTGAGACAGAATTTCACTATTTAGCTCTGGGTAGATTGAAATTTACAGTTCACCCCCCCCATGCTAGGATTATATAGGTGCATATGGTGGTTTAAATAGATATGCCTCCCATGGACTCATGTTTGAATGCTTGGCCCATAGGGAATGGTACTATTAGGAGATGTGGCTTTGGTGGTGTAGGTGTGGCCTTGTTGGGGGAAGTGTGTCACTGTGAAGGCAGGTTTAGAGAGGTCCTATATGCTTAAGCCATGTGCAGTATGGATAACAGTTCACTTCCAGTTGCCTGTGAATCAAGGTGTAGAACTCTTAGATATCTCTCCAGCATCATGTCAGCCTGCATTTTGCCTTGCTTCCCACCATGATGTTAATGGACTAAACCTCTGAAACTGTAAGCCAGTTTCAATTAAATATTTTCCTTTATAAGAGTTGACATGGTCCTCTCTGAGTTTAAGGCTATCTTAACAAAGGAAGTTCCAGGTCACCCAGAGCTGTTAGACAGAGAAACCCTATCTTCCCCCCACCCCCCAAAAAAGCGCTGTCTAAGCTGCTTTGCCATAGGCCAAAACACTTCATTATCCAATGGTAATTCACAGCATACAGAAAGACTCCTACATCACTTCCCTTTTTCTGTTTAATCGAAAAGTAAAGTTGTAATTTTAACAGCTATCAAACAAGAATTATAGTTATAATATCTAGTCTATTTGTATTTAGCAAAATTATAGAAAATATTCTATCATCTATCTTATCCTTGTGAGTCTAAAGTTTTATATATAATTTATATATTACATATAATATATAACCTTTTATATATAATATATATAACCTTTTAATATAATATATTACCTTTTATTATAACTAAGGAAGACTATAACTGTCTAGTCTTTAGCTTCATCAAAGGCTACAGAAGGATATAATATTACCTGAGTAAACAAGAAGTGCATTACAAGCAACCCCTAAATTCTAGAAATGACAGAGACACTTGACTACCTGGATAGTCTCCCAAAGTTCTTTTATGACATTGGGGCATCTTTAGCCTATAGGCCTAGAGTCTCTGGCATATCTTTTTGTGAAGCAGGAAATTTGAAGGACTGTTCTGACCATTCTGGCATAGTTCATCAGTCACATTTCTTTGTGTCCTGAAGAAGGTCTGAGTCTCTCTGAAGCAGGAACCTGAAAAAGATCTTGGCTGGTTCTGGTAAAGTTTTTTATCTTTAAAATGTGGGTTGCACCTGTAGCTTACTTATAGGTAGAGTCATTGCCTGGCAGGCTGAAGACAAGCCCAGCACAAAACAAAGCAAAATCTTAACAAAAGTTGTTCAGTAGATGGAAGCCACGACTCCAGAAAGAAAGGCAAATATTTATTATTTGTCATCATTCAGCGTTTTTGTGTCCTACCAGTTGCTAGACCAAGTGTGTTTAACAAAAAGAGTTGACACAGGAATAGCCTTGAGTTTGGAGCCCAGGGTGGGGCAGATAACTGAATGGCTAAATGGGGAGAGCCTTTCTATCCCAGGAGTAATGTCTGAGAAAGCCTCCCAGCACCTTTCTGAAAGTATGTCATCTACTTTGAGCCTAGAGACCACTTCCTAGAGTGTGGCACCCTGGATGTGGGAATCTTTTCCTAGGACTTGTGTGTTGGTACGTTGATAAGCAGAGAACACACTTGCGGAGGTCACCAGATTCTTTGTGACACTAGAGTGATTTTGCTGCTCCATTCACACTGACCTCCAGGATCCTCTAGCTCTGGTGTACTGATTAACTGGCCGAAGTTCCAGGTCCCAGGTGGACTCTTCATTTGCTCCCAGCCTTGGGCATATATCTTATCTTATGCAAGTTTCCAGGTCCAGGTTTTGCCCCAAAGGAAAATAGTAATTTACCTGAGAGTTTATGTAGCCTGCAAGGGAGCTTCCTGGACCTCATAAGAGTGAAGGCAGATGGAATCAGAATTATAATTATAATGCTAACAGAAGCCATATAGGTATTAAGAGAAAGGTTCATGGGAAGCCCTCAACAACAAAAATAAAAGTAATATAAAATCTTTATGTGCTTTATACATATTCATATATTTGATCCTATAACCACCACACAGGTTTGTAGTGCATGATTTAAAGGCTCATATCACAGCACCCCAAAATAGACTGTAGGAGAAAATAATCTTCCACCACTTTGGCACAATTTGACCTGGCAATTCTGCAGAAACTGAGGACTGTTGGAGTAACTTTGTAAGGCAGAACTTTTGTAAAAGAAATTTCCATTAGTAAAGGAAATCTACCCAGCATTCTGTACTAGGGACCCAGCTGCGGCTGCCAATAACTTTGGGAGACTTTTATCTGCATGACAAGAACATCTCTGCCATACAATTCTGTTCCTTAGCCCCAAATAACTTGTGTTGCCACCACCCTGATAGGATCCCATTTCTTTCTGTAGCTCAAGAAGCTTCAGTCATTGGAGCCTTCATATGACATCATTATCTTGGGGAACTCCTACGGATATATAACTAATCAAATATGAATTTTTCCTGTTAATTATTTCTTATCCATTTAATCTGTAAACAAGTCAAAGACACAGGGGTAAAGCCATTTCCCCCTTCCTTACTATACACTCTAGAATTAGAGTTTGGCAAAGTCTGTGTCTCAGTTTCTCCATTTGCTAACAGGTAATACCAGAATATAACCTATTGGATTGCTAGGAAAATCAAATTAAAATTTATGTGTGTAATGGTGACATATATAGTAAAAATATCTAAAATTTTGATTAACTTTTTGTACATGAGAAAACTGAGACACAAGGGAGTTTGATAATTTGTTTGAGATAATGCAACTAGGGAGAAAAAGGCTGGGCATCAACCCCTGGAAATCTGTCTGTGAACATACTAGCAGTGAGGAATAAAAGTCCACATGAATTCCTTTGTGACAAGATTGGTGGGAAAAGCCTTGAATTTAGCCAGGTGGAAACTTGTAGTCTCACGTTTTCATTCTGTTGTTCAGTAAATGAAATCTGCAGAACTGGACTGCATTCAGGTGGCCAGTAGTTTCTGGAAGAGGGATCTGAGGCCTGAGGTGGACCTAAATAAAAGGTGTATGCCTGGGACTCTTAGGCTCCGATCATTTTAGAAAGTCCCAGTAAAAAGACACTTACTTAGTTGGTAAATGACAACCTAAAATGAAAAATCCTTGCCAACAGAATTTATTTACTTCAACAAAAATTGAACTTAAGTCAACAAACGTTTACCTGGGGCTTCCCCCCAGAGGCTGCTAGAACTCCAGGAAGCTCACAGTTCAGTTGGGGAAATGCATACATAGCAAGCATATGAGCAAGAGACCGCAGTGGTGAAAGGTGTGGGAAATTACTAGTCCAGATAATAGCCTAAGCAAGACAGGGGTGGGCAACTTAATTTACCCCCTGGGGCTGGCATGGTGATCTGGAAGACCTTTACAAACTTGAATATGGAGTAGAAGAATTAACCCCAAGAGAAGAGAGTTTAAGTATAGTAAGAGAAATGTTGGCATTTTTAGCTGGTTTTCTTTGAGGCAGCTGAAAAAGCAAAGAGATTTGCAGAGGAAAAGGGGGCAAACCCAGGAAATAAAGGAGTGTGGGGATTGTAGGTACAGTGACTTGAACTGGAGCAGTGACAATTTGGGTGGGAAGTTAATCCCGCACGAGTCTCCTCATTCGGTTCTTTGCTATGTCTGTTGCTTGGGGTCTACCTAAGATCCGCACAAGTCCAGGACTCTACCTCAATAAGTCCCAAAGTATGTCCATCCAGAGATCCTCTCAAGCCAGGTTGTGGCATCTGCCTAGCCAGCCCAGCCCAGCCCAGGCTTTTTCCCTGCGCTCCTGTAGCCTACTCCTATCCCCTCCTTAGTCTCCGCCCTCCTTCAGGCCCCTCCTTGGGCTCTGGGGCGCGGACTCCGCCCCTCGTCTCTTGTCCGCCCCGCCCCTTCCGTACGCTCCGCCCCCGCGCTCGCGCGCCAGGTCCGGGCGGCGCCGACGCACTTGGCGGGAGATAGGAAAGTGGATCTGTGAGCTCTCGAGGCAGCTACAGTTCCAGGGAGCTCACGACAAGACCCATAGACACGCAGACGCCTCAGAGCGCGACCTGGGGCCGGGAGCGGCAGGAGCAGCCCGAGCCCTGACCCCGGCCCGGCTCCCGCTCCGGGCTCGGCCAGCGAGCGTGAGGACGCGGTGCGGCCCGGGCCGGGGGGATGTCTCGGCGGACGCGCTGGTGAGTGCTGGGGTTCTCGCCCCTCCCCTTGGGTCTGCAAACAGGAGGTGTACGTGTGTGTGTGTGTGTTGGGGGGTGTCCCGTGGGAAATGCATTTGGGGCAGCCGCCCGGTGCAGGGGAGTGCGTCACGCCAAGGGGCTCTGGGGACCCTCTCGCCCGGGTTCCCGGGCCTTCTGGGCCCGGGAGCACGAAAGCGCGGGTCCCGTGTCTGCCCCCTCCCCCAGACCCGATCCGGGCCCTGGGTGAGGTCCGTCATCTCCCGCCTAATAGAGGGTGGGGAAGGAAGGTTGGTGCGCGCGGTGTCAGATAGAGGCTCCCTACTGAGCAGGGAGAGAGTCTCTGCTAGTCTCCGAGTGGGAGACAGAAGTCTGGGAGACACTTGTCGTTCAAGAGTGGCTCGAATTTGCTTGTGTTCCTTTCTTGTTTGCATTCCGGGAAGCACAAAGCCCCTGGGCCCTCTGCCGAGTGTGAGACCCGGGGATTCATTGTCTGTCTCCTGGGGATTCGGCGGCCGGTTCGATTTGGTTTCAGAAGCCCTCTTCCTGTCTCATGCTAGTTTGGGCAGCTGGGGCTCAGTAGGGACTGATGATGTGTAACGAGACTGCTCTACCAGCAGCC
This sequence comes from Phyllotis vaccarum, assembly GCA_033318265.1. Taxonomy (NCBI): domain Eukaryota; kingdom Metazoa; phylum Chordata; class Mammalia; order Rodentia; family Cricetidae; genus Phyllotis; species Phyllotis vaccarum. The sequence goes on from JARWLC010000001.1 coordinate 189,983,315, forward strand.
GCTGGGCCGAAGGCAGGAGTCGAGTTTCCCTCTTACTAGTTTCCCAGAGGGTAAGTGGCTGGCTCAAGCCTGGACTTTTCGTACACCTGTGTATCTGAGGTCCAATCGCGGGGCTTTCCAGACTCTCTAATGGGATCCTGCCGTGTCCCCTCTGGCTCTCTTCAATTCAGAACACCCACGTCCTCAGATGGCCGAGGGCTTAGGATGAGGAGATGCCCAGTTTGCTTACTTTCAGAGTTCCTCATGGCTGGAAAGTATTCGGTCCGTGGGTGCCGATCAGGGTGGATTCCCAAGACCCTAGTTTCTAAGACAGTTTAGTGCTCAGGAAGAGCGCCTGGACACGTACTAACCCCGAGGGAGTTCCGGGGCTCATTTGGAGGGACCCTTGTGAAGCATGGGCTCAATGCTCCTGCATCCTCACAAGCCTAAGTCCTTTTTCTTGCCGCACGTTATGACTCCCTTGTACCCCAGTGCCCCACTTCCCTCTTGGCCTCTGACTCACCTTTCCCTGGAGCACAGCCCAGAAATTACAAGGACAAAAGAAAGGGTATGTGTACAAAAATGTGATTTTTTTTTTAAACCACACACTGACCTCTGCTTTTCAAGCTTTTATTAATAGGGAAGTGAGGGTGTAAAAGTGTGGAGCCTGACATAGCATGACCCTACTTGGCCTCGGTGTTCATATCTGTTAAATGGAGACCTTGAAAACATGTGAGAAGGCATGAGAATGCCATCATCTGCCATCTGTTAAATAGTGTTCCCATTACACAGCATCAGAGCTTCTCTACACAGATATCTTTTGTTCCATGACATTAGCTGAGCTAATGGGCCTTGTTTGTGCTGGGTACTAGAGAAGCAACTGTTAATACTTAGTGGATTTTGCTTCTGTAGGGTGATCCATGGATTGTGTCAGAAATGACAGAAGAAATCTGTGTTCCAAATCCGGTGACATGTATTATTAGGATTGAAAACTTTTTTCCATTTTAATTGAATTTTAAAATTGTTTAGTAGGCAGCTTCCCTTTGCAAGTATTCATTCATTCACAAATCCACTCATTCCCTGGGTAAACATTTCTAAGGCCTTTCTGTGTCAAATTCCAGGTTGTGAAGGTGGAGTTGACCTTTATGGTTGCTATTGAGACCAGAGGTTGGAGCTGAGATCAGAGCCTGGTTTTCCAAAGTGCTTTGGGCGTTTAGGAGTTTCTGGGAAGAACAGGAAGGGCGTGTAGACGCCAACAAAACCCTTTCAGGCACAAGACTTGTCTTGTTTGTAAATCTCTCTGTTTTTCCCAGGTACAGATGACTGACTGACCTAGGAATATATCTGCTAGAGGTGACCCTTATGTAGGTCCTGGAGAACTAACTGGGGAAGGATTAACAACCTGTGAATAACTAGTTTCCTTCCTTAATTACGTGTGAGGTTATTCTCACTTGGATGGAGGCAACCACAGAGGCCAGAGGCCATGGATCTTCCTAGAGCTGGGAGGTGATGGTAAAGGGTGCTGGAAACTGAACTTAGGTCCTCATCAAAAGCAGTATGTTCTCTTAACCAACGAGTCAGCCCTGCACTTCCTAACTAGCATTCTTAGAGGTTCATAGTGTGATCTTTTTCAAAGCATTAAACTAGATGATAGGATTTTGGTAGCAGTTAAATAAAAACTTCCACGTTAGCTGGTCCAGTGTTGGGACAAACTAATCCCAGTAGGGAGGCAGAGGCAGGCCAGTCTCTGAGTCTGCAGGGACAAGATCCAGGACAGCCAGAGCTACACAGGTTGTCTTAAAAAACTAAACAACAAAAACTGAGATGTTAGTTTCTTTCAAAGCCTTCAGACTTCCAATGATTGTATTCTGAGTTTTTTCTGACCATTAAATGTGCCCACATGCAGTTAGACTTGGGTGTGGCAGGATATGCCTTTAATCCCAGATTAAAAAAAGAATAAAAAAAGTTAGTGATGTTCTTAATGTTCTTAAATCTAAAATGTCTTAGATGTTCCCCCTAAGTCATTGGAATTTTTAAAAATTTGCATGCTTGATGATTGCATTGTTACCTTGGAAATATCCAATGCCAGGGACTGGAAAGATGGCCCCAGTGGTTAAGAGCACTTGGAGAAGATTCAGGTTCAGGTCTCAGCCCCACCTGGTGGCTCATATTTATCTGAACCTTCAGTTCTAGGGAATCAGGCACCCCCTTCTAGCTCTGCATGAACCAGGCATAGATATGTGTGGTGCCCAGACGTACATGCAGACAAAACACTCACACACATAGAACAAATAAAAACAAAGTGTACATTTATTATTGAAAAGAAAAAGTGGGAATGTGGTTTTGAGACAGGTCTTTCTGGCTCGTTGCTTGAATTTGCAGCAATCCCTCTGTCTCAGCTTTCAGGATGTTGGGGTTATAGGTATATATACCCATTTCCCAGCTAAATACTGTAACCAATTAATCTTTCTTTTTATTTTAAGACGGAGTTTCTCTGTGTAGCCTTGGCTGTCCTGGAACTTGCTCTACAGACCAGGCTGGTCTTCAACTCCCAGAGACCCTTTACCTCCCAAGTGCTAGGTTTAAAAGCATGCACCACCATCACCCAGTTAAATGCCACAATCTTTGTGAAGAGTTTTTGTTTAGTGTTTGTGGTGAGGTAGAGGTTAGAAACCAGGGCTTTGTGCATGCTGGACAATTTTATCCCCAAAATAAAAAGGAAAATAAAGCCAGACATGGTTGTCCAAAGCCAGAGAGGTAGGATTATCTTGAGTTGGGGGCCAGCCTGGACTGTGCCTCAGCAAATCACAAAATAGTATGAGCCCGAGCAGAGCAGATGCCTCATCACAGAAAGGTGCTGATGTATGCACATAGGCATACAGATAAATGTAATTTTTAAAGCCCATAAACCCATTTAATTGAGAAGAAAACAGAAGGCAGACTCTGGGTGAGGTGGGACACGACTTTAATACTAGCGCTGGCAGGAGGATTTGAGTTTGGGGCTAGCCTGGTGCTCACAAGTTCCAGGACAGCCTGGAAAGATAGACTATAGAAGGGAAAAAAAAAGAAAGCAAAAATATATATTTTGGAGGCTTTTTGAGACAAGGTTTTATTAAGCCCAGACTGAAGTTGAATTTGTTATATCATTATGATGACCTTGAACTCCTGATCTTTCTGCTACCCACGTGCAGAAATACTGAATTACCAGCCAGTATGGGCCATCACACCTAGCCTTTACCTACTTTTGTTAAAGGAGAGAAGGAAGGCCCGCCTCCCTTAACTTCCCTATAGTTGACCTGACCCTCCCATCCCCAGGTAAAGGTAAATATGCATGCTGTCGGTGACCTTTAGCTTGCTTCCGCAGTGATGAGCTGGATGAGTTACACTACCAGGACCCGGACTCAGACCTCTTGGAGCAGAGAGACAACAAGTGTAAGGTCAAGTGGACCCATGAGGAGGTGAGCCACAGCTACACCATGGAACTGGGGAGGAGAGGGTTAATGGCTGCTGGTGGTATCTAATGTTCCCATTTGTGGACAGTGACAAAGTTGATGGGCCATCTACTTCTCTCCTTTGCCTCCCCAGAGCAGTCTCAGACTCTGAAATCTGTGGGTTGGGGGCACAGTCCCCAGGACCCCGATCTCTCTTCTGTGCCCATCTTAAGTCTGCTCCCTTCTGTTCCCATTCCAGAGTCTAGGTAGCTTATAAAAAGGCTTATTCACCTCATCATTCTGTAGTGTACATAATGAAGTCATTTTTACTGGTGGGGACTCTGTGTTCCCAGGCAGTATAGAGCATCACATGGCAGGAAGGTTATGTAGGGGCAGTGCCAAACTGGCTTTTATAACAGACTCACTTAAGATATTAACCCATCAATCCATGTACTGCTAATCCATTCTGACAGAGATTGTATGACTTCGACACCTCTAATCCTCATGAGACTACCTCCTCATGCTACATAGTGGAGATTAAGTTTAAACCTAGTTTGGGTGGGGACATTTGATCCTGAGTACCCTTTAGCTGCTAGGAAGCTAAATCTGCAGTCCTTGTAAAAAATTTTTTTATTACTTTTTAGAAAATTTAAAACAATTTTATTATTTTATATGTATGGGTATTTTGCCTACATGTGTGTAGGTGTCCTGCATGGGTGACAAATCCACTGGAACTGGAGGTACAGATGGTTGTGAACTGCAATGTGGGTGCTGAGAATTGAACCCAGGTCCTCTGAAAGAGCAGCCACTGCTCTTAACCAGTGTATTATTATTTTTGTGTGAGAGAGGACTGGTGTGTGGTGCATGTTTTCTCTTCCTCTGTTCTATTACACTATGTGTGTGTGTTGGGGTAACTTTTGGAGATCAGTTTTCTCCCATTCGGGTCCTAGGGATTGAGGTAAAGTTGTCAGGCTTAGCAAGTGCCTTTATCCACTGAACATTCATTCTGTCTCTCTTTTGTTTTGAGACAGGGTTTTGTTTGTGTGTGTGTGCATGCTGGGCAGGCCCCCAATTTGTTATACAGCTGAGGCCAATCTTGAATTCCTTACTTTTCCTGAAGTAGGTGCTGGAGATGGAGCTCAGTGCACAGTAGGTCCACACTCAATATAGCTCAGCTGCATTCCCAGCCCTAAGTGGGAAAGTGAATTGTTTGTGGGATTTTGATTTGATTTGAGGTGAGTCTCCTGTATTTCAGGCTGTTCTGAGATGCTAGCTAGCTGTATACTTTAGGATGATGACCTTAAAATTCTGATCCTCTTGCCTCTGTCTCAACTACAGAGGTTAAAGTAGATCTCTGCTACCTTGCCTGGCTTCTTTCTGTTTTGACATTTCCCCACTCTGGGGCGGCTCGCTCCACCGATACTTTGTAGCAAACACATTGGACCTTGATCATCTGCTGTCTAAGTGCGCAAGTGCCTCTCTTCAGATAGAGACCTAAACCAATCCTCTGGGCCTGTCACTGTCAGCCTCTCCAGCTGGATCCCCCTTCCCTCCCCCCTCTTCAGTCTAGCTTTTTTTTTTATTTTTTAAAACCGTCTGCCTGCTTCATGAAGAGTCAATCACCATAGCTCCCAACACATCCTCCAGCACTGTGGCTTCTTGTGCTTGTCTTGGGTTTTTTGTTTTAAAAAGATTGACTTATTTATTATGTATATAATGTTCTGTATGCATGCATGCCTGCCTGCAGGCCAGAAGACGCCACCAGATCTCATTACAGATGGTTTTGAGCGGCCATATGGTTGCTGGGAACTGAACTCAGGACCTCTGGAAGAACAGTTAATGCTCTTAACCCCTGAGCCATCTCTCCAGCCCCCTCGTCTTGGGTTTTGATCACGCCTTTTCTCACAGTCAGACAGATTTGTTGCTGACTGTTACTGTGACAATACTTGGACTTAGTAGGCACTCAGTTTCTGAGTGAACGTGTGAATATGGCTGTATCATGGCATCTATAAAAATTTTCACGTATGTGAGCTAACTCCCGTGTTTTTTTTTTACATTGGCAGGATGAGCAACTGAGGGCCCTGGTAAGGCAGTTTGGACAGCAGGACTGGAAGTTCCTGGCCAGCCATTTTCCTGTGAGTATTGGCCCTCCCCTCGGGCAAGAGTTCTGGGAGGCTTGATGACAGGTGTTTAGAAAGCAGAAGTGAAGGGTCACCTGGGTGGCAGGGCGTGGCTGGCGCCAGCATGCCCTAGGGGCTGACTGGGGACGAGGGTGGGGGCAGGGAGCAGGGCAGAGTCAGGCAGATCTCTGCATTCCAGGACTGCTAGGACTACACAGAGAAACCCTGACTGGAAAATCTAAACAAACCCAAACCAAACTAAAGAAAAAAAAGCAGAAAGTGCCCAGTGAGAAGACTCCATGCATCTGCTTTAGCATGACCTCTGCCTTAGTCCCAAAGGCATGTTTGTATTTTTTCCTGCAAGTCAGGAGCAGCTGGATACACTTCACTTGGAAACGGAGGGGAGGCATCCTTTGAGCAGACTTTAAGCTGAGGCTCCTACAGGACGTTCAGAGCCCTCTGGGGATGAGAGCTCCCTTCTCCATGCCTTCCCTGGGACTGCGGGACAGTGCACAGGCTAGAGTGACTGCTGGGATTCCGTAGGCATCTCCGGATGAGTCATCATCCTGCTCTTTGTGTGCCTTCTCCCTTCTTCCTTTCTTCCTTGTGACCTGAACTTTTATGTATGTGTGTATGTATTTATATATTTATTTGAGACAGGGTTTCTCTGTGTAACAGCTCTGGCTGTCCTGGAACTCACCTTGTAGACCAGGCTGGCCTTGAAATCACAGAGATTCCTACCTCTGCTGGGATTAAAGACCCATGCCACCACCTCCCAAGTCACCTAACCTGAACTTTTTAAAGAATAAAAATGTTCTCCTAGAAGAAAGCAGGAATCACTAATATGTCTCACAAAGCTTTTGCAGACTTTGAGATAGTGTACCCCCAACACATACTAGGTTCAGAGAGGGGGAAGTACCTTTCCACAGGGCCTGAGTTTATTCTTTGAGGCAAAAATAATGCACCTATCTATATTGTGGTAGGTGCATAGCACAGGACACAGCTACTTGACATGATTGCACCCTGGCCCTGAGCTCAGGGGCTCAACCAGAATTCAGATTTATGGTACCAGAATTATTTCTATGCTACCGCAGAACCGCACAGACCAGCAATGCCAGTACCGGTGGCTGAGGGTCTTGAATCCAGACCTTGTTAAGGGGCCGTGGACTAAAGAAGAAGATCAGAAGGTAAGTGCTGGCAAAGGGCGGCGTGTTCAGTGGGCCTTCACGGCTGCCAGGCACTGCGGTGTCTGAACACCCCCGTCCCACTCCGCTTTAGTCCCATCCCACTCCTCTTTAGTCCTAAATGTCTTGAGGGATTTGTGTGTGTTGTGTATTGAAACAGGCCAGCTTTATAGTCCTGGCTGGTCCCGTATTTTTTATGTAGTAAGCTAGTCTTGAACTCACAGTGCTTCTCAGACCTCAGCATCTGAGTGCTGGGCTTACAGTGGCCACTTCACCTCATGAGATACCCAGCTTTTAACTGGTTATCTTATGGGTCACATATGACATGGGAAGGTAATGTGTGTTGCACATAAGGGGCTTGCTCAGCCAGTGGCAGCTGCCATTGATGCTGTGATAATATGATGGATGCTGTGATGCTTATGCCACACAGCCACAAAACAGAGACCTGCTTTATGGTGCTTCAGATGAAATGTATTTCATGTTGGACAGGCTCTCCACCACTGAGCTTACCTGCCCTCTGAGCCTCCCTCTAGGATTTTTTCTTGTCTTTTTTTGAGACAGGATTTTGCGTAGCCTGGGCTGACCTCAAACTTGCTATGTAGTCAAGGCCCCTGTGTGCTAGGATGACAGATGTTTGCCACACTTGGCATTTTAATGCTATATTTCTGTAGTGTCTGTAGTCCTGTGAGGTGGGTTATTTCCATGTTAAAAGTGGGTAAACCAAGGCACAGAAAGGATTTGACATTCTCCAGACTATGATCCCCCCAGGATGCTTTTCTGGAGTTCTTTTATAGAGAGCTCTGGTGTATCTCTCTGGTGTTAGCCCAAAAGATGCCATTCCACTCTGATAAGCACAGCACTCAAGGAAAGCAGGGGATAGAGGCACTGTCCTTGTAGATGCTGTACAAATGGGATGTGATTGCTGAAAAATTAGATCATAGCAGACTGGGTTGGGTGTGGTGCCCTGGTCTGTAACCCCAGCCCTGGGAAGATGGAAGCTGATCAGGGGTTTAAAGCCAATGTAGTCTACATAGTGAGACCCTGTCTCAATTTTTTTTTTTTTTTTAACTACACAGAAATGAAATAGAATCTATTTCTACACAGAAAAATCCCCCTTTCTGTAACTATCTAATCTTCCCTGATTGTGACTGTGTGCCCTGGAGAATATGTGTACCAAGAATTGAGGTGGTGATGCACACCTTTAATCCCAGCATTTGGGGGGCAGAGGTATTAAAATCTCTTGAGTTGGAGGCCAGCCTAGTCTGTAGAGCAAGTTCCAGGACAGCCAGGGCTACAGAGACAAAAACAAAGAACCGAGGAAAAAGGCCTAGCTTGATCTGTTGTAATTGTTAGGGTTTGTGTCCTGAGCAAAAGAGCTTGAAATGATGAAAACTGAAGTCTAATTCTAGGTGCCATGACTTGGCTCTACCCTCCTGATTTCCACAGAAGTGCCAAGAGGACTTAACATAATTCTAGTGTGATTGGGACTGACCTCAGGCTTGTAGCTCACTAAAAGTCCTGCAAAGAGATGCCCCACCTGGATATGGCTATGCTGACGTGGAGGTGATTGAGGGGCTGGTCCTTCACTGATGTTTTCTTGAAGGTCATCGAGCTGGTCAAGAAGTATGGTACAAAACAGTGGACGCTGATTGCCAAGCACTTGAAAGGCCGGCTGGGGAAGCAGTGCCGTGAGCGCTGGCACAATCACCTCAACCCTGAGGTGAAAAAGTCGTGCTGGACCGAGGAGGAAGATCGAATAATCTGTGAGGCCCACAAAGTGCTGGGCAACCGCTGGGCTGAGATCGCCAAGATGCTGCCAGGGAGGTAAGCTATCATCTGGTAGGTAGGGTGTAGGCAGGGTACTGTTCCAGGAAGTGAGGCTTATGCTGTGATGGGATGAGTATCCCAGAGTTCCATGGTCGTGATCAGACTCATATTTTTTTAACATTCAATCAGCCTTGTATTACGGTCACTCAGAGACATACTTCAGAAGGGAGAAGAGTAGAACCAGGAAATCAGATTGTGTCTTGTTAAAGGGACTATGATGGACACAGCAGTTTCTGCCCCCCCCCTTTTCCCACGTGCTACTAAGTCAGACTCATCTCTTGTTTGTGTTATAGAAAGGGGCTTGCTGTGTATCCCATGGCTTGTGTTGAATTCAGGCTGATTTCAAACTTGTGACCTTGGCCTCATGAGTGTTGTGGATGGGTGTGCGCCACCATGCCTAGCCAGTATCCATATTCATGAGTGCTATGTTGTTTTGATATGTTATACTTGTGGGCTTTTTAAAAAATTTTTGTTTTTTATGTATATTAGTGTTTTGCCTGCTTTCTTGTCTGTATGGTGTGCATCCCTGATGCCTGAGGAGGCCAGAAGGCATTGGTTGCCTTAGCACTAAAGTTATAGTGGTGAGCTGCCCTCTGGGTGCTGGGAATCAAATGAAGATCCTGGAAAAGCATTGGTGCTTTAGCTGCTGGGCCACCTGTCTCAGCCCCTGGGATGGTTTTCAGTCACAGATTTAGCTTCCTCGGACTCTGCTCCTGTTTATTCCCAATGCCCCGTCCTTTCCTATTGCTCTGCTTTCCTGTTGCTGTGGAATCACTGACATAAAGCACGTTGAAGGAAGGGTTAATTTGGCTTCCACTTCCAGGTCACAGTTGAGGGAAGAAAAGCAACTTGAAGCCCAAACCGGGGTGGGGGGGGGGGATTGCCACTGGCTTCTGTTACCTCACTTGTACTTGCCGGCTAATACTTAGCAAGCCCTTCTTCTTTTTTGGGGGACAGTGTCCTTACCTAGGTGTAGTTGTGTTCAAACTCTACAGGCTGCCCTGCTGACTGCCAAGTCGTTAGTTGAAACTAACTAGATGCAGACAACTTGATGTGGTGGCACAGGCCTTTAATCCCAGCAGTTTGGAAGCAGAGGCAAATGGATCTCTGAGTTCAAGGCCAGCCTGGTCTAAAGTGTGAGTTCCAGGACAGCCAGGGCTATAAAAGAGGGACCCTGTCTTGGGTGGAAATAAAAAGCTAAGATACCTATTATATCCTGTGATCCCAACTTTAAGTTAGGACAGCAGAGCTGCCTCGAACATAGAACTCAAGTGCCAGTACTGTCTGTGGTGTTTCCTTCTTACCTGGCTACTGGTGCTTCTGTTCTTCCTAGGTGGTCCCCTCATAGGTGTTTTTGTTTGTTTTAATCTCAGAGACAATTTAATTTTATTAGAGTTTAAAAGAAGCATGGTACAGGTAGGTAGATGTCCATCAACCACCAGGAGATGGAGAGAAAGTCATACATCTTTTTTTGTTATTTTCTCAAGACAGGGCTTCTCTGTAACAGCTCTGGCCCTGCCTGTCCTGGAACTCACTCTGTAGACCAGGCTGGCCTTGAACTCACAGCCATCTTTCTGTTTCTGTCTCCTAAGTACTGGGACTAAAGGCGGGTGCGTCACTGCCCACCTGCCTTATTAAGAAAGGTAAAAGCAGCTATGTGGTGGTGGTACACGCCTTTAATCTCTGCACTCTGGAAGCAGAAGCAGGTGGGTCTCTGAGTTCAAGGACAGCCAGGGATACTTCTGCAAAAAACAAAAAGAAACAAAACCAACCAATCAAACAAAAACAGAAAACATAAGAAAGGTGGAAGCAGGCTAGAGAAACGGAGTACTTGCTGCTGTTGTAGAGGACCTGATTTCGGTTCCCAGCATTCACATGGTGGCTATTAGCCTTCTAGAACTCACTTCCAGAGGATATAGCGCCCTCTTCTGGTCTCTGCATGTACCCATGTGTGTAGTCCTCACACTGTGGCCAGGAAACCCCTATTCCTTTGTGTCCCGCTGCTACCCCTTGTTGGATGGATGCCTTTTGTCCGTCATGCTCTTCAATTCCTCCTGTTTTGTTTACTGCCTTGTTTTAGTGGAACACTTCCTCTGTTAGCATCCTGAGCTCAGCCCCCCATGTTAGCTCACGCTTAATAGTTGATTTTTGAGTAGATGGAGAGTGTGAAAATAATCTTTCAACATATTGAGAGCATCCTGTGATCTTTGATTTCACTTCCTGGGAGGTTTCTTGGTTTTTACCTTAAAATCCTTTGGAAATTATTTTGACTAAGTTGTTTTCTAAACCCTCACTTTTCTGGACCAGATTCTTTATATCGCTTGCAGCCACTTATTCCACTATTGATACTGTGTTTAAAAAGATCAAAAGACAAAACTCCTTCCCTGCATTGTGTGTTTGCCTAAAGCAGTGGTTCTCAACCTATCAAACAACCCTGTCACAGGCATCGCCTGACACCATCAGAACATATTTACAGTTCATAACCGCAGCAAAGCTACAGTTGCAAAGTAGCAATGAAATAATTCCATGGTAGGGGGTCAGCACAGCATGAAGTATACTAAAGGTTGTAGCATTAGGAAGTGGAGAACTGCTGGCCTAGTGTTTCTTTCTCTTTGTCTTACCTATCCATATTTTCTAATACAGGAGGTTTGCTTTGAAGGGTTGCCGATCTGGCCCTTTGCAGTTAGGAAGTAGTCAGTGACCATCGTTAGGAAACCCCCCGGTATACTTCTGGTGCTTAATCTGCTGATGGCCTTACCACTGGCTTTGTTGTCTGCTGGCCCTTTGGGATGATACGCCAGGAATGAATGCTGATTCCTATAAGGAGCTGTTGCCTGGGGTCCTCTGGCAGGTAGAGGGCATTGAGAATCTCACCTCCACGGTGCGGATTTCCATGGAGTCCCAGTTTCTGCCCTGTGCACTGTTTCTGTCCATTGTGACCACAGTTGCTGCGTTATGTGTGATCATTTATTGTATATTGTAATGCTCCAGCACTGAGCTATACCCCAACACACAAGCTGGGGCATTTTTTAAAGAGGAAACATCTCTCTTCCTGCCTGGAGATGAGGGTCAGGAGCTGGAGGTTTAACAAGGTTTGAGGAGCTTGTGTGTGCTCCAATCCCGGGGCTCCTAGAGTTCTGGGAGGAGCCCGGGGGGATCCCTGGCGTGAACTAGTTCTAGAATCTTCCTGTAAGGTCATTTTGGTTTGGACTCCTAGTCTCCTGGGCTGGCTGTTGCTCGCCTGCCTGACCTCTTTCCACCTGATAACTTCTAAAATCGGATTGGCTACCACTTGCTCCGTTTTCTTCTCCTTCCTTTTCCTTTTTCTTGTTTTGTTTTGAGTCTGTCCTTTGTTGTGACAGTGCCATCCCAGGAGGAGAGTGAAGAGAGGACAGGCCATATGCCTCGAGTCTGAACTGCCTATTTTCATAACTTAAGTCCCCGTGCATTATCTCTGAGGGCCTGTTTTGTTTCTTGGTTGGGGACTCAGAGCCCCTTCCTTCCCTGTGTGGCATGGTTGGCCTCGCACGTGTAAGTAGCCTCCATTTCCATCTGCAGTCACCTCGATTGCTCGGTCCTGAGCCACCCCCACCCTTCAGTTCCCACAGCTGCTGGGCTCTGATGGGCCCTCTGCTACTCTGACAGCCTTGCCCTGTTGTGAGGCTCACCGACCTGCTGTCAGTTCTCACTGCTCTTTCTTCAGAGTAGCTTTCTGGGTCGGTCCAGCTTGAACTTGGTCCTGCATTTGCGTGTTCCATGGAGATGTGAGGGCTACAAACAGACTGAAGAAAGCTCGCCACAGAGCATTTGGCTGAAGCTTCACTTAGAGTTGGGATAAGCTGCAGCAGGACAGGAGAAGTCTCCAAGCAGCCAATGAGAGCCAAGTGTCAGAGGCCTCTGGGTTTCCCCACAGGACAGACAATGCTGTGAAGAATCATTGGAACTCTACCATCAAGAGGAAAGTAGATACCGGAGGCTTCCCTAATGAGTCCAGAGACTGCAAGCCTGTCTACCTGCTTCTGGAGCTTGAGGACAAGGACCGCCACCAGAGTGCCCAGCCTGTGGAAGGCCAGGTGAGTGGCCACCTGTGGCTCTGTCGTTCAGCTTTATTCCCTAGTTCTCTGACCGGGTTCCCTCTCCTCCTGGGTTCTGAGTGTGTCTGTCTTGTTTCTAGAGCTTTCCCATGACAGCCCAGCCCCAGTTTGCCTGCAGGAAAGGAAAGTGATCAGATGACATCTGGAGAAGTAGGTTAGGAGTTCTCAGCCTCCCAGACCTCTCCGCCACTTTCTTCTTAAAAGTTCTTCCAACTACAAGCTGAAATTATTTTTATAACTGAGTGGTGGTGTATGCCTTTAATCCCAGCACCCGGGCAGATGATGAGTTCAGGGCTAGTTGTGCTACAGAGTGATTTCTAGGCCAGTAAGGGCTACACAGAGAAACGTCTCAAAGCAAATGTGTGTGTGTGTGCGGCGTGTTCTCGAGCCCATGTGGATGTCAGAGGAAAACTTGTTCATGATGACTTTAATTTTTTCCCCCATTTCCTCCCCCCCCCTCCCTGGAAGGCCAGGTGAGTGGCTACCTGTGTCAGGATCTCTCAGCTTTATTCCCTTTGACAGGGTCTCTCAGTGTAGCTCTGGATGCCCTGGGAATTGTTATGCAGATCAGGCTGGCCTGAGAGGAGAGCCTACTGCCTCTGCCTCCCAATTACTATGCCTGGCCTTTAGGGGCCAACTTGTAGGAGTCAGTTCTCTCCTTCTACCTTGAGTTTCAGCTCATTCTGCCTGCTGTGCCATCTCACCAGCCTACATTTCCAACTGAAAACTTACCTCTATGTGTGTGTGTGTGCCATGTGCACGTTGGAGCCCACAGACCAGATGAAGGCTTTGGATCCCCTGAAGCTCAACTCATGAGGCTGAGATCCCAGCCTGGGTCCTCTGCAAGAGTAGTGAAGCTCTCTTAGTTGCTGAGTAATCTCGGTAGCTTCTTTTTGCCAGTTTTAAAAGAATCAGATTTATTGAGATATAAAGTATTTTGGTATTCAGCATATCTTCTCAATAATGACAAAAAGCACACTGGCGTATTTGTAGCCATTTAACTACTACCATTCTGATCATTCTGGAGCTCACCTGCTCACACTCCACCATGGCTCCCCATTAGCATCTAAAGCAGTGTTCTCAACCTGTGGGCTGTAACCCATAGAGTGGTGGGGGTGTCTGCAGGCTGTTTCACAGGGATCACCTAAGATCATTGGAAAACACAAGGCGTTCATATTACCAGCTACCCAGAATTCCTTTGGGAGTTCCATTATCTCCCTAATGTGTTTTCTGTCTTTGAATTTCTGTAGTTATAAACAGTGGAACTGATATGTACATGTGCTAAATCTCTGTTCCCAAAACAACTATATTTCCCCCTTTAAAACATAATTGTGTTCATCTATATGTGTGCGAGTCAGTATAGGCGCATGTGTAGCAGTCACTTACGGGGGTCAGTTCTCTTCTCCCATGGATTCTGGAAGTTGAACTCAAGTTGTCAGGCTTGAAGAACAAGCACTTTTACCCACTGAGCCATCATGCTGTACATCCTAACCACCGACCCCTGTTTTTCCAGGTGACAGAGTCTTTTGCCCAAGTTGAACTCCCCAATATTTAAGGATAGCCTTGAACTTCTCTTCTCCTACACCTATCTTCAGAGTATTGGAGTTACATGCATATGCCCAGTGTATTTGGTTCTGGGGATTGAATCTAGGTGTATTAGTTAGGGTTCTCTAGAGGAACAGCATATAGAATGGATATGTATGTGTATGATATATAAGTAATCTATATATACACACATATATAAATATGTAAAATGTTTATTTAGAATGGCTTACAGGATTTCAGGCTGTGGTCCACCTAGTCCAACAATGCCTCTCTACCAATGGACAGTCCAGGAATTAGTCCAGTAGTTGTTCAGTTTGCAGGACTGGATATCCCAGCTGGTCTTCAGTATACACTGGAATCCTGAAGAAAGCTCTAATGCCAGTGAAGGAGTGGGCTTGCCAGTGACAGCAAGAGGGAGCAGGAAAAGGACAAAGCTTCCTGCTTTGTGTCCTTACAGAGGCTGTCACCACCAGAAGGGTACTCCAGACCAAAGGTGGATTTTGTCACTTCAGATGATTTAATTAAGAAAAGTCCCTCACCGTGTAACCAGCTGCTAGGGCTTTCGTTAGTTCTAGCTGTATTCAGCTTGACAACCAAGAATAGCCACAGTCCCACCCATTATCAACTTTACACATATCTCCATAAGTCATGCTTAATTTCCAAATGAAAACAATGACCAGGCCATAATTATATCTAACATAACTTTCCCTTGTGCAAATGCATATGCATTATAAATTTTAGATTAGGTAGAAATGCCCTCTTTATTGATGTTATGTTACATGATAAAGAGATCGGGGACAGAAACCAAATATCTGTACAAACATCTTTAACAAAATATGACAGAAGCACTTAAGTTAATTATGATCCTGTTCTGCAACTGGTCACATGGCCTTAGCTGATATTTATAACTGCCTTTCTCTACTACTCATTCTGTATTTTCTCCACCCTCAAGAAGTACCTCAGCAAACCTTGGCTCATTATCTGGAGGACTGACTCATAGATTCCTTCTTGAGGGGTCTGTGTCCCTTGTTCTCTTGTCTGGGTTAGGTTGTTGTAGTTTCCCATTGACTCTCACAGGATGTGATAGTACCAAGAGACACCCTAAATAATCCCACTCCAGACATAAGGCCTCCGGTGTGGAGGAGCAACCTAGCTTCCCTGTGGTAATCTGGACAATAACCCTTCAACACTGTTACTCCTTTCTTGGACTGTTGGCGTAAGGGCATCAGAAGCCCAAAGTGGCCAGGGGGAATTCTGAGCTTCCAGTTCAATGGAATGTTTGTTGTGGCTCCTGGTAGCGGCCCTCCTTTCTTTGGAACCAAAATTTCTAGGCGAGCAGAATTTAAGGTCATGGCAACAGGGAGCACAATTTTCCTAGTGGGTCATAGTGAGTGGAACTGCCCCACTTTCCACTCTTAGTTTGTGGACTGGTGCATCCTGGCCATAGGAGGAACTGTACCATATATTGGATACTGATTCAAAGCATATGCTGGAGAACCCTGCCCCAGCTCTCCAGGCTGCTACCCCCTAATTGGTACTGTAACTGTGTTTTTAAAAGGTCATTCTATCTTTCTATCAGGCCAGATAATTCAGGATGGTAACATCAGTGGATTCCATGATTGTGGGCCCAAGGCTGTGAAGTGTAGTAGGCCTAGCATCTTAGTCTGGATTTGCCTGCAGCCCCGCTGCCACTTAACACTCCCCCACCCCCAATGACTCAGACGCTTATATTAATTACATGCTGTTTTGTAGTATGAGGTTTCTGGCCTTGACTTTTGGGCCTAGCCTCAAGGTTTAGGACTGCAGACCCACAGACCCGCAGAGACACACAGATGCTTACAATAATTTTAAGCTGATCGGCCTAAGGCCCAGGCATATAACTTAGTAACTCTTTACCCTTAATCTAACCCATGACTCTTATCTTGCTCAGCCATGCGGCTCGGTACCTTTTCTCAGGGCAGCATAGTTGTCCTCTGCTTCTTCTGGCTTCTCTCTGGCATTCTGCTCTGTTCTTCCTATTCCTAGAGTCTTCTAGTCTGATAGCCCCGCCCACACTTCCTATCTGTCTTTGGCCAATCATCGCTTTTTATTAAACCGGTGGGTGAGACAATTATTTACAATGTAACAACATAATCTCCCACACTGTTTGACCTATGGTTAGGGTGCATTGCTAGCTAGCTCATGCATCTTACCCCATTTCTATTAACCTATCTTGCCATGTGGCCCGTGGCTTACCTATTTCTTTGCATCTTGCTTCTTGGTGGCTGGATTGCTTCTCCTGTGACTCCACGCTCTCCCTTTATCTATGCTCAGATTTCCCGCCTGCTTCTAAGATGCCCTGCCATAGGCCAAAACAGTCCCTTTATTAACCAATGATATTTATAGCATTTGTGGAAGGGACAGATGATCAAGATCCTTTCTGAGTTATGACACAGGACTAGAGAGTCAATATATCCCTGAAGTAAAACTGTAAAGGCATACTGTTGGCCTTGCCAACTGGAAGCAAATTGTTCTGGTAGTCCTTATGGACAGGTACTGAGAAAGCTGTTTGGTAGATGAAGAGCTGCATACCATGTACCCCCAGGAGCTGTGTTAATCTGCCTAAAGGACACCACATCTGGTATAGCAGCTGAGTTCTAGTCAGCCTACTCCTCCACCATCGGAAGGCCCAGAAGAAATGCCCTTCACTAATTTGTAGGTGCAAAATGGTGAGAAGGCACCAGCATGTCACAAGCTTTGTTGTCAGTCCTTTCTTGCACCAGACCGCAGGGTTGGGGCACTGCTGCTCATTTGGATGAATTAAATGCATTGAGTTTAACTGGGCCCTGAGGTAGCAAGAGCAGCCAGGTGGTAGCGAGGAATTGCCAAAGGCTAGGTGATTGTAATTACTGTAATGTGCAACATAGTCAAAACCTGATTTCCCTGAGCCTTAATCCTTTTGTCAATACAAATCTGGGGATGTCCAACATCTCCAAACTCCTTTTCAGTAGGCCATCTTTTAACAAATCTTTTAGCCAACCATTCAACAAACTTTTGCGACTCCTCCCTTTTAATTGTGAGCACTCATATTAAACTTAGAATCTTTATTCAGTGGACCCATTTCAATCAACTAAGTCTGATCAAGTTTCATGTTCCCTTCACTATTATCCCACACCTTTAAAGTCCATTCCTACACATAATCCCCAGACTCTGCTTAAAAAACTCAGTAACTACACTTTCTGTCTCACCTTTTGGAGCCTGCTTAGCCTTAAGTGGCTGTAGGTCTAGGGGCAGCTATTGTTGGGCCCCGAGGGACATCAGTAATGGTCTTGCTTAGCATCTCTTTTAGGGAAAGTCCCTGCTGGTTTAGCAGACAGTGAAGGATTAATTTTCTCAGTAAAGGTGTAAAGAGTGTTGGTGTGAGTGTACCTGCTGAAGTAATGGAGAGACTACTTCTCCAGGTGGGAAAAGCCCTTGAGAATTTGAGGGCTCAAAGTTCTCAGCCTCACTAAGGTTCTCCCACACATCCCCATCCCAAGTTATAGGGTATTCTCTACCAATTAATGACCTTAACTGCCAACTACCTCTAAGGCTAGGACTTGAATTTTTGGATTTTCTCTGTAATTCAGCCTTTATAGTGAGGAATTGATTTTGCCTGGTTTTTCACAGCTTGATTTCTGTAGTTGGTGGAGAGAAAGAAGATTTTCATTAAGAGCACATTGAGAAACCTTTAGACCAGTTCTCAACCTGTAAGTGGAGACCCCTTGGAGGGAGGTGAACTTTCACAAGGCTCTCCTAAGACCATCAAAACACAGATATTTACATTACTATTCATAACAGAAAAATATGGTTATAAAGTAGCAACAAAAGTAATTTTGTGTTTGGGGTGTCGCCACCACATGAGGAGCTGTATTAAAGGGTTGAGGCATTGGGAAGGTTGAGAAGCACTGCTTTAGACTGTTTATGTGCGTCTGGAGTTGGTCAGTTTTACCATTTAGTTGACTGCTGCCTTTCACCAAATTCTGCCACATTAGAAGTTTATAATCTCACACAGAACAGAGGACGCTCTTTTCCTTTGTTGTTTATCTGGAGATGGTAGGGGGGACCACCCAGCACTATCATTTTCTTTACTCAAACCCATTGTCTCTCACTATTGGTGAATCAGAATAATCAAATGTATTTATCTGTTTAAGTCTGTAAAATAGCTCACACCATGGGCTTTCAATACGTTCTGACCTTCCAGGAGAGATTTCAGTTACTGGAAAGGCTTTAGTAGCTGTAGGTGTTAGCAAATTGGAAAGCCTGTTCAGATACCTGAAAAATTCATCCTTATACTTCTCTTGTTTCAGGACCATTTCTGGTACCAAAAGCTGTATTAGTCGGGGTTCTTTAGAGGAACAGAACTTGTAGGATGAATTTGTCTGCCTGTCTGTCTGTAAATACAGAAAGTGTTTTTATTAGATTGGCCTACTGGCTGTGGTCCAGCTAGTCCAACAATGGCTGTCTACCAATTGGAGGTCCAAGAATCCAGTAGTTCTTCAGCTCACAAAGCTGGTTGTCACAACTGGTCTTCAGTTACAGCCGAATCTTGAAGCAGTAGGCCCTAATGCTAGGGAAGGAAGGGACCTGCCGGGGAGAGTGAGGGCAAGAGCTTCCTTCTTCCTGTCCTTCTGTAGGCTGTCAACAGAAGGGGCAGGCTACCCATTTGAGATTTTTTTAATTTAGAAAAATCCCTCACAGGTGCACCCAGCTGCTTGGAGTTTAGTTAATTCTAGATATAGTCAAGTTGACAACCAAGTACAGCCGTCACTCCACTGAACCGTGTCTCCGATAATTTGTCTTTTACACTCAATCTTAACTAAAAGGTCAAGAATTTTTAAAAATTAAGGTTGGAGACAAAGATGGCAGTGTGAAGAGTCCGACCCCTGCATTTGTGCCCCTGTGATCTGAGCAGGTTCCCCCTGCCTGTTTGTATCCCTCTTCCTGGAGGGAATTTGCTTGTTTAGCTCTACACCATCCTAGAGGGCTACAGCACGATTTTGCCTCTGTTTCTTGGGGTTCCAGCCTCCAGGAATCTGATCCCCTGATGTCAGCTGCAGCTATGCAGGGGGGATATGATGAAATTCATATTGTAGAGAAGAATGGAAGAAAGTGTAGAGACATCTCTAACTCCCAGGGGATCCCCTCACCAGAGAAGGAGGCTTCTGGCAGTTTCTTGCATGTCTAAGCTGTATGCTTTCAACCTGAGATTTCTGAGGGAAAGAAAAAACATTTGGGGGAGGGGGTTGGCTGAGAGAGAGGGGAAGGGATGGTCGAGAACAGAGTTGTGCTGCTAAGGACCTCCTGGAGGTCATTTTATTGGTGTACCTTCCTTAACACTGGAGTGTTGTCTGAAGTGCTGGCCTTGCTGAGGTGGGTCTGAGCCCCACGTGGGGCCAGAGCACAGGAACTTACAGCTCAATATTTATCTCATTCATTCCTGTACAGTTTTTTTTTGTCTGCTTTCTAAATTGTTTAAAAATGAGTTTTTAATTTTATTTTATGTGCATTAGTTTTTTGCCTGTAAGTATGTGTTGAAGGTGTTGGATCCTGGAGTTACAGACAACTGTGAGCCAACATGTGGGTGCCGGGGATTGAACCCTGGTCCTCTGGAAGAGCAGTCTTAACCCCTGAGCCATCTCTGGCCCCTTGTTTTCAGTTTTTTTATTCAGCTTGTTTATTGTGTGTGTGTGCACACGTGCGTGCAGATAGAAGTGAGAGGAGAATTTTTAGTTCTCACTTGCCATATGGGTCCCATAATCATCAGGCTTGGCTGGCAGCAAGTGCCTTTAACCTACCCACTGAGCTATCATGCCAGCCCAGCATTTGCTGTTTGAGTAGGTCTCTTGTAGCCTAGTCTGGCCTCAAGTTTGTGGGGATTATGGGCTTGGCTCATTTACTAGGTTCTGCTTTGAGAATTATTCCTGGGAAGGATTTTCCTCAGTTTCTATTTTTCTGTCACAGTGTTGAGCTGAGCATCCAGAAGAGTTTCAGGATTAGTGCTGGAGTTCCATGTTTACTTGGGATTGGTTCCATCCCCATTCCATTCCCAAAGGGCCTTGCCTATGCTAGATAGGCAGTGTCCCATAGGCCTGCAGCCCCAAAGCTTTGCTCATTTTCCCTATTTAGCACACTTGCATTACTATTGTATTACTTGTGTGTGTCCATTTAGGATTTACTTTGGGTCTGGGTGCCTGGGTCAGTACCCTGGAGGCAGAGGCCGCTCTACTTAGAGACTACATAGAAATCTTTCCTCAGAAAAGAAAGAAAAAGTGAGAGTTCTTAATTTTTAATCCCTGAATGCTCCGAGCTTCAGCTTGTATTTCCCAAGATAAGGGGGCTCACTTTGCTTGTGGTTTGTTTCTAATTCAGGGACTTCCACACTGGTTTTGAACCATGTGGTGGTAGTAATGATGTGTTATTGTTTGCCTGCTTTAAAAAAGTGTGAGTGTGTAGCTGGGCATAATTGCCCACACTTTTAATGCCAGCACTCTGAGAGGGAATTAGAGAAACCCTGTCTCAAAGCTAAAACAACACAAACAACAAAAACGCCGAACAAGACCAACCAATCAACACGACCACCAAACTTGTGTGCATAGTGCTTTGTTCTTGTTTGCTTCTTTAAGACATTTGAAATGTGTGTATGTGTGTGCGTGCATCAAGGTGTGCATGTGGAAGTCAGGATAGCATCTCTTTTCTTTACCATATGGATCTTACGGATCAAACCCAGGTTGTCTGCCCAGCTGCAAGCACCCTTCTGTGCTGAGCCATCTCCATCACCCATGATGTCCTGGAATTCACTATGTAACTTACAGACTCCTTGCCTTGCCTTGGCCTTCCAAGTTCTGGGATAGAGAGCACTACCATGCCCAGCACTGATTCAGGACCTCTGTCTTAGCTGTGGTCCACACTCCACATTCCCCAGGAGCAATCCAGGATCAGTTATTTATCTGGAAGTCTCTTTAGCCCGTGTCATGGACAAGCAGGGGACACACACACACACACACACACACACACACATACACACACGCACACACGCACACACGCACACACACACACACACACACACACAAACACACAAAAACGCCAAACCTTGCCAGGGCAAGGTAGGAAGGTCTTTAAGAATGTCCTGCTTCACAAAAAAGTCTGTCAGGTATGCTAGGCCTGTAGGCCGAAGATGGATGCTTCAACGATACAGAGGAACCTTGGGTGACTGTCCAGGCAGCCAGCTGTTTCATTTTTCACATTTTTAGGAAGTTGCTTGTTTTGACGTCCTGTTTACTCAGTTAATATTGTTTCTTTCTTGGGTCTCTGAGGGAGCTGAAGATGAGAAAGTTATAGTTACAGTTTTCTAGTGGCAGTTTTAGAAAAGAAACTCACTATGAGATTAAAATGTATAAGTTTGAGAGACATCAAAAGATAGTTTTCAGTTGGTAATGCAAGTTAGACGGAAAGTCAATTAGGTACAATCCTTTGGACTCACCAAAATAGGATAAATAATGGAATATTTTCTTTGCATTTGTCAATTGTTAATGGAATGGACATTACTCAGGTAATTATTGCTTATATGTAATTATTGTACCTATTGTATATAGTTTTTCTTATGTTAAAACCTTTTTTTAATTTTTGACATGGGGATTTGTGGTGATATATTGTATATTTAATAATATACAACAATATACAAGCATTTCAAATGTATGGCATAGTTGGAATGTCTCAATTTCTGTTCATCCAAGTTTCCTTTATATTTGATTTGTCTTATGTGTTTTTAACTAGAAACTTAGAGCATAGTCTGTTTCACCTGAAACAGTGTGTCCTTTAACCTGACAGGAAGGTCTTATGACCGGCTGGCCCCTGGCAACCTCTACTCTGAAAGAAGAGGAGACCAGTGAGGAGGAGGCTGCAGCAGCTTCTATTGCTCAAGAGCAAGATCCTGAGTCTGTTCCTGCTGATCTGGGAGAAGTGTACACCCCAGAGCCCTTGGAATCTCTCAGTCATGAGTACCAGGAGGACTCCTCGCTAGAAACAAGCCTGCCCTACAAATGGGTGGTAGAGGCGGCAAACCTCCTCATCCCTGCCGCAGGGTCCAGCCTCTATGAAGCCCTGGACTTGATTGAGTCGGTATGTTGGTCCCAGTGCTTCTCTTGTGACCCTGCTTTTTTTTTTTTTTTTTTTTTTTTTAAAGTATCGATTGGCTGATGGGGTTGCATAGCTCTAAGCAGGCTGGGGAGGTCATTATAATCCTTGCCTCACAGCATGGAATGGGATAATGAAAAGGATTCTCAGAGGGCAGTAAATTGGCATCATATAGTTAGGTCTCACTGGAGAGCGTCACTGGAAGAAGGAGTTATGGTTGCCTCTGGAGCAGCAAGTGGGTTTGGCTGCTCAGCCCAAGGCCATGCTATGATTAGATGTTATAAGTTAGGCTCCACATGGTGGCTTTTCCTGGGGAAGTAAGCAAGTACCTGTTTACCCCAGATATGGTACCAAGGTCTGATCAAAGAAATGATTCCATACAGCTCTAGCATGGTGAACTAATGAGTTCCTGGAGATACTTAGAGGATTGTGAGTATCCTGTAGTCCCACAAGACTGTGTCATCTCTAGAAAGCTGACCCGGCAGGAGTGATAGACTCATACAGTATCCCTGGAGCTTCAACATGCATGCAACTCTCAGGGCAGAGTCAGTTCACCAGCAGTTATTTACAGCTCTAAAGCTGCAGGGAGGGGTCTCGTGGCTCTTGTAACTTTCCTCTAAGAGGGAATGTGTCATTTCTGAGAAAGTAGCTCAACAATGACTTTGTCTGAGAGCCTGTAGGTTGGGCCACTCCTTTGAAGTGCTATCCAGCTTTGGGCTGTATCAGCTAGGAGTTAAGTCCTGACATGTGACTCAGACCACAGACTCTCTTATGGTTTCCTTCTGGGAGTGGTGAGGATCATGGAAGGGATCTGTAAAACCTCCTCTCCATAATCCTCCCCTGGCATTTCCGCAGGATCTGCTTCCTAGCTCCAAGATGCCATCAGCTTTCTGGACCTCTGATCTCTGAGCTCAGCCTAGCTGTAAGCTAGCTTCTACTCTTAAGAGTGAACTGCCCCTGGCTCTAGCAAGTCCCAGGAGCCACAGCTTGCAAGTGGGCTCTGGATCTACTCAGGGCCACCCCTGCAGGATCGAAGTGGAGCCTTCTGTTTCCAGAAACCTTTGGTTAAAGATGAGGGCATAAGCGTAGATTCCTTGATATGAAAGTAAGAAAGGAACCAATGAGATGGCTCAGCAGATAGAGATGAGACACTTGTCACCAAGAGTCCCCAGGACCCACATGGCAAAAGGAGAAACTAACTCTTTCAGGTTGTCCTTGACACTCACATAGAAATAAATGTGATGAATTAATAAAAAAGCCAAGTCATGCTTTCTAGCAGGTTGCAATGGGGATTATAAAGTTGTTGATGGGCAAGCATCCCATTCAAGCTTTAGTATAATACACAGAACATTGAGGGAATTCATTTAAGTGTTAATGACTGATCCTGGGGATAAAGAACTGAATTTGATACTGGTGTAATTTCCTGTAACAAAAGAAGTCCTACTGTATTCAAACTTTCTAACCTCCCTTCCTGGCAGGACCCTGATGCTTGGTGTGACCTGAGTAAATTTGATCTTCCTGAAGAACCATCTGGGGAGGGCAGTGTCCACAGCAGCCCAGTGCAGCCCCACACATCACAGCAGCAGGCACTGTCTTCCCG
The DNA here is from genome assembly GCA_033318265.1 of Phyllotis vaccarum. Taxonomy (NCBI): domain Eukaryota; kingdom Metazoa; phylum Chordata; class Mammalia; order Rodentia; family Cricetidae; genus Phyllotis; species Phyllotis vaccarum. The sequence continues at coordinate 190,007,249 of JARWLC010000001.1, forward strand.
CCATACTGCCACACCAGGGACCAGCGTGACTGAGTATCGGCTGGATGGCCATACTATTTCAGATCTGAGCCGGAGTAGCCGAGGGGAGCTGATACCCATTTCCCCCAGCACTGAGGTTGGGGGCTCAGGTGTTGGCACACCACCCTCACTACTCAAGAGACAAAAGAAACGGCGTGTGGCCCTGTCGCCTGTCACAGAAAACAGTGCCAACCTGTCCTTCCTGGACTCCTGTAACAGTCTTACCCCCAAGAGCACACCTGTCAAAACCCTCCCCTTTTCTCCTTCCCAGGTGTGTGGGTCCCCCCTGGCTACCTTGACTTCCATATATAAACATCGAGTGCCCATTGGGGTCTGGTACAGGTTACACACTAGATGATCAGTATTCACTGAGTATCTCTCTTGCTCAGTGCTAGGTGAGCAAAACTAGACCTGGTCCCTGCCCTAATGAAGCTCGCACTCTGGGTTATAAAAGATCCAGATGGATGATAAAGTGAAGAAACCCTGATGCTGGAAGTGGGGCTGGCAAGGGCTTTAGTTGCTTGCCCTGTTGCTATATTTGGTCAAAGGACAGCTTTATTGGGTACGGTTCCAAGATATAGTCCATCACAGCAAGGAAGTCATGGTGGCCGAGCTGAAAGCGGGTCACACTGCAGCCAGTCAGAAGGCAGAGTGATATCACATTTGGCTCCCTTTTCCCTTGTTATTCAGTCCAAGACCCCAGGGGATGGACTAGTACTACCCGTAGTAGGGTAGGTTATCCCCATTTCACTTGACCTAATCAGGAGAATGTTGTAGACATGTCTTGGGATTTGTTCCACATTGATAACTGGAGGTCCAGGGGGACTTTCAGAGGTAGTGTGATTTCTTGCATTGAGAAAGCTGCAGGGCCTCCCTGGATGCTGCAGGAAAGACAGTGACTGAAGTGACTGAGTCATTGAACCTTAGAGAACAGGCCCAGGGAGGGGACCTGTTTCTCAAAGGCCTCATCTTGTCGCATGTTCTCTCTCTTCCTTGGTAGTTTCTGAACTTCTGGAATAAACAGGATACCCTGGAGCTGGAGAGCCACCCACTGACGTCCACTCCAGTGTGCAGCCAAAAGGTGGTGGTCACCACACCCTTGCACAGGGATAAGACACCCCTGCACCAGAAGTATCCATCGTGAGTTCCGCACCACCACCACCTGGACACCCGGGAGGTGCTCTGATCCTGGGGAGTGGCCACCGCACCTACTCCTTGTCTGAAGCTTGATAGTCCTGTGTTCAAATAGAAGCAGTGTTCAAAGCGCGTGCACACACACACACACACACACACACACACCTTAATATTTTCCCTCTTTTGATAAGCATCAAGTATGAGTCAGATGTGTCTGACTCAGGAGCCCAGAGCACTGCAGCCGTCTGTCTTCAGCCTGCTGTGAGGAAGGGCTTTGCACTGTGCCCTCTTCCTCTTGTGGCATAACACAATTCTGGATGAATGAGGGCTGCTTATTGCACCTCTGTTCATAGGTTTTGCTGCAGAAGCATTACAGTCTCTTTAAGGAACTAGTTGAAGAATCTTGTGCAAAGTAATGAGATGACTTTTCAGAAGTAATTTATTAATCCATTGGTTAGAAATCACTCATCTAATAACAGTGGTCTTATGAGAAGTAGTTCTTACATTCAAACGAAAATCTTGGGCTTTATATCGGAGCCCTTTAACAGGGATGCTGAACCATGCCAGGCCTGGCCTTTTCTCTCTGCCCAGTTGGATGTGATTAGAGACCTGTGTTGTTGATCTTACTGCTATGTAATTTTGTATTTCTGTATTTTACATTTTGTTCTGTGGTACAGCTAAGTTACTTAGAAGTAGGTCTTTTAAAAGATTTATTACGGACAAAGCAAGGTGGGCATGATGGCACAGGCCTTTAATCCTGTCATCCAGGAGGCAGAAACAGCTAAAACTCTGAGTTCAAAGCCAGCCTGCTACATAGCATGTTCTAGGCCTATCAAGGCTACATAGTGAGACCCCAGTGCCGCTGATGGGAATGAGTGACGTTCCTGGGCCTGTGTCACTCTCTTGCAGCTCATAACTGTTAGACACCACCTGGGTGCCCTCTCTCGGTTTTGTAGCTAGGTGATAGATAACTGGAACAGCGTTGGACACATTTTTCTCTGGGGTCACTTTCTCCAGTTGCTCAGCATTGCTCATCTGTCCTCTGATGGTGAGAGGGTGTCCCTGGTTCTTGCTCTTTTATTTTGAACAGAGGTAGAAAAACTTGCTTTATCTTTAAATGTAGATTATTATCACAAATTCTTTGGATATTCCTATCTTCTCTTCCAAAGATCTTTGTGTGTGATGTTTATTAAGACATACCAGGCAAGAATTAGTTAGACTTAAATGCCAAATTGGTGGAGTTTAGTTGCCAGAAGTTTTATTTCATGCATCCTGTGTTTGAGGGTGTGTTATTGTTTAAGCCAGGCTCTCACGTGTCCTACACTGGCCTCAGACACAGTATTTCACTGAGAATGACCCTGATTTACTGTCTTGTTTCTGCCCCCTGAGTGCTAGTGTCATAGGCATGTGTCACCATGCCCAGAACTTTCCCCTTATGTCATAGAGGTTATGACTCAGTTGAAGGGAGCTGCCGAAGCTAAAATGCCTCAATGTAAAGAGCAGTGTGGCCTTTGAGTTGTGAGCAGATAGAGTGAGAACATGGAGGAACTACAAATGTGTTCTTTCCACATTTCCATCCCAACCAGGATGATTTGAGAGGACTTGGGGAGATCGTGGCTGTGGCGTCTTGTACCTAGTACCATAGATCTTCTGTAGAGAAGACATCCAGGGTTGTAGTCCTCCCAGGCCTGAAATATGACTGCAGACCTGCCTTGTCTCTGGGAAGTCCCCAGACTGTATTTCGATGGGACAGCGCTCTCCATTATTGTCATGGTCTCCTCCCTCCTCTTTCCTGTCCTTTACTTGAGGATAGCCCTTCCTCTGGGAAGGCAGACAGGTACCACTGGCATCAGTGTGATAGGAAAGAGTATCTAGGAGGGTTGGGTGTTACTGGTTATAACCAGAAAATTGAGTCTGCTCCGTCCTTTTGCTGAGCCCCCTCTGGCCCGTGGCAGGTTTGTAACCCCAGATCAGAAGTACTCCATGGACAACACTCCCCACACACCAACGCCATTCAAGAATGCCCTGGAGAAGTACGGACCACTGAAGCCCCTGGTATGTGGGGTGGCTGCTGTGAATCTCTGGGGTGGGTTCATCCAACATAGGTTGATGAGCCCATTTCTCTCTGAGGTCTCTCTAGTTTTCTAACAAGGTATGGCTTCTACTTGTCATCTCATCTACATTTCCAAGGTACTTTCAGTGTGTCAGGCAGGCAGACACTGGCTGGTGGCAGAGTTAGTGGTGTCTTGGTGAAACAGTGTGTAGGCCAGGGGATGTAGACATTAAAACACATGATACTAATAACTTAAGAGCTTATTATAAAGAAAAGGGCTAAGACATGCGTAATGACACACACAATACCTGTACTTGGCAGCTGGAGGGGGCAGGCAGATCAAAAGTTCAAAGTCACACTTAGCTGCCTAGAAAGTTAGAGGCTAGCTCGAACAACATGAAGACCCTATTTGAAAGGTGGGGGACACTGAAAGCCAGGTTATGGTTGTCCATACCTATAATCCAGCACTCAGAATGCTGAGGCAAAGGAGATGGTGAGCCAGTCTGCACTACATGGGGAGGGAAGGGATTGGCAAAAGTGAAGGTCATCTGTTGTGACTCTAGGTTATGTGGGGTTTCTAGGAGATAGTACTTGTAGCAGAATCATGAAATAGACATCTTAGTGTCCTGGTTAGTATGGAGCCAGGACAGAAGGAGCCTGGGCTTTTGGTGTATGTAGGCTCTTTGTTGTTGACATAGCTTTTGTCCACAAAGCCCAGTTTTTGTAGACTAAGATCTCTGACCCATCCAAGCCCCTCCTAGCTGGGACTTTGGGGAAGGCCAGGCTCAAGCATCTGGATTATAGTATCTGCCATGTCCTGAGTCAGGCCCTTTATATGAGCTGGAATTTCTGCTCAATGGAAGATGCTGCACAGGGCTACATGGGAGTGTGAGACTGATTCTCAAGTCATGTAGGCCTTCAGGGTCGAGTCTCTGTCCAGTCCAAAGCAGGACCATTTATGGTTAGGAACAGTGTATGCGAGGTCAGTGTGCTGGTGTAGGCTCCCTTTGCCTGCCTAGCTAGTACTGTCCACCTCTCTTGGACCTACACAGCCTGAGTGGGACTCATGTGGATCACTGTTACCTCCATCCACAGCCCCAGACTCCACACCTGGAGGAGGACTTGAAGGAAGTGCTACGTTCTGAGGCTGGCATTGAGCTCATTATTGAAGATGATTTGATGTCTGAGAAGCAGAAAAGAAAGCCTGGGGTGAGTGGCTTGGACTCCTACTCTGCCTGGGCAGTTGATGTAGAAAGTCGTGAGTGCACCTTTCAGAGGGCCCTGGCTTCTTACCTGGGTTCCCCTGTGCTTAGAATGATGCACTCCCTCATCCAGCATTGTGAATGGACCCTTCTAAGTGGGCTGGGCTGGGCTGGGGGTGATGGGTGCACTAGTGGTCAGGGAGACTTAGCTCAGTGGATGGAGACAGGCCTGTAGCGGATAACTCATGGCCATCAGGATTCATGTGGGATGAAGGAGTAGAGGGGAACAGATTCAAGTATTCCTTTCAGATGATAGAATGAGCTAGTCAGAGGGTCAGAGTAGGTACCTTGGCCATGAAAGCAGTTTGTGGGGTTTCTGTCAGGTGAGGTGGGATTCACAGGGCCATCTGATGAGATACTAGACTTGGGGTCTGCTTCTTTCCCGTTGCACTTTCCAGGTCTTCTAGCCACAGGTGATACTGTAGATCTCCTTGCTTTTGTGCTTTTTCCTAGACTGCTCTCCCTCAGGAGAAGTGATAGTCCAAGGTAGGCAATGAGGCTGGGAAAGACCCAGTGTCTGCCTGGGTCAGGACTGCCTAGGTCGGAGTAATGTGGCCAGGGTCTCCTGATCTCTCTATATCCCTAGAGCAAGAGCTGCTACCTATGCCTTGAAGATTCCACTCTCAAGTCCTGATTCAGTGACTGTGGTCACTGAGGCGTTGGCCTGTGGTGAACCCAATGCCCGTGCTAACCACCCTTTTCTTCCCTAACCCCCAGAAAAGAAGCCCTGTCAAGAAAGTCCGAAAGTCTCTGGCTCTTGACGGTGTGGATGAAGATAGGAAGCTGCCCAAAGCTCTGTCTTTGGTAAGTGACTGGTAGTGACCACCTGCCTCACAGGTCTTCAGGAACCTTTTGCCTATGGAGTTATCTAGTCATGGAGAGGACCCTTTAGATGGGATGGGTTTGTGGTTTTCCGGTGGGGCCCAGTGTTGGGAAGATTGGCAGGAGATGGCAGGTCTGGGCGCCCATTCTGAGCTTCACTAAGAGTTTTGTCTTTTTAGGTTTTCCTCTAGCACCACCCTTCCCACTGAGTATCAGCCACATGTGCCCCAAGCACACACAGCTGGGTGGTTGAGGCACATCAACCTTGAGAAGCTGTCTGGCCTACAGGCCAGCCTCACTCTTCTGGGCATAGAAGTCACTGCCTTTAGGAGCCCAGGTGTTGTGCTAGGTCCCCTGGAGCTGATGGGCTATGGCCCGGCTTGACCTGTTGTATAAAACTCGATGGCATGGCAGTTCCATTGTGTGGTTAAAGGAAAGGTTTTTGTTGTAGATACGAGCGAGAACAGCCAGAGGGAAGAGTTCAGAGCAGGGAAAGTACAGACTGATAGAGCAGGCATGATGAGCAGGCGATAGAAATAGAAAAACAATAGATAACAGAGTGTAAGGAGAATGAGTAGCCAGGAGGGAATGGGGCTTGGGGTAAGGGACGAGATGAGAAGAGCCAGGATGCTAACGGACTGGAGGACAGGAAAGGGAAATGACTCCTTTTGGTAGAGGGGAATCGGCTGTACCCGAGGAAGGCTGACTTTATCTAACTGCCAGAAATCCTCCTATAGTCTAGGTTGAGTTCATTTCTGGATGTCTGAAGAATTGGGGTTTCCTTTGAGCCTGACACCTGGCACCAGGAGAGGGCGGAGCATGTATGAAGGATATGAATTGTTAAACTGATCTTATAGGTACTTGCTCCCCCAGCCAGACCTATATGAGAGACACGTATTTTATGTTTTGAGCAGTGCTGGGTGTTGAGCACAAGGCCTCACCCACTCTTGGGTGAGGTCAGGTCTGTGGAGATGAGCTCTGCTGTGGTCTTGGCTTCCTGGGCTCTTGGCTCCCTAGCCCCAAGTAGAGCATTAGGAAGGCAAGCCAATGAGGGGAGAAGAGTGCTTTGTGGGTCCATGGCATATTCTACTTGATGCTTATGGGTGTTTTTGGACCAGGAAGCCTAGAGAAACATTTGGGGCCTCACGTGACGGGAGAGCTGGCATTGCTAAACTCTGAAATGATCAGCTCACAGATACTTCTTCAATCCTTTTAGTAAAAGGATTAAGGGATGTGTTTAAACTCCATACCTGAAAGAGAACTGAGGCTTATAGAGTGTATGCCCTGCTCCAGATCTTGGCAATGGGGAGGGGTGGGGGGTGTGGTGCCAGGATACCAGGTTGTGTTTCTGTTTTGTTTTCTCCTAGCAAAGCGATGACTAACTTGGTTTTTGATTTCAGGCAACAAATGTTCCATCCAGCTCCTCTAGCTTCACCTCGCCAAGTATCATAGAGGATGACAGCCTGCTCAACCAGGGGTTCCTGCAGGCCAAACCTGAGAAGGCGGTGGCCACCCAGAAGCCCCGGAGCCACATTCCAGCCCCTGCCCCCGTGAGTGACTGATATTAAGAGATCCTGCAGCCCTTTCGCCACAGGGCCTGACTATTCCGTTGCATTCCTGTGGTGGTTTTCCTGATTAGCTTTTATGATCTTAGCCCAAATGCTGCTTCCTACAGGAAGCCATTCCCGACTTCACCTGAAGAGCTGCCCCCAGCCCCATTTCCTTCCCTGGACTTAACTGATCATGTTTGCTTTGATTAGTGCTCTGTTCTTGACATCAGCCGGCCTGGGCCTTTATAGCCCAGTGCCCTCATCTGCTCAGCTGTGGCTCATGAGGCCAACAGGTGCTGTGCCTCCTGCTTTACTGTTAAGGCCACGGATGAGGCATGATTTCCCCAAGACCACCAAAGGAAATGGAAGAAGCATAAGCTGGCTTCCAGTTTCCAGAGGGAGGGTCCTAGAAATGCCCCTACCCTTACTAGCCAGGACCACCAGGGTTTGTTATTAGGCTAACTCTCTCACCTCCTACCAGATGACCAGTGCCTGGAAGATGGTGGCCTGTGGTGGCACCAAAGACCAGCTCTTCATGCAAGAGAAAGCTCGGCAGCTCCTGGGTCGCTTGAAGCCCAGCCACTCATCTCGGACCCTCATTCTGTCCTGAAGAGGCTTGGAGGACACAAGCCTGTTCTCATGTTTACAGGGGCTTGGGGGGGGGGGTAATAGGGAAGTGAGGTATGCGTTGAAATCATTCAGGTGATCAGCTTCAGGAAGTCGTCTGCTGTCAACCCCTCAGACTACTCAGGAGGCAGCAGAAGTAACACACACTATATCCTGTCCCCAGATCTAGCTTTGGGAAGTTCCTGGTGCTAACAGAACAAAGTCCCACTCCTGGGCCTGTCTATCTTGTCCTCAATACCACAGGGAGCCCTGTTAGCTCCTCCCAAGCTCTCATCATGCCTGGCCTCACCTTAGACCCCTACTTAGAGAGGGGATGTGGCTAGGAGTGTTCTATCTCATCCCCTGTTGGTACATTTTCTCCACAATAAAATACCATTCTCCCTATGCAGCCCTGACTCTGCCTTCTAGGCCTTGCTTGAAGTGCCTCAGTGGCTTGTGTACCGTTGTCCTCAGCGGTAACAGCTTTGCCCTGTGGGTATTTCTGCAAAGCTCCCAAGAACTCTTGGTAGGGTGGAAGTTGGGTGTGGGTGGATAGAGACTGGTTATGAGAGGCTGTTGGAATGGTACATTCAGCTTTGTCTTAGTTGAGCCTGGCTGTATGGTACTTGGATAGGGCCGTGGGTGGAGCTTTTGCCGTAAGCTGAACCAGCCATTAGGTAAGACCATTAATAAGGAAAGGGCTGGCAGAACCCTCAAACTCTGGCCAGTATGCAGAAAACGCTCAGCCAAGGGCCCTCTATCTGAGGTTGTGACAGAAATTGCCCAGGCAATTAGTTAGGTTCAGTGGGTAGAGCAGGGCCCATAGCTGGTGGTCAGGTAGTGTTCAGTAGCTTGCATGAGTACCTTTGGGTTGGAAGTCGGATGAACCTGTGGCCTATACTTAGTCCTGGTTGCAGGGGACACTAGAGGCAGATCCTCTCCAGTAGGGCAAGAGATAACACCTGAAGACAGGCAGCACATCAGAGGTTGGGAACAGGCTCTGCTTCTCCCACTGTCTCCTACAATCTATGTGTCTGAGCCCCATGCACAGGTAGGTTGTCCCTGAGCTGCGCCAGTCTCCTGTGCTTGTTCATGCTCTTCTCACTATTAGGACCAGGAAGCGACTTGGAGGGGAAGGAGCTACATCAACTCCTGGTCTGTTCTTGAGAAGGTGTGGTGGCAGAAATGAGGCCACCAGGAAGCAGGGGGTGAAGGCTGCTGGTGCTAACTAGGCTTCCAGTCTGGGCTCTCCAAGGCCTGGTGCCACCTGCATTTAGAGTGGGCCTTTCCTTTTAAGCCCCTGGAACTTCCACAGACATACTCAGATCTGTGTCAGCCAAATTAACAACGCAGAGCAGCCATCATAGCGTCTTTGCCTTTCTCCTCTGTTTGCCATAAAAGGCTGTCCACGTTGGAGTGTGTCTGTCCCACCAGCCTGCTCTCAAATTACCACACAGACTTAATTATAAATGCTTGGCCAATAGCTCAGACTTATTACCTAGCTGTTACAGCTTAACTCATTTCTATTCTGTTTTGTGTCAAGGCTCATGGCGTTTACCTCCCATGCATGTTTTTGCTTACTCCATCTGGCTGGTGACTGACTAGACCCTCCTTCCCAGCCTCCTCTGTGCCTGGCTGTCCTACATGTACTTCCTGTTTAGCTACTGGCCAGTCAGCTTTTTATTAAACCAATCTGAGTGATAACTCTTTACAGTGTACAAAAGGATTATTCCACAGCATGTCTGCTTCCTTGGGGAAGAGGCCTGAACTGCCTTGTTTCCAAAGGTTTCCACCAAGACTAGAGTATCACAGCTGGCTGGAGATGCAGATTGTTAGATCCAAAGACCTTAGAGAGGAGCCCAGGCTCCTGGAAGTCTGGTTATAGTAATGGGCTGGCCTAAGAGACCCCTGCTCTCCACCCAGTGCCCTTTCCTACCTCTGGTCTTCCTCTCAGGAACTATACAAAGGGAGAGCCCACTGGGGATGGGAAGACCTAGTGTGACTTACTTGTGCCAGGGAGCCAGCTGGAGGTGAGTTTGGAGGAATCTCACTTGTGGTGAGGCTTTGCGGCCTTAATCAGTTGGATCCACCCTGAGTTGGTGCTTCCTAATGTGACTATAGGAAGGAATATGAGCGCTCTGATAGTTGGGCAGGGGTGAACCAACAAGACGGTGAGATGGCTAAAGGTATAACAAGTTGGTAGTGTGTGCTTAATGTGTGTAAAGCCTTGGGTCCCTAGTAACAAGTAAATGTACGCAAAAGAGATGCTAGAATCCATTTATATTAAGATGCTATTTATGACCTATGGGATTATGTTCTGGTACATTGTAAATATTTGTCCCTTTTTCTGGTTTAATAAAACACTGGCCATAAGGCAGACAGAAAGTGTGGGCAGGGCTACCAGACTAAGAAAACTCTAGGAACAGGAAGAGCAGGACAGAGACACAGGAAATAAGGCCATGATGCTCCTCTGAGAAGTACTAAGCCACTTGGCTAATTGTGGGTTAGTTTAAGAATTAGTTATATGTCTGAGCAATAGGCCAATCAGCATGAAATTAATATAAGATTTTGTGTGATTGTTTGGGACCAAGCGCTAAGGGCAGTCTCTGGGACAGCTGGTCTAGAAGTTCAGGTCCCAGTATCCATATCAGGCAGCTCAAAAATCCCTGTAACTGCTGAGACCTGGCTTACACTCACATATACACAAGAATAAAAGTGAATTAAAAATTTTGTAATTGGATATGTGTTTGGGAGTCACTGATCATTGTGTATATAGAGGTCAGTGGTCATAAGTTAATTTACCTTTATGAGGGTTCTGGAGATTGAACTTGGGTTAACAGAATTGTGTATCGAGCGTCTTTACCCACCTACCCAGAACCTTCCTGCTTCTCAGGGCAGGTGTGCACAATGTTAACTTAGTGGGAACAGTTGAGGCAAGGATGGTTTAGATATGCTTCAGAACAGAACAACTTCTATTTCCTCCTAAACTGAGTGTGGTGGGACACCTGTGATCTTGACAGAGACTAGAAACCCACCTCAAAGTTCAAGGCCAACTGGCCTGTATGGTTAGTTCTAGGCTAGCTACCCAGTAAGACCGTCTTCAAAAATAAAATTTCTTCTTTAGGGGTTTAAAGGAAGCCTAATTATGACTTCTGGCTGCTGCCTTTTATTATATATATATTTAAGCCAGGTAACATTCACATGTATGCATAGCCCGAAGAACAGAGGTGTCTCTTATCCCAAGGTCCTCCCTTGAGGCAGCCCGGATTCGATTCTAGAGAAGACCCTCCTTTATCAAGTGACAGCCACTTAAACTTCTGTGGACAGACTATTGTGTTGTGAATGCCATGCAAACACTAGCACATATATTGTGATTCTTCCCTGGCCCTGTAAATATGGCGTACTATAATGTAGATTTTTCTGGGTTTGCTTTTTATCAGTTAAAAGGGCTTGGCAATCCACATCCCACTGGCCTGTATCTTGTTTGTGTAAACAGTTTAATTGGAACATGGGGTCACTGGCTGAGGTGTTATCTCTGGCTGGTGGCTGGTTTTTTTTTTTTTTTTTTTTTTTTTTTTCCCTGCTGTAGAACCAAGTAGCTGCCAGAGAGACTACAAGGTGAGCCAAGCCTAACTAGAACCCGAACAAGCAATGTCCAGTTTCCAACATCTGTACCCAGTTTGTACAGCTGGCTCATTATGGTACCTTCTTGATAAAACTACAACATAATTCCCTCAGGTAGGCCCCTCTTATGGGTCAGTCAATGCTGCTATAAATAGCACTGAATGCTACTCAACCTCATAGTCTCCATGTGGCTGTCTGTGCATGGTGAAGTCTCAGATGTAGAATTACTTGATCAAAGCCTGTGTGTAATGATAATTTTCATAGCTATTGTCAGAAGTGTTTCCTGAGGAAGCTGGTTCTACTTGTTTCATTCTCATCTATGTTATAAGCCCCTCCTCCCCCGCCGCAGACTTCTTAAGCGGTTCAAAACAGTCAGCAGCAGGGCCAGTTACTTTGCAGGGTTTTATTCTCAGATTTGCATTTATCCATGCTTTTGAGAGCCTCTTCTTCCTCTTAGTGGTTTACCCTCCTGGTCCAGGTCTGAGGATCTTTTGGGGGTTGGTCTCCTCTCTGTGACTCCTGTGTGTCACTTTCACAAACAAGTTTTTGAGGAACAAAACTCTTAAGGACAAACATCGGGTGACCATTGGCACCGTCGACATTCCATACGTCAGGGTTGGAGAGCCAGGGGACCTGTAGTGTGTCCTCGTTCTGTGGCTGAGGGAGACTCACATGCAGAGGCCTCAGAGCATCCTCTTCCTCCAAGGAGCTTCTGTTGACACAAGTAGCTTCATGGTCAGCCAGCTCTCTGATGGGGACCACGTGGCAGGCATTGTATTTACAGCTGGCCATCTTTTTAGCTTTCTTGGGGTTCTTCTTCCTGCATGATGCCAGGTGATACTGGAGTCTGCTGAGTGGAATTCGGTGGTGAGGGTTATAAGGACAGATTTCAGTGGATTCTGGCTCCATGGGGACTTGAAGCCAAGTGTCCTGCTGCCCAAAGTGTAAATTGACTCTCAAGGAAAAGTCTTTTTGTAAGAAAGGTTGTACTGCCTCTGCCAGACTTTGGCTCTTGTGACTCTGGAATGAAATCCTTACTCTAAGTTCTGCTATCAACAGCTATGCAGAGAAAGCCAACAAACGGCCACAAGTTAACTCAGGCAGATACAGAAGCCCCAACAGCAGCTTCCAAGGAGGGGACGTTAGCAGGTATCAACCCTTTGACTGGAAGGGCTGATACCCTGTGTTGTCAAGGGACAGAATGGATCGTCACAATGGGCAGCTTATGACATGATCAGGAAGAGACTGTCCAGTGCTTGGGGGTGTGGCTCTGTGGAAAAGTGCTGTCCAAACTTGTTTATGCTGTGAACATTGCTTCCGCATCTTCTGACTATTACTGTAATTAAATGCAGTATACATTTTGGTTTAAATCAGCTAACTTTGTGCTGTCTTTCAAAAGTATTTTTACATGTATTTATTTGTACAGAAAGGACTTGGTTTTCTTCCTCCAAGGGGTTCTGGGATCAAAGGTTATCTATCAGGCTTAGCAACAAGCACCTTGACCCAGTGAGCCTTCCTGCCTGTCCTTCCTGCCTCCTTTTCTTTCTCGGTCTCTCCACTTTCTTCCTCCCCTTTCCTGACCAGGTTTCATGTAGCTCGGGTTGGCCTGGATGACCTCTACCTCATATGCTGGGATCATAGATGTGTGCTACTATATCCAGTCTACATGATGCCAGGTTCCAAACCCAGGGCTCATGCGTTTGTGGCAGCCAGTCCATTGACTGAGCTATGCTGTGGGGTTATGCTTTTGTACGTTGTAAATACTTGTCCCTTCTATTGGTTTAATAAAACACTGATTGACCAGAAGGCAGGCAGACAGTATGGACGGGGCTACCAGACTAAGAAGACTCTGGGAAGAGGAAAAGCGGAGCAGAGATGCCACATACACAGAGGAAAGAAGATGAGAAAAGGTACCAAGACAAGTGGACAAACAGGATAAGAATCATGGGCTAGTTTAAGAGTAAGAATTAGCCAGTTATATGTCTGGGCCTTAGGCCGGTCAGCATTAGAAGACTTTGTGAGATCTTGGGGCAAGTCAGGGCCAGAAACTTTGGAGCTATGTACCCAGTCCTTATTTTCTGTCTACTAGGTCACTTCTTGGTGTAGGCAGTCTCAAATTTGGAATCCTCTTGCCTTGGCCTCCCAAGAGCTACAATTTCTGGTGTGTTCAGCACACCTAGCATCATCCCTTATTTTAAGTACCGAGTGTTGAAGAAATATTCAACCCTTACTCAATTTTTACACTTTCTAATTGTTTAATAATTAGAAATTGATGTATCCATGGATGGTTTACCAATTTTAAAAAAAAAAAAGATTTTTATTTTCTGTGTGTTTTCCCTGCATGTGTGTAAATGCACTGTGAGCCTGGTGTTGGAGGAGCCCGGAAGAGGGCTTTGGATCTTCTGGAAGTGGAGTTATAGACAGTTGCAGGCTGCCATATCTGGGCTGGGAACTGAACCTGGGTTGTCTGCAAGAGCCCCAAGTGCTTTTATAACCACCAAAACATCTCTCAAAATCTTGATTTACCCAATTTAGAGTTAGTACTTAATCCTTCCTGGGTCATGTGAAGCTTTTATTTGGTCTCCCTCTTTTTAGTGCTGGAGACTGAATCCATGGTCGTCTACTTGCTAGGCAAGCCCTCTATACTGAGCAAAATCCTCATCCACTTCTCTGTACTTTAAAATCTGGCTTTATTACTTATTTTTTATGAAGCAGAGGCAGGGTTTTATCAAGATATTTTGGAGGGCTAAAGAGAAGACTGAGTGGTTAAGATCTTGCTGTTCTTCTAGAGGATGGTGGGTTCAGGGGTCAGCATACCCTGGAGCTCAGTTCTTCTGGCCCCTGTGGACTCCTGCATGCGTGCGTGCTTCCCAAAGGAGTCAGAGCAAAGAAGGCATACCCAAGGATGAAGTGTGCTCCCCAAGGGAGTGTTGCGTAACCTCCTTGGACTCTCCTGCTGCTGTCATTTTGTATCTTTGAGGTTTCTCTCCCCTTCTCAGATCTGTGCCTCTCTGCTGCTCTGGCTCACCTTGCATCTGACACCTGCTTGGGGAAATTACTGTCTTGATGCATCTTCCTGACCTCTTGACAGACAGTTCTGTCTCTGTTTGCCAGACAACACCCTTGTTCCCCACCCCACCCCCCAACAATTAGTTATGTGTGTCTGTGTGAGTGTATGCTGAATGTATTTGGGAAGATCTTAGAGGAATTTGAGCCCCTGAGCTGGAACTGAACCCACCTGGAGGTCCAGCAAGTGCTCTTAACTGATGAGCCAGTTCTCTAGTCCCACCTTTATGTTAAAGATTTGATTATTTTGTGTGTGTGTTTGCTTTGCTTGCATTGTGTAAGTATACCAAGTGTGTGCCTGGTACTCTCAGGTCAGAGAGGGTGCTGGATCTCTCAGGACTGGAGTTACAAACAGTCATGATCCTCTGTGTAGATTCCGGAAATCGAACCCGAGTCCTTTCTAAGAGCAACAAAGGCTCTTAAATACTGAGCCGACTTTCTAGCAACCTCCTCCTTTTTTTTTCACTGACTGTAGTGTGTTCCTTCCTCTTTTCACTTAAGCTGAGGCTCATTTTTAATCATTCTACTCTAGGAGTTGAGAGTCCAGATCAGATACTCCGTGTGCGTGTGTGTCTGCACAAACGTGGAGGCCAGGTAACTATCTCAGGTATTACCCTCAGATACATTGCCCATCTCCTTTGAGAAAGGGTCTTTCACTGCCCGGATCTCACCACTTAGGCTAGACTGGCTGGTCAGCAAGTTCTTGGAATGTGCTCTGTGCCTCCCAGGTGTAAAGCCCAGATGGGTTGCTTTACATTACTCATCTTACCCGTTCCTCAGGGTGATGATTCCAGACACCAGTTGACCATACACAGCTTGAACTAACGTGACCTGGCCCTCGTGACTGTAGACAGCCCGACTTCATGTGACCTTTGCGCAACTCTCAAGAATACTCTAGAATATAAATTATCCGATTCTCCGAATAAAGCTGGCTATTGCATGAAATCTTAGTCCGCCTCATTTTTAGGCTCCACTCCCCCAGGTCCATGCTGCCAACCAGATTGGTGACACCATGACTGTCCTTGGATCTGTGTGTGATGGTCTTTTGGTTTTCGACTCCTCTCCTTTCTGAGGACCTCGGTGCTACGCTCGCCGAAATGTGCAACATCTACCTTCTTCCACTTCCGTTCTGTGCAATAAATACATTTCTTCAGCACTCTGCTTTAGCTCACTGGGTTTCTGTTGATAGATGTCACGGCTGTTTCTTTTCTGAGTGTGCTGTACATGTGTGTACATGTTTCTGAGTGTGTTAACAGAGGCTTCAGAATGACATTGGGTGTCTTCAGTCACCCCCCTCCACACACACACACACACACACACACACACACACCTTATTTTTTAAGTGAGACAGGGTAGCTCACTGGACCTGGTACTCACTGGGTTTTTTTTTAACCTTTTTAAAATTTTCGTATGTACGGGTGTACTGCCTGCAAGTATGTGTATAATGTGTATGCAGTGCCCAAGGAGGCTAGACAGCGCTTTGGATATCTAGGATTGGAGTTACAGATGGGTGTGAGCCATCATAGTAGTGTCAACTCAGCCAGTCTCCTTGAATTAGTTCTGGATACAGAGCCCAGGAAACTTCAACAGAGGTGCTCTGAAATGCTGAATCCTGTGGGCCATCCGTATCCATTGGAGACTTTTCAGGGGGTCTTCCTCAATCAAACCTTATTATCTTTATCCAGGAATAAATCCATAGCGTCTCATTTTCTGTGGAAATAAAATGAAAACCTCTTCTCCGGAGTAGCTTATCTTTTGATTTCAATTTTAAAGTCAACTCATTTACAAAATATATAGGTTTAATTAGTCCAATAGCATTTATAATCAAATGTCTTTTAGCAGCTTTTACTATTTTATTTTCAGTCAGAAAACTTAAAGACAAGACAATAACATACAGTATTCAGACACTTTGTATTTTTCTTTTTTATGTGGCCTATTACTGTTATTTTTTTTTTTTTACTCTATTTCTTTTTAAGGACTTAATTCTTTTTTCTTCTCTCAAGCCTACATATATTTTTAAAACACACTCTAAACCATTTAGAGTTTTTTTTTTTTTTTTTTTTTTTTTTTTTTAAATCTGTCTTTACTGTATATCTCTCATTTCTTATTCTGTTTCTGACCACACCTCTGCTTGGGCTATGGTAGCTGACTCCACCCAGCTTCCTCTATTTCTTTGTGTTTCTGTCCACACCTTTAATCTGCCAAAATGCAGCTAAGGATTATAGGCTGGGATAGGATGGCTGGCTGGTTCCACCCAGCTCCTAGTCTAACTTCATAGAAGTTAGCTTTTCAGCCTAGGTACTACTTAGGACCCATAATTACCACTCTGTGGAATTTTAGGATCCATATAATCACCAAGTAAAGCACTGTCATCTGCTAATCATGAACTCCATTTAAGTATTTGGCAGCAGGGCCTCTTAAAAGACTCAAGTGTTTTGCCGATAAGGCTGAATCAGGAAGCCTCTCTTTTAAAAAGCCAAGTCTCTGCTTGCCTCCAGCAAACAGCTCACCCAAGAAAACTCTGCCAGTAATAAGAGGCAGTCTTTGATTCTGTCTCCTTTTTGTCTGTATAGACAGAAAGCTTAAATCCGTTATATTCAGCTTGTTGCTTAAATATAGGGTCCTGTGAGATTTCAGGAACCAGCCCTCTTAAACTGTACTCCAAAAGCCCACCAGTTTTCAGCTCAAGCCCACACACCTCACCTTGGTCTCTGTACTAAGGCTTATGTGAGAGACAACTCAGAAGCTGTTTTTGGCTCTGATTCTGTGCTCTAGAACCCTTTTTAATCTTTCTCCAGCTTTATGTGGGTGTATATCACCCACGTTGGGCTGCCATTGTATGAGGTTTCTGGCCTGGACTTTCTAGCCTAGCCTCATGGCCTGGACCTGCAGACCCACAGTCCCATAGTCCCACTGAAACACACAGACAAATTGACCTGGGGCCCAGGCATATAACTTGCTAAACTAACCCATGACTCTTGTTCAGCCGTGAGGCTAGGTACCTTTTCTCAGAGCAGCATTTCAACTTCTTTCCTCTGCATCTGCTGCTGTCATATCATAGTGTCTTCCTGGTGTCTCTGCCCTGTTCTTCCTGTTCCCATAGTTTGCTTAGTCTTGTAGCCCTGCCCACTTCCTGTCTGCCTCCAGCCAATCAGCATTTTATTAAACCAGCAGGTGGGACAATTATTTACAATGTAACAACATAATCAGACTACAAGTGGGTATTTTTTTTTATTTTGAGGCAGTACTTTATGTATCTTAGTCTGACCCCAAATTTACAATGTAGCCAAGTGCTTGCCTTCTGCTCCCAAGTGCTGGGATTGGGATGATGATAATTACATTTTTATTGTTGCTGTTGCTGCTGCTGGTGTGTGTGTGTGTGTGTGTGGTGTGTGGTGTGTGTGTGTGTATGTGTGTGTGTGTGTGTGTGTGTGTGTGTGTGTGTGTGTGTGTGTGTGTGTGTGTGTGTGAGTGAGTGAGTGAGTGACCAGGCCTGACTTATGCAGTATTGGGGATGGAGCCCAGGGTTTCATGCATGCTAGACAAGTGCTTCCCTGTCCCTGTCAGGGGTTTTGATCCTCTGACATTCTGCTCACCTCTCTGCTTTTAGGTTTGCACCTACAAAGGAGCCTTGAGGCTGGAGACATGGCTCAGTGGTTAATGGCACTTACTACTTTTGCAGAGATGCAAATTTGGTTCCCAGCACTCATATCAGGGAGCTCACAATTGCCTGCAATTCCAGTTTCAGAAGATCTGATGCCGCCTTCTGGCCTCAACAAAGACAACACACTCACATAAGCCTTGAACTTCTTGCAGGATCTTGAGCTTGATCTTACTTTAGACCAAAATATCAATCTCTGCTTGATTTTTTTTTTTTTCAAAAAGGAGGCAGGGCATACTATCTTCTAGGATCTATATTTCCAGATCAGGTGTCAACAAACTATGACCTGTGGCCCGAGTCTAGATTTGCTCTTGTAAATAAAGTACGAATCTTGAAACCTCATAATTACCACTTGTTTGTATCTTGTCTGCTGGCTTCTTTGACTTTCTTTGAGTAGTTTTAACAGTCCAGATGCTTGCCACTGGCCCATTAAAAAGCTTGCCACTCCAGTTCTTGCTTGAATTGTATAATCACCATGCATATTCTTTCTCAATCCCTTATTAATAATGGCTCAGAAAGCAGACTACTTGTGGGGATATGTTTCATATGTAATAAAAACCAGTCAGATATCAGAGGGATCTACCCATAGTCAATCCAGGAAGATCAGAGAGTGGTGATTTACACCTTTAATCCCAGCAAGGGAATAGCCAGGAGTGGTGACCTATCCCCTAATCCCAGCAAATCTGAGTTTGAGGCCAGATTAGTTTACAGAGGGAGTTCCAGGCTACCAGGCAGGCAGTGGTGGTGCCACCTTTAATCTTAACCTGGATGTGAAACAACCGAGAAAGAGGGTATTTAAGGCAGGCATAGACAGACAGAGCAGGCAGAAGAAGCCAGGAAGAGTGAGGCTGAGGAAGCTGGAAGACAGCTGGGTGAGATTTGACTGTGATGTTTTCTCTTTTTGATATCTTAGCCTTTCCCTGAGATCTGGCTCTGAGTTTCCTTTATTCATGCAACAACTAATTGCCCAGGTTTAAATCATTCCAGCTGCTAACTAGGAAGGGGGCATATATGCATGTGGGTAAATGATGTATTCAAGTTACCTTGAATTTTCTAATCATTGCCGGTGATTTTTTTCCCAGTAAATTTAGTAGTTTTCTTTATGTTAGACTTTGTGAGGATTAATATTGTCAACTTGACATGTTCTAGAATTGCATAGGAGCCCACCTAAATATGAGCTGCACCATCCCACAGGTTGGCATCACAGAGTGGATATAAAGGAGAAGGAATCCATACAATAGTGTCTTCCTCTGCAGGTATAATGTGACCAGCTGCATCTGCCAATCACATGTGTCCTTCCTCATGATGAACTGTATCCCTGAAAGAGCCAAAATGAATTTTCTTCCTTAAGTTGCTTTATCAGGCACTTTTGCTGCAGCATGAGACTCTCCTTTATGGCCATTTTAAATGTCATTTACCCATATCTTTCTACACCGTGGCCCTGGTGTTCGGCTCTTACAGGATCTTGACATCATTGGCTCTGGCTCCATTGTTAGAGCTGATATGCAATTGAGCATGGTGGCCTGTCTTTACCTCTTATGGGCGGAAGGCACAGCGACATGACCTCTACTGGCCTAATAGAAAGATATTGGAATGGAAACTGAGATTTAGACACAGGAATTCGGAGAAGGTAGCTTTGACAGCTGTGCCACTTCATTGTCCTTGTGGGTACCACCAGGTCAGATGGGATCAGGCTGCAGTAAGTTCAGGGACTTAAGGTAGTATGCAAAGCCTAATGCTATGTAGTAGTAAAGCAATGATGGCCTGCTGAGGCAGGTGCCTGGGTAGGGTTTCAGGGGGATCTGCTTGTTATTATCCAGAGGACTTAGGCTGACACAGCCTTTCTGCAGCAGCTCATGCCTTCCATCTAGAAAGAAAAGGGGCATGTGGTGAACCTACACTAGCCGTGTGTGTGCTTGTGTCTGTGTGTGTATGTGAGATATGCACATGTGTAAGCAGGTGCAGAGGCTTAAGGAGGCATTGGGGCTTTGCTCTATAATGTTCTACCTTATTCCTTCAAGACAGATCTCTCACTGAACCCAGAGTTAGGCTGGTATCCAGCCTGCCCCAGAGATCCTCCGTCTCTGCCTCCCACAGCGCTGGAGTTATAGTTTTGTGTGTGGTCACACTTGGCTTTCTGTATGGATGCTGGGGACTCAAACTCTGGTCTTCATGCTTGAGCAACAAGTGTTCTTACCAACTGAGCTGTCTTGTTAACCCCTTGCCCTAGCTTTTAAAGCTACCACCAGGAAATGATAAATACCACTCCTACTGACCTTTCCCTGTACAAAGTATGCTGACTTCAGCTGTCTAAGGTCTTACTTAGTACTTGTAGGTACCAAGCTTAGAAGAAGAACAGAACTTTATTAACAGTCCTGAGGACTTCCCTGGTCTCCTGGCTCCCCTATGCAGTTCCTTTTCTCCAAATGTGGAACATACTCCCACCTCCGCTAGGGAGAAAACCTAGGTTCTGGCTCAGAGTGCAGGGGGTTTCTTGAGATTGGGTGGAACCACACCTCAGATGGATTTCTGGAGTTCCCTGTGTGCAGGGAAACGAGGAAACACTACAGAAAGTTCTGGCTCCCTGCTCAGAATGTGTTTTTGGTAAAGTGTGAGGTCCTACCATGTTTTTGTGACATGTGTCCTTTTCAGGGAGCCTGAAGCCCACTTCAGGGGGAGTCGTGGCCCTAGAGCACATCAGCAGCTGCTTGGGCTCCATCCACACAACCCAAAAGGTGACTTTTCATGATGGGAGATTCAGGCTATAGTTTTCGATCCCTGAAAGGCCACATGTGGAGACAGCAATGGAAGCACTTTATCTGCCCTGGAAACCACATTATAGGATGTAGGCTCTTAGGGTGTTTAATGGCCAAATACACACACATTAGCACAGCAGGCAGATGTTAAGTCCATTAGTGACAAAGGGAGATCAGAGTGCTTATGCTTCTGAAAGATGTCTTGAGTGGTTCTTCCGCCTGCAGCCTGCTCCCAGCATCTTCTCTGAGCCTGGGACCTGAGAGGTTGCTCACCATGGTAACCTGAGCTGGATAGTGCTTCGAGGCTTGTCCATATAGATAGGATCCATAATACAAGTGAGATCTAATCTGTATCTCTCTGACCTGTATCTCTTTCCAAGAGACACTACAGACAGTAACATAGGCACAGAGAGGGGAAGGTTTTGGCCTATGAAGAAACAGCTTTCCAGAGATGAAAACCTATATGATTACAGGAGGGAGCACCATTTACACAGCCATGAAGAAGTCATCCTGTGGATGCTTTAAGATGGCCCTACTCATAACACTCCACTCCATCCCCCACCCCAGCCCCCTACTCCCACTCACACTCTGTAAGTAACATTAGTAAACTCATTGTCTCCCCTGGGGAACTGAACTTTAGTTTATCATTGCAACCTTAGAAGGAACCAGTAGATGTTGCCTAGCCCCCACCCGGGTGAAAATTCTGTACAATCCCTTTTTCTCATTATTGGCTCAGTCACATAGCAGATGTCATATAACTTTCCAACACTCACAATTCTGAGACAAAGCAGGCAGCGGCTGTCAGCCGGGGGAGAATACTTCCTGCTCACCCAAGAGTCTCTGGTGAACGCTAAGTACACCTCATACCGACAATGGACTATAATGATTTATTTCTTACAGGAACAATTTATTTTATTTTTGGTTGTTTGTCTGTGGGGGTGTTTGTGCATGTGTGGGTACAGATACCCCTGGAGGTACAGAAGCCTGGGGTCCTTTGGGGTTATATGCAGTTGTGAACCACCAGACATGGGTACTGGGGACCCAGCTTGGGTCCTCTGCATGAGTAGCATGTACTCTTGATGACTGAGCCACATCTCCGCCCCACACTATTCTCTGTCTCTGCAGCTGTCACTAAATCACCTTTGCTTTTCTCATGCTGTATGTGTGTATGTGGGTTGTATTCCCCTCCCTCTCTCCCTCTCCCCCTTCTCTCCCTTCTCTCTGAACTCCTTTAATTCCGTTCCCACAAACCTGAGGCCTCCCAACAGTTCACAAGGAGCTACATGTGAGGCTGGTCCACTTGGGTCCTTATGTGTTCTACCTCATGGATTACTCTGCTTTTCTTTCCAGGCTTCTGTATTGAGTGAGATGCTTCGTTTGCTTTCGTTCTTCCGTGATTAATGACAAAACTGCGCAGAGCGATGGGAATGAATGTGTTGGTTGCACCCCCAAGTTTCTCTACAAGCCCTCCACTGTGTTCTGAATAGCCTATAATTGCCATTGTCATCCTTTATTTGATTTGAGTGATTAGGAAATAAATTTCCAAGTGATTGGGGTTTTTTTGTTTGTTTACATTTTTGTTAGACATTTCTGTCTTTATTGCATTGTCGATACTGTGGCCTGGCAAACAATGGCTTCTCAGGGACTCTGAGTTGCATTTGTGGTTCAGAACCTTATCAATGTTCGTGAGTTTGAAGCCAGTGCCTATTTTTGTTTGTAACATGGGAATATCTATGTCTTAATTTTTAGAGTTGTCTTAAATTATTAATTTAGTGTGAGGGCACACACGAGGCTTCTGTTCTCTCTTTTGGCCACGTTGGTTCTGGAGATGTGAAGTCAGGTTGTTAGGCTGCTAGGCGGGCTTCCAGGAACGGTGATCCATCTCACTGGGCTTGTTTTTAAATGTTCAAGTCCTGAGTGTGTTTTTAGCTTTGCTCTTCTCCCACACTTCTCTGTTTCTCCTTCCTCCATTGTGGCAAGTGAAATTATTCTTTCCATGGACTGTGAGAACTCAAGTTGCTATTTTATTGTTGTTTCTGCAGTGCTGGGGCTCAAACTGAGGATGCTGTGTTTGCTGGGCAAGCGTCCTACAGCTGAACTGCACCATCTCCCCAAGGCTCTCTTTTACAGTAAATCATTTTCATAAATACACTTAATAAAGATGGGGCACAGAAACGAGAGGGGCGAAAAGATGGCGGTACTCAGAGATCTGAAATTTGGAAAACACTGATTATGCCCTGATCATGAAAAAAAAAAAAAAAAAAAAAAGTCATTGCAACATCAAAGACGGAAACAGGGAGGTCTGGGTTCCTGCGCTGACAATTGACAAATTGACATCACTAGCCGGTAGGCAGCGCTTACCACGCCAATATGGGAAGCCCGCTGCGGCTATGCCATGATATACCACGAGAGGGCAGCACCTCTCTGGCCTCTGTTGCCAGGTTGGGTGAGAGATCAGCCCAATAGGGAGGGATTCATTCAGTGGCATAGATGTTTAAAGGATCCTCAGACTGAGGTCTGAGACACACTGGGCATTTGACAGGTTTAGAGTGGTTTGTGTGTGTGTGGTGGGGGCAGGGGCTGAATTCATTTTATCAGTGCAAACGGGCAGCTTGGGGATTTGAAGAGCAAAGTCTTGACAGTTTGGAAAACAGTACTCCAGGGGCAAGGGGAGGTGAGCTGAATCCCCAGGACTCGGGTAGTAATCCCTGTGTGTATGTGACAAACAGTAAGTGTGATGGACAGCTGGAGGTTGGTCTTGTATTGTGGCCATTTGGGGGGCAGGGATAAGTACCAGAGGATTTTGTTTGTTTTAAAACATTTTCTTCTTATCCTTCCATCTCATATAAAGCAATTCCTTCTTACTTATGTGTGTGGGGGCATCTATATGTGTGTGTTTGTGTGGGTGTGGCCAGATGAGCGAGGGGGCCAGAGCTGAGGTCATATGTCTTCTTCTATCTCTCCTCATCTGATCTTTTTGAGACAGGATCTAACTGAACCTGGGCTCACCATTTTGGCTAGTCTGGATGGCCAATGAGCTATAGGGGTCCTTCTGTCTCTGTCCCTGAAACATGACAGACACATTTATGACTACGCTTGGTGTTTTATGTGGGTGGTCACGTTTGCCTGATGAGTACTTTATTGTCTGAGCCATCTCCAAAGTCCCCTTAGCTCCTTTGTATACTCTCTAGTGTGGTGGACAAGATGCGGTGACCCTGCTCTTCCCAAGCCCATATTGTTGTGTGTCATAGAATAGCAAAGATGCATTTAATATTAAATTACAATTTACAGCAGCTGCCTGCACAAGTGCTACTTGCTGCAGGGAGCCCTGAGACTTAGTCTTCCCTTAGGCAGTTATGTTTGCACTGAGACCCACTAGACACTCAGAGTGTTTAGGCACAAAAATCTCATGTTTAAAGGCCCTGGGAGAGGAGTTGCGCTATTCTGTGCAGGAAAGCGCAAGTAGGAACCATGGCCGCTGGATTAGGAGAAAGTAGACAGTGGCTAGAGCTGGGTAGCAGATGGGGGCTGGGACCTTTCAGCATATCAAACTAGGGCAAAGTGTCTGAGTTGTAAAGAGGATTTGGAGTTAAAGAGCACTTGAAGCATCATGGTGCTCAGCCCACAGAACGGAAGAGTGAATGGGTCATGGCAGAGTTGAGAGTGCATCTAGATAGAGGTACAGCTGGTTAAAGATGGGATACTTTGGGCAGGTGCAGGACCTCTAAGCAGAGTGAAAGCTACCGTTTGGTGTCTGCAACAGCATGCAACTGGAGAACATATTGTCTTCTTTAACTAGGCCACGATGACTAATTGTAAGACTCACTTCAAAAGGTTACCCCATGCAGACGTGCGCGATTTGGTGGAGAAGAGTTGGAACCCTGATTCATTCCGAAACCCTGGTAGATAGAGCTTATGTGTGGTTTTTTGAATGCAATGACTGTGAATATTCTCTTAACTCAGCTGTGGCTACAGATGTGACATAAAGACAGAGCTCTGCATCCGCTCCCTGGAGCTGTGAGATCTCTGCCGGACTATACAGTTATGTGATTGGAAGTCAGTGCTGGGGAGGCAGGGTACCAGACCTGGAGCTGGGGAACAGTTGCTAGGTGTGGCTTTGTCCCATAGCAACCATGTCCCAACTGGCCCAGGCCATCTAATCTTCAAAGGCCGCTTCTCCAGTTTTGTTGCTCAGTGACATTCATGAGTGGCAGGACGTATGGGTGTTCAGCTTTCCGGGCTTTTTGTTTTTTCTTCTTCTTCTGGTCACATTAGTATCCTCTCAGGGGCTGCCTTATCCACACACCATCCCTTCCTTGAAATTCCTGTAGTCTGAACTGAGAGAAAACCTCCTGCTTCCTTCCCTAGAAGGGTGGGCCAGTGGTCTGATCTGGTATTGTGGTAGGCTACTGTGGTCCAGTCTGGGGATGTAAGTCTCCAGTGGTCTCATATAGGAGTATGCAAGCACACTAGACCTAACCCAGGGATGCAGCTGGTCTGATGCTCTATAGGCACAAGGCATCCCAGAGGCCCCTGAGCCCGTCAGCTTTGCTTCTTTCCTATGAGACTGGCAAAAGAATGTTCACGAAGTTAGTGTCAGGGACTGGGGCTTTCTAAGGATCAAGCACTGTGTTAGACGTTCAGCCAACATTTTCCTTCCTTGATGGTGTGAAGTTGACAGTCATTTCCACCTGAGGAACAGAGAGGCTCAGGCACTTTCCCAAGGCCACACAGTAAGCAGGGTAGACATGGCACCAATGCTCAAGTCTGTCTACTCCTGCCCCCTCCCCAGCCTTGCAAGCTAACTCGGCCTTCTTGTTTAATAGTCACAACAGTATGGGACAGACAATAAGTGGTAGAGGTCTCTTTCTGAAAAATTATAAAGTTATTTATTTATGTGCACATAAGGAACACATGTATGTCATGGCACCTGTGGGGAGAACAGAGGACAATTTTCAAGAGTGTGTCCTCTCCTACCATGTGGATCCCAGGGGTTTGACTTAGGTCACTAGGCTTGGCAGCAGGTGCCTTTACTTGCTGAACCATTCTGCTGGCCTGTCAAAGACTTCTTTAAAAAACAGAATAGAGACTAAGCATCTTCCCCTGACCCCTTGGCCTTGTTTGGAAGGCAGAAGGTCTCACTGTCCACATGGCTGCGTTAACTTTGCACATGCCTCCTCCTTTTGCCAGGCTCAGTGGTGGAATACTTCCTGTCCTCACATGGAGTGGAGAGTCTCCGATGTAGGGCTCTGGGCATGTGCAGCATGTTTTGGTAATCTTGGAAGCGTGTAATTGCTGGAGCACTGGCCTTAGACCTAAGCCAAGCTAGAGCCAGGTGTACTGGTGTATTGGAAGACATTGATGGCTGGTTGGGGGAAGGGGAAACCCACACTGGTGCCTATTTTGAGCTGCCTGAGATTGCTGCCTGCCTACCATCTGACTCTGTGGAGCTAAGTAGCGGTATCTGGATAGGACTCTTTCCTTCAAACAGTGGGAGGGTCAGTTACCACCTTAGAGGTTGCATTTCCCAGCTGCTGATTAACCCCAAGATGAGAACAGGCTAGAATTAAACACAAACCACTGTTCATCACCATTGGTGATGCACTTAAGAACATTACTACATCATTTCACTGAATATGAAAGGCTCAATACAAGAAAAAGAGTCTTGTTCCCAAGTAGACCCCTCTAGGAGTGTGAAGATCCCCAGACATGCAAATACAATTTTTCAGATTATTTTTCAAACTTGACTATTTTCCACCACAGGAGAGTACAATCCCAGCTCAGGATGCATGACCCTAAGGAGCTTTTACTGTGTGTGTGTGAGTGTGTGTGTGTTCAGGGGTGCATGTGTATGTGCATGCATGTATGTGGGAGGCAGAAGTTGACCTCGGATTATTCCTCAATTGTTTTTAAACCTAATTTAAAAAAAGATTTATTTTAAAAATTGTTTCTGTGTGTGTGTGTGTGTGTGTGTGTGTGTGTGAGAGAGAGAGAGAGAGAGAGAGAGAGAGAGAGAGAGAGAGAGAGAGAGAGAGAGAGAGAGAGCTTGAGTGTAGGTGCTCTCAGAGGCTAAAGATGTTGGGTCCCCTAGAGATGAGGTTGCAGATGGTTGTGGGCTGCCAGACCTGGACTCTAGGAACTTAACTCAGGTGCTCTACAAGTGATGCATTCTTACACACGAGCCATCTCTCCATCTCCTTCACCTTATTCTTTAAGACAGATTCTCTCATTGAACCTGGAGCTTTCTGATTTGGCCAGGCTGGCTGGCCAGTGAGCACTGAGGAACCTCCTTTCTCTACCTTCCTAGTGCTAGGGTCACAGTCACATGCTGCCATGTCCAGCTTTTTCTTTCCTCCTTCCCTCCCCCCTTCTTAAAATATATATTGATGTTTTTTGTCTGCATGTGTGACTGTGCGCACTATGTGTGCAGAGCCTGCAGAGACCAGAAGAGGGCATCGGATCCCCTGAAATTGGATAACGGTGAGCCACCTGACATGGGATATGGGACTTAAACCTAGGTCTCCTGAAAGAGTAGTCAGTGCTCTTAACCGCTGAGGTATCTCGCCAGCCCTGTGTCCAGCTGTATGTGAGCTTTGGTGATCATTTTCTACTTTCAAAACTCACAAAGACTCCTCCAGCCCCCAGGTATGTGAACTTTCTTCCAGATTTTGTGCTGAGTCTTTTGGGCTCTCCTCTACATCCAGACTTCAGCTACCACTTATCTGTTTTTGGTACCTGGAGTTTCGCCCTTTCTGGAAAACCTTGCCTTTCCTAGAGGGTCTTATAAATTTGACTTTTGCGTTTGAGATGTATTCGCATTGCGTGCCCTGCTTTCAAGCCTTTTGGTGGTGGAGCCCATAGTATAGATGTGCTGTGGTTAACTTATACAATCCCCAAGTAAAGGTTATTCCCCATCTGAGGTGAGAATAAAGCTGTTCTAACAGTTGCATTCAGAGTTCTGTGTGGGCATAAGTTTTCTTTCCTCCTGTGTGGGTATCCAGGGTTGGGGTTGCAAGCTGGTGGGTAGATGGTCAAATTTTATAAGAAACTGCCAGTCCACTTTCCCAGTAGCTGTAACAGTCTGCATCCCCCAGCAATACACAGATGGTACTCCAGAAACTCTGAGAGCTTCTCAGCACTTACCATTGTACTGGAGAGTACAGTGGCACAGACTGTTACCTCAGCTAATCAGGAGGCTGAGGCAGGATGTACTCTAGCACTTACACATTCAAGGGCAGCTTGAGATTTATAACAAGACCTTGTCTCAAAAAATCATCCTAATAGATATGTCGGCATCCAGAACGGCTTTTATTTGAGATTCTTTAAGAATCACGGTTTTATAAATGTTTATTTATTTTTATTTTGTGTGGATGTGTGTGGACATGTGTCATGGTATGGGTATAAAGGCCAGGAGACATCTTTTGAGAGTCCTATCCTTCTACCATGTAGGTCCTAGGAATCAAACTCAGGTCATTGGGCTAGGCAGCAGGTACTTTTATCTGCAGAGCAAACTTTTCTATTTTTAATGATTTATTTATTTTTATTTTATGTGCATTGATGTTTTAGATGCATGGATGTCTGTGTGAGGGTGCCAGATTCCCTGGAACTCTAGTTACAGACAATTGTGAGCTGCCCTGTGGGTGCTGAGAATTGAACCCAGGACCTCAGGAAGAGCAGCCAGTGCTCTTACCATCCCCCCCCCAAGCCCCTACTGAGCAATGTTACCAGTCCAGAGAAACATATGAGTTTTAATTTCAGATTTTTAGGGCAGGTTTGGCTATGTAGCCCAGGATAGCCTCACAAGTCCCCTGCCTCAGCTTCCTCCCCTTCTTTTCTTGTTTCTGTAATAAAATAGTCTGACAATTAAGGGAGAAAGGTTAGTTCTGGCTCACACTTGTCAAGTTGACAGTTAACACCAGTCATTACAGTTCTAAGTCCAATTTCTGGTACAGCTTCAAGTCTGAATCGTGTCTGACTTTCCTCTGCTTTTGGCCCGTCTCTCTGTCTCAGCAACTGTAATTTCTCTAAACATGGCTCCATTTCCTGTAGGGCCCATACCACCCACCCCCCAACCTGCAACCCAGTGTTGGGATTACAGACATTTGCCTAGTTTTACTTGCTGCTGCGGCTTGGACCTGAGACTTTGTTGATGCCAAGGGAGCAACTTCAGCAGCCGAGTGGCATTTCTAGCACACATTTGTAGTTAGTACGTAGTGTTGTCTCGGTCTCAGCAGCCCTTACTGCCTACACCATTTACCCAGCCTCAACCCTCACCCTGTGTGTGTCTTTTGAACTTTTTCTTAGTGTATCTGAGACAGGTGTGATGATGGTCTGAGGGGTTCCTTCTGTGTTCTGGACATCTTCCCTTCAGCTCAGGGTCACGGTGGGACGAAGACCAGAAGGTGAAGAAGCTACTGGGGTCGCATGTGCCACCTTCCCCCTTTGCTGTAATAAAATCCTCTGGCAAAGGGGATAGTCCATCATGGTAGGAAGTCAAACAACAGGATCACATTCAGAAAGCAGCCAGCATGTATGCTTATGCTCAGCTAGCTTTCTCTTTGAGCCCAGGGGACCGAATGCACCTTCCTGTCTCAGTTAACCTAATTAAGGTAATTCCTCACAGCTGTGCCTGGGAATTTGCTGTCTAAGTGACTACAGCTCCCTGGCATGGATCACCTTCAGCTTCTTCACAGGGATTGCAGCTCCTTCCTACTCACCTCTGAGATCTGGTAAATGATTACACTGGGGTTCCATTTCCCTGATGGAAGGAAAGCTTCTCTCTAAAGTGTGGGTAGTTGGGACCCTTTGCCCCAGTCTTCTCAGGCATGTGCCCGACAAATAAAGGCCAGCTTTATACCTCTAAACCAATCAATAGGGCTGCTAGGTGTTGCCTATGAGGTGACTGATGACTGAGCCTGGCTGGTGTAATGGGGGAATAGTACAAGGACCACATGGCCTGGAGCTTGTCTGGAGTCCCTAGTAGTTCATGAGGGGGAACAGGCAGGACCAGAGTGGGCAGTCTAGCTGAGGAAGGCCTTCAACTCCTGATCCTCGTGCATGTGTCTTCATGCTGAGATTACAGGCATGTGCCCTACTTTGGTAGTTCCGGTTCTGGAGATCCAGCCCAGGGCCTAGTGTATACTAGGCAAGCACATTACCAACTGAAATATGTCACCAGTTGCCTTGGGAATGTGTGCCAGTATCCAAACAAAGCCTGTGGTTGAGGATCTGGAAGGGTTTGGCCAGTGGGTTAAAAGTCTGCCTCCATAAAAAGGTCATGTTGCTAGGGACCATCTCTGGATGTTTAGAGAGAGATGGGAAGGTATATGATTGACTAATATGATGCACATTTATTACGTCCATGCTTCCTGTCAAGGCTTGAGAGATGCACTCTTTTGTCTAATTATCCATTGTGACTATGTCTCCATGGTGACTTTTATGTCAGTCCTCACAATAGACACGCGTGCATCCATTAGAGGGACATAGTCACCAAATGTAAGCAGTGGGCCCAGGATGAAGTGGCTTTTTACAGCACAGGCATTGAGCGGCTTCAGAAAGTACCAGAAAACAGAAGAAGGATGGATGTTCTGAGCCATACAGAGGGGTGTGAAACTTGATAAGATGGGGTGCTCACCTCCCCATGGTAGGAACATCAGTGGGAAAGAGTCATTAATTATTATTTTTTGTGTGTGGGTGAAGGAGCCTGGAAGGTGTTAAAAACTGGCTCGGAAGAAGAGCCAGACAGCAGACCTTGAGCATAGAGATATGAGAGTGAAGAAAGCAGGGTGCAACGTGCACCCCATGATCACAGCATTCAGCAGGTGGTCAACAGTTCAAGACCAGCTTTGGTTACAGGCAAGGTTCAGGCTATCCCAACCTACTAGAAGCCCTAAAAAATACAGAAGTTGGTTAATAGATTGAAAAATCAGCTTCTCCTAAGAGAGCAGTGATATAGGAATGATTTAAAAAGATAGATTATTGAATCTACTTTGATCCAAAAAACAAGTTATTCTCAAAATATTTTACATTAATAAAGATTTTAGTTTATCATACAAATTTAAAGTCAATTTTGTTATACTATATGTATATTTCTACTCTTTTTAAAGATAGTTATACAATTCTTTTAAAATTATATAAAATACAGATTAATAGTCATCTATAATAATCAAATTTATAGTCATGTGAGTTAAGTTTTTGATATACAAAAATATATTTCAATTAGATAAATAATTTTCAAACACTTCAAAGACTTAACAAAATATAACATTTAAAATATTTTTAAAAATTAAACTTTTCTAGATGGTAAGACAAGTCTGCTCCTGACAACACCAATCTACTTAAAAAAATAGACATAAAAAACTCCATATAGAGTTTACTTTCTATGTAACAAAAATTAGCCATTAAACAAAAAAACTGTTCTTACATTGACTGCCAACGATATATTATATAAACTAGACATACAAGACCCATAAGAAAAAAACCTCTAAACTTTAGCAAAACAGACCAAGATAGTCCTTCAAGTTCCTGCTTTACAAAAAGAAAAAAGAAAAATCCAAACAAACCACAAAACTTCTAGACATTTTTCAAGACATACACACAAAAGACTGACAAACTATACCCATACAGACAAAACAGTCGTTTAAATTTCCACCTTTACTAAAATATACACCAAAGACTCTAAGACTATAGGCTAGAAATAAATGCCCCAACGCTACACAAAACTTAAAATGATTGTCCAGACAGCCAAATGCCATCTCTAGATTTTAAAAGTTACTTACATTTCCTGTTTACTCATATAATATTTTATCCCTTTATAGTCTTTAATATAGTTAAAAATTAAATAGTTATATTTATAACTTTCCTTATTTATAATAAAAATTAATTAGACATAAATCTTTCAACTCAAAAAAGTAAGATAAATAATAAAATATTTTCTTAAATTTTACTAAATATAGACTAAATATTATAACTATAATTCTTGCTTCAGTGCTGTTTTGTTATATATAATTTTACTTTGTTAAAATTAAAACCTTCCTTTTTGATTAGCCAAACAAAAAAAGAAAAGTGACATGGGATGTCCTTCTGTATGCTGTGAATATCCCTGGTTAATAAAGGGACTGTTTTGGCCTATGGCAGGCATCTTAGAAGGAGGTGGGAATTCTGAGCATAGATAAAGGGGAAGGAGGGCGGAGTCAAGAGAGACTCGATCCAGCCACCAAAGGAGCAATACATAAAGAAATTCAGATAAAGCCATGAGTCACATGGCAAGACAGATGAGTAGAAATGAGATAAGATGAGAGAGCTAGCTAGCAATAAGTCCTAGTCATAGGTTAAACAACAGATAATTAATATAAGCATCTGAGTCATTTTTAAGAGTCTAAGCAGCTGCGGGCAAGTCTGGACTGTGGGGCTAGGCCAGGCTAAAAACTCACATAACAGACCAGTGGAGACTTGACAAGATTTATTTAGTCTTTGATTTTGTTTTTCTCCAGTGTTGGGGATTGAACTCAGGACGTTGTGCTCGATGGAGAAGAGTTACTCTTTTCAGCTGTAACTCATGCCCAAGGTTTTGTTTTTCATTAAAAAACAAAACAAACATGTGGAGAGCAAGGAATGTCTAGTTCATTCAGTAAGTGTTCTGATGGAGAGGCGGCTGCCCAGGACTGGAGACTTGTTGAGACTGGGCCACCCGACCTGGGCCTCCCATGGGACTGTGCACTGGGGTGGGGCAGAGACTTCTGCAGTCTGTCTCACTCATACTCAGTATCTCTGAGACCTCCAGAAGGCCCAGAGTGTAGTCAGTACAGCACAGACTGTTGGCCTTGAGAGGTGAAGGGAGATTTCACAGGGGGATGGAGACTGATATCAAAGCTGGGGGACAGGCCACCAGCTCTGCTATGGACCAAGAGTCCAGCCCCTTGTGAGCGACTTCAGCAGTCCTTCCCGCTGAAGGATAAGCTGCAAAGGCCTTTTTATGTTTCTCTTGGTTGATTAGTCCCCTGGGCTCACAGGACTGATCAGACCTCAGCTAGCTTGCCAGACTCAGACCCTCAACGGGATCTGGAGAAATCCTCCAAACATGAATTCTCAGGCCTACAGCCTGGCAGTCAGGACTGGGGGAATCTATTCACGTGACACCTACCTGGAGATGGCTCAACCTGGGCTCAGGAAGCAAGCCACAGAGGAAACACACAAACTAACTTTCCCCCACTTGTAGCCATTTTTTTTTTTTTAATGTAAGGGGGAATAAAATTAAAGGAAGATCTGGGATGGCTGTTGGCAGGAAGGAACATCTGAGAACCTGATGGTGTTGAGAATGAGTCAAATGAAAGCTAGTTAAGAGGCCAGCACAGTCTGCTAGGAGCATTGACTGTTGGATCTCAGAGCGCTCTATCCCCTTTTAGCCTAGTTCAGTGATTGGCTATCTAGTGAGCCTATGGTCCTCTGAGAGATGTTTCCAAAATGCCAGGAGTTTTGGAACTCTAAGGTTCTGAGCTCAATTCCCACTCAATTCCAAGTCCTTCAGGCAAATCAATTACAACAATAACTGCATTTTAAGGCACTGGCAGGTCACCTGATAATTTTTCATGAAAAGCCAGCTGCTATGGAGTTGGGGAGATGCTCAGTCTGTGCTTGCTGAGTAAACATAAACACCTAAGTTTGACCCCAGCACTTACATAAAAAAGCCAAGTGCAGCAGTGTACACCTGTGATCCTAGTACCAGAGAGACAGTGACAGGAGACTCTTGGGGGCAGCTAGCCTCATGTATTTTTTAAAAAGATTTATTCATTTTTTATTTAATGAGTATAGATGTTTTGTCTGCTTGTATGTATATGTACCACGTGTGTGCAGTACTGGTAGAGGCCAAAAGAGGGCATTGGAACTGGAGCTGCAGACAGTTGTCCATGGCTATGTGGATGCTGGGAGAAGAACCAGAGTCCTCTGTAAAAGCATCTAGTGCTCTTAACCACTGAGCCATCTCTGTAACCCCCTTCTTCATTTTTAATAATCATATCATACTTAATAAGAAGCCAGAGGTGTTAATTACTGTGCCGTTTCAGTTCTGGAAGCTCTGTCCCCAGATCTGTTATCATTATTAATCTTCACATCATTTAGGTTCTTTGTACCATGGGACCCTTGTCTATAATGAATGCAGATCACTCACCGTTCATTCAACAGGTACTGCTGTGGTACCTACAGGGCCCAGCACTGTTCTAGGCCATGTCAGGGCAGCAGAGAGCCAAACAAGGAAATCACAGGGGAATACAGCTGAGAGATGGGGAAGGGCATCTTTAAGAGGCAACTGTGAGACTTGGGCCACCCTCTCATTCATAAGACAAAATCCTGGACCTGTCTCCATCCCCACATGGTTATGTTTGCTTGTTGGGTTGACTTAAATCTGGCTCCGTAAGTCATTAGCTGCACTGGTTTTGAAATCTTGCCTTGAACAGTGCCAGGCCAGTGAAGGCTGATGAACGCAAAACTGCCAAGGCCTGTCCTTTCTAGAATTTCTGTGTGTAGCAAATTGTGAATTAGAGCAAACCACTTTTCACAAGCTGCAGCATGGAGGGCTGAGGGATGGTGAGCCTAGCAAAGAAGTACTCTCTCCCTTCTGCTCTGAGAAGTGGGGATTCAGGCCCTGAGCCCTGCAGGCAGGAAAGCGTTAAGAGAGAGATGTGCATTTCCACTGAACAAGAAAATCAACTTAGAAAAGAAATGTGTATTGGAAAATATCTATTTGCCTGCAAAATAATGTAAAAATAATGAGCTCCCATTCCCCTTTGATGTGCAGCGCACGCTTTTAAGGAAAGATTCTGCATTTCTGAGATACTGGGCCTGCGGTGTAATGAAGTGGTTGTTATGGCAACAACTTTCAAAAGCAAGTATTTTTCTGAGAGATGTGCTCCACACAGCCAGCGTGAGAGAGGAAAACATGAAAACAGAGACAGGAGGATGAGCTAAACAGAAGATATCAGCCACAGAGAGCATCCGCTCTGGTCCCCCCCCACCCCCACCACCCTGGCCTAGCTTGCAGACCAGCAGAGAAAGTCATCCCTGTACCCCTTCCCCTGAAAGGGGCCCTAGAGAGACGGGGGAGGAACTCCATCATTGGTCCTACTTAGTGGTCCTCTCCTTCCCTGCTGGCTCCAGCCTCAGGCTTTACCCCCTCCACCCACTCCCCAAGCTCACTAGCAGCTCCTTTGTTCAAGAGCATTAAAGGCAGTCCCCAACCCCCATTCCCTATGTAGCTCTTTTTCTTCACTGCCATTCAGGCCTCCTGCTCCCTGGAGATCCCGAAGATTCTGCTAAGAAGACATGGCATGGAGAGCTGGGGTCAGGCATCTCTTTTAACCTATATGACAGCTCTGTGTGCTTTTCCAGTACACCTGACCAATGGGAGCCATTGGCCCCACTTTGCAGATGCTACCAAGGTTAAGTGAGCAGCCCAAGTTTGTCAGCTAGCAGGAGCAGGCTCTGCCTCCCTGTTCCTGTTCATACTAAGTCTCCACCAGGTATTCTGAGGACACATTCACAGATACCTTGACCACAATATCATGAACATGCCACCTCTAAGAGACATGTTCTTACTACTGTCTAGAAAGTCTGAGCTGAGAAGCATGTTTGGGGCTGGTGACTGCTTGGAATAAAAGTATCCTGGGGACAGTGTCCACCTGATTCTCTATGCTCCCTCCTGTGGATCCCAGGATTGGTATGCACTTGGGAACCCTATGTGCATGAGGGGAACTTTAGGATACACAGTTATGGAAGGTCCTGGTGGTTACTGGACAGGTTTCTGAAGGTTCTCAACCTGGGATCAGATATATATGACAGCAGAGGAGAGGGGTCCTGGAATGTGAAGCATAGATTGTGTACATGTGTGTGATGCTCATGGGAGGCAGTCAGGGGCCACACAGGTTTGTAGGCCAGAGTGAGGAGGGACAGGTGTGCCCACAGCTTTGCAGCATTTGCTCTCTCCCTGGGTGTATGTGTGTGTGTGTGTGTGTGTGTGTGTGTATTTCAGGAGGATGTATATGTGAAGGACTTTCTATGAGAGGCATGCGTAACTATGTGTGTGTGTGTGTATCTCATGCCCATTCTTGAGGGTGTGTGCCAATGTGCATGTGCACCTTGGGTGTGGTGCGCAGAGTACACATGGGGCCAGGCAGACACGAGGTGCTATGCAGCTGTGAGCTACATGTAGTGCTCCTATGAATGTGTGCATGGGATGTGCCCAAGGAAAGTGGAGTGTGAGGCTGCAGCAGCATCTTTTGCTCAGGCTGCATGGGAAATCAGGCATATGGTAGCTGGATTGGGAGTCACAGACTATGCTGTTGCCCTGGCCTCTGTATGATAAAACATAAGACTTAGAGCCAGAGGCAGCCTTTGAAATCTTCCCATTATATTATAGCTCAAACAAACAAACAAACAAACAAACAAACAAACAAACAAACAAACAAACACAGGACATTGTAAGATGCTTCACAGCCTGAGGCAATAAACTCAGGATAAAGTTGGAACTTGCCTCGAATCTAGATTGTACGAATCTCCATCTCCTAGCATTGGTCCCCAAAGGTCCCAAGGAAGAGAGACTTAAGCATGGCCTGATGATTTTCAGGCACAAGTATCATAAAATTTCATTCTTAATGTTATTGGGAGAACTTTAAAAAAAAATGGAAGCCTTCCCTGTGCCAATTAGTTGATTGACTATCATTGGTTTCTGGGGTAGAGAAACTTGATCTTGGGGTGAATGAGCCTGTTTCTCAGGGAAAAAGAACCATGCAGTGGAAAAAGAAATTCAATTAAGTGTCAGGCTGCTGAGTGACAGGCTGCATTTGATAGGACTTTTAGCTTAATTGCTTGTATTTCATCAAGAGATCTATTTGTCTAGTGCATTCTTCCCTCTCCTGGCTGGGGAGTATCAGGGCGGCTGCTGGCTATTTTCTGCATTGATCAAGAACTCTGAGGGTGGCTCTTGAAGAATTGCCCAGAACCTTAGTGACAGGTGTGATCCTGGCTCTTAGGCTTCCAACCCCGCCCTCCCATTATCGTGAAGTGGGCGAGAGTCATTTTTCTCTGGGGAGAAAACTCTGAATTTGAGTTTTATCTTCTTAAAGGGATTGGAGGCCCAGAGAAACAGTCAGCCAGGTGGACGAATGGCTTTTGTTCGCCTTCCCCACAAGAGTGGGTTTAAATGCACGTACATTGGTAAAATTAGGTATGAAGGTGATCCAAGAGCTAACATGACTCAATAGAAATATCAACAGCAACAGCAAAGCCAGCTTTCAAAGTAAAAGTCCTCTTAAAATAAAGCCATTCTTCTAAGATATAAATTAATACAACAAATGATTAGAATTTCATAGAATGTCAAAAACAGGTGCACTTGGTCTTTTGGAAGTCCTTAGACATTATAACAGCGTATCTTGAGCTGATTAATTTCTGAAGACCTCCTCCAGCTGCCAACACAGGTGAATCACCTTGTTTTCACAGGGGAGCTTAAAATGTGGTTTATGGTGGGCAAGAGGTTTCCCAGGCATTTTAAAGGCTGAGACAAGACCACGCGCAGACCCACTATTCTCTCCTTTCTGAGCTCCAGGCTGGCAGGGGCAAGTGTGCAACTGCCCCTTCTTTTTCTTTGGATATTTTAGATTGGGAAAACAAACAGAAAGTCACTTCCTGTGGAGGGGGTGCTGCAGGCCCATTGCCCAGCTGGGCGTGGTGAGTGTCTGTGTTACAGGGTGTCTAGGAGGATTCTAGGATGTTCTGTGCAGTTCACCTAGGTTGTGCCCAGCAGCCTAGGCTCAGAAGCATCATCAGACATGGCCACTGTGCTTCCAAGTGTCATTTCCTGTGAAGAAGAGGGTCTCATTCTTCAGGCTGATGGCGGATGATTGTCCAGAGCTACCCAACCCGACTCTTAAGAGACGGTCTGCTCCAGCAGGCAGGATGTGGACTGGGTATAGTACACAGCAATGCTGGGAGCTCTGCATACCTGCTGTGGGCTTCATGTTCTCTGACACTTTGCTTCTGCTCTCTGTGATAGACCATCATTCATGGCTCCCTTCCCTCTGCTTTTTCCCTCCTCCCCTGCCTTGTATTCCTCCCTCCCTCCCTCCATTCCTACTTCCTTCCTTCCTTCCTTCCTTCCTTCCTTCCTTCCTTCCTCCTGTTTCCCACCTGGTACAAATGTTGGCTTCTGGACTCTGGTATTCCAACTATGTGTGGCTACACTATGATAGGAGCTTGAAATAAACCTCAGTGCAAATATTAACTCTTCGGAAACCAGAGGAAACTGCAGATGGGGACTACTTATTTATTTACCTCTGGCCATTTGCTTTCTTTTTTTTTTTTTGCATATGGTTGTCTCCATCTATTTTTATCATGCAACCATCTGCCCAGCTATCCAGATATCCACCTACCCAGCCATCTGCCCATCCATTCACCAATCTCATTATGATGGCTAATCTTGACTGTCAACTTGGCACACCTAGAAAGGACACTCAAATGAAGAGTTGCCTCCATCAGATTGGCCTGTGTACATGCTTGTGGGACATTTTCTTGATTGCTAATTGAAAGAGAAGGGCCCATCACACTATGGCTAATACTATCTCTAGGCAGAGATAGGCCTGGGCAGAGACACGGAGGAAACCAATAAGCAACACTTCTCTGTGGTCCCTGCTTCAGATTCTGCTCTAGGTCCCTGCCTTAATTTTTCTTGGTGATAGACTGTAACCTATATGATAAAACAAACTATCCCCCCTCCCGACACCAAGTAGCTTTTGATTATGGTGTTTATCACACCAACAGAAAGCATACCAGGACACCATCCATTGATCTCATCTACTCACCCATCTATCCACCATCTATCCATACGTCCACCCATCTGTCCATCTATCCATTTACCTTACCTCTCATCTATCCATCCATCCATCCATCTCACTCACCCATTTCTCCATCTGTCTGTACATCTTATCTATCCATCTCATCTACTCACTCATCTATCCATCATCTATCCACCATCTATGAATTTGTCTATCCATCTGTCCATCCACCCACTCACCATCTTTTCATTCATATATGTATTCATTCATCCAGCATATATTAATACTAAGCATTTCTTGTGTTCTGGGTCTGATATGTCTGGTCCACCCATGGCCAAAACTTGCCAGAGATGCTCCTTGCCCTTAAGGAATTGAAAAGCAAGTGGAACAGACACCTTACACCTGTCTCATGTTCAAGGACTGTCCTGGACATCATCTCATTTGATGCCTGTGGTCAGTATTGTTATTGAAGGTTAACAACTGATATTAAGACTCAGAGAGGTTAAATGAATTGCCTGGGGTCACACAGCTGCCTGTCCATTCACTTGTCTATCCAAATGATAAGGGCTGATATTCAGCTTATGTGCTCAAATCCAGCCAGAATGTCAAGGTGAAAATGAATTTTCAAATCTGCCCTTCAGAAATAAGCTTTCTTTAAAAAAAAAATGAAAAGAAAGGAAGAGAAGAATAGTGAAAGTTATTTTTCCATCTTGCTTAGATGGGGACAGTTTTGAATTTATTTTTTCAGATTGAACAATCGTTCCTCAAATGGATAGTGATAGGTGATCTAAAAAATAATCTTTAAAAATGTTGCCGGGTTGGGCATTTCCTCCAGGTGACATAACTCAGTGTGACAGAATGCATTTAAATCCACAGGATAGAAACAGGAGTGCGGCAGGGAAGGTGTTTGTGTGAGTAGCTGGCTGGGCTCCTTAACCCTCTCCATTCATTAGACTCCCCCTTTCTGCAGGCCCACTGTGGGGGTGGCAAAGTCTCTCACGCTCCTGCCTGCCTGTCCAGGCACTGGTGGAGCCTTGGGAGGTTCTGTTTGCTGGTGATGGAACCCAAAGCCTCATGCATATAAGGCAGGATCTCCAGCCCATGCTACCAGCCTCAGTGTTCACTATCAGGTCTCAGCCTTGGCAGTGGGCAGTTGGTGGGTCAGAACAGAGGACGTGGACTCCTGAAAAACCAAAGCAAGAGGCAATGGGACCTTTCTGAAGCTGATGCTACCTGCTCCTCTGGGTTCCTTTCTATTCTTGTGGTCCACAGGAGTGTGGAAGGGAGGGGCGGATCAAGGTGAGGCCAGCCAGGAAGATCATCTGCTGTGGACTCTGAACAAAGCATGTGCCATTTCCCTCCCTGGCCGCTCCACAGCTATTGCAGAGTGGGGCATTTGAAGCTTCTTTTGTGGGATATGTATTCCTGTTTCCCATTGGGTGTACAGCTTCCTGCACTTTGTGTGCATGGTATGCATATGTGTGTGGTATTTATGTATGTGAGCACATATGTGTGCAGGTAGAAGCCAGAGGCAGATGTTGGTACCTTCCTCTATTTCTCTCTCCACCTTGTTTTCTTTAGACAGGGTCTCTCACTGAATCTGGAACTCCTGTTTTTCAGTTAGACTGACTGGCCTAACAACTCCAGGGCTGGAGTTACAGGTGTGTGTGGCTATGCCTGGCTTTTAAAAAAATAAATGTGTGGAATCTGAACTTGGGTCCTTGAGCCTGAGCAGCAAGTGTTCTTACCCACAAAGCCATCTCCACAGTCCTTCATAAACCACTTGATGGTAACACTCAGGAAGCAGAGGCAGGGAAACAGGAGTTCAAGGTCATTCTCAATGACATAGT
Organism: Phyllotis vaccarum; assembly: GCA_033318265.1. Lineage (NCBI taxonomy): Eukaryota > Metazoa > Chordata > Mammalia > Rodentia > Cricetidae > Phyllotis > Phyllotis vaccarum. The sequence goes on from JARWLC010000001.1 coordinate 190,047,470, forward strand.
GAATTCCAGGCCAGTCTGGGGCACCTGAAAACCTACCTTTAAAAAAGCTTCAGTCTTCATTCTGGACTAAAGGGTCAAGCTTGTGAGCAAAGAATGGGGTGGGATGGGACCCCAGTGAACCTTGTGGCATAGGATTCGAGGCATTGTTCCGAGAATGAAAGGGACCTATGGAGATGCTGGCTTGGAGTTCAAATTAGCTTCCCAGCTCTCCCTTTTGAAGAAATTAATTAATTATTGGATTATGTGTGTGTGTGTGTATGGATATGTGTGTTCATGCACCAGTATGCATATTGATTGACAGCAGAGGACACTTTACAGGGAAGTGCTTACCTTCATGGGAGTTCTGGGGATAGAAATCATGTCATCAGGTTTGCACAGTGTCCTTACCTACAGAGCCATCTTGCTGGTTCCTGGTTACCCAATTTTCTCTGTAAGACGAGAAGTGCATGACACGTATCTCACAGGGAGTTTTAAGATGCAGTGAACTGATGGAGATACAGGTTTGCAATAATGACAAGTACTAAGCATGTGCAGTCACTATCAAAAGGTCTCAACAAGGACAATGTGGTGAACCTTGTGCCTCAGGAACTCTCCCCCATGGCATGAAGGGAAATCCAGCTGCAGGCAGGAGAGAACGAGAGCAGATTGAGCAGCCAACAGACCACAGGCACTCAGGGTGAGATGCCATCCCTTAGAACCAGAGGAAACGGGCAGAGGTTGAGGAGGAGCTGTAAAGAGGGTTTGTTTCTAGGGTGGCCATCTTGAGACAGATGGGTGTCAGGTCCTGAATCCTCAAGGGAAGGTAATGAGTTCAATTTGGGACATGCTGAATTGCAGACCTATGTGACACATAAAAACACAGATATTAAACTGGGAGGTGAGTTCATGGCTGTAGGTAAATGTAGCATTTAGATGGCAGTAGTGGCACAGGAAGGGACGGGTGACCAGGACCAGTGCAATGCATCTGAAGAGCCAGGAACCTCAGAGACCTAGGTCTGAGTCGCCACTGCAGGTTGGTACTGTAGGGTAGGGAGAGTTAGCTGACTTCTCAGAGGCTCTGGAAGATGAGGTTAATTACTTCTGTGCTGAGTGGTTGTTGTGGATATAAATGAGTCAGTGTGTCTGGAATCAAGTACAGAGCAAATCAATACCCACCACTTTCCTGTTATCTGGTATCCTCACTCATCACACATGCTTTTCCTTGTTCAGATTCCCCTCTACCCTCCCATCTGGAGCACACCACAGGCCTGCATGTGCCTGTTGCCCAGGTGCAGCTGAGCAGTCCAGGACCAGGTGGAGTGCAGCTGCCACATGTAGGTGTTGGCTTTTGGTATGAACATGCTCGCAGAGTGCCCTGTGTTACCGGAGTTTCTAGGATCAGAGCCTGAGCCCAGGCATCCTAAGGAATTACACATTTCCTCAGTGGGTAAATTAAACAAATGAGTAGTGAAATCAGGAGAGAGAGAGAGAGAGAGAGAGAGAGAGAGAGAGAGAGAGAGAGAGAGAGAGAGAGAGAGAGAGAGATATTCAATGTGACCATACAGGGAAGCTTCTCCATATTATGCTGCGGTTCAGGTTTAAATAGACAAGTGGCATGCCTAGCTAAGTGGTCTTGGTCAAAGTGTGGTCCTGCCCATCTCCTATCTGTAAGGTGATTGTTCTGACAAGCTGTCAGAGCCATGTGAGATCTCTCCTCATGACAAGCCCCTTGTCTTAGCTGACACCAGGCTTCAGCCTTTTCCTCTTCCCAGGAGATTCCAAGGAAGAAATCCAGCATCTTGGGGTTTGTCTCATAAGCTGGTAGTCAAAGGGAGGAACACATTATCTCTAGAATACCTTCATTCCTGCTGGGATGTCACATTTGATGTAAAGTCTCAGATGTCACAGCTCTGCCTCCTACTTGTCTGAGATCTTGGAGGATCCTGGGAGTCTCTGTCCCAGCCAGGGCCCCTTTATTTACTCTGCACAGCAATGGGTGAGGTGTTTCTGCTCATGCTAGTAGTACACTAGGTCTGATGTCTTGGAGTGCTACCAACTGGGTGGCCGCAGAGAACAGATGTATAAAGTCGAGTTACAGAGAGGAATTTCACTCTGGCTTCTGTTCCTCAGCATGTCTCAGTCACTCCAGTCTGACTCTGGTGTCACACAGTGCTCACCTTGTCTAAAGTCTGTTCTTCAAAGGACAATCTCGGTGGCATCAAGAGCCCATGCAACTCTGCTCTAAGCTCAGCCAGACTAAGGACATCTTCAGTGACCCTGTTTCGATGACATTCTCAGTTCCCATAGTGAACACTGTGACAGCTCTTTTCTGAGGACGCTCTTAAACCCAGAACACACTTCTAATAGATTTTCCTTTATGATTTGTAGAGGGCCAGGGCAAAACTTCCCCAAAGGAGAGAGTGTTAATCACATTTTCGTGTGTTATTAGCCAACAGTTCTCTGACTCTAGGAAATACATGTTCTCATGCAAGTGTAATCTCCAGGGGCAGGTCCTTCAGGGAGGCGCTTTCCTATTGTAACAGTGGCACAAACTGGAGGAGAGTAAGACCCTGCTTTAGCTGGGAAAGAGAGATGGAGCAGGGCATTACTGGTGGTAGGGCTCTTGTCCTTGGTGGTGGGGCTGTTGCCCCTGGTGATGAGGCTCTTGTCCTTGGTGGTGGGGCTGTTGCCCCTGGTGATGAGGCTGTTGCCCTTGGTGGTGGGGCTGTTGCCCCTGGTGATGAGGCTGTTACTCTTGGTGGTGGGGCTGTTGCCCCTGGTGATGAGGCTCTTGTCCTTGGTGGTGGGGCTGTTGCCCCTGGTGATGAGGCTGTTGCCCTTGGTGGTGGGGCTGTTGCCCCTGGTGATGAGGCTCTTGTCCTTGGTGGTGGGGCTGTTGCCCCTGGTGATGAGGCTGTTGCCCCTGGTGATGAGGCTGTTGCCCTTGGTGGTGGGGCTGTTGCCCCTGGTGATGAGGCTGTTGCCCTTGGTGGTGGGGCTGTTGCCCCTGGTGATGAGGCTGTTGCTATTGGTGGCACATGAACAACTATAAACAAATGAACATATAAATGAGGCCAACTGCAAAGGCACCCACATACTTTGGAACTCTTTTTTGCTGTGTGTGGGGGGGTATGTGTACTCATGTATAGACATGCATTCAGATGCCAGAGTACAAGCTCAGTTGTCATCCTTAGGAATGCCATACATCTTCTTTGAGACAGGGTCTCTAATTGGCCCAGAGCTCACCTATTAGGTTGGGCTTGATGTCCAGCAAGTCTGGGCTCTCTGCCTGCCACCCTAGTTCTGGGATTACAAGCACACACACCACAGTGTCTGGTTTTATGTGACCTCTGGAGATAAAAGCTCATGGCCTCCTGTTTGTAAGGCAAGTGCTTTATGGACTTAGCCATCTCTCCAGCCCTAGAAACTCACTCTAAGGCTTGGGTTTGTAGAATGGAAATGGTAGATCAGTTACAGTGGTTCTCAGCCTGGGGGTTGTGATGTGTGTGTGGGGGGGGGGTTGAATCACCCTTTCACAAGGGTTGTCTAAGACCACTAGAAAACACAAATGTTTTCATTATGATTCATAATAGTAGCAAAGTTACAGTTATGAAGTAGTGATGAAAATAATTTTATTATTGGGAATCACTACAACACAAGGAACTGTATTAAAGGGTTGTAGTATTAGGAAGGTTGAGAACCACTACTTTAGAGTCTACAGGGCTCCGGAGAGGTATTTTATCCAGATCAGAGCTGCTGATGAGCTGAGGTGATGGAGGCCTTCTCCACACACTGGAGTCTTAGGACTGGGTGAGAAAAGGAAAAGGGCCCTAGGGTCTTGTAGATCCTCCTCATGTGTGATTGGCTGTTCTCTGTGCAAACAGTGACAATCTCTATTACCTTGGGAAAGTTCTGGAAGGGAACAGAGGAATAGAGAGTACAGATAAGCCTGCCACAGAGGGCAGGGAAGATCAATGGTGGCTGCGGCTAGAGTGTTATCCGTAGAAGCATTGAGAAGGATTGGATCCTGAGCCTGTCTAAAAGCTCAGCACCTTAGGTTCGGTGTCAAGTTTGGAAAGAAGCCAAAGGTGGCCAGGGTTTTAGTCTGAGCAGCAGAATGGTAGAGTGAGTGCTTCCTCCAATGGCAGTGTTTATCCAGTCCCACCACTGAGTGTTGGAAGTATGTTACTGGCTGTCCTCCAAATGTTCATGTGTTGAAAACTTGGTTCCTGGCTGGTTTTACTACCTACAAGTGACTGGATCATAGAAATTCTGACTCTATCAGTTGATGGATCCATTGGCTAGTGCACAGCTGCCTGGGATGTTAGGGGTGGCATCCAGCTGGGGGAAATCACTGGGGACAAACCTTGTCTGTCAATCTTTCCTCTCATATTGTCATCTGCTTCCTTTCTACCATAGAGCAGCTTTACTCTGCTGTACGTCCCCACCGAGACTTTTTGCCTCTCCTTGGTCATGTGACCAACACAGGCATCATTGTAGGAAGAACAGCATTAGGCCATTGTGGGCAGGTGGATTCAGGAGCTTTACTGTGGGTGCAGTGTGTCTGTGGTACTCATTACACCTTCAGGTGGTGATCTGGGCGGGAGGTGGAGACCTTTCTGTGACAAAATACTCTGACAGAGGTAGTTTAGAGAAGAAAAGTGTTGGATTTTGCCATATGAGTTCTAGGGTAATAGAATCCATAATGGCAGGGAAGGCATGCAGCAGAGACATCACATTTCACTGGCTGACAGGAAGCTGAGAGAGATCATGACGTCGGGTGACACTATGTACCCTCAAATCATGTCCTCAGTATTCTGCTTCCTTCTGCAAAGCTCCATCTGTACCAACATGTATGTGAGTACAGGACCCTATGGGGGATATTTCTTCCTCAGACTACAACAGCTGCCGTTGCCAAAAGTCAGATAGCTTTCACCATGATGGTGTATTTGTGTGATCTGTGTCTGGTCTTGCCAGTGCTGTGTTGTTTTGTTACTGTGTCTGTGGTATAAATTGGGGTCAGGCTTTTCTGCTTAGGTTTGCTTTAGCTACTCAGAGTCTTTTACTTTTCCATGCGGGTCCTTCCTCCTTCCTTCCTTCCTTCCTTCCTTCCTTCCTTCCTTCCTTCCTTCCTTCTTCCCTCCCTCCCTTTCTCCCTCCCTACTCCCTCCCTCCCTCCTTCCCCCCTCCCTCCTCCCTCCCTCCCTCCCCCCTCCCTCCTTCCTCCCTCCTTCCTTCCTTCCTTCCTCTTCCCTCCTTCCTCTCTCCCTCCTTCCTTCCTCTTCCCTCCCACCCTCCCTCCCTCATGTCTCCCTTTCTCTCCTTTGTTTTGTCCTTCCTTCTTTTTCCCCTCCCCCTTCACTCATTTCTTCTTTCTTTTTTTAAAAGTTTTTCTGAGACAGGGTTTCTCTGTGTAGCTCCAGATGTCCTGGAACTCACTCTGTAGACCAGGCTGGCCTTGAACGCAGAGATTCACATGTCTCTGCTTCCCAAACTCTGGGATTAAAGGTGTGCACTACCCCCCTGATAATGTTTTTAATCTTGGGTATATTGGTGTTTTTCATATGTGTATGTGTCCGTATGTGTGAAAGGCCAGGAGAGGGCATTGTGTTTCCTGGATCTAGAGTGACAGGAAATTGTGAGCCTCCATGTGGGTGCTGGGAATTGAACCGGAGTCCTCTGGAAGAGCATCCCGTGCTCTTAGTTGTTGGGCTATTTCTCTAGTCCTAGTGTATAATTTTTGTTTTAAACAAAACTGTGTTGTTGACTTGAGTTTGCAAGAATTTTATCAGGAACATTTGTACTTGCGTCCATCAGTGAAACTGTCCGGTAATTATCTTTTTGTTTCTGTGTGCTTATCTCATTTCGAAAACAGCAACACTGGCTTCATAGAATGACTTGATAGCATCACCTTCCCTTTGTATCTTGGAGAGTAATTTCAGAACATTGTTATTAATTATTCTCTGCCTGATAGAATTCAGCGGTGACTCCATCTATCCTGGGCTTTTTGCTGTTGCTGGTGGGTTGATTTTTGCTGCTTCAACCCTCTGACTTAATATTCATTTACTCAAGTTATTTAAATCTTTTTGGTTTAATATTAGTGGGTTGTATGTGTCTAGAATTTATCCATTTCTAAATCATTGGAATATGTTTTATAAGTATTCTGCAATGATCCTCTAATATATGTTGGCATCTATTGTAACATCTTTTACCTTTAATGGTATTCATTCACTTATTCATTCATTCATTCATTCATCATTCATTCATTCATTCATTCATTCATTTTGGTTCTTTGAGTCAGATTCTCATGTGGCATCAGCTGACTTCCAACTCAATGAAGATACTTTGGACTTCTAATGGTTCAACCTCTACCCTCCAACTGCTGGGATATAACAGATAAGTTCCAACATGTCCATCTTCTAATTTTATTAGTTAAGTTTTCCCCCTCTCTTTTATTTGGTTAATTTGGTTAAGATTTTGCCAGTTTTTTTTTATCTTTTAAAAAATAACCCTTTGTTCTTTTAGTTTCCATCTTATTGATTTCTGTTCTTTATTATTTCTGTCTACTAGTTTTAGGTCTGGCAGTTTGAATTTTTTCCCTAAAATATGAATTGCATTGTTAAGTTTCTTTTGTGAGTTCTTGCTGATTCTTAAGATGTTTTATTACCATATATTAATTATATACAATAATTGATTGCGTTATGGCATGTCTTACAGGTACATAATGTATTCTATCATATCCACTCCCCGTTAGCCCCTCCAACTCCTTCTAATACTTTTCGTTTTTGCAATTAGTCCTCTTCCCCCAGTGTGTGTGTGTGTGTGTGTGTGTGTGTGTGTGTACACTCTTGCACACACTGTGTGCATGCATGAGTAAGCAAGCCAGAAACTGAGAGAGACCCAGTGGTTTTCATAAAGTATCCCCCCCCCAAGCATGGGTGAGGATTTATTTACAGAAGCATGGGTACTTTGCTAGTGTCTACATCACTGAAAGAAAAGTCTCTCCCATTTCCATCAACCTGTAGTTACATATAAATCCTCAGGGAGTGATTGAGCTCTGCGTATCCTTCTTCTCATGAGAGGGTAGTGATGGACACAATCATCTGAAAATATTTTGTAGGCAATTTCAAATGCTGTAAGTTTAAAGGCATGATAGCTAAACCATGCCCAGCCAGCATCACTCCACCCTTTCTTCTGGCCCTTGCATGGTTTCTGCCTCCTTTTCTGTAATGTTTCCTGAGCCTTGGAGAAGGTAATGTGGATGTGCCATTTGTGGCCGGCATTCAACACTTACATATCCTCAGTAGTTTGAACAATTATGAGTCTCTTGCATTCATCCCTGACCACTGCAAAAAGAAGATTTTCTGACAAAAGATGATAGTATCTCTAATCAGTAGGCACAATATAGTTGTTTAAAAGGTGATTTGATAGATGCATCATGTCTATTTAGCCAAACAATAGGAGTAGCTTCCCCATTAGTGCTTATGGCATCCTTAGATAGAGGATTATGACTGTGTTTACAGGACTAGACAATGAATTTCTTCGTGGAGAATGGGCACTTAATCCAAGCAGAAAGTGATTGGTTACCTCTGTAACAGATTTGCCGTTATTGCCCCGATGTGCTCATCTTGTCTGACCACTTTGTATTGTGCACACAGCTTCACAGCTGGGTGAGATAATTGATGACCCCTCCCAGCAGCCTGCACAGCATTCTCAGCACCATGAGCACCGTCATAAGAGAGGAGGCTCCCTGATATGTTCAGCTTGCTGTCTCTTGTCCATTGGCTCCAGTGGGTGTCATCTTCAATGGTCTCGATTCTAGATACAGACAACCCTCTTACAATTGCCCCTGCTATATCCTAAGGGTTCTGTGCTAAATTTCATTCGATCTGGGGAATATTAAACTTTTCTGATTTCCTTAGTCTCCTGCCAATCATATTGGTGTATACAAGACATTCTCTGTATTTATGTACTTTCTTTTCTTATTGACTTCTGGTTTTAGTACATCATGGTCTGATAAGATACAAGGAATTATATTTATATTTATCAAGGCTTACTGTATGGCCTAAAATGTGATCTGTTTCAGAGACTATTTCATGGGCTGCTGGGAAGAATGTGCATTCTTCAGTTGTTGGATAGAATACTCTGTAGATGCTTTTAACTCCATCTCATCTGCACAGAAAACTTTTTAAGCCTTTAAAAAAATCATTTTAAAAATTATTTTTCAGAGCCAGGCATAAGGGTAGGCAGACGCAGGCAAATCTCTGTGAGTCTGAGGTCAGCCTAGTTACACAGAGAATTTAAAAACAACCAGGAAGAGAGAGAGAGAGAGAGAGAGAGAGAGAGAGAGAGAGAGAGAGAGAGAGAGAAGAGAATGAGAACTTGAAAAATTCTTTTTCAAAAAGTTCATGAATTAACACTCTCTAGAATACTCAGAAACTCTGAAATGCTGAATATTAACTTAAAAAATCCTTGCCAATTTGATAAGCAAAAGAAAGTGTCTTAATATTTTAAATTGTATTTGTGATATTACTAAAAAATACGTGTCACGTGCTAGTTTTTCTTTTATTTTTAATTTATTATTATTGTATGTGTGTTTGGTGTGGATAGGATGTATATGCATAGCATGGTACATGTGTGGAAACCAGAGGGCTTCACTGAGTTGCTTTTCTTGTTTCCACATTTACATGGATTCTAAGTAAAAGTTATACAGTTTCCCGTGCAAGTGCCTTTATCTGCAAAATAAGCTTGCTGGCCCCTGGTTTTTATTAAAGCTAACTAATAACAAAATGTATTTATGGGCTATGGCGTTATGTTTCTGGTACATTCCTACTTTACACTGATCTCTTACACATTTATTTTCCTTTGTGATGAGAACATTCAAAATCTTCTTCCCTAGCACTTTTGAATTAAATAACAGAAAAGCTCACTATTACCTCCCTCTCCGCTCCCCAGTTCCTGTGTGGCAGAACGCCAGGGCTTGTACCTCCTACCTGGCTGTGAATCTGTACTCATTGACAAATTTCTTCATGTCTGTTAGTTACTTTCATTTTCTTCCAGCAGGCTGAATGTCCTGTCCTCTGTTCTCTGGGGACATTGACAATGGAATGTTTTCTTCATTTTGGTAGAGAAGAAAAATGTTAGATATTATATCTTTGTTATATGGCAAATAATTTTTTTGATTGAAGTTTTGCTCATGGTGCCTCCTGCTCTGCAGAAGGTTGGCACAGCAGTGTGGAGTGTGTCCGTTTCCCCCTTGGGAGCATCACCCACGCTTTCTACTTCTATTGCTTGCGGCGCCTTTTTTTGCCTGGTCGCAGAAAAAGATTACTGTATATTTTATTTTAGTTTCCGTGTCTTAATTAAAATAATAACTCTTTGATTCTTTGGGGATTTATTTTGATATGTGGTGGGAGGATTTGGAATTTTTTTTCCTGCCCCAAACTGTGGATGAATCATTCCTATATTGTTAATTGAGCATCTCACAAAACTTCCCATTAATTTAAATGCCACTTTAATCGATACTAAATTCTAACATGCACTGGGGTGTGTCTGCAGGCTCTTTACTTGTTCATAGCGATGTCTCTTCTTCTATATTGTTCTTAGTAATTATTATTTTACAGCCCATTTCATATCTGGTAGATGAAATGTATTATTTATATTTGTGAAAAATTTATTATTCACTATGTTTATTTCTCCATTTATTGTTTAGACCCAGATTTTTATAAGCTCCAGTTGCTAGCTGAGTTCTAATTGAGATTTCATTAAGCTTGCATATGACTTTAAGGGAATTAATAGTTTGTAGTGCTGTTTCCCCATTCTTGTGTAGGTGTGCAGTTACTGCTCAGGGTTCTCTTAAAACTCTGCAACATTCCATGTTGTTGCAAATGCTTCTGCATGAGTCTCAGAGACTGTACTCCTAGGGAGGAAATCCAACAGTCTGTCTGTCCATCCATTCATTTATTTATTTATCATTTATTTAGATATCATCTATTTTGGGGGGAGGACTGAAACGTGGTTTTTCTGTGTACCTGGCTGTCTTGAAACTTGTTCTGTAGAACAGGCTGGCCTTGAATTCACAGAGATCTGCCAACCTCGGTCTCTGTTGGGATTAAAGGCATGTGCCACCACTGCCCAGCTTCACATATCTACTTATAATCAATTATCTACTTATGTATCAATAATCAATCATCTGTTTGTCATCAGATTATCATCTAATGAATTTATCTATCATCTATCAATTATCATGTACCTATTAAGTCACCTAGCATCTGTCTACCTATAATCTATCAATATCTATTATCTATTCATTATTATAGATCTATTATCTATAATCTACATATGTATTAATTATATGTCTATGTATAGGTTAGTCACCTATCTATCATCTACTTAGCTGTTGTTTATCATCTATCTATCCATCATCCATCTATCATCTATCTATCTATCTATCTATCTGTCTGTCTGTCTGTCTGTCTGTCTGTCAGCCTGTCAGTCCGTCCGTCCATCCATCCATCCATCCATCCATCCATCCATCCATCCATCTATCTATCTATCTATCTATCTATCTATCTATCTATCTATCTATTTATCTCTCATCACAGCTGTTTCTAGCTGGGAGCAATTCTGTCCTGAGGGGATGCTTGTCAAAGAGGTAACTTTATCTGTCACAGCTGGAGACCAACAACTCGTATGTGGTGAGAAGAGGCTTGTGATGTCACTAGTGACCAGGACAACAGTTACAGGAGAGAATTACCAGTCTCAGATACAAGCAGTACTGAAATGGAAAACCCCTTGTCTTCACAGTGAGTGCTTTTTTCCTTATGGAGTGTTATTGGCATAGTATGTTGGCCAGGAACAGGGGAATCTGTCCATCTTTGTTAGGAATTGGCTCACTCTCCTCCAGGTGTCAACTCCAAGCCTCTCAATGAGTGGTGTCAGTAACGTACACAGAGACCGAGTGCATAGAGATGGGATGAATCTCAGCTGATTGTTTGGAGAGAGGTGATATCCTAAAGCATACTAGACCAGGATGGTTGGAAAAAGAAATTCATGATTCCACTTACACAGACTTGTGAAACTCACTTGTCATATGAGTCTAAGATGTAGTCTCTACAGTGGAAGACTAAATGGAAGTGGCCACAAAGCGTTTTGGGGGGGCAATTATTCAGAGCACAGGGAGCTTAGATGGCAGGTGGGGAATGTACCCCATCCCTGAGACATACTTTCTTTTAAAAGTTTTTTTCTTTAAAAAAATATGGCAGAGGCTAGGGAAATGACCCAGTGAGTAAAAGTGCTTACCACACAGGTGTGAGAACCCAAGTTTGAATTCCCTGAGCCCGTGTAAAGCTAAACACAGGAGTGATGCCCCTGACCACAGTGCTCTTATGAGGAGGTGGAGGGTAGAGACAGGAAAATCCCTTGAGCATCACTGGACAGCTAGCCTGGACTACAGTGTTGAACAACAAAGAGACTCCATTCCAAACACTGTTGAAGGTGAGAACCAACACCCAGGGCTGTCCTCTGGCCTCCCCACACCAGAAGAGCATGTATGTACCCATATGCACACACATGAGCAGACACACACATCTTTCACACACGTGCACACTCACATATACATACACACATATTTGGTTTACCCTTCTTCCACTGATGGACATTTGTGTTGTTTACTTTTTGGCAACTGAGAATAATGTTATCATGAATATGAATATAGAAAAACCTTCTTGGCGCCTGGACAGATAGCCCAGCAGTTACAGGTACTTGTTACATAACCTTGAGGACCAGAGTACGATTCCAGCACCCAGGTAAGGGCTGGACATGGTCTTCCACACACCTGCAACTGAAACGTCAAATGGGGCAGAGACCAGAGGGTGGCCTGGGTTTGCTGGCTTACAGCTTAGCTGAAACCAGGAGCTCCAGGCTCAGTGAGAGACCCTGTCTCAAAGGAACAAGGCAGAGCGTGGACAGGAAAGTGGAAGCTATTCTCTGGCCTCTGTGTACACATAGGCACATATGTGCACACACCACACACAAACACACCTTTCCCTCTTCCTTCCCATCTCCCCCTCCCCTGTCCTCAGCATCTCTTAGCAACTTGCTTTCATTTCTTTGCATGGGTGGTGAGGGGCGTTGCTCAGTCATATGGCAATTCTTTGTTTAATACTCTGAGGAGCCACAGTACTGTTTTCAGAGTTTTTGCATTCCACCTACAGTTCTCATGGGCTCTGCTTTTTCTCCATTTTCACCAACTCCACTATAACTCTTTGTATCGCTCTGAGCATCTTTCCATGTGTGTATGGGGCAGCCGTTTGTCTTTTCTGTAGAGATGCCTGTTGAAGCACATTGTTCATGTTGAAATCTGATGATTTTCGGAGTCCTATGCTTTTTATTACATTTGTTTGTTTGTTTAGTGTGGATGGCACTCGTGCCAAGCTGGGCACAGGGAGGTCAGAGGTCAGCCTATAGGATTCAGTGCTCTTCTCCCATCATGTGGGTCCTGGGGATGGAACTCAGGTTGTCAGCCGTGGCAATAAGTGACTTTACTCTCTGAGCACCTACTGGGCCAAGTTCTGTGCTTTTAAACATGACATTTAAAGCATCCCTCTGCATGAGCTGGGACTGTAACCCTGTGGTGGGGAACTTGCCTAGGATGTATAGCACCATAGACTCAACTCCAGGACTGTAAAACAGACAAACAAGCAAAGCAAAGTAAAACAACAACTTTCCTTCTCATTGACTTTCTTATTCTCCACTTCAGTTCCTGCATGGTGCTCTGTGCTCTGTGCATACTTCTCCTCGTTGCCTCTATTAGACATTTGGAGGGTTTCCTTGTTCAGTGAGCATTCCTGCTTATTCATATGGACCAACTTATTCCTCCCTCCTTCCCTCCCTCCCTCCTTTCTTTCCTTCCTTTTTCCCTTTCTTTTTCTTATCTTTTTTCTTTTTTTGAGTCGGGATTTCTCTGTAGTCTGCGGCTGTCCTAGAACTCACTCAGTAGACCAGGCTAGCCAAACTCAGAGATCCACCTGCCACTGCCTTCCAATTGCTAGAATTAAAGATGTGTACCTCCAAGCCCAGCAAATGATTCTTGCTTTCAAATTTTATCTATTATTATTATTTATTTATTTTACATGTGTGGGTGTTGTGCTTGCATGTATGTCCGTGCACCATGTGCATACCTGGTGCCTATGGAGACCAGAATAGAGTACTGGCTCTCTTGAGACTGGCGCTAATAGACAGTGTGAGCTGCCATGTGGGTGTGGGAATTGAACTCAGGTCCTCTGGAGGAGCAGCCAGTAGCCAACCTCCGAGATAACTCTCCAGCTATGGTTCACTTTTTAGTTTGTAGTCATAAATTTTAGTAGCCATTTACAACTCTTCTGGAAAAATAATATTATGATGGACTTAAAACAATCGCTTTGTTGTTCTCTGAGAGCTGCAATTCCAATCTATTTCTGGTCTTTCACTTTGCTTAGACATTTCAGAACAACGGCATACAGCAGTAGGGACAGTGACACCCTTATTTTGTCCTTGACATTGATGAGCTAGCCTCCTGGATTTTTGGCGGGGATAGATGGGTTAGCCTTTTGGATTGAGATAAATGTTACTTTTTTATTTTAAAGTATGATCTCCTTGTGTTTAATTAATTAACTAATTAATTTTGTTGGTTTTTCAAGATAGAGTTTCTCTGTGTACCTTTGGTCTACCTGCCTCTGCATCCTGAGTGCTGGGATTAAAGTCATGCACCACCACTGCTCAGCTATTCAAATTAGTTTTATAGATTAACTTCATCATATGGTTTTCTTTTTCTAAATTATTATATTATTTATTTTGAAAATGAGCATGTTGATATCCATCCCTGGTTGGCCTGGTGGTCACTAGGTAGAACAGGCTGACATTGACGTCTTATTGGCCCTTTTGCCTCACTTTCTAGGGCCTGGGATTACAGGCATGGGCCACCCAGCTGCAGAAGTAAACTCTTACTACAGTAGCAGCCTTGAATATATTCTGCTAATTAGCTGTAAAGTTATATTTGCCTGCTTTTTAAATGAGTTTTATACATGTGAGACATTAATGATGATTGACTTTTATGAGTCATCTTTATTTAACTCAGAGTGACAAGGTTTTCCTTTAGGAAAAGGACATTATTAAGATAATTTGTATTTAGTGAAATGCACAAATCTTAAGCATATGGCTTGATGAATTTTGACAAATAGGCACACCATAGTATCTATCAGTTTTAAAGTCCCAGGAAGCTCTCCTGATGTTCTTCCATTCAGCTATTTCTCTGTGGGGTGAGGAGATGGCTCAGGGGATAAAGTATTTGTGTAAGTATAAGGACCAGCACTTGGGTTGTCAGAAACCATGTAAAGCTGGGCGAGTGTGATGGCCCACCTGTAATCCCAACACCTGGGAGGTAGAGAAGGGGGGTCCCTGGGGTGAGCTGGCTATCAAGACCGGCAGACATTCATGCACCCACATATTTGAACACATGTACACATGTGTACATATATCATGCATATATTCCTAAAAAAAGAAACTACTTCTCTGATTTCTATCAACAAAAATTCATTTTGTATAAGAACATCATGCAAATTGGCATTTATTTGTTCTCTGTGATTGCCCTTCTTCCATTCCATAAGGCTTTGAGATTTATCTGGAGCATCATGTCAATAGTCTGTTTAGTTCTGTGAAATAAGCTGATACGATTTTTCACCTTTTTTAATGTCCTGAAGTATTTTACCACATGAAAATAATTTGCTGTGTGGCAAGCTCAGATAACTCATTTAAGAAATCACAGGAGACAAGAGCCATTAGTGAAAACATCTTTTGACAATATCCTTTACAGTTCCTCCTAGGACTGGTTTATCCAGGTAGATCAGTTGTCCTTAAAACAATTTTTGGTATGTGGTGTCTTTCCAAAAAGTAGTCCATATTTTTGAAGTTTTGAAAATATAAACACACAACTATGCTGAGTCCTCTCACAGTGTTTGAACCTATAGTTTTCCACTTGGCATGGGTAACATTTTTGCTTCTATTAAGAGAGATACAATTTTGAAAACTCTAAAATTAGTTACTATACAATTACTAATCAGTGATTAGTATCAGTGGTATTTGTTGTATGCCCCACCATCTGGAACCTAAGGTTATTTTTATCTTTATGTGTACTTGTATATGAATGTGTGTGCATGCTCACATGTATGGGCATGGGTGTGTGCTGCCTCATTGCACATATTGAAGTCAGAGGTCAACCTTGGGATTGGTCCTTGCCTTTCACCTTGTTTGAGACAGGATGTCTTGTCTTTTGCTGTTTTGTGTTATAAGCTAGCTGGATTTTGGGTGTCTTCCTGTCTCTGTCTCCCATCCTGCTATATAGGAATGCTGGGTTTTAGACTTGTACTATTGTCTCCAGTTTTCAGGATCCTGACACTCCACCTGTCAAGTCACTTCATCAGGTCCTAATGTTACTGTTATTGACTTAAAATAGAAATAAAAATGTCAGCAGGCTGCCATTCCTTCTGGAAGATCTGCGGGATAATCTTTTTGCTATGTTTGTGCGTACACATGTGTGCATATTCATGTGTGAACAGATGCTCAGAGGCCAAAGGTCAACCTTAGATGCTTTCCTCTAGGGCCTTCTATCTTTGTTTTGAACCAGGGAAACTCTACTGGGACCCGAGAGCACTTGAGTGGGTTAAACTGTCCAGAGAGCCCCAGGGACCCACCTCCCTTCTCCCAGCCCTGTCTCTGGGATTACAAATCCATGCCACCATACCCAGCTTTTCATGAGCATGTTCGAGACAGGACTCAAATATCTGTGCCTCTGTGGCACTTACTGGCTGAGAGATCTCCCAGCCCCCACTCACTGCCCCTAGATCCCAGGGCTCCTCTGTGCTCACAGCTCTGATTTAGCTGCTGCTCACCAGAACCTTTTCCTCTTTGCTTTCCATTGTATTTACAGCTTCTTTACTCTGAATATTCTCGTCTTTTTATATGCTGCTGTTGTGTTTTGACGGTTAGATTTTCATGTGTAGAATGGGTTCTACAATTGCATTTTTATACACACTTGTTTTATTGATCCCCTTTCCCCTCCCCCATCCAATCCTCATCTGGATTGCCCCTTTCCTTCCTTCCCTAACCTTTCTCATGCTGTCATGTCACACGGATTCTGTTTCCCTCCAGCCCCACCCCCTCCCTTAAGAATATTCCCCCCTCCCTGACCCCTTTCTATTCCCACAGCTTACACCCCCAATACACACATATATAAAAATTAAAGTTTAGACTCCACATACGGGAGGAAGCATGTGACATTTGCCTTTCCGAGCCTGTGGTACTTCACTGAAGACAGTAATTTCCAGGCCCATCCATTTCCCTGTAAATGTCACAGTTTCGTTTTTCTTTATGGCTAAATAAAATTCTATCATGTACCATGTTTTTTTCTCATCTACTTATCTGTTGATGGGTATCTAGGCTAGTTCCATTTCTTGGCTAATGTAAATACTGAAGCATGCTTATTACTATTATTATATCTGGTGTTTTTTTAAAACAGGGTCATGTTATATCACCTAGACTAGCCTTGAACTAGAGATTCCCTTTCCGAAATGCTGGGATAATATGTGTGTACTACCATGCCTCACTACTTTGATCTTTTACTTAAAAATTATTTTAAAACAATTAATTAAAACTATTTAAGTTATCTTATTTTTATTACAAAAATGTGTGAATTAAGAAATCCATAATAATTGTACTAATCCAATCAATTCAGTCTTGGAAAGACAGACATTGTGTATCTTCTCTCAAATGTTGTTCCTAGGATTTACATAGCTACATAAAATCACGTGTGTGTCTGTGACATGAAAGTAGAAGTGAAATCATCTCGGGGACAGAAGGGACAATGGGGGTGGAGAGAGGGGAGGAGAGGGTGGGGAGATATGCTCAGGGTAGGATGTACTTACAGAATAGGGTTCTGCAGCAAAACCGAGTACACAGCAGAAAGTAGAAAAAAAGAGACAAAGTTATAATTTTAGTTGTTTTGTCTGAATTAGAATTCAGTCAAGGCTCCCACATTGACTGGATTATATCTTATAACTCATGCATTGCTTTGAGCCATTGGAGGAGACACACCTTTTGTTCCAAATATGGTTTCCATTTAAAATAAGGTAAAAAGGGCTGCAGAGCTGGCTCAGCAGTTACAGCACTTACTACACAACTGAGAGGCCTGGAGTTTAAATCCTGAGACTCCACATAAATACCAGGAGAGCTTGTGGTTGACTTTAGCTTCGGAAGGCTGGGACAAGGAATCCTTGGAGCAAGCTGGCTATGGACAGTAGCCATGTTGACACGCCCTGGGTTTGACTGAGAGACCCTTCTTCCAAGAACAGGTGGAAAAGTGATTGAGGAAGATCCCTGACATCACTCTTGGTTACACACACACACACACACACACACACACACACACACACACACACACACACACACACGTGTTTAGAAACAATCAAATATACACAAAAAGGCAGAAAACAGGAGAGAAAAATAAGAAAATAAGTGAAACACACTAAGAGTTCTGTCATGCAGACAAGAGGAGCTGAAGAGTGACAGGTTTCCAAATAGGAAACATCTAGGAAATTGTTTAGGGAGAATGTAGACCCAGCAAATGTTTGATAAAATAGAACCACACTTGTGTTAACCGTGTGTGTGTGTAGTATGCATGTATGCACCTATGTGTTTTCAGTGTAGAAATTGAGTATCCTGCTCTGTCACCGTCTGCCACTTTCTTTCAAGACAGGGTATCTCGCCAAACCTGGGGTTTGCTTTTTTTTTTCTGGCGAGGCTGGCTGGCCCCAAACCCTAGAGATCTCTGTATCCAGTTCTGTGGTCATGGGTGCACACTGCCATGCTTGGCTTTCCACATGGGTGCTGGGGATTTGAACTTGGACTTTTATTCTTGTGAATCTCTCTCTTCCCTCCTGCCTTTGAAAAGAGGTTTTATTTGCTCATTTGTTTGTCTACAATAGGATCATACATCTGAAACTTCTGGCTTACTTAGAAGAAACTTGATGTTAAGGTTGTAGAACATAAGTTAACTTGTGATTTGCATATGGTGAGACTACAAACCAATAACCCCACCTTGTGTGATTACAGAATGGAACAGATGTGCCCCTACTGAAATTCTGTTAGTAGAAACAGAAGCCCACTTTAGAAAATATGTAGAAGAGAAGCATCTTACTTATTGCATTAATTACTTACTTCTGTTACTGTGATCAAATACCATGACCAAGGCAACCCATAGAAGGAAGAGTTTATTTGGGCCCATAGTTTCCATGGAATGGAGTCCTCACCATCACCACAAGGAGGCACAGCAACAGGCAGATGCAGCTGGGAGAGCAGACACGGAGAGCTCACATATTGATTGGCAAGAACAAAGCAGAGGGACAAACTGGAAGTGGCATAGGTCTTAAACTCTCAAAGCCCACCTCCAGTAACGTACTTCCTCCAATAAGGCCAGACTTTCTGAACTCAAACAGCACTGCCACCTGGGGACCAAATGCTCAAATGCCCAAGATTATAGGGGACATTTCTCATTCAACTACCACACTTATAAAACCATAACAGAGAGTAAACTATTATTATTATTTCAAGACAGGGTCTCTCTGTGTAGCCTTGGCTGTCCTAGAACTCATTCTATAGATGAGGCTGGCCTCCAGTTCACAAGATCCACTGGCCTCTGCTTCCCAAGTGCTATGACTAAAGGCATGTAACACCACTGGGAATCCTTTAGCAAATCCTACCGGCATGTGTCACCACAACTAGTGCAGATTTATTGCTTGCTATGTTAGTTGTTTTTGTTTGTTTGAGACAGGTGTCCCTGTGTAGCCCAGGCTGTCTGGAACTCATAATCGCCCCACCTCATCTTCTTGATTACTGTACTAAATTAAAAGCACTGTCCTTTACATAATGAAATCTTTTAATTAATTTGTGTGTGTCTGCATATGTGTGTGTGTGCAGGCACTTGTTGTGTACATGTGTTTATGTACATGTGTGCATACACAGAGGCACAAAGTTCAATGTTGGGTGTCTTTTTCAAGCATTCTCTTTTTTGAGACAGAATTTCTCTAGGTGTCCTAGAATTTGATTAGTAGATCTTGCTGACTGTGAACAAACACCTGCCTCTGCCTCTTGAGTGTGGGATTAAAGGCATGCACCATCACCACCCGGCAATTCTCCACTTTCTTGAGGCAAAGTCTTTTCCTGAACCTGGAGTTCACTTATTCAGCCAGACTGGCCAGCAAGTTCCAGAAACCCTCCTGTGTCCATCACCTTGGAGCTGGGACCACTGGAGTGCTCAGCCACACTCAGCATTTTTACATGAGTGTTCAGAATTAAAGTGAGGTCCACGTGCCCATGCAGAAAGTGTCTTACCAATGGCACCATCTCCCCAACCCCTCAATTAATCATAACAACATAGCATAGAAGGTGGGCGTGAGGCCCAGAGATCTTAAATGACCTGTCCAAGTTCACAGAGCTTGACAAAGCTAGCATTTAGGTGGAAGTCTCTGATTCTTTTGGCCTGTCCCTGAAGAATGAGATGAAAAGCCAAAGTCAAAAGATGACATGTGCCACCCACGTTTTCCCTGTGTTTAGTTACACGGTCCTAGCAGCTGCCACCAGCAGTTCTCCACACCAATAGCTTGCTAGACTTGGTTACGTGGTCTGCCCCTTGGCAGAGGAGCTAGGAAACGAAACATTCTATATGAGTGTGTTGCTTCCTTGAGTGGTACCAATGTTCTGTTGGGAAGGCAGATTGGAGTAGGAACCGGTGTCTCTACGGAAGGTGGGAGCCGAAGCAGGCAGCACATGCTTTTCCTTGGTTAGCTAGATACTGTCCACATAGATGGCCAAGTCTCCTTTTTCTTGGCTTTGGCTGCTGTGAATTATTTCCCTGGAATGGAATAAAGCTTTCAATATAGTTACATATTTAATATTCAAATACTATGAGTTAATTGCCCCTTTCTCTCCCCAAGTCATAACAAAGATGAGAGCAGATCTTATGAAGATCTAATCTGAGTTGCTCCGCTAATAAAAATAAATTAGTAGGGGTCTGGGGAGATGGCTCTGTGGGGAAAGTGCTCTATGTACAAGCATGGTGGCCTGAGTCTGGTTCTCCAGCACCTATGTGAAAAGCAGATGTGGTGACATGCAGCTGCACCAGCGCTGGAGGGTCCCAGAGGGTTGCGCGCGAGGGGGGGGGGGTGTTGGGGGAGCCCGGCTGAATCATGACTTTCAGGTTAGATGAGAGACTCAGAATCAAAAACTAAGGTGGAGGTCTGGGAAGATGGCTAAACAGGTAAGGTGTTAGCTATACACAGGTGAGAACCTGCATTTGGACCCACATTATAGGTGGTAGTGCACACCTATAATTTCAACACTGGGAGATGGAGACAGGAGGATGATGGGGACTTGCACGCCACCTAGTCTAGCCAATCAGTGAGTCTTCCAGTGAAAGAATGTCTTTAAAAACAAGAAGGAGATACACACTCAGCACTGACCTCTGGTATACACTCAGTAAACACATGTCTATGCACCTACACACATACAAAAGTGAGACATTTTGTATGTGTGTATGTATGTATGTATGTATGTATGTATGTATGTATGTATTTATTTATTTATTTTGAGACAGGGTCTCTCTGTGTAGCCCTGGCTGTCCTAGAACTTGCTCTGTAGACCAGGCTGGTCTCAAACTCACAGAAATCCGCCTGCCTAGAGTTTTGGAAAAAATGTAACACATGTCGTTGGAGCCAGAATTTTCTTTTCTTTTCTTTTCTTTTTTTTTTTTTTAAAAACTGTTTTGAAATCAATTCACTGTGCACGTGCCTGTGCCACAGTACATGTGTGGAGAGGAGAGGACAGCTTTTGGGAGTTGGTTCTTTCCTTCCACCAAGTGTTCTCAGAGTCAAACTCCTACAGATTTGGTAAGAAGTGTAATTATCTGCTGAGCTGTCTCGGCGGCCCTGGCCCTAGAACTTACAGCAGGGAGGATCAACTGTGTGGAAGGAAGCTCAGCTAGATTTCGAGCTGTGGGACCTCCCAAGCTATAGTCTTTATCTACTCTCATGGAGCCTTCCTCAGTGTGCTGCCTAGTGTTCTGTCAACTTGACATAGGTTATTGTCATTTGAGAGGAAGGAACTTCAATTGAGAAAATGCCACTGTTACACTCTGCTGTAGGCAATCCTGTAGGGCATTTCCTTAGTTAGTGATTGATACGGAAAGGCACAGCTCACTTCAGGTGGTACCGTACCGGCTGAACAAGTCCCGAGGAGCAAGCCAGTAAGCAGCATACCTTCATGCCTTCTGATTCAGTTTCTGCCTCTAGGCATCAGCCTTGGGTTCCTGCTCTGGCTTCCCTCAGGGATGGACTGTTACCTAGAAGTGTGAGCTAAAAGCAAAACCCAATCAAACAAAATACTCTTCCCTTTCCAAGTTGCTTCTGGTTGTGGTGTTTTATCCAGCAAGAGGACGGTACTAGGACACCCGGCATTATCTGTGTTTGCTACATTTCCACATGTGCCCAGCACTGTCTCCATTGTAAGACTGGGCCAGGGCTGTGGCCAGGCACAGTGACTACTCTGCCTCCCTCGGCAGTAACAACACTGTATAACGAGAAGTGACAAAGGGTGTTGGTTGAGATGAAGCCCAAATGATTCTCCTGCCTCAGCTCCTCAGCTCAACCACCTGCTTCCAGAGGAAGACAGAAAGAGCTTAGGTCATTTTGCAGGGCAGAGAGGTAAAGAGAAACTCAGATACTAGCCTTCCACCCCCTGCCCCCACCATAGTACACAGGATTGGTTGAAGCATTCCATCAGCCAGCCTGCGCTTGCTGAAGCTTGGGGGCTGAGGCGAGGGGAGAGCCATGTTGTCACTTTAATTGCATTGGCATAAATATTTGATATTCAATAAATTAGATCTGGAGCAAGGAAAACATTCTTGCAAATGGATTTTTTACCTGGAGCCCAGCCCCATTAGCAGAGGAGTGGAGGGCAGCCTGCCCCAGGGCCGGTAATTAACTCAAGTGGAGCAGAACTAAGCATTTTTGACAGCCTTCCTGGTCTAGAATTAACTGTCATCTCAGAGGGAAAAAGAAACTGTATTGTCACATTAAGGTTTTTGCAAGGCTCCGCCACCACTGCTGGGCTGGGCTCTGTTTCCCCTTGATGCTCCAAGATGTGTTTTCATCATTAGAGACAAGTTTAAAAGCGACTAATGATGTATTTTATATCCACATACCTGAATCACAGATTTCACCAAAAGAGAAGACATTAGCATGGTAATTCAATTTTTTTTTCTCCCTTTTGGCAGATGTAATGAAACAAGATACGGCGGATGCTGTTAGAAGTCACAACACTGTGATATTTGAAGATAGCACCGACTGGGATTTTTTCCCCTCTCTCTCTTCACCTCTCTGTATCAGGACTTGCCTATAATGAGCAGTAGCCCAGCCTCATCTGCCTTCACTCTCTCCCCTTACTCCCACCCCCACCCAGCATTTACGGAAGTAGCAATTGCTCCTGAGAAAAGAAGAACCACGGGAGCTTGAAGCTCCTTCTAGAAACCACTGCCTGCCTTAGTCTGTGGGAACCCAAGACAGGAGAAACTGGAGTTTTTCTGGGCTTTGCCTGGCCAGCAAGTGCGCAGGCAGGTGGAGAACTCTGCTCAATGCTGGGTGTGTGCTGTGCAGGTGCTGGTCAGAGAGGGAGGGCTCTCCCTCTCTCTCCCTCTCCCTCTCTCTGGCACACACGAGTCTCCTGGATTGTTCCCTTTCATTACTCAACCTTGGTATCACTTTCCTGACTTCTCCTTTCTGCCTAGTCCTTACCCTGACCTGGACCGGGATACACATGATGAGGTCTAGTCAGCTTGGATACTCTTTTGGATAACTTCCCCTTTGAGTCTTAGAAAACATCAAGCTTGGCCACACCCCTTAGCTTTCCCTTACACCCCCAGCTCACCCCCCTGGTTAACTTTCAGATAGCCTTTAAGACCCACTGACATTTCACATCCTCTGAGAACTTTTTCCTAACCCCTATAGACTGAATTATGTATATTTACACATCCATCCATCATCCATCCATCTATCCATCCATCATCTATCCATCCGTCCATCCACCCACCCATCCACCCATCCATCCATCATCCATCCATCCATCCATCCATCTACCCACCCATCTACCCATCCACCCACCCACCCATCCATCCATCATCCGTTCAGCCATCCATTCATTCACCCATCCGACAACTATCCATCATCCATCCACCTATCAACCTACCATCCATCCATTCAACCAACCATCCATCATCCAACCATCCAATTATCCATCCATCCAACAAGCCATCACCATCTATTCATTTATCCATCCAACCATCCTCTTATTCATCCTTTCAGTAAGTTCTCAGTGCTTTCATGTATCTGACTTTATGTTGGATCATTGAGAAAACTTAGCACAAAGTGGTTTGAGGAATGCTTGCATGGCTCTGGGAGCCAGGAAAGGCTCTCCAGAGAGAGTGGAATTTGAGGGTGTGCTGGAGGTGTATAGAAAGTAGTCACAGAAGAATTGAGGGCAAAGAAAGGAATGACTTGGGTCATGGGTGAAAGTGTTAGATGACAGGAAGGAGTGGGATTCTTCTGGCTCCTTGCAGTACAGTGTATCTGCAAACAGAAGTTACCGGGTAGGCATTTATCGGCGCAGGGAAAGGTCAAGGCTATAGGGCTAGTGGGGTAGGTCTGTGGAGCACAGTGTGTGAAGAATCAGAGGGTAGAGACAGAAGACAAAGAATGTCCTTGCACATAGGTAAATTAGTGCCCAAGAGGAACTAAGTATTCCCATTTCTCAGATTCAGTAAATGAGGCTCCAAGCAGCTAGTCAGTACACTCGGCAGGAAGGTGGCAGAGCTGGGATAAACCTATACAGGTGGCTTTGGAGCACACGTATTCAATTGCTAAACCATGAAGCATTGGCCTAAGCTACTGCTTAACCAGAGCTGGCTGCTTCTCTGCGCCCCCTTATAGTGGCCAACCTCTAGTAGACATGACTCCTAGGGGTGCAGGCTACCAGGGAATCAGTAAGAACTGTGGAAAGATTTGAATTTGCAGTCACATTTAACAGAGGAGTAGGAAGCAGGGACATTTTTTAAAGGGAGTTCAGAATCCTTTGAATAATCACATGAGCCTTCCACATTGAGAGATGGCAATGGCCAAGCCAGTGAGCCTTTCTGGAGTACTGAGTCCAGGGACGTGACAAACAACATGGCCTGCATTCCAGCACCTCCTACAATCCCTGCCTTTAGGAGCATCTTTGATGCCTTGACCCTCCTCTCTACACTTACATGTGGTAAATTGCGCAGGGCTAAGCATTCAGCTTCACATTAAAAAAAAATATGTATTTCGTGTTTTTAAAATGTTGCAAAGGTAGTCCTGAGTTCCCACATACTCTTCAGTTGCTTTTCCCTCATGTTAACATCTTGCATTACCATAATACAGTTGTCAAAAGGAAGCCATCAGCATGGGTGTGTGGCTAGGAACAAAATTCCATAGTGTATTTGGATTTCACATGCATGGCTCTTCCTGTTCCAGAGTTCCAGGGTGAGTTCGGCTGTCACGACTTCTTAGGCTCACCTGCTCTGAGAGTTCTTAGTCTCTTCTTGTTATGATCCTGACAGCTATTTTTGCCGAGTATCTCTCCATTGGCTTGCTGGTGTTTTGTTTGAGATTAGACTGGGATTGTGGGTTGTGGGGAGGAGACATAGGCATCAGGAGCACATGACATGCACATAGCTTCTACTCGTGATCAGTAACACTCTCATGTGTGTGCAGATATACATGCATGTTGGTATACATGTACACTGGTTA
This sequence comes from Phyllotis vaccarum, assembly GCA_033318265.1. Taxonomy (NCBI): domain Eukaryota; kingdom Metazoa; phylum Chordata; class Mammalia; order Rodentia; family Cricetidae; genus Phyllotis; species Phyllotis vaccarum. The sequence continues at coordinate 190,072,357 of JARWLC010000001.1, forward strand.
GTTGTTATTAACAACTTGAAGTGAGTCACCTGGGAAGAGATGATCTCAGCTGAGTAGCTGCCTCTTTCAGACTGGCCTATGGACATGTCTGTGAGGCATTTTCTTCACTGCCAATTAATATATGAGGGTCCAGTGCAGTACGGGTGGTGCAACCCCCGGGCAGGTGGTCAAGCTTATAGAAGGAAGCTGACTGAGCATGCGCCAAGCATGAGCCAGTGAGCAGTGGGTTTCTGATTTAAGCTCTTGTCTTGAGTTCCTGAACAAACTGATCCAGAAATATAAGATGAAATAAATGCTTTACTCCCTAAGTTTGGCCATGTTTTATCCTAACAACAGTAACTAAGGAACGATACCAGGATATGTGAGCATGTGTATGGTGACCAGAGGACAACCTTGGGTGTTGATCCTCAGATACCATCCACCTTCTTCCTTTTTTTAAAAACAGTCTTTTGGAGATTTTATTTTTATTTTATGTGTAAATGGATGTTTTTTCTGCTTCAATATCTTATGCACCAAGTGTATGCTGTGCGCGAGGAAGCCAGAAGAAGGTGTTGGATCATCTGGAACTGGAGTTACAGATGGCTATTAGCCGCCATGTGGGTGCTGGGAATTGAACCTGGATCCTCTTTGAAGAAACAGCCAGTGCTCTAAACCACTGAGCCATTTCTCCAGCCCCTCCCTTTATTGGACAGGGTCTCATTATGGAGACTAGGCAGTGCTCTCAGAGATCCTCTTGCTTCTGTCTATGAGTGCTGGGATTAAAGGTGTACACCATCACGTCTGGCTCATTTTGGTTTTTTTTTTGGACAAGTAGACCAGGCTGTCTGGCTAGTGAGCCCTAGGGATCCATCTCTCTGTCTCCCCAGTGCTGTGATGCAGGTGGGCACCACCATATTCAACCTTTCATATGTGTTTGCTCTGGAGCTCAAGCTTGAGGCTTTATGCCTGAAAGGCAAGTACTTTCCCAGTTGGAACCCTCTTTAGACCCGGTTTTATTTTTTCAGATGGACTTGGTAGGTAGCCACAGACTGCCCTCAACCTGGAGGGCATTGTTAAAGGTGCACACACCTGTATACCATCCTTCAAATCTAGATCTAGGAGGTTTCCAGCTTTATCCGGAAAGGATATAGAATCCTCCTAGATCATCTACATATCCCTCCCCATCCAGTCTCTGTCCCTGCCCCAGATTCTGCCTCTGTAAGTGAGAGGAATCATCACACACATGCCCTCTCCTTCACCTGATTTTCTTTGGCTTCACCTTTTGAACGGCAGAGTGAATTGAGACACACCCCAGTGCCAATGGACATTTGGGCAGGTGCAGCCCTGTCAGGACTACGATGGATGGAGCTGTCCGATACGGTCTTGTGCCGCTTTCTCTGTAGTCATTCTGTGCTTTGGTTTGGAGAGCCCCAGAGGTGGGGGGAACTTTCACCTCCTCTCTTCAGCTCTCGCTCCTGAAGACTTTCTAAAAATACCTGCATTTGCTCTCTGGAAATGGATGAGGGAAGAATAAAAGCCTTTAAGAGGAGCCGAGGAAAAAGCTCTTGCTAGAAGCTGAACATTTTGTGCATCAGCAAATCTCAGCTCAGGCCCCTGGGTAGTTCTCGGATGTGCCCACTTGGCTCTGTGGATCTTTGGATCCATTTTGTCCCCCTCTCTGGCCCGGTGAGCCCCTCCATTATGTACTTGTGACCACCTCCGGCCCCTTTGCCATGATTTTGCAAGAGAGGCCTTGCCAAAACAGTAGCCAAGACCTAACTGGCCATCACCATAAAGGCCCGCAAATCTTGTTTCTGTCTTAGGAGAAACCTCTAAACCCTTACTGTGGATCCACCCACCCGCCTGCCTCATCCCCCACACCCCAGATTCCTCCCAACTTTAGTCTGTGTGTGGACTCTTTACTGCCAGGAAGGTCTGTCTGGCAATCCTGTTATTTTGGGATTCTATTCTGTTGTCCCTCTGTGGAGGCCGTTCCCAACCATAGTCCAAGCATCGGTCTCCTATTGCACAGATTCTACTTTGTCTTATAATAAGAACCCAGAGCCAGGTATTGGGGGAAAATCTGAAAGATCAGAGAGATAGAGGAACAAGCCACAGCCACTTCTCACCTTCCAGCTCTTCAGGCCAAAGGGGTAGATCCTGTCTCTATACATCTTCAGACTGAGCCTCTGAGTCCTCTGCCAAAGGGGAAGGGAGTTTCAGGCCAAGGGCTCAGCTCCTGCCTCCTCCTGCCTTATCTTTCTTTCTCTGCCCAGCTATCTCACTTTTGGTTCAGCTTTCCAGTGCTGGGATTAAAGGTGTGTTTCCCAAGTCCTGGGAGCACAGGCCTGGGACCCAAGTGCCGGGTGAAAGGTGTGTGTCACCACTCTGACCTCTATGGTGAAATCTGTGGCAAGTTCTGTCTTCTGATTTCCAGGCAAACTGAATTAGATACACAATATATCACCCCAACCCCCCAGGCTGCCTCAGGCCTTATGGGGATGGCTTTCCCCAACATTTCAGTTAAGTGGATTATAAAATATGTGGTTTGGTCTCTGCCTTGCTTCTCTGCTTCCTTTAACTCTGTTCTCCCTCCATTTATCTTTCAGTCCTTCCTTCCATCTATCCATCTGTGCATTATGTATCATGTATGCATGCATGCATGCATGTATGTATGCACACATGTATGTATGCATACGTGTATGTATTATGCACACATGTACATATGTATTATGTATATGTGCACACATGCATGTATGTACACATGTATGTATGTGTGCACACATGTATGATTTATGTATCTATTATGAATGTGTACATGCATGTACATATGTATGTATGTATGCATGCATGCATTTGTCTAATCTTTTGTTTTTGTTGGCAGGGCTAGAAATGAAACCCACGGCCATGCATACGTGATGTAAGAGCTCTACTACAGATCTCTATCCTTGGTGTTCTGCCTGGATAATTTCATGTACCAAAATGCTTTCAGTGTCCAACCAAGGCATAGAACAATCGGTACCCATTCCTTTCTCGTTGTTAATAGTCTATCATGCAGCCATAACACACTTCACTCATTAACAAATAGCTCCACTCTTTGGCTCTCGTGGGCTTGCTGCTTTGGGTATTTTCATATATGTTTGCAATTCATTTGGCTGTGTATACAGGATGAAACTACTTAGGCACACAGCAGTTCCATGTTTATGGAAGCTGCCAAAGTGCCTTGCAAAGCAACTACCTGACCTGCATTCTGACCACCAGTGTATGTGTTTCCATTGTCACATCCTTGTCAGCACTTACTATTCTCTAGGTTGTTTTTAACCACCTGGGCAGGTGACGTCATTTCCCACTGAGGTATTGGTTTATGCTTCCCTATAATGGTGCTGAGAATCTTTTAATGTGCTCCCTGGCCGTTGGAGAAATGCTCATTCAAATTCTGTGTTCATTTAAAATCGCACTCCTGACCTTATTATTTTTTAGTTATTGAGCATTCAAGTATTCTGCATATCTGTCCCTCTCTGTAATATGACTTACAGATATTTCCTCCTGTTCTGCAGGATTACATTGTTCTCTTCCTTTTGGATGGAGACCCTTTAAATACAGGCTCTAAATCTTTCCGAAGTCTAATTTTATTTATTTATTTATTTATTTATTTATTTATTTATTTATTTATTTATTTAGAAGCTTTTCTCCTACAATATGTTCTGATCTCACTTTTCCTCCCCCATCTCCTCCCCAGGTCTCCCCACCTCTCCATCCATCCAGCTCCATCCCCTTCCTCTCCCCCCCCCCCTCTCTCTCACACACACACACACACACAACGAGCAAAACCTCACAAAACTAAGAACATAGTGTGTACCCAGGACACAAAGACAGAAACAAAGTCTACAAGAAAAAGACCAGTAAGGGAAAAAAGCCAAACAAAGCAATATACGAAGTCTAAATTAAAAAAAAAATATTGCTTGTACAATTGATTCTTTCCTTTTAAAAGATTTATTAATTTATTTGGTTCTCTGAGACAGGGCTTCTCTGTGTAGCCCTGGCTGTCCTGGAATTTACTCTGTACATCAGGCTGGCTTCAAATTTACAGAGATTCACCTGCCTCTGCGTCCCCAGTGCTGGGATTAAAGGCATGAAGGACCACTAACTGGCTACAGATTTATTCAAATGTGTCTATGTGAGTGTACGGCACTGTATGTGCCCACAGACGGTGGAGGAGGGCTTTAGTTCCTCTATAGCTGAAGTTATAGGTGGTGGTGAACTCCTAGTGTGAAAGTTAGGTCTTCTGGAAGATCAGTACCTGCTTCTAACTGCTTTGATGTTGTTTTTAAGAAACTGTTGTCTAGTTCAAAGTCACACAGACTTATGCCTAACTTTCTCTTAAGAGTTTTAATCCACAGCTCGCATCCGTTTCAAATTAGCTTCATTCTTTTGTGGGTAGATATCAAATGACCCTAGCTTTCTTTGTTAGAAAAGATGACTGACTTTCAGGCCAGTGGCATGGCTTAGAAGGGCAGGCTCCTGCTGGCAAGCCTGGTGACCCGAGTTTTGAAAGGAGAGAATCAATTCTTGCTAGTGTTCTTAATCTCCAAATGTGCACTATAACACTCTCTCTCTCTCTCTCTCTCTCTCTCTCTCTCTCTCTCTCTCTCTCCCTCTCCCTCTCCCTCTCTCTCTCTCTCTCTCTCTCTCTCTCTCTCTCACACACACACACACACACACACACACTCTATAATCATAGGTTAGCCTTGACTTTCTAGGGATAGGCAGATAAGTAAAGTCACGATGGTTCTCTAAGAGTGGAATTTCATAAAGCAACTAGCCTTCTCCAGTTTCTGTGTCTGCTGCTCTCATGGAAACTCGGCTTTATACAAATAAATAAATATAATGCCTGGGAGATGACTCAGTTGCAAGCAAGAGGGCCTGAGTTCAAATTCCTCAGCATCCACTTAAAAAGCAAGATGTGGTAGAATGTATCTGTAACTCTGGTTCTCAATGTCAGAGAGAAGGACAGAGACACACAAATCCCTGGAGCTCCATGACCAGCCAACCAGGAATCAGCAAGCTTCAGATTTAGAGAGACCCTGTCTCAAAAAACCAAAGACCCAAAACCCAAACCCAAACCAGAAAACACCAATGAAACAATAGAGGAAGATATTCATTGTTAACCTCTGGACTCCATATTCACACACGAATATGTAACTGCACAGATGTGCTCTGTACATAAGAATGCTTACATAAACATGTACATTGTACATGCACAGGCTCATACATGTGCACATGTACCTGCACAGACATGTGCTCTGTACACAAGAATGCATACATAAACATGTTCATATGTAGTAGGAGGTTTCTGGTCCGGACTTTCAGGCCTAGCCTCAAGGTTTAGGCCAGCAGACCCACAAACCCACAGAGACACACAGATGCTTACAACAGTTTTAGGCTGATCGGCCTAAGGCCCAGGCATATCACTTGCTAACTCTTTACCCTTAATCTAACCCATGACTCTTACCCTGTTCAGCCATATGGTTCGGTACCTTTTCTCAGAGCAGCATAGTTGTCCTCTGCTTCTTCTGGCTTCTTTCAGGCATTCTGCTCTGTTCTTCCTGTTCCTAGAGTTTTCTTAGTCTGGTAGCCCCGCCCACACTTCCTGTCTGCCTTTGGCCAATGAGCACTTTTTATTAAACTCATAGGAGGGTGATGTGGGAATGTGTTTATGTATGCTGTGAATCTCAATCTTTAAATAAAGAAGCTGTTTTGGGCCATGGCAGGCACCATAGAAAAAGTAGGAGGAGAAATCAGTTTAGGTAGGAGAAGCAGGGCGGAGTCAGGCAGATCGAGCCAGCCGCCCAAGGAGCAACATGTAAGGAGCACGGGTGAGCTACGGACCACGTGGCCACAGATTAATAGAAATGGGTTGATTTAAGATATGAGAGCTAGCTAGCAATGTGCCTGAGCCATAGGCCAAACAGCATGAAGTTAATATAAGCGTCTGAGTCGTTTCTGGGGACCCGGGCGGCTGGGCGGCTAAGCGGTCTCGGGCGGCAGGTCTGTGGGTCTCCGGACCTCTGGCGCCCGGGACCCGAGAAACCCCACTACTACAGGAGGGGACAATTATTTACAATGGAACAATATAATCTCCCCACATACATACACAGGCTTATACATGTGCACATGTACCTGCACAGACTTGAACATGTACACACACACACACACACACACACACAAACACGCGCGCGGGCGCACACACACACACGCAAAACACAACCTAATTTGCTGAAAACTTATTTTCTGAGTTCTGAAGCATTTTGATTCTGATAATCTTACTGGTGTTCTTAATTTTATGGAGGATAGGGTTTTTTGAAGATTATTTTTTAAATTCTACCACTTTTTTTGATGGTGCCACGCCTATGTAGACACGGTTTTGGTTTTAAGATTTTCCATCTCTCTTTCATCCCCTCCCCTTCCCTTTCTTTCCCCTTCCCTTCCTTCATTCTTTTCTTTCTTTCCCAAGTTTTCAAAGCGTAGTCTCAGCCAGTACCCCAGGCTAGCCTCAAACTGATGGCACACACACCCCCCCACCCCCCCTGAACTTCCCCACTGTTGGAGTCACAGGCATGAACCACTGTGCCTGCCTGACTTACACTTTCCTCTTGGAGATTTCTCCTACAATTTTTATGCCTTTGCTAATATTTCTCAGGCAAATGCTGCCGTGAATGAAGCTGAAGGTCCACAAGCTTGGGTCTGTTGACTTTCAGTGAGAGACTAGGGATCATCATGAGAGGCAAAGGAAACCTCAAAAATAAACAGGAAACAGAGTCCCGAGCACGCCCTTGCAAAGACAGAGCACAGAGGTTCAAATGTGTGAATAGAGACTCAGAAGCTTCCCAGAGCGAAGAAACAACTCAGTTGTCATAAGGCACCTGGGTTATGGACTTGGAAGTCTGTTTGCTTCTATTTTTGACACATTGGTCTCAGATATACTGTGTAACCAATGGTGTCTTTAAACTTTTGGCTCTCTTGCCTCTGTCTCCTGAGTGCTGGAGTTACAGGTGTTCATTACCACACCTGATTTACCTGGTCCAGGAAGTGAACCCAGAACTTTGTGTGTCTTAGCGAGTACTTGTGGAACTGTATCCCCAACCTTGGTTTATGGTCTTCGTTACTGCACCCAGATGGGCTGAGACACAGATTTTTTTTTAACCACTTTTTACATTTATTATTTGTGTGTATGTGTGTTTATGTGTGTGTGTGTGGGCACATGCATGCCACAGCAAGTGTGTGGAGGTCAGAGCGCCATCCTCAGGTGTTGATTACTTCCTTACCATGAGTCTTCTGTAGATGGGTGGAAAGTACCCTTACTCACGGGGACAGAAAGACGATCCTGACTTGTTGCTAGTTCCCCTCAAGCTAGTGTGTGCACAGGATGTAGATAGCCTGTCCTCTCTCTCTCTCCCTCACTGTTTCTGATGAAGGCAAAGCATTCACCCTCCATAGATATCTTTTCTATATGGAGTCTGGGCTTTGAGTCAAGTTCAAAAGCAGATAGGTTCTGAGCCATGCAGTCAGCCTCTGCCCAGCCTATTTGGTGAGAGCAGCTTGGGATCAATTATGGATGAGGCACTGTAGGGGAGGAGTAAGTGGGCTGTTGTCTACTTTGAAAAATTAATGGGAGTTGATTAATATGGAGTGCAGACCCTTCTTCCTCAGCACAGAGAAGCTGTGGTCTCTTCAGGAGCTCCAGGTAGGGATAGCACCCTGCATGTCTGTGTTCTGTAGGACTCCACTCCAGACTCCTCTGGAAGAATCTGCCCCATTGACCCACAAAGATGCCGAAGCCCATCAAATCTAAGAAGTTTGCCCAAACAGAAATAAGAGAGAAAATGGCCACTTCTGACTATTTTTAACTTAAAACTTTTAATATGGAAAATTAATTTATACAAAGTTTATATATAAATGTAATGTAACTTTTCATTTAAAATCTTTTTTTTTTTTTTTTTTTTTTTTTTTTGAGAAAAAGTCTCATGCAACCCAGGCTGGACTCAAATTTGCTATGTCTCCAAGACTAGCCTTGTGCCTCATCACCCTGAGTGCTGAGATTGTGGGCATGCACCATCATGTCCAACTTTGGGCCATTTCTTTGTGTAAGAGCTGAGAACTCCCCAGTCTAGGCCCAGCCCTGCCTATAGAGAATGGGCTGAAAGGCCCAGGTGTCTGGGATCTGCGCATTTTGTTCTAAGATGAGGAAGTGACATCTCCAGCCTTGGATCATGATCTTCATCAAAGAGCCAGTTCCCAGGCCATCTAGTTCTGACTTCCTGGCAAGAAACCCTCAGAAATACTTTGCTCAGCCACCTGACCTTTCTTTCACATTTCAAGTGACAGAGACTTCACTACCAGAAACAGCCAATCCACAGTGGGAGCCTCCATTGCTTGGAAGCTCTGTTCACACTGGGGAGACTCCCGGGATGGGAAGGCTCAGGCTGTAAGGGAGATTGCTGAGACCCAGTTGCTGTGGGTAAACCCAGCTCCTCCATCCCCAGTAGGAAGGACTGTTCCTGCTTCTTCTTTATGTATGCGGTGAATGTGCTTATGTGCAAGCAGATGCGCCCCTCCCCCTCACTGTGTATGAGTGCCTGTGGAGGTCATAGGTCAATATCAAGTGTCTCCTTCAGTTATTTTCCATTTTAGTTTCTGTGCTAGCATCTCTCACTGATCCTGGAACTCACTGATTTGACTAGAATGGCCAGCCAGTGATCTCTACGGATCCTTCTGCCTCCTCCTTGCCAATGCTGGCTTTCCACATGAGTGCCGGGGAACCAAACTCAGATCTTCATGCTTATGTGGCAAGCATTTTGCCACCTGAGCCATCTCCCCACATTTTCGGCTTCCTTTTGGCATACCATTCTAAAGTTTTCAGCTTTCTGGGGATCAAATCTATGGCCTTGCCTATGTTAGTCAAGTACTCTACTACTAAGCTCATACCAGGCAAGTATTCAACTCTGAGCTTATACTAGGTAATTACTCTACTACTACTGATCTACATCCCAATCTTCAGATTTTTTTTTTTTTTCTAACATTACCCCTTCTCCCTGGGAACATACCTCAAGGCCTTGAACTGAGGTCTGGTTCAGGTATGAACATCACTATCCCTTGTGGGGCTCACTCCAGCTTCCCAGCTGACTGGTTCTCTCTGAAGTATACCATTGGGTCTGGTTTTTTCCATGGAGCCTGACCACAGCACTACCTCCAAAGCAGCCCAGGGTTCCATAGGTTTTTGCAGCCGGATCATTATACCGGATCCTCTTATTCTGTGATATCAATCATGTGACACGGGCTGCTGTCCTCTAACTTTACGAAGAATTTGAAACTGTGTAATCCATTAGGTTTTGTCTCATGTCTCAATCAATTTTCAAATAGTGAGACCTCATGACAGGGAGAGAAGAGGTGGGACCCTTCCCCTCAACTTCAGCTGGGTGATTGGGGGCAGGCTGGGGCTCAGACAGCCTTTTTGGTTTGGAGATGACTAATCTAGCTCCAGCCTGAGAATAATTCCAGGCTGGCTGGCTGGACAGTCTGTTTCCATGGCAACGGTTGTTATTGGTAACTGAATAAGCATCTCAGAAAACAGCTCTGGAGTTGATGGTTTTCCCTTCTAGTTGGAATTGAGCAGAGCCAGGCTTGTGCTGCCAATCCTCAGCATGTAATGCACTCACCGCTTCAATATGATGTCTGACAAGCTGAAGCCATCTCGATTTCCCCTCTGAATTCTGCCTCCACAGAAGGAAGCACAGACTAACGTGCTCTTTCTACTTTCTGGTGTCTTCAGAGATGCTGAGGAACATGGTCAGGGACATCCAGCTAGCAAGCCCCAGAACTTGAACCCTGACTTGTCTGATCCTGGATTGCTTGCTGTGTTGCTGTCCTGCCTCTGTCCTTTTCCCCTGAGCGAACAAAGGCACAAACCTTATCAGACCTCCCTGGTGACACTATGGACCTACTTAAGTCTGTGTGAGAACAGTTAGCATCCCACAGTGACTTCAGGACTATGCTAGAAATGGTTAGTCAGGGAGACTTCCTCAGATGCTGTGGCCCCATATTCATCAGGAAAGCAGAGGCTTAGAGAGCTCCAGAGGCCTGTACTTCTCCCTCCCAGGGGAGTGGACCTGTGTGCTGGAATGAAATCCAAACTGTGTCCGAGGAAGACCTCTGGGCATGGTGCTTACTCATCTCCTTCTGTGTCTCCATTCAGCTTCCCTCTGTCCCTCTGTCTCTCCTTCCCTCCCTCCCTCTGCCCCTCCCTCCTTCCCTCCCTCCCTCCCTCCCTCCCTCCCTCCCTCCCTCCCTCCCTCCCTCTTCTTTTCTTCTGCTCTCTCCTCTTGCTCTGCAGTATCATCTCAGGCCTGTTTCCCTTGTTTTTCCTGGGTGAATTTTGGTGTATTCACTTCCGCCAAGTTCTGATGCTGTGCTGTGGAGTGTCCCTGCAGAAAGCTGACACTTTGGCTCTTGAAGGTCCTGTGACAGAAACAAAGAAGCTACCTACCCTCAACTTGTAGTGTCCTTATTAGGGTGGGTTTCTGGTTAGCCTATGTCTGTGAAACTGTGGACCTCCACTGTAGGACTGCCTGTCCTAGGCTCAGGGACCCTATGGGATTCTCCTGTGTCTCTTGGCTGTTCCTTCATGTCCTCATTGTGCCTCCTCTTCCCCTTGGCTGTGACTGTTGGCGCGACTCAAAGTGTGATCCCCGGTGACAGCATCCACTGCACCTTGCTTCAGCTCCTACCTATTCTGAAGCAACTCAGGGAATTTGCCAGCTCATGCCTCTGCTCCCAGATGTCAAACTGAGTCACTAGGGACCATGCCCTCCTCCTAGATGACCCAAGGTGTCTAGAGCCCACTTATAATTAAACACAGCTCTTCTTCATGACTCCACAGACTTCTGGTTAAAGCACTGTGCCTCGATGGAGTGCTAAGAGGCATGAAATCACTGGAGGGATCTGGAGACTCTGGCCCTGTTCTTTGTCATATTGCCCATGAGGTGAATGGCTTTGCACCACCACACTAAGGATGGTGCTTTGCTTTACGGCAGACCACAGAGCGATGGGACCAACTGATCATGGCCTGGAGCTCCTAAAACAGAGTCGAAATTACCTGGTGGTTGGTTATAACGACAGAAAGCTGACTCGCCAAATCTCTCCCTGTTTACCTCTCTCCTTTCTACCTCAGAGTCAGAGCTGCCCTGCAGTGCTCACAGCAGGAACACACTTCCTCTTCCTCACTCTCACATCCAGTTCTTCATCAATACCTGCCAGTTCTCTCCTGAAAGGCCTTAGAGTTTGCCCAAATGCTCATCTCTCCACACCCATTGCCCAAATGCTCACCTCTTCACACCCATTGCCTAATGCTCACCTCTTCACACCCATTGCCTAATGCTCACCTCTTCACACCCATTGCCTAATGCTCACCTCTTCACATCCGTTGCCTTGATCTGCACATGATGTGTGTTTGCCGGGAACTGCCACGCTCCCTTTGCTGCCTCCTTGTCTTTACTCGGCTCCTGATCATCCCTACTCCAGTTAGTCTGTCTTTAAAATACAAATAAAACCCCTCTGCTCTCCTGCTTGCCACCTCCTTCATATCCCCCTGCTCCTGTGGGAAAGGACTGTGGTGGTTTTCAGATATGTACATTGCTTTGAATTTAGACAGTAACTATTTGAATTCCGGTAGCAAGGCCTCAGTGACCCTGTGTGGTACCTGGGGCTGAGTTAGCCAAGTCTTCTTAATTCTCACAGGGCTTTCCTGACTGTGCTTCTTCCTGTTCCTACTGATCACATGTGAGGGAAGGTCCTGGCTATGTGGGTTTCCGGTGTGGTAGCATCTAGGAAGAACTTGAGCCTCTTTGGGTAAGAGGTGTAGTGTGAGGGCAGGTAATGGGTAGGGATCACTGGTCCCCTCTCTGTTTCTATGCAGATGTTAAATAGGTGCCTCATTAAAGTCTGCTTACTTCTGTGGGTCTATAGGTAACAGCAGCTGAAGGTCAGCAGGGACCTCACAGATGTAAAACGAGAGCTCTGTAATCCAGAGAAATACTAGAGAAAGGGATGTAATTGGAGAGCTAAAAAAAATAAATAAATAAAAAAATAAAAAAAATGAACAGATGACAACCTCTACAATTCAATCCCTAACCCCCTTCAAAGAATCTTTAGGCATCTAACTGACACATTTCAAGAGACACACTGACTAGTTAGACATCAATTGACACCCCTATTAAATATCAATTAACACATTCTCTAACTTGATATTTAATTAGCCTGCTGGAGCTGTTCTTTTAAGAGCCAATTAAACGCCTGGAATATTCTTACATGCTGATTCCTTTGCTAAGCAGTCATCCATGAATATTTGTCACGAGTCCTTCTGAGCAGGTTTCCAGATACACTCCAGGACCAACAGTTGGGCTTTTAAGATCAGCCACTATACATCTAACAAAACCATCTTCTCACCCATGATTATGAATAAAACTGCTTGGATTGTGGTTAACTGCATTTACTAACTGTAGAAACTGTTAAGTCAAACAATCCAGACCTCAAGGCAGAGGTGTGATTCACTTAATTGTGATAAAATGCATAAAAACTAAAATTCACAGTAGAGGACACCATGGGGTCACTGGGACAGAACCACAGAAAGGATTATAATGGCCCATGGGTTATGGCTAAATAAGTGGTATAATTCATCAAAGAGAAACCTTACACAGAAGCACATTGTTTTCTGTGGTCCACAATGTCTTGTGGACTAGCCTAGATTAACTTCAGACCATAGATGAGGCTATTCTGTGGATATTATAGGGTTCACAATGATAGATAGTCTTAACTTACCAAAGCCTCAGGCATGGGGAGCAGTTACTAGGAGTAGAAAGTCCCTTGTCACCAAAGGGTTGAAAGTTAATAGACCAGGGTTCTACTGAGGAGCAGGCCAGGCTCAGAGAAAACTCATGCCTATGGCTTGTGCTGTGAGATAGTTGTACACGATGTGAAGATATTCTTTTGTAATTAGAATAATAAAGAGCCAAATGGCCAATAGCTGGGCAAGAGAGGTAGGCGGGACTTCCAGGAAAAGAGAGAAAACTCAGGATGAATCTAGAAGAGACACAATCAAGATGTGGAGTGACTCAGACACAGACTGGAAGAGAGGTAAAAGCCATGTGGTAAGACATGGATTAATAAAAATATGGGTTAATTTAAGTTATAAGAGCTGGTGGGACAAGTCTAAGCAAATGGCCAAGCTTTTATAATTGATAAATCTCCATTTTACTATTTGTGGGCTGGCAGCTGATGGAAAGGCTTGCTATAGGCTTGCGTTCACTTTTCCTTCTAACTGGAAGGTTTGATATGCCCTCACCCACTGTGGGACTTTACCATTACCACAACACCTCAGAGAAGACTCCCTTGATCACTCACTCAGGGTAAGGTCTAACATATCCCTACCACCAGCTTCAGTTCAGAGAGCCAGTGAAACCCTCTGCTTCATAGCACATAGTGTGTCTTGGATTATTGGATGAATGGATAGATGAGGGATTAGATAGATGGGTGCAGAGATAGAAAGGCAGAAACATGGGCTGATGAATATAGAGATAATGTTAGATGAATGGATGAGTGGGGGTGGGCAGGTCAAAGAGTAGATGGATTGTTGGATAGATAATTGAATGGTGGGGTTAACGGGTAAATGGATGAAGTGGATGGTTGAAGGGCTGATAATTTATTAGATTGTCAAGAGAAACAGGACCAATAGAATGAATAGATGTTAAAGACGAGTCATGAGATTACCTGACATGCTATGGTCTGGGAGTTCCAACAGTGGCTGCCTCACATTCAAAAGGCTAAGAGCCAGATAACCTGCTCAATGCACAGGCTGGCTTCTAAGATATATGACTCTTCCACTGAAGGCTTGGAGGATTCCTGGAGAACCCTGGTCTTCAATCCATGATGGAAATCTGAAGAAGCTGGGTTTGATATCAGTGAAGGGATCCAGCAGTGGTGGTAATGAATTTGCCCACAACAGGGAAGACAAGCAAGAAAACGTCCTTTTCCAAACTTTTTACCTGGGCTGCCTAGAATTAGTGCAGGTTTTTCCACTTTTGTTCGTTTGTTTTGTTTTGATACAGGATCTCACTGTGTACCCCTGGCTGGTCTATAACTTGCTAGAACCAGCTGACCTCAAACACACAAGCCTGCCTGCCTCTACCTCTTTAGTGCGGAAATTAAAGGTATGAGCCATCAGGCCTGACTCTCCCCACTTTTCAACCTGGTTCAGGAATTTCTCACAGGTGGGCCCAGAAGATTGCCCTTCAGATGATTCCAGATCCAGTCGAGCTGAAGACCAAGATTAACCATGGACAGATGGACAGAAGGATGGAGATATGTGATGGATGGATGGAGAGATGACAGATCCAGGTCAATGATGGGAAAGATGGCTCACATGTGAATTCTGGTCAGAGTATGGAGCTGTGTTTCTTCTCCAGTGTCCGAGGATAGGATATGAATGCTCCACAGAGAGTCACTAATCTAAATGATTAGAAGCTAAGTGTGAAAGCAGCGCTTTATATTCCAACCCCAGAATAAGCTGTATAAACTTTGATGAAAAAGAACCCTAAGGGGCAAGGGAAGTTCACTTGAATGTAGTTTAATGTACCCTTTCAGCACACAATCAGCCAATGAAAAGTTACTTTTTATGTTCAAAGGTACTCTGAAGGGTCTCAGTGGATGCCATAGGGCCATGGCCAGCTTTCTTTGGACTAAGATCCAAAGACCTCCAAGATAGACTTACTTGCTGACTTTATTAACATGTAGATTCTGGCTCTCATCCAGACCCCCTGATAAAAACCTGGGAAGTGGAACCAGGGTAGGACATTTCTAAATTTTCCTGTCAGATCTTAGGCATGTTGAAAATAATTTAACAGATACTAAGAGATGATAAAACTGAGGTCAGGCACATAGCAACACTACAGCAGAGTTCAGACTAGAATACCTTCTTGTTTTCGGTTGAGCCAGCAGCCTGGCCCTGAGGACATGTGCTGGAGAATAGGGTTTAGGGTTAAAATACCCACAGTGCTCCCAATCCTAACCTATATTTAACAGTCCTAATTTTGTATGAATAGTGTCCATTAAATAATTAACATTCCTGAAAATAGTAAGAGCTCTTTATGCCTTTTTATTCCTGGAACATCAAAGCCTTTCAGATCATAATTAATTAAGACTCTTGATGTCCCCAAGAGGTAAACCAGACACCTGCAGAAACTTGGTAATTGGTTCTGAATCTTGAGGTGGTCTGCATTTCAGAGTCTGCATGGTTCTAGGGCTGCTGAGGCAGTGGGGAGGGGGCATAGCAGAAGAGATAAGAGGTATGGGTTCCTACAGTTGCTGGCACTATCCCCGTACCACCCACATACACACTTTTGTTCATTGTTACACCTCTGCCCCTGGTCTTATGAGGGATGGAATTTTCTCCCTGCACATGTGGAAAACATTGGTAGGCCAGACCCTTAGCTGCCCCTTTAGAACTGTGCCAACTGTGGCAGGTCCGCTGACATAAAATTTCTCACATTCCCATACTCTGAGGTCAGGATGGAGATGTGTCCCGGGCTTACTTTATTTTTATTTTATGAGAGAGGGTCTCTCCCATAACCTAGGTGCCATTGCCTACCGCTCTGGGTTGCTTTCAAAACATATTTTGCCTGTAGTTTGGTCAGACCTTAACCAGCTTAGCTTATGGGTTAGAGCCAGTTTAGCCGGGGTGTTCCAGGAGGGAACTGGGGAGTCTGCTGACCTGGCATCTGAAGTATGACTGAGGCTGAACTCCAGAGACATTTCTCAAGATGTCCAGCCTCTGTAGGATTTTGTGGAGGTGTTGCCATTATTTTTATTTTGAATTAGGTTTTATTGTCTTTCTCTACCCTCTCTCTCTGTATATGTAGAGGTCAGAGGACAGTTGGCACAATCCTCTCCCTCTCAGGGTTCAAACTCACCAGACTTGGTCACCAGACTTGGTGGTAATTTCCTTAACCAACTGAGACATCTTACTGGCCCCTATTGTTTGGTTTTGGTTCTGGTTTGTCTTGATATAGAGCCTGGCTACTTTGGAACCTGTGATCCTCCTGCCTCAGCATGCTGAGTGCTGGGATTGCATTGTGTGCTGTGTGCCACCATACCTGGCAGTGAGCCTATTTAATGCTATTTATAAGTAAGTGTTCTTCACATCCCTCAAGGCCTTCAGGACAACCCTCTCAACCACCCCTGTCATTTGTTAATTCAACAAGCATTCACGGAGCACGCACTATGTGTATTGTGGGGTCTTAGGCACTGGGACGCTTTTAATTCTGTGCCTTAAACGGAGCTATGTAAGTAATTTATTTTGAGTTAATCGTCTAACACATTATGGAGTTTGTTGACAAACATCAGTGAATGACGTGTCTCCTCCAGTTTGGAGAAGGAAATGCATACAGAAATGTAGCTTGGCATTCAGTGTTCATCACTGAAGCTGAGAAAGCCTACATCTGCTCTTGACATCAGGGACTTTTGTGTGTTTTATGCCTAAAACACAATCTTTGGTTTATTGATTAATTTTGAAGGCTCGTTACAAGTCAGTCTTAGACAGGCTGGTGTTGAAGGATTTGTTTAAGGAAAGCTCTATGAGGCAAGTGGCCCTCCACCCACCCCTCCCGCACATGAAATGCTAGGCTGCGTCCTGTTGCTTATCTCTTCTCTTGCAATTGGGTTTTGAGGGTTGAGGAATCTAGGATGCTTTATAAGGGCTCTGATCAGAGGGCTTCAGCAAAAGGCAGGCGCAGCGAGGAATCCTTTCTGACTCACCAGCACGACCTTCCAGGTCCGGGTGCTCAGGGTGGCTGTCCTCAACCAACTCCGTGCTGCGGATGGAAATGAGACAGGGAACAAGAACAAATGTGAACACTCTGAACTGCACAGTCAATGTCCTACAAGCAGCAGCAGGATCATAACAGTGACAAGGACTGTTCTGTGGACTATTGAGAGCCAGTATCAGCCATGGTGACGGTGACAAGGGATGCCGTGGACAAGTCTAGTGCTAGGTGTGTGCAGAGTTGGCCCAGAGTGAGGGCTTTGTGTATAAACTGCTGTGTGGCCATGAGCAAATTGCTTAACTTTTCTGTGCTTCATTCTCTCTATCTTCTCCATCTGTCTCACACATCTGCTGTGGAGCTGAACTACAGTGTTGTCACTTGAACAATATTATGACAAAAAGTCATTTTGGGATTAGGGAGATGCTTTGGTGGGCAAAGGGCTTGCTGTAGAAATCATGAGGATCTGAGTTCAGATTCCTAGAACCCATGTAAAAAGCTGGGTGTGATGACACATGGTTATAATGGCAGTGCCAGGGAGGCAGAGACAGGAGGCTCTCTGGATTTTGCTGGCCAGCGAGTCTAGCCTAATCAGCCAATTACCAAGAGGAGAGAGACTTTGCCTTTGAAAATAAGGTGGATGATGCTTGAGAAGGACCAGCTTCAGAGGTTGGTCTCTGGCATAGAAGCACACCACGCACACACACATTCATGCACACACACATGCATGCATGTGCACACACACATGTGCATGCACATACACACATGCATATGCATGCACATACATACACACATGCGCGCGCGCGCGCGCACACACACACACACACACACACACACACAGCATTTTATCCTTACTAGCATCACTCTTGTCATGGTCAGTTATGGAAACTGAGGAAACAGCTTTGTGGTGACCTATGGTGTGGGGATTTAATAAAGTTTCAGAAGTGACTGTGGTGTTTATTCCCTCTAGTATCTCCAAAACTTCTGAAACTTTATTAAATCCCTACACTATGGAGAAAGATAGCAGCAGTTAGGCATCAGTGGAAGGGACAAGCAATCTAGACTGAGGGAACAATATGTTCAAAAGCCCTCTTGTGAGAAGCATTGTGGTGCATTTGGGGAGCTGAACAAAGATAGTGGGGCCTGAGCTGAATGTTCAAGCTCCACAGACTGACTGGAGCTTCAGTAGGCAGGACCTATGTTTTGTTTTCATGCCAAGAACAGGAATTGGCAATAAAGGTTTTAAACTGGGCGAGGCCAACACCAGATTAGCAGTTTGAAAGGCTCCTCCAGTAGCGTTAGAAGCTGATGACAGAAGGCAGTGAGGGGCAACGGCAGGGCAGTGAGGAGTAAAAGGGAAGAGAAAATAGTGAGGAGCTAAGAGGTGGATCCTGCAGGAGCTGGGGATTTGCGAGCTGACTGACAGAGAATGTTTTCATTGCTCCCTTGTTGCTGTGATAAAATAATTTGACCAAAGCAATTTAAGAGTGAAAGTCTAGTGTAGCTCATGGTTCTGGCCACACTCCATCATGGCAGTGAGTCACAGTGGCTGGAGCCTGAGGGAGCCGGTCACATCACACCCACAGTCAAGAAGCTGAGCAGCAAAAAGTAGCCCATGCCTGTGCTCCTTAGCTTCTTTTCTCCACTTACACAGTCCAGGATTCCAGCCTAGGAATGGTGCCACCCAAAGTGGGCAGATCGTCCTACAAAAATGAACAAGATTAAGGTAACCCTCCACAGCATACCCAGAAGCCCATTTCCTGTCAAGTTGAGGGAGAGGGAGGAGGCCAGAACGATGCCTCTGTGAGTCTGCTTAGCCACGATGTGTACTGCAGCACTCAGGTGCAAGGGTGGCTGGGGATGGAATCTATTCACCTCTCTGAGCTTCAGTTTCCTCCCTGGTGTTCACAGCCTGAGTGAGCACAATGGAAGAGCCGTCAGCTCCTGGCTTTTTCCTATAAGCTTCCCTGTGGCAGCTGCTCCTCTGCTGTTGAGGGCATTGGCAGAGCAGAATTAGGTCTTCACCCATGCACACATCTCTGCGGCTCATTTTCCTTATCTATTAAGTAAGACCAAGACATGTAGGCTACAAGTTCTTGTGATCAAGCAAGATGACGAAGTAAAAAATATATGGGGGACCAGGCAGACCTGAATACAGGGGCACTTCCTCTTCCCACATCATCCTGTCTGCAAGATGCCCTAACATGTACATCCATGTGCATGCAACATACATGTATACATTTCAATTAATTTCATACCCCAACACCTATATAGCCACAAAGATTCACAGTACTCAAAGCCACATACCCATTGAGACAGGTGAAAGGAAATTTGGCTGGGAACTGAACACTACTAAGTACTATAAGAATGTTTGTAGTATGAAGTTCCTGGCTCTGCCTAGTCTGGACCCACAGTCCCAAATAATCACACAAAGGCTTATATTAATTACAAGCTGATTGGTCCATGGTCCAGGCTTATTACTTTCTAACTCTTACTCTTAAACTAACCCAGGATTCTTATTTAGCCTCATGGTACCTTTTTTCAGAGCATCATTCTCCTCTTCTTTCCTGTGCATTCGCTGGCATCTATCTCTCCTCTTCCTCTTTCCAGAGTTTTCTGAGTCTGGTAGCTCCGCCCATACTTCCTGTCTATCTTCTGACCAATTAGCATTTTATTAAAACAATAAGACTGACAAATATTTATAATGTTCAAGAGCACAGTCCCACAGCAAATGTTCATATCAGGTTAAGGGAATAGCTCAGCTAGTGAAGTCTCTTACTGTGTAATAATAAGGACCTGAGTTCAGTCCCAGCACCCACAAAAAAAGCCTCTACACACAGGCACACATAAACACTCATACATGTACATATATACACCACACAAAGCATGTAAATATTAACAAGAACCCCCCTTTTCAGATAATAACTATTAAGTTAATGTTTATTTCTTCTTCAAATAAGCTAAGCTGTCAGGGACCTAGTCAATTTGAACCTCGGATTGACAACGGTCAGATCTTTCACTTGTATCTGGCTGCCTGGAGCAAGACACTGTCGCCAGTCTGGCAGTTCCTCTTTTAATGACGGAGTGGGATGTTAGGCTTTGAATGTTTAATGGGCATGTTGAAAAGACACTTCTTCAGTACCCATGGAACACAGCAACCGGCTGCTGGTGAAATCATATCAGTTGCTTCAGGAGACTTTACTCTGGTCATGACGGCTCTAGGCAGCTCCCACTGGCTTTTTAGAAGAGTCCACTCCAGGGAAGTCTAGAAGGAGAGCTAGCCAACACTGTTTGCCCTGCAGCTGTTTTCACTGAAGTGGACAAGGGGGAACACGTCCCAGTGACGTCACCAAAGGCTTGTGATTGGTTCACTTCCAAGGGCCTTTGTTTCTCCTTTTTTTGGTGATAAAATGCCCAGATAAAAGCAACTTAAAGAAAAAAGGGTTTGTCTTGGTTCACAGCTCCAGAGGGGTACATCGGAAGGCAAGGTGGTGGGAGCATGAGGTTGGGTCATCATGTCACATCAGCAACCTAGAAGCAGGGAGAGAACAGGAAATGGAGCCAGGATATCAGACTTCAAAGCCTGCCTATGAGTGATGTACTTCCTCTGGCAAGGCTCTGATTTCTAATTTAAAAAAAAATGATTATTTTATTTGCATTATGAGTAAATGTGTGTTTGGGAGAGGTGTGGGTATATCCACATGTGAGTGCAGGTACCTTCCCTAGAGCTGGAATCACAAGCAGTTGTGAGCAGTCCAGGGTTAGGAGTGTTATGTCAGGATCTACAGTGCTTTATCCCATGGTGGCTCTTCAGAATCTCCTAGCAACTAAGGCTTCCTCTGATGCTCATTCTGCCATTGCCCTGTATTCTCTTTGTCTGGGATTCTTCAGCAGTCTTCTTGTGTAGATCTAAGGGTTGCTATGGCAGTTTGAATGAGAATGACCTACAGAGATGTTTGGGAAGGATTGGAGGTGTGTCTTTGTTGGAGGAGATATGTCACTGAGCTTTGAAGTTTCAAAAGACTCACACCATATTGGTTAGCTCTCTCTGCTTCATGCTTGTAGATCAAGATGTGAGTTCTCAGCTCCAGCTTCAGCACCATGCCCGCCTGCCTGCTGCCATCTTTCCTATGGCAGTCTTGGTTTCCAACCCTCTGAAAGTGTAAGCCCCAAATAAATACCGTCTTTTGTGTGTTGCATTGGTTGTGGTGTTCTACCACAGCAAAAGACAAGCAACTAAGATAATTGGGTGTCTTTTTAAATATAGCTCTGGTGGCTCTCTGGAAGTTTTAATCACTGCGCTCTCCACTGCTGCCAAGCCTGTTCTACCCAGATACAGACCACAGCAGGCCCTGTCTTTATTACTTTCCTGACCCTGTGATAAAATACTCTGATGAAAGCAACTTAAGGGAGACAGGGTTTGTTTTGGCTCAGTCCGTTGTGGTGAGATACCTGGCCTTACTGTGTCCACAGACAGGAAGCAGAAAGCGAAGAATGTGTGTTCACCTTGCTTGCTCCACTTTATATAGTCCAGGGTCCTCTCTCCAGGGAATGGTCCCACCCAGAATTAAGATGGACCTTCCCACAGCAACTAAAGTAATCAAGATAATCCCACACAGACAATCCCAGCCCATAACCTTAATCCTATAACCTTCACCATTATACCCAGAGGGCTGTTGTAGATAACCTCCTACAGGTGTATCCAGAGGCCGACTCTAGATAAGCCTTCAAAAGTGTATCCATTTAATCTCCCCATGATGCTAGATTCTTCAAGTAGACACCACTAACCAAGCAGAAACTACTCAACTGAAGTCTTTATTGGACCTAATGTTCTCCTTGGGGGTTCTACACAGGAAAGAAGCTTCCAGACTAACCCCAAACAGGGCCTCTATAGCCAGAAGAGGAGTGTGGCATGCTTGGGCATAGGTTCTAATCCCACCAATCACAGCCCACATGTGCACAGCTTCTGGTTCCACCCATCAGGAAGCCTAACCCTCTGAAGCCCTAACAGGAGTTGCCTAGTGTTGGTGCTTTAAGCCCAGAAGAATAAACCCCTACCTGAGCAGGCTGGGCAGAAACCCCAGCTGTGACTGCTGGAGCCACCACCACTCTCTAGTTCTCAAAGCTTAGAGCTAGAAGCTCAGCTTGTCAGTCTCCGGAACTCAGGGCCACCAACACTAAGCGACTTTCTCTTTCCCACCATCATTCCTGTTCGGAAAGAATGGAAGCTAGCCATCCTTGGCGACATACAAAACTCCGGCTTGGACAATCTCTAGGGCAGAGCTTGGTGTTTATTGAAGCCAGATGGTAACCACACACAGAACTTTACAATTTCAGTAGCTCTAGTAAAAATATACGAGGAAATGTGAAATGAATTTTAGCACCACATTCTATTTATTGCAACACATTAAAAACATTCTCATTTCAGCACACAATCCAAGTAGAAATTTATTAATGAGATCTTTTCTGCTCTTTATTTTGGCAGTGTCTTAGAAATCTCCTGTGTATTTTGTCCTGATGCTACTCACAGTTCAAGTGTTTAAATGTGAGCAGTCATCACATTTGATGGCACAGATGGGGACTGTTTGGTCCGAACCTGGACTTAATGGGGGACTAAGACCCAGTGACATGGTCTGGGGTTGCAGCCTGTTGACAATGGTTAGTCTCTTCCCCATCACTTAGGTGTGTGAGAGATGTGTAGGTCCTTGGGGAGTGGCCCCAGCTAGTCTCCTAGAAGAGGTCCAGCTCTGTCCGGCAGGCAGGGATACCTGCACAGCTTCTAACCTTGTCCAAGAGTACCCATGAGCATTACCAGGCTCATAGCAGGGACTGTTGGCAATGTATCTCTTTGCTTCAGTTCCACATAGTTTGCTGAAATAACTGGGAAGCCAGGACAGGCTGAGAAAGGGGTAACATTCTGTTTCCCTAGGGCATACAGGAGAGGTGGACATGATAATAGGGTCAGTAAATCCATTCTGCCTGATTCTGCCATCAGTTGCCGAGGTCAGAGTTTGTTAGCAGTGAGCAGATGATTCAGATCCCACCCGACTCAGCTGTGACAGCTTCCTGATAATCAGCTGCCACCATCTTCTCTTCAAGGCTAATGATGAGGTAATGAGTCTGCTAGAAAAATGGGTCAGAGGCCCATTAACTGGCGACTTTCACCTGTGGCTGAAAGCCTGCTTCACTGGATGGGTTCCAGAACAGAAAGAGCTGAAAGGTGGGAACCTTTGAGAAATGGGTTGGAAGACCCAGCTGCACAACTCTGAGAGTCTGGGGTACAGGGACAAATACTGAGTGCTTCCCTCCCCAATTTCCTGGGGCCTCATCTCTTGCTCTGTTTCCAGGACCTTGGAGAGGAGACAGCATGGTGGAGGCTGTGCTGTGACTGCCCCATTTTACAGACAAGGACTCCAAGGTTCAGCAAGGACAAGGAGCCCACTCAGAGGGCTTCTAACACTGGCACCTTGCAGACTGTAGCTCTTTTGTAAAGGGGGTTGTTACAAATCCCCCCCCCCCCCGACCAAGCTTTTATCTGCATGGTGTAAGGGCGTCAGATTGATGGGTTGGAGGACAAGATTATTTAAAATGTGCTGCCCAGTCACCCTTCTCTGAGGGTGGCAAATCCTTTCTCTCTCCTCATAGACAGACACACAGCTGTGGTCCAGGGGTGGGCAGGGGGTAGAGGCATACTTCGGAGGAGCCAAGGTGTTCCGTTTTGCGCATAAGAATTCTGGGTCTGAAGCTATACATAAAAACAGTACACCTGAGTGATAGAGTGGGTAACATTCTTTCTCACACAACCCAGCTTTGTTCCCATTTTGCTCCCTGGCCTCACTGCATCTCTAGACATGAGAGAACATTTGGATAAGTCCAGCCAGTGTACCCATAGTTGTTCACCTTGACCCAGGCCTGGAACATCATTCCCATTTTACAGATGGGGAGATAAAGCTCAGGGTTGTACCAGGATCATCTGAAACTCCCCAGCATGGATGAGATCTGGAGGTCTGGTATCTCTGAGGTCTCCTGGGGAGTCAAAGGCAGGCTATGTACTTATAGGAAAGCAACCTGAGATTCTGGGATGCTGCTGACTTCCTGGCTCCCAGCCCATCAGGCCAGTTATGGAATCTGTGACATGTACGTTGGCCAGAGGTTGCAAAGGCAAATGCCCACAAGGGATCCAGAAAGAAAGTACAAACATGGTATATTCCTAGAGATGACATATTGTGAGCGTCAGGGCCTGGATCCAAGGGGAGAGGATGCCCTAATGATCAACTCACGCTTGGGTGTGGTGTCATCACGAGCACAGCCCCTACAAATGACGTAAGGTGGAAATGTCTATTTTAGCCTATGTATTCAGAAGGGTCAGTCCATCATGACAGAGAAAGTACGGTGGTGAAGCTCACTTCATGGCAGCAGGAGTATATGCAGGAGGCAGGGGAGGGGTGTGTGGGGGAGGGAGAGACTAGTGGGGGGGAGGGGGGAAGAGGGGAAGAGGAAAAAGAAAGGAAAGAGGAGAGAGATCCAAAGAGACAGAAAGATGCACACATGCATGCACACACAGAGATAGAGAGACAAAGACAGACAGACACAGAGAGACAGGTGGACAGACAGAGAGCAGGGGCTGAGTATCACCCTCTGAGGGCCACTCTTAGTGATCTGCTTCCACCAGTCAAGGCCCTGCCTTTAAATGCCCCCCCACCCCCCAGCTGGGAACAATCATTCAAAGCTTGAGCATTAGGAACATGTCAGATCCAAACTGACATCAGAGCTGGATCCCTGGAGCAGAGGCAGATGTGGCACTGCCAGTGGTTCTGGGAAGGAAGTGGACATTCAGATGGTACCAGATGGTAAAAAATGGGGTGAGGAGTTTTTAGGCCTCCTGGGACCTTTTGCAGTTTTCAAGGTCAAACGCACCTGTCTGAGCTCAGGACTTCTCTGAGAAAAATCTGTTGAATTATTTTTCTTTTCTTTATAATAATTTATAGTGTGTGCAAGGTATGTGTGGAAATGTGTGCAACAGCACATGTGTGGAGCTCACAGAATAAGTTTGGGGAGTCTGTTCTCTCCTTCCACTTTATTTTTTGTACACACTTACATGCAGACAAACCACCTGTACATATAAAACAAACAAACAAACAAATCTGGGATGAATGGCTTGT
This sequence comes from Phyllotis vaccarum, assembly GCA_033318265.1. Lineage (NCBI taxonomy): Eukaryota > Metazoa > Chordata > Mammalia > Rodentia > Cricetidae > Phyllotis > Phyllotis vaccarum. Next base: position 190,097,366 of record JARWLC010000001.1, read on the forward strand.
ACCCAATGCTGGGAAAGATAGAGAAGGAAAATCCCAGGGCATACTGGCATTCAGCCTGGCAAATCAGTGAGCTTCAGGTTCAGTGAGAGATGCTTCCCCCAAAAATAAGATGGACAGTGACTGGGGTTCTAGTAAGAGGTTTCTGTTCTGGACTTTCTGGCCTAGCCTCAAGGTTTAGGCCTGCAGACCCGCAAACCTTTTCTTAGAGCCGCATAGTTGTCCTCTGCTTCTTCCAGCTTCTCTCTGGCGTTCTGCTCCGTGCTTCCTGTTCTCAGAGTTTTCTTAGTTGGGTAGCCCCGCCCACACTGCCTTTAGCCGCCAATCAGCGCTTTTTATTAAACCAGTGGGTGGGACAATTATTTACAACGAAGCAACACAATCCCCCTATATGGGATAGATGAGGTTTGCACACACACACACACACACACACACACACACACAAATACACACATGTACATGCACACATGCACAATACACACAGACACAAACACACACATGCACATATGCACACACAAACACATGCATGAACACACACATGCACACACGTACACACACCCACGCACAAAAGCACACATGCATAGGCACACACATACAAACACAGATATTAACAACAGTTTGACTTTCTTGCTTATTAACACATTAAGCACCAGACTAGGAACAGGTCGGATTCATCTCAGAATTCTGAGGCAGCCACGAGTGTAAACACTCTCTTTTGAGTTCCAGCAGCGACTGTCCTGTGGTGTGAAAACATCTAGTGTCTTGCAGTGATGAAATGAAGGCCATTGCTAGTAGGAATGCAGTTGACACCCACAGCAAAGGGTGTGATTTGCAGTTAGACACTGGTAAAGGGACAATGGGATTCTTTTTCCTTCTTCAAGTTCACCAGCCTCTCCTGTAAGGTCTCCTGCCACGGATAAGGTTAGGGGGAGCCAGGAAGTGGTTTCGGAGCATGGGGAGGTGCTGATGACCTGCATATCCTCCATGATTAGAACAGGGGGGAGTTTGTAGCTGATCCTTAACCCAGGCTCTGGCTGTAGAAAATGAAATTTGTGAGGATTGCCCTCTCCTCCTCACTGCAGTGGTGAGTCAGAAAACATCCTTTCTCAGGGAGATCAAATATAAACAATGAGGATTATCTTGAGAACAAGATGTTTGTTTGCTTTTTGAAATTGCAGACATGACAAAGTGCTGAGACCCACCACAGCAATTAATAATAATTTTGGTCATCCAGGGATGAAACTACAGCTCAGCGTTAAAGGCCTATCTTTTCCTTGTTTTGTGTTTTGGGTAACATCATATCATTATTTATTTCATCTCGAGTCATAGGAATCTGTATGACTTTATCCCCCAGGATCTATAAGCAATATATGCTTAATGTAAAAATTGCATCTTTTCCAGAAAGAACTTTCAATAAGGAAAGGGGACATAGTACACTGAGTCTGTTGTTCCCAAGTATGCCCTGACATGTGTGACCATCCACATTCTGTTTTATAAATGATATCTGGTGAAAATAATTCTACAGGGTCTAAGCATGTGGCTCCATTGATAGAGCACTTACCTGGCAGGCGTGAGGTCCTGGGTTCAATCCCCAGCAAGGCATAAACCAGGTGTGGTGGTTCATGTCAGTAGTCCCAGGACATCAGCTTTCAAGGTCATTGTCATTGTACAGTGAGTTCAAGGACAGCTTAGTAAACAGGAGACCCTCTCTAAAAAAAAATCATTCTACAGCTTGCACCTTTCACTTAAGATGGCAAAAATTATTGTGCATATGTCTACATCATCTGCAACTAAAATTTGCATTTCAGGAGGGGCAGTGCTGGGCTACATTAATCTTTACACATCTAATACCTTTCAATAATTTATATTTAATCAAATATTGGTGACCAAATAAACACATATATGAGTTTGTTTTCTAGAAAAATGTATCATAAGCACCCTGTACATTTACTGAACAGTACACCATTGTTTCTCGGTAGCTGAGAACTAAGCCATGGGATTGGGACAAGGTTTTCCAATGGGAATTTGGTTGTTTCCAATGTTTCAATTTCATTTTTATTTTAGAGAAATCAGCTTAAATTTTCTTTGTCTTACACAGTTTTGGTTGTGAGCCTAGCCTTTAATGGCTGACCCTTCTCTCCAGACTGTCTTACACATCTTTTAAACCCTGAATGAGATGTAATTTGAATGGTATTTGTCACATTGTCCTCTATATCAAATTTTGTTTCTCAGCCAAAAAAAAAAATCTTCTTAGTTCTTTAACATTGATTGTTTTATTCACTTATTTGGTAAATTTAAACATACTTTTGTCAACAAAAATCAAATTCATTTCAAGTACACCAATGGTATTTCTATAAGTCTTTCTACCAACATTTCTGACAATATGTATACTTTTGGGATACTTTATTATTTATTTGTATGTATTGTATGCTTTAGGAGAGGGGGCTAGTGTATACCTGTAAGCATGCAGGTGCACCCTCCCATGTGTAAGTATGTGAACATGTAAGTGCACCCTCTCGTGTACACATGTAAATGTGCAGGTTCACCCTCCCATGTGCATGCATGTGAATATGCAGGTGCAACCTCCCATGTGCATGATGTGAACATGTGAGTGCACCCTCCCATATGTACACATGTAAATGTGCAGGTTCACCCTCCCATGTGTACACATGTAAATGTGCAGGTTCACTCTCCCATGTGCAGGCATGTGAATATTCAAGTGTACCCTCCCATGTGTGTGCAGAGGCCAGAACAGGACTTCAGGTGTTTTTCTTTCTGCCTCTCTGCCTTAGTGCCTTGAAGCAGGATCTCCCACTGAACCGGAAGCCATTTTGGGTAGACTAGCTGGCCAGTGAGCTCGTGATCTGCCTGTCTCTGCTAACCACCCTACTATGTGCTCCTCAGTGCTGGAGTTATAGCACATGCAGTCACACTAGGCCTTTTAGAAAATGGGAATTTGAACTCAGGGTCTTAAGGTTGAAGAATAAACATTTTTATAACAATTTTTATCTCTTCAGCCTTTTGGGGGGGATATTTTAAAAGAGAATGTGCCCTAAAATAATTTCAATCTTACAGAAAAGTTCCGAGAACTTCCAGTTGTTAACCTTCATTTCATTCATCCCTCTGCCCCATTCCATTATTTTTTTTCTGAGTCTTTTGAGGGTAAACTGCATAAGATATCACCCCCACCCCCATCAGCTCTGCATATTGCTGTGTGCATTTCCTCAGGGCCTGTTCCTCTACAGAACCACTGCACTGGCCTCTAAAGCAGATCAACATCCATACAAGCCACAGACATTGTTCAATGGTCTCAACTGTGCATTTTCTCCCTTCAAGTACAGAAAAGCCCTTTCTCACATCTGGGAATTTCCTCTATTATGCCTGTCTTGTGAATGAATTCTCCACAGTCTTAATGTTGTGGGTCTCTCATTCTCATGCACAGCTCTCAGCCCAGGTCTCTCCTATGTTTCTTCCTACCCTCCTTCCTGGATGCAAAGACCACACGACGGATCCTGTGAGCTCCTTCAGGCATTATCTCAGGAGATACGTGGTGGTGGCCCATCTTGCCTGGAGGTTTTAACCCTGATGATGTGACCATGATGGTGTCTGCCTGGCTTTCCACTTAGACTCTCTGTTTCCCTTTTGCAGCTTACATGTCTGTTGCAGGCAGTTGTTCAGAGATGATGCTGACATTCTGTCCTGGTTAAAGCTCTTCCAGGGGAGCTCTTGCCAATGAGCCTTTTTTGAGGTTGTTATTAAAAGCTGACTCCTCGTTTCTGTAATTCCTTCTATCTGTTGTTTATTAGTCTATTGCACAGCAAAGCTTTCCTTATGTGTGTAAGCATGTGCGTATTTATGTCAGCAGGAGTTCCTACATGCCTACTTCATAACCCATTCTCCTCATTATCTGTTTGATGCACACGTGTCCCAGATTGGCCCTTCTAGACCACAGTGGACCCTGTGTCCTGACAGGACTTTGTCACTCATCAGATACTTTTCAGGGTCATTGTTTCCTCTTAAATTTTCTGTCTTCTCCTTGGAATCAGCCATTTCTTTGAGGAAACAATATATTTTCATAATAATTAAAACTAAGATCTGGGCACCTTGCCTGCTTGTTGGACCTGAGGGGTTGGTGCATCTAGGCTTATGTGTATCCACAGTCGCATGTTTATACGTATCCATCTATAAATTATCTCTGTGTTGATTCACATGTTTATATTATAGAATGCTAGTTCATGCCAGTGCCTCCTTTTCTGATCCAGAAGCTCAAATTATTAATTACTTAACCTTACTATTTTTACTAGTGAATTTCTTCTCAGGCTCATGAGTCTTCACATATGAATGGTTTACTTCTCGAATATTTCCGCTTAATATTTTGGGATGATAGTAGATTGTTGGGAACTAAAAGTGCAGCAAATAAATCTCAGACGAGGAGAAATATTGTGAGATGAATTCGTTTATTTTTCTGGAGTTAGAGTCTCACTCTGTGGCTCAGGTTGTCATTGAACTTGTGGCAATTCTCCTGCCTCAGCACCTTAAGTACCAAGATTGCAAACATGAGACACCACCCTCCACTGAAATCCTTTAATAACTGGTAGTAAACTTGAGTATCTTCTCATGCTGGCTCTTACTTCAAGGGCCTATTCACTTATTCATTGTTTTCTAAGTAGTTTTAGTCATTTTATCATCTTTGTACAAAAGAGACTTTGTATACTTTGTACAAAAGAGACTTTGAATTTTGGTTGTATGCTATCACTTGTCTTTATTTTTGACTATAATATTTGTTTGCATTTTAGTATCTTCTTAGCATGTCTGAGACCCTGAGTTCAACTTTCAGCAATGCCTCCCAAAACTCACATGTTTTGTAATTTCAACTTTTAAAGATTTATCTTTGTTTTATATGTGTGTTTTGCCGCATATATGTCTGCGTACCACATGAGTCCCTGCCATCTAGAGGTCAGAAGAAGGAGTTGGTTCCCCTAGAATTACAGATGGTTTGGGGCTGCTCTGTGAGTCCTGGGACTTGAACCTCGGTACTCTGGAAGAGCGCTCTGTGTCCTTAACTGTGGATCCATCTCTCTAACTCCATTTCAGGAGTTAAAAAAAGAAACTCTCAGAATAATTTGTTCACTTGATTTCATATTTCAGAAGTGGCTGTAATGATTATTTGGAGTACATTTGTGAACTGCACCTTCCTGGGCATTGTCTCACCTAATCCTCTGACAGCTTACTGAAACAGCTGTTATTAAGCCCCTTTGCTTATGGCTGCCACCCTCCTGTGGCAGGTGAGATGCTGTGGAGCAGATCTGTTGACTCTGAATTCTGTATCTTTTCCACTATACCACATTCCCTTTCAACAATCGAAATAATAACCCCCTTGTATGCTGGAGAGTGTATTTGTCAAGGAAATTGGATTCGACAAGACACTTCTTGCCATATCTACGCTACCTAAGGGCATAGTTAATTGAACTTAATTGTAACACTACCCAGAGTCTTTAAATTTTATGATTATTTTTTTCTCATCTCACTGTTAAAGAACAACAAAAACCCCTCGCCAGCATTAAAAGCAGGTGCTATTAGAAATGTAATTACAAACAAACAGGGTTCCCTCTCCTGCAGGCTGCAAACAGAAAAAAAAAATCTAACAAGACTGTCACCTCCTTATGGTTTGAGTTTTCAGCCTGTTTTCACCCTTTCCCTTCCCACTGTGGGGTGGCGCCACTTCAATCAAGAAGAGGAAATGATGTAATGGTCCTAGTTCCACTGTGTGACCAATAGCGGGTTACCCAACTTCTCTGGGCTTCACCTCCCTTGGCAGGGAATCAAAAGAATAGAGTGATATATTTTCCTTGCCTTCCCGCTTTTATGCTTAAGAAATCAAGATCTGGGAACAAATCCCAGACTGTAGCTCAAGCCTGGGTTTTGCTCTATCATTAGGTGGCAGTAGGCAAATCACTTCCTTTCTCAATTGGTCCAAAGACCTTTGCTAGATAAACCTATGTTTTACCCTAAGCTAGGAACTGCGGGTAGGAAGCTGAGATGTCAAGCGAGCCTTCCATGGGGAAACTCTGGGGGAAAGTTAGGTTTGTAGAAATTGTTTTATTGTCAATAATTTTCTGAATATCCCTTCCCATGCAGCTTCCTGGTGAACATTGTTAGAAATGTATGCCCCTTAGCGTCTTTTAAGCGTGATATAAAATATAAATCACACACATAAACAACATGTGTCATTTAATGTAAGGCATTGGGTAGTTTTAGTGCAAAGGAACCATTATTATGAATGTCAACATGACCCGGTGGTGTTGTAAGGATACTGGGTGGCAAGGCTGGCCATCATCCCCTTTGCTACTGATCCCCATGCCAGCATGGCTCTTTAGACTGAATATAGTTCTCATGTCCATGGCCTTTGCTTCTCTTGCATTGAGGGTCCGTACAAGACTCTGAGAAAAGTCTAAAGCACAGTGAGAGCCATTTTCAGAGAGTGCCCTAATTTGCTTTCTGTTGCTGTAATAAAAGCCATGACCAAAAGCAGCTTGTGGAAGAAAGAGTTTATTCACATTACACTTCTGGGTCACACTCCATTACTGAGAGAAGCCAGAGCAGAGAATCAAGAAGAAAAATGCAGAAAGCACAAAGGAGCACATCTCTCTCTCTCTCTCTCTCTCTCTCTCTCTCTCTCTCTCTCTCTCTCTCTCTCTCTCTCTCTCTCTCTCTCTCTCTCTCTCTCTCCTTTCTAATACATTCCAGACAAACCTGCCTAGAGATGGCATTCCTCACCATGAGCTGTGCTCTTCTCACACCAATCAGGAGTCAGGATGAGCCCCACAGACCAATCTGATCTAAGTAATTCTTCAGTTGAGATTTCTCTTCCCAAGTGACTCTTAGTTGTCTTAAGTTGGCAATAAAAACTAAGCAGGAAAATGCTTCCCTTGTCATCTTGACATACAAACACATCACCAATAACTCTGAGCCTTTCCTTTCTTGTTTGCTCCCAAGATATCATGTTAATATCATGTTATAAAATACAGTGCAACTTTCAAAGTCCCATACTCTTTAAAAATTTCAACATCTAAAAGCTTCAATGTTTCTTTAAAAGTCCAGCTCACTCACCTGTGAGTTTATGTCAAAGCAAAAACAAACTATGGACTTCTTATTCGAAAAGGAAAGAACCAGGGCATGAGGCAATCATATTAAAGCAAATCCCAGTCTAGCAGTATAAAAAGTTCAATGTCTGACATCTGGAACTCCCTCTTCTTGTTTTCAAGGCTTAGCATGTCCACTTCCTCAGATCTACCATCCATACACAATATGTTTCATAGGCTCAGGTTGGTTCCACTTCACACCTTCTGCTTGCTTGGTTGGCATAACAGGTTCCTGGCATCTCCAAACAATCCGATGTCTCCAAGCACCTTCACTAACGGCCTCGCCTGGCCTCTCTTCAGGAACTCCAGCCCTGCCACATGATGCCAAGCCTCAGGTTCTCTCCATGCAGTGTTCATATACTAAAATGAGTGCCATATAGAAGATGCTCACACATTACCAAGCTCAGCTGCCAGCTTGAGATACAGCTTTGTCCAACTCCTGGACCACAGACGATCTCACTCCAATAATGCTGATCTCCTTTTAATCAGCCCAGATGACCAGTATCTATTGCTCTGGTGATACATGGGTTTCACTTTCACCCAAAAATACCATACACATGACCTTTTCCTTCCTCTGAAATTTCACAAACCAAGCTTTTATCTTTCAAGCTCCTACTGGAACACCCAGCTGAGTACCCAACTGCTTTTTCAGTCCAAAGCCCCAAAAGACTTTCATGATCCTCCCACCAAAACAGCATGGTCAAGCTCATCATAGTGGGGACCCCACTCCTGGTTCCAGTTTCTCTTCTAGTTTGCTTACTGTCATTGTCATAAACACCACAACCAAAAGCAACTTGGAGTAACAAAAAAGGTGTTTGCTTCTGCTTACACTTTCAGGGCACAGTATATCACTGAGGAAAATCAGAGGGTAAGCCTGTAAGCAGTGTTCCTTCATGGCTCTGCTCAGTTCCTGCCTGAGCCCCTGTCCTGATTTCTCTTACTGATGGACAATGTCACAGGAAGATAAGCTGAAATAAACTCTTTCCTTCCCCAAGTTGCTTTTGATTGTCATGTTTAATCGCATCAACAGAAAGCAGGTGGGAACTCTCCAGAGTAACTCCTTTTCCCATGATGCTCCTTTTCCCCACAATGGCACCCAGGACACAACATTCCACAAATTCGGATCCACCCATCTTCCTCAGCTTCTCCATTCAATCCTGCCTGGTCTTGGCTCTGTCCCACAAATGGTCCAACGCACTTTAGCATGACCCTGACTCTTTGCATTACTCAATTTTTCTAGGAATGAAGGAAAAGAAGGAACAGAAAGTTAAAATAAAGCCAGTATTGCCTGAGCTGCTTCTCTTGGATTTAGGGATGTGTCAGGATGAGGAGTTCCTGAGCATCAACCATATTGGATGAGCTCCAATTCTGTTCTTAGCTTTGTGTTCTTGGTGGAGCGGCACATCCCTATTTTGAGTTGGTTTCTTTATCTCGAAAATGGGTAACACTCTTTGGAGGATGGAGGGAGACCAGAGCCTGTTTCTTCCGAAGCAACTGACCCATGTTAGCCAGTGAGCTTTCCTCCCTCCCTCCTCACCTTGTTGAGTGCTGTCCACCCAACTGTATTTTTCCACCCTGGCAGCTGCCCCTCCTCCATGCGATGCACATTGTTTGGGAATCCAGGCTGCAAGATTTGAGCTGAGGGCTGCAAACCCATCAGCTTCCCTTACTGGCCTACAAATGTCACGTTCATCCAAATAACAATTTCAGGGCAAGGTTCTTCTCTGATTTGTTGGTGCTTCTGAAAAATTAAATGGAGAGAACAGTGAGGTGCCAAGGAACACAATGAACTCATCACAGGAACAGTCAGCTCTTTCCCATCCCCCAGTACTCAAGTGAGACTGTGTACAACCCATGTTCTTTATCTCACGGCAGAGGCAGCCCATCTTTCTCCGGGGAAACTGCAGCCCCTGGGCTTGGGGACAGATTCTCAAGTCTGGTCCAGAGTTTAGGGTCTCTGTTCTCCCCCTCCCTTTACTTCTGTCTGGGGCCAGGTTCTGCAGGAGAGGCTGAGGGCTGATTAGGCAGCACCTCACTTGATTGTTAGCCTGAGAAGACAGCTCAGCCGGTTAGTGTGGTGTCAAGTGTGAGGATCAGGGTTCATTAGCCTTTGTATAAAAAGCTGGGTGTGGTAGTGCACACGAGTAATACCAGGGCTAGGGAGGCAGAAACAGGAGGATCCCCGAGGCTCACTGGCTAACCAGTCTAGCCTAATAAATGACTGACTCTATTTCAAAATGTAGGTGGATACCTCCAGGCGGAACTCAAGGTTGACCTCCAGCCTCCACATACATATACATGTATAGCCACTGACACACATAAACGCTCACACATAACCAAGTGGACTATAACTTATAAGTGTCAGTTCAATGAACTGTAACCAAGTGCACACTCATAGAATGACCGCCACCATCAATCTGGAGAAGCATTTCCAGCTGCCTCTCCCCCAGTAATTTGTCTTTACATTCGGAAATGTTACAGCCACCCAGAAACACAGAAAGTGATATTAAAAAATAACACTGACAAGCTTTAAGACTTAGTAAATATCACAATCTTGCCATGTTTGCTTTGGTCGGTCCTCATCTGTCACCCCCTCTCCCCCATTCCCTCCTCATTCTAAGGAAACAGAATAAGAATCCTTTGAAGGAATAAGATGTAATGGGTACAAGTGAAGCAACTCTCACCCCAAAGTCCCCAAGGTCAACCCTATCATCCCCATGGGATTCGTCTCTCCCAAATTTGAAGACTTGCTGCATTCTGTATGATTGGGAATAGAGTGCAGCGATGCTGGGCAAGCTCTTGACATTTGCATAAAATAATGCATAGAATGTGTGCCTCTTTGCAAAATAGCTTTGCTCAATGTGCACTTTCAAGATTTATTCACCTTCTTATGCATAGATACAGTTCATTTACCTTTATAGACCATCCTAAGGTAAGAATATTTTAAAATTTTCTTATCCACTCTCTTACTGAGAAGTGTTCCCATTGTTTCCTCCTTTTTCCTTGTTAAAGCTTGAACATAAGCTTTCCCCCACCCAAGCTGTGACGCTATTTTTGGAGAGTCTGGAAACTTTAGGAAGTGAGGCACATTGGGAGTGTGCCCTTAAAGGTTATACCGGGAATGTGAGAGATGACTCATCAGTTAAGAGCATTTATACCTTCCAGAGGACCCTAGTTCAGTTCCCAGCACCCACATTGGTGCCTTACAACTGCTGTAACTCCAGCTCCAGGAAGCCTTTACTCTTCACATGTCTGCACGTACATTCACATTCTCTCTCTCTGTCTGTCACTCTGTCTCTCTCAACACGCACACTTATATACACATACACACACAGTTAAAAATTATAATTTTTTTAAAAAATGTAAAGGTCAAACAAATGCCCAGTTCCTTCTTTCTGCTTCACATTCACTATGAAGTGAGGAAGCGTCCCCTGCCACTATGATGTTTTTGCCCAAGTGCAAAGGACAGAGCAAACATAGGTTAAGACCCTCTGAATTCACAAACAACACGAGGCATCCTTTTCCAAAGTTATTCTTTCTGATAAGTTAGTCCCGGTGATGAAAATGCAGGTTAATGCATGCCTAATGCTGCATAGCCTTGAATTTCCACAAGGTATAACACAAGGCAACCTGCTCCTGGACAGTAACAAAACCACGGAATGTGCAGATCTCCAACTTCACTGGATACCACTGTGCTAGGACTTCACCTTCTCCCATCTTTCTGCATATGCTTCCTTTTTTGTTTGTTCATCTTTGGGATGGGGTTTTATTTGCCTCAGTCTAGCATGGCTCAATGTTCTGCTTTAATTGCCAACTTGACTCAACCCAGATTCTGCTGGGAAGACATCCTGAGGGATTGTCCACACTGGCTTGGCCTTTGGGTGTGTCTGTAGGGGATTGCCTTCTTTAAGTGGCACCACTCCCTACACAGGCACAGGGTGGAGTGGTGGTGTCCTGAACTGTCAAGGGTCAAGAGTAGAGAAATTGAGCTGTGCAAGAGCTCAAACAAGGGACCATGCACACATTCTTTCTGCTCTTGACTGTGGGTGTGACATGATCAGATACTTCAAGCTCTCCCCCAACCCCACACTTCTATATGATGATGGATTGTAGTGTGGCATTGGGGCTAAAACAGAAGCTTCTTTCTCCTCTAAGTTTCCCTCAGCACCCCACTCCCCAGGCTATCTTACAGCAAGAAAAGGAAACATAGACTGTGAAGAGACCTCTCCTTGGTGATTCCCTACACTTCTGCCCCGGGGCGGTGCAGCTTCGTAACCTTTATGCTAGAACTTACTAGAACTCAGAAAGTATGCTCGTTTTCAGGTGATGTAGAGAAAGACTTAGATACCTACAAAGCTGGTAGGACTGTTGGTCAAGAAACTTTAACATTTTAATAAATCCTTGTTTGAAAAATGGGTAGACACAGGGGCTGGAGAGATGGCTCAGTGTTAGAGCACTGGCTGCTCTTCCAGAGGACCTGGGTTCAATTCCCAGCACTCATATGGCATCACACCTGTCTGTAACTACAGTTCCTGGGCTCCTGAAAGCCTCATGCAGACATACATGGAGGTAAAACACCAATGAACATAAAATAAAAATAATTATATGTTTTTTAAATGCGCAAGCACGATAAATATAAGTGACTAAATTATCATGTAAAAAGATACTTGACCTTGGCAAAATCCAATGAATTCAAATTAAAACAACACTCAGACGCTATCCCTTGTGTACCACACTAGAAAAATAATTACAATTTTATATCTATTACAGTAAAGGTGTTGGGAAAGATGTGCTATTTCAAGAAACGTTTTACAAAGAAAACTTGAAGGTGTGCTTACATGCCTTAAATGCTAATTCAATGGCTATTTTCAACCCAGACCGAAACACTGACGTTTGTTAGACTGTGTTTTGTTTTCACAGCAGAAATATTTTGCATACTTTTAAGAACACTTACAGGCAAATTCAAGATCAGGGTTTGTTTCACATTAGAGAATTACCTTCAAGGTTTTCATATTGTTGTGTTTTGTCCCAGATTCTGATTTCTCTACCACTTTATCAGAAGCTAGACTCAACCAAATATATCAACACTTTAAAATAAGCATGCAGGGCTCAAGATCTCCGAGCTGCTGTTGAGAAGACCCTGCAGTGTGTGCTGATGGTGCTCAGACTCCACTCTGGAAAAACCACGGGAATGGAAGGAACTGGGGATTCCAGAGACCCAGAGCTTGTGCGACCCTCTGAGAAGTCCAAGAGTGCTTTGGAGTTGGAGTGTGTGTCTGTCTATCTGCCCATGTGTCTGTCTGTGTATACCTGTGTAAACTAGAGGATAAAGGCTAGAGAAACTCGAGGCAATGGCGTGAAGGTGAGTTTCAACCCTGCTGCACATCACCTTTAGAAATTAAAAAAACAAAAAAACAAAATACTTGTAGCTGATGACAATGATGTGAGGGAGAAAGCCCTCCCTTTGGAGCATTTGTGCTGACATAGTAGATGCTTGCAACATCTTCATTTGTTTGTTCCTCTATTTGGAGACAGTTTCGCTCATTCTCAGGCTGCCCTCCACTGTCCCAAACAATGGGGTGAGAGGTGTGTGCTGCCATACCTGGTTGCAATATACTTTCAAATGTTTCAACAAAAGAACACACACACACACACACCACCATCCCATAATAACCATTGAAATTTATAATTTATACAATGAGTTTGTACAAATGCTAACAAATGTAATTTTTGATAAACTCAGAGAAAGCTCATTGCCCTATTTCAGATTGTGCTTGTGGATTCATCTCTTTCTTTATGCCCCAAATCAATAACCGAGTAGATCAGCACCCATCCCTAGGCCTCCCAGGCATTCTGATTTATTTCAGCGATGGGAGTTTTACACGATTGCAGCAGAATCAGATGGAAACCCACTGGGTTGACACCTTCATGTGGTGTGGTCTCTGGTTCCCACTTGACCACAGAGCTTGGGTACAGCAGCCCAGATTCCCACTGCTAGCAGCCTGTCCAAATGTGATGGAGTGAGACTCAGACCACACCAAGACATTTCGGAGGGAGCAGTATGAGCGGAGGAGTTAACTGTTGTCCTGTGGCATGACCAGCTCCTCTACCTTCACCCCCATTCCTGTACTTAACTGACATCTAGCTGAAGAGATTCATGCAGAGCCTGGACCCTGGAGTCTCACATCTACCCTTCAACAGAGCAGCTGATACTCATGGGAACATGAGCTCACCGGTCAAAATGCCTAGACACCAGAATAGAATGTCACTTCTGTAGAAAGACAAGAAATAGAAGATGTCCCTTCTGAGACAGAATTGTCAAGAAATCAATCTAAAATTTGAACAAGGCATAAAAATAATGATTGAAATAAGAAAAAATTTAAGCATATGAAGAAAAAAGAGAAGTCATTGAAAGGGCCAACTGGAAATATTAGGTATGAGAAGGGTAATGGTTATGTAAGAGATTGATTGTTCAACGAATGGAAACAGCTGAAGGACAGATTAGTGAAATGGAAGATCAGGTTAAAGAATCCTCCCAAGAGGCCATAGGAGATGATGAAAATGAAGACAAATTCATTAATGCTTTAAAGTATGAAAGCTAGAAGTTGAAGTGGCAATATTTAAAAGATAAGCTCAAGATGGACAAAGTGGTGCTCAGTTGTTCCTAGGAGACTAAGACAGGAGGATTGCGAGTCTGAGACCAGTTTGGACCACAGGTTGCGACTGTCTCCAAATCAGAATAAAACGTAAGAAACAGATAAACAGTGAAGATTCAACTTTCAACAATTAAAAGTTGGAGTCCTTGGCTTGAAAAGAAATATCACCTACAAAATAAGGGAGGCTTACATGTACCAACATTAAGGACAATAAAGAGAATTTATAAATGGTTTTTGGATAGAAAGTAGACTTCCAACAAACAATAACCACAGTAGTAAGAAATCTCTCCAGGCAATATGTAAAATAGAAGAGATCTATATGGAAATTGTCAATGTCAAGAAATAAGGTAAGCAAACGAGTATGGATCAGTTTAAACTTGTTATTATTGTTGTTGTTATGTGTGCCCACTTGCCACAGTTCATGTGTAGAGGTCAGAGGACAACTTTGTGGAGTTAGTTCTCTCCTTCTGTTTTCTTGGAGATCAAACCCTTATAAATGTAAAATATGATGCATATTAGAATATAACGTTAATTATAACACATGTAAATTAATTCAAGTCACAAATAAAAGATGCAAATGTCTCAGCTTAAAATTTTTGTTTTTTTTACGTTTTAGTTTGCGATAACCTCTCACTAACAGTCCAGCAAATTGCTCTGTGTCCTTGGCTATCTTCAAAATGAGGCTTTTCCTGCATCAGCTTGCTGAACATCGGCAGAACAGGTACATGCCACCAGGCCTAGCTTCAGTTTAATGTTTTAGAAGAAGGAGACAATATTACAATTTTAAGGTAAGACACAAAAAGACAAAGAACATTATAAAAATCAAAGACTAGATTCAAGGTAAATATCAAAAGAGATCTAAACTGGCTAATCTCTGTAGTGGATATATGATGTTACATTGTAAATAATTGTCCAGTCTACTAGTTTAATAAAAAACATTGATTGGCCAAAGGCAGACAGGAAGTATGGGCGGGGCTACCAGACTAAGAAAACTCTGGGAACAGGAAGAACAGAGCAGAGATGCCACAGAGTTGCCAGACAAGCCAGCAGATGCAGAGGACAACTTTGCTGCTCTGAGAAAAGGTTCCGAGCTCCATGTTTGAACATGATAAGAATCATGGGTTAGTTTAAGAGCAAGAGCTAGCAAGTTATATCAGGTCAATCAGAGTATAATTAATATAAGTGTCTGTGTGTTTCAATGGGTCTATGGGACTGTGGGTCTGAAAGTCCGGGCCAGAAATCTCATACAACAAACCTCAGCGTACAACAAGGTAGCATTTAATGAGAAACTCGGTGAGCACATTGGTATCACAACAAAAAGGACAACTACAGAAAATGTAATCACATGACATATGTATTTAAAAACACACACTAAGTGTATATAAAGCAATAACTGGGAAACTGAAGAAGGGTCATAATTCCTCATTTGTGGCTGAATCTTTTTTACATTCCTCTATTATTATATGGATGAGGTAGTCTAGTAAAACAAATATTTTTGAACACACCATCACTCCCAATGTCCTCAATTTGTATACTTCAGGATGGACCTGCATTTATCATGGGTGTCTGTGGCCTTCTGCTTTGTTGATTCTTGCCTTTTGGTACCAGTTTTAATGTCGTTCTGTGGCTGGTAGACCATTCTCTCTGGAACCCCTTTTCTTTGGGTGGCTTCTAATGGATGGCTTTTCTACTTATCTTCTCTTGCCTGGATTCTAGATCCTTGTCTTTTAAATCTACTTTCTGGGAGATTTCCTCTTCTATATTTTCCAAGCCAGCTGCCAACTTTTAAAAATTTCCTCCTATCATATTTTAACTTGAAGAGTACTTTCTTTTCAGATCTCAGAATATTGCTTTTCCTAAAATAGAATCCTGTTCTTATTCAGTGTTTGCAATTCTTCATTCCTCTGAGGAAACTAATACATTAAAAGAGAGAGAGAGAAAGCTCCTTCTCTAAGCATATCTGTTCTCCGAACATCTCTGGGTCAGCCCTAAATGCCAGTATAAGATATTAACATAGCACAAATGTATCATTCCACAGTTGTGTAGATTAGAAGTTCCATGATTACAGCTACTGATGAGCTGTAATTGCTCAGTTGGAAGGACATTGTCTCCTACAAATTCTAGAGATTTCATTTCTTGCTTTTCTCCCCCCTAGCTTTTAGAGACTGCCCACATTGCTTATCTCATCTCCTCTTATCTCTGTCTCCAAGGCCAACAGTGCATTTCTATGTCTCTTCTTTGGTTGTCCCATCTCTCTGAGTATATCAAAGAAAAGGAGTCATGGGTAGACTGGGTCATATTGTGCAATATATCTCAGAGTCAACTCATGAATGACTTTACTTGTGTTTGTAGGTGTAAGCCTATGAAAGCACCACATGTCATAAAGCATGGATTTCAGGATTAGGGTACAGACACTTGGGGAGGGACACTATTCTATCTGACATACACACCTTTGTTTTATTCTGTTGTTCTACCTTTCTTGCAAGAGGTTTTCCTTAGATCTCAGGTTATCTTTAGTCAGCTGTATGTATGAGAGAAGGCTCTTGGAAGCCCTGCTCACAAGTGCAAAGGCAGTCACCTGTGTTACTGGAGGAGCAAGGACTAGCCCTTTTTTCATGCACCCTACCCCATGTCTGAAGCTCAGGATCTTGCCTGGGGATGAGAGATTCCCTGAAGACTTTTGCAACCTTCTGCCTGGAGGAAGAAGATCTGACTAACAAAGAGGTACAAACTGGATAGGAAAGAAATGTTTACCTAGAATTCATGGGTCTATTCATATGCCTGTTGTCCTTTGTGCAGAGACCAAACAGTCTGTCTTCTACTGGGATGTGAAGACTTGGAGTAGAAGGGAGGGACAACCATTTCTTAAGCAGATCTTCAGTCAGTACTTGTGTGTTTAGTCAAATCTTTATGATTCCCAAAGATACTGGCCTGCAATGAGCAAGATAGCTGGGGTTATTTGGTGCAAATTATCCTCCATCTAGCGAAAAATCAACTCCGTTACCTCTCCCCTAATCCTTATTTGTCTCCATTTCCATCCTAGGGACATGAGATGTGTTTGTGTTTGGATCTATATTTTGACTCTCAGACATTTTAATCTCAATAACCCATTATGTCAGGGCATGTTTTGGGTTGTTTAATTTGTCCTGATGGCGAATGTGCTTGGTTTCCACAGACAACCATTTCCTGTATTGATTTTAAAGTGAGCTTTAACAGGCTTGTTTACAAAAGCACCTGACACTTGCAATTGAGAAGTGATACTTTCAGCAATAATTACTAAATCTGTGTCAAATGTCTCTGCCTTCCTCATTCACTGGCTCTGTCAGCTGACATCTCTAATCACCACAAACCAGCATTGATCGAGGCCACTTTGGGCTGATGTTTATTTGTCAAAGAAGACTTTTGTTTGAAATAAAGAAAGTGAGAGTGCATTTTCATAATATGAAAGATTATTTCAAGGATATGCTTTCTAGAAATTTTGGAAATATGTAACATTTGGAGTGAATTCCATAATGGTTAATTTTATTGTCCCTGTGATCATCTCTGCTCCAGGTACAACACAAGTCTGATAGTCATAGGCTGTAAGTGCTATGTTTTCTTTATTTTAAATTTATTTATTTATTATTTTTGCATATGTGCATGGTAAGTATATGTGTACACATGCTTTTGCATGTGTGAAGGTGCACATGCGTGTGTGTATGCATGTGGATCTGAAGATGACTCCGATGTTTTTCTTGATCATTCCCCACTTTGTTTATTGAGGCAGGGTCTCTCTCTGGATATAGAACTAGCCAATTCTAGTTTGTATAGCTAGCCAACTTGCTCTGAGGATATTTGGCTTCTGCTTTCTGAGTACTAGGATCACAGGGAGCTGCCACACCTGCTGGGTTTTTACATTGGTTCTTGACATATGAACCCCAATTCTCAAGGTAAGCACTCTATCAAGAAGCCATCTTGTTGTGAAATAATCTTTTTTCACAGTGTGAAGATTTGTCACTCTGATTGGTTCAATAAAAAGCTGAATGGTCAATAGCTAGGTAGAAGTTGGAGTGCAGAGAGGATGCTGGGAAGAAGGGCAAAGACACCAGGAGTCACCAGCAGACAGAGAGGAAGCAGCATGGGAAGTATAGAGTAAAGGTAATCAAGCTATGTAAAAGAACATAGATTAAAGATATGGGCTAATTTAAGTTGTAAGAGATAGTAACAAGCCTAAGCTATTGGCTGAGCTTTCATAAATAATAAGTCTCCATGTGGTTATTTGGGATCTGGCTGGTGGGATTTAAAAAAAGGTCTTATACCATCCCTCCAGCCCAGTGTTGAAGTTTTAAACATCAGGTATCTTGATACTTCCCTGTGTTCTGCCTCCAGTATTGACATTACCCATGACTTCAGTTTATATATTCATATGTATAATCATCACCACCCACTGATATATAACGGGAACCTCAAAATTAATGATCTCTAACACAGAGTGCACCACGTTGGCTGGCACCCTCCTCTTCTTAGAACAGATTATTCTTGCAGTCTTCCCTACCTCAGATACTGGCTTGGTCAGCTACCTTGCTGCTCAGGTTCAAACACTAGGCATTTTCTGATTATTCTCTCTCTCTCTCTCTCTCTCTCTCTCTCTCTCTCTCTCTCTCTCTCTCTCTCTCTCTCTCTCTCTCAAAAGCCTTAAAACTCATCTTCTTTCCTTTACTCTTGATCCTATATGGCCTATTCTCTTCACAACATTAGCTATAAGGATCCTTTTTAAAATCTTTTTTTTTTAATTCTTCACTCATATTCTTCCAATGTGTTCTCTTCCCATATAGAATAAAATCCAAAGTTCTCATGTGGTCTGCAACATTGTCCTACAGTCTTTGATGGGCATTTCAGTCAGGGATTTGCTAAACATGTATCCCAAGCATACAAGTGTAGGCAGAGTTTTCCTGTCTCAATATCCTGCTCCCATAAAGCTGGCAGCTTCTTCTCAAGTAACTGACTCATAAACTTAATATACATTATAAATTCGAGGCTGATAGCTCAGGCTTGTTAATACCTAACTCTTACACTTAAATTTACTCATTGTAGTCAAAAGTTTCTGTTCTGTACTAGCCCCAATGTTGGGACCAGCTGTCCTAAATAGACCTCCCACAGCTGCTTGACCCTAAATAATCACACAAAGTCTTATATTAATTTCATGCTGTTTGGCCTATGGCTCTTGCATCTTAAAATAACTCATGATTATTATCATGTTTAGCCATGTGGCTTGGTACCTTTTCTTAGAGCAGAATTGTTGTCTTCTTTCCTCTGTGTCTGCTGGCATTTCTGCTCTGTTCTTTCTCTACCCAGAGTTTTCTTAGTCTGGCAGCCCCACCCATGCTTTTTTTCTGCCTCTGGCCAATCAGCACTTTATTCAACCTGTAAGAGGGACAAATATTTACACAGTCAGCCCTTGTAATCCATATTTCTTATCCATGCTTTGCCACGTAATTTGTGGTGGTCCGCCCAGGCATGGTCCCACCTACCTCCAATATCAATCATTTTTCATTTTCTACATGTCCTGCTTCCTCCGTGGCTGGCATCTCAACTCGGCCCTTCTTCCTCCCAACATTCTCCTAGTCTGATTCCCCTTTGTGACCTTATTCTGTTCAGCCATTGGCCAGTCGGATTTTTCATTAAATCAACTATGGTGACAAATCTTTACAGTGTACAAAGAGATTATTCTACAGCACACAAGTCAAGCCAGGTGGCTTCTAATGCTGCTGGCCCCAACTGACTTCCAGTAGCAGTGACCTTTACAACTAGTCACAATCTAGCACTGCCTCTTTGCCCCTTGCCTAACTCACAACACCCCCTTCTGGTTTCTTCTCTCTTGGAAAGGTTGAGCACATTCTCTTCACAAAGCACTGCCACCTGTGATTTTGTGATTTTCTTTCCCTTTGGCTGTTCTCAGGATTGTCTCCATTGCTTCATTTCCTTGTCTCCTCAGATGGCACCGCTCTGACCTTAGTCTCCCGCTACACACAGCCATCTCATGAGGGTGTGTTTGCTATAACTTACACATTATATTATTTCTCTTATTCTTGTGTTGCTGTTTGTACTTCCATCAGAATATAGGCCTCACAGGGGCAGACATTCTTCTGTTCACACTTCCTCCTCAGTGCCCTATGACTTATAACAATTTGTTAAATGAGTGGATGGACACGTGCTCTTCTGGAACCCCTGTTCTCCACGGTGTGGACTGTGTGTTTGGCTCCTTGCTCCCTCTCTTGTGATCTCCCTGTTTCTTTCTTCTCTCACTACCTCCCTGACATCTTCTCAGCCCTGACAGTTGGATGTACTCACAGTTCACTTCAGTGCTCTGTTTCTTCCGGCTCAGTTGAAAATTCTGCAATTCATTTTTAACATTAGTTTTTCACAGCAAGACAATCTCAATAATCATTATTTCTCCTTTAATTTCATGTTTCACATTTTTTTCCAGGTGATGTTGATGTTGTGTGTGTGTGTATGTGGGGGGTGGGTGTGTTGACGTTGTGAGAATAACTACACAGGGCCCCAAGGTAAAGGACAGGAGGATTATTGGTCAGGAGCAATATTATTATTCTTTTAATAAGAAATCTCTGTCCAATCATTTAAGCAGAGGTTTCAGGAATGATATGGAACAAACACAACAGACCCTACAAATTACTGTGGTTTGAATGTGCCTTTCAGTGTCATGTGTGGGAACTTAATTCCTAAGTTCATGTACTAATGACATTGAGGGAAATTATTGGAGTTAGACGAGACCATGATGGTGCCCTGATAGAATTAGAACAGAGCAGGAACCCGGGCTGTCATGAGAGTTCAGCCTCAAGTCCTCCCCAGATACCACAACATACTCTTAGATGTCCAGCTCCAGAACTGTAAGGGAGAAACCTTTGCATTTTATAAACTGCTTGCTTTCCCGTCTGTTGCAGCGATAACACAGCAATTAAACAAGAAAGGGCTTTGTTTGGCTTTTGCTTCCAATTCAGTCTATCATTAAAGCACATCACACATGACCCAAGTTCATTTCCCAGGGCCTATGTGGAAGAAGAAGAGAACGGTCACCTGAAGGTTGACCACCGACCTTCACACATGCTCTGTGACATCCACTCCCCCAATAAATAAATAAAAGAAAAATAACTTAAAACTGAAATGTTCATGTGCAGGTCACAAATGCCACTAAGAGGGTGACCACAGGAGCTAGAGAGTTAGGCCAGCTGGTGCAGTGCTTTCTAGGCAAGTGAGAGAGCTGAGTTCAGACTTCTAACAAAACCACAGCACATGTGCGTCACCTCAGCGCTGAGGCTGGAGAGGGATGGTCTCCCTGGCCAACCCAACCTGCTGATACAGGCAGTGAGTTCCAGGTTCAGTCAGAAAAAAATAAGACAAAAGCAACAAATGAAGGCATCAGCAGTGGCCTCTGACCTTACGTGTGCATGCATGGGTACACATATGCATTTATACACCATACTTACACACACACACACACACACACACACACACACAAATACAGTTAAAAGATAAAGTGGAAATGTGTAGACAGAGTGGGAGAAAATATATCTAATAAGGAACTTGTAACTAGAATATATGACGAGACCCCAGTCCAACTTTAGGCAATGGACATTGATATTCGTTTTGATATGGATGCAGGTTTTGATAAAGGTTTACAGAGAGCTAGAAATGTCAGCCGCCAATCCTCCCCATCACTTTCCGCGTCCTTTAAGAGTTCAGATTTCACCCCTTTCACTCCAGATTTCGGTTCCTGCTTTTCTCATTTCTCATCAAATCTGAGACTTTGTGTGGCCAGGGATGTGCTGCCGCATGTGAACAGGTATAGGGTCAAGTCCATGTTGGAGAATATGTTGATTAACCTGCAAGATTCATGCAATATGGGCGGGGCTTCCAAACCCTTGCAGCTGGACTTCTGTTGGCTTCCGCAGGGCGGTCTCTGTGACTCAACAGCTAAACACAGCTTTGTTGTTCTCAGCCACTGAATCAAATTCAAGAGTCCGGCTTTACATCTTTCATGCATGTGGGTGATTCCAGTGTGACCCACCCAGGAATCTGCGGGCTGCCCTTCGAGAGTTAACAGTTTTTCTTCTTCCTCACACTCTTCAGCAGAACAGTCTCGGAGAATTAGAACCCAAACAAGCAGATGAACTCCTTAGGTTCTTATGCTAACTGTCACAAAGACCTCACAATCAGAGAAGACACAAGCGTCCTATAATTAGAGTCCTGGTCTGTTCCTGGGGCTTAGTTGTTCTGTAACAATGGCCTTGCTCAGTTCTGGACCACCAGCCCAACTCAGCCCAGCCCCTCCACATTCCAATCTCCTGAGAGAAGACTCTTCAGTTCTCCCAGCTTTAACCCTCTCCTGCCAGGACCCCACTGGGCCAGGCAGTGCTGAGGCTGGGGGATCCAGGGTGTGAGGCTGGGGAGCCAGAGCAAGAGGGAAAACAGACTGAGGGAGTGAATGGCTATTTGGGGCAGCCTACACTTTGCACTTCAGCTACATTTCTTCAATTTGTTAGGACCTAACAAAGCGTAACAGATGGGGCAGGGGCACAACCATCCTCCTGGGGATCCTGGCTGAAACAAGGTTTGGAGGCACTGAGCATCCCTTACATTCTTCACTGAGTTGGCTGGAAGGGCAGGGAGCTTCTTCCTGAGAGTAACTGTCACTCAGTCCATCAAGGTAGCTTTCTGCCTCAAGAGTCATCCTATCCCTGGAGGCTGCGACAAGAACTTACATGGTGTTCTAATGCCCATGTCAGATCCCTGCTGAGCTCTCCCCTCTCCAAATCTTAATGACAACTTTCTCAACGGGAACTCAGTTCTTAATATTTCTCGGGTTCTTTGGAGAGCCTTCTCCGGCTCTCACACTCAGTGACTACCTTTGTCACTCTAACCTGTCACCCTGATAACTGCCACAGCACCTGAGGGATGCACTGGGCCTGCCACTGACCTGCTGTAGCTGTGACGGGAGTCCTTGCCCTTTATGTTCTGCCTTCCCAAACCCAATCCTCAGAGACAATGCCATTTCTGCCTTTATGTTTATCAGCACTTGTAATCTTGCTCCCTATGTTATACAGGTTCATGGAAGGCATGGTTTCTGTCTTATTAGTGCAGGGCCTTCTGTCTAAAATGGTGCTAAATGTGTAACACAGACATACACACACACACACACACACACACACACACACACACACACACACACACACACACACACGAATACACACAGATATCTATGCACACATACACACACTTTCACATTGCTGGATGAATGAATGAAATCACCCCAACATCTGAGCATCATTTTTGCATTTTGCACGGACTTCAAGACTCAGAGATGTCTCCCCCAAGGTTTCAGTCCGAGAGAAGATGGAAGTGAGTTTTAAACCCAGGACTGAGCTACTCCTGGAGTCACTCTGCCTGCCACTCTCTGAAGTCTACTAAATTCCTGCTAAGTGTCACTGCTGAGGTTGTCTTTTGGATGGTCACAGATCAACACGGAGGCTTCACGGTTCAACTTTTTTTTTTTTTTTGAAACAGGGTCTTACTGAACTACCCCAGCTGGCTTCAAATTTCCAGGCTCAAGTGATCCTTCTGTCTCTGTCTCCTAAATAACTGCAGATGTGTCCAGCCTGATTTTAAGGCCAGTGGTCATCTTAACCAGTGTCTCCAGAAATCGGGAGGAGGAAATGGGAAATTGGTGCAGATGAAGTAGCCTGAGGAGAGAGAGAAGAAACAAGAATGTGTGGTGTTCTGATGGTCAAGAGATCTTCAATGACATTTCCGGAAATGAGGGTCTTTATGAAGATATAAGGGATCACTGCTCAAAACGTCTGAGTCAGGATTTCTGTTGTTGGAGAGGAAAGGGCTTATTTCAGCTCCCACTTTCATGTCAGAGTTCATCACTGAAGGAAGTCAGGGCAGGAATTTGGGGACAGGATTAAAGCAGAGACCATGGAAGAGTGTCCCTTACTAGCTTGATGCCCATAGCTGCTTTCTTAAACAGCTCAGGCCCACCAGCCCAGGCGTGGCCCCACCCACCTCCCATATCAATCATGAATCAAGAAAAGGGCAGACAGGTTTACCTACAGGCCAGTTGAGAGCTCCTTTTCCCAAATAACTCTAGCTTATGCCAAATTGAAAACCAACCAAACAAACAAAACACAGAAAGAAATAAAGTGAGGCTTTGCCAAACAGCCACATCTTAAGTGGGAAGATGTGTGCAGTGAGAGTACACAGTCTACTAGAGTTCAGATCCTCCCATGCTGGGGACTCGGTCCATGCTAAGCAATGTTCTCCCACTGAGCTAGCATACAGCCTAAAGTAAGAAGGCTCCACGTGGATCTGTGGGAACTTAACAGACTGGTTATGAATCTGAACGAGTGGAGACGGGAAGGGGCAGAACAGAACTGTAACATGACCTCGAGTGGCCTTTGCCTGACCTACTTAGAAGGTCATGTGGTATGGGAAGAGCATACAAATGGAAGACGTGGGGGATGGGTGTTTTGTGGACTGACTCAGCATTGGTGCAAGTGGGGATCAGATCTGGGGGGGGGGGAACAAAAAGTCATTCACCAGTTTGAATTAATTTGGAATTTAAATTGGCTAGCCATTTGAATAGTTTTTTAAAGGACGCTTTCTTGTCTCCTTCCCCAAATAAACTTCAAATAGATCAAAGATGAAAAGGAAGCAAGCAGTCTATACAGTGGAGAAGAAACAAAGGAGATTATTTTAACAATCTCCAGAAAAACAAAAGGAAGAGATTGACAGATTAAATTGCATAAAAAAGGATAGCTTCTATAGGGAAGCATCCATGTAGGTAAAAAATCCATACCACTATGGAAGAAAAAAAACTCCAAATATATACTTAACTTCCGGCCACACCGTGACTAACCACTATGCTATACTATGCTATGGGTTAATAGCGCTAAATATTAGTTTTGGATTAGGAGATAAGAACAGAAGTCGAGGGATATATAAAAGAAACAGAAGGTGTCCTCTGACCTCTACAGGAATGCCATGACAACCCCTGACACACAAAATAAATATAATTGGAGGAGGAGAAGAACCTGGATTCCATCCTCCTCTCCCGCCAGCCATTCAGCAGATGTCACTCTTCTCTGACTTGGTCAGTCTTGCTCCTAAGCACTAACGCATGGACCCCCCCCCCCACCACACCCACACCCACACCCACACCCACACCCACACCACACACACACACACACACACACACACACACACACACACACACACACACACACACTGCAATACCCATCTATTCAGATGATCTGCCTTGGACCTACTGTGCCATTCTGGCACAAGCAGAAATACCAGACTAGAGGAGCCATTGGAACCCCTTCCTTCCACTCACACTGGGCTTCTGATCTGGAAGGAAGGGCCAGAACTAGGGAAGAGGAGGAGGAAGTAGGGGGTCCAGTCAGGGGGTGGGATTGAGAGCAGCAACAGCTGTGTAGGGAGAGGAGTAAATGGGAGAGGGAACCACAGAGAGTTAGAGCGAAGTGTGGGAGGGGCAGCTAAGTAGAGCTGGGATACCTGAAGGGATACTTCCTTCCAGGTGCTCCCAATCGCCCATGTGCAATTTGCTACAATGAATATCTCAAGCCATCAAGACAGCTCAGTGGATAAAGATATTTGCCACCAAGCCTGATGACCTGATTTCAACCCCCAGCATATATATTCAAGGGGAGAACAGGCTTCAGCAAGTTATTCTTGGATCTCCATACATCAACATACATACACTTATGTACATACACAATGAAAAACATGGTAGAAAAAGGAAGTGACCCTCGTGTCTTTATTTTCAAGACATTAAGTGATGCACAGAGCCAATCTTGAGAGACTATTTTTTATTCATTTATTAATAACAGTGACTTCTGGCAATTCATTCTGAGCCATGGCACTTGCTCTTGGCACTGGGTATCTTGTCCTAGCCACATGTGTTCGTGGGTTTTACCACAATGGAAGAAAAGCTTGGATTTAGAACAGAAAACCACAAATAACGGGCTTTTCTGCCAACTCTAATCTGTTGCCTTTCAGGGAGGTCACAGGAACCCAGGGTGTGGGTTTCTTAGATTTACGGAGCCCCATGTGGGCCAGGCACTGTGCCAGACATCAGAAATAGGAGTCTGATCACTGCCGTGCCTTTGTTAATTTAATATAGGACCCAAACATGGGGCCACACAGAATCCAAAATGAAACTGCCTTTGGATCCACCCAGTTTGTTTCAAAGCTGTTGACTTCTACTGCCGCTTCGGAATTTCATTTTTGATGCTCAGCAAAACAACAACAGAACCCACAAAGGGAGCAGAGTGGAATCTTATTATAAATGCCGCTATTTAATCTATTGCAACTTTGTAAGAACTCCAGAGTGTGCATGAGAGGGGAGAGGAGGGGGGAGAGGGGGAGGGAGGGAGGGAGGGAGGGAGAGGGATAGAAAGAGATTAGAGAGGTGTTCTGTTCCTAGCTTCTAGACAGATGAAAATGTACCCAGCAAAGATGATACCATTTAAAACAATGTTAACAAATCTACGTTTAGTTAGAGTTGCTGAGCAATAGAGGAAGCATTCTTAATCCATCATGGCCAATTTGGCCAAGCCCCAAGCCTAGAGAATAAAGGTCCTTCCTCCAAGAAGTCATTGAAAGAGATCCAAAAGTCTAGCCTGATGCCCACATCGCATGCTCTCTGTGTACTTGGGAAGAAGCTTGTGCTGTGCTGTGCTGTGCCAGTCTTCCTGGAGGAGTGCAGAAGCCTCTTTGCATTCTGGAGAACTAATTTTTAAGTCGGGACTAGACAAGCCAGCTTGGGACTAAGAACAAGCATTGCCTTGAGGGCTAGGCCTGAATGTATCCTTTGAAGAAAATGAAATGAAAGAATGGTTTCCGTTAGAGCGCTTGATAAGATAAACCACCTATTCCTGGAGACTCACTCACTCATGACACAGGGTCAAAGGTAGACTCTGAGTACTTAAGCATGCCAGGCATTGTGCTGGCCCTTGACTTCAGTGCATGGGTTCAACATTATTTCTGACTATGTCAGAGATGGCTGTCTTAGCTCTATTACATCACTGGATCAGAGAGAAACTTGTAGTAATTCTTCTGGTGGGCATGATGGTTGGAGCAAAGGGCTCCTCCTGCCCCATTCTGCAGGCAATAGGCATAGAAGCCCATGGTTTTGGGAGCTGAATGGAGGCTACAGGTGCAGCTAAGACATGGGGATGTTCTTCATATGTGAATTTAAAGACCCTAAAACTGAAAGTCGGGATGCTGGCCTCCCAGCCTGTCTGTATTCATGGGGCCATATATACCTGCCTGCCCTGAGTTTCAACCCTGGGCATGGGGATGGGAATTGGTCCAAGGCTAGATGGAAACATGAGCTCCCAGATCTTGTTTGGGAAGCCTGCCTTTAGCAGAACCTTGTTGGCTGTTGGGACCAGAGGCTACCGAGAGCCAGCAGCAGCCAAGACCTATTTCCACCTTAGGGCCAGCCTGTTTGTTAAAACTGAGACTATTTTCTTGCTCATGACTGCCAGACCGTCCATTTTTAATAAGCACCTTTAGGAGATTTGATTAAGATTGGGATCCTCATTCCTCCTCCAGGGAGACCTCACAATGGGTGTTTTTCTTCACAAAGGCACGAGTGGGGCCCTTTGTGGGGGGTTGTGTGGTAAGCAGCACAAACAGAAAGAGAGGGGGAAAAAAAGAAAGAAGAAAACCAACTTTGGTTCAAAGAGGCCAATCATAGGAGAAAGTCTCCCCACCACGGAAGGCTGTCAACAGCTGAGGCACCACTGAGCCAGTGGCCGGCCTGCTCAGACAGGGGGGACGTGGGTTCCTTTGTTAGAATGGGCTGAATAGGATGTCCCTGCACCCAGACCTGGCCTCCCAGCTAACAAAGGGCCCCTTTGTCACCCTGGGCAAAGAGTGCTGCTGAGGTTGCCACAGCAACTCGGGGACACAGACTTAATGTGTGAGTGACATTTCAGATGGGAAGCAGGCATTCAAAAATTCAAATTTCTTTATGTAGAGTGGCCTCCTTCTCTGGCCGTTTTAAAGGGGCTACAGAGCAAACAAAAGCAGAAATGAGACAACACATAATATACTAGCCAAGACCAACACAGAACATTGCACTTTCTTGCTGTGTCCTCCTTTCTGAACAAGAAAATTGAGTGAAAGTTTTCTTGCAGACATCGTTGGGGGCCTTAGTGACCTGTTGGTCTCCTTATCCAAAGGGTAACTGCACACCATTAAGGTGAATTGGAAAAGAACGTCGTGTAGAATTCCAGCCTGTGGATACAGGGTATATGTTTTCATTGCCTCACCTCCAGACTACCAGTTAGTATTCTCCTTAATGGCTAAGAGGTGGAATGCAAGACACGTGTTCATCCAAGCAGCGAGTAGGCGGGGATACCTGATGTTAGTAGTGTGGTTAACATAGACTCTAGAGGTGCTGGACAATGCAATAGGAAAAGATAAAGACTAATAGCAATGTGTGGCTTCCTTGAAAGTTGCTAAGATTAGATCTGAAAAGTTCTCACTGTGAAAAAAAGGTGCTCCGAAGTCCAGATATATATGTATGTATGTGTGTATGTGTGTATGTGTATATATGTATGTATGTATATATGTGTGTATGTATGTATGTATGTAGTATGAGGTTTCTTTTCATACTTTTGGGCCTAGCCTCCAGGTTTAGGCCCACAGACTCACAGACCTGCAGAGACACACAGATGTTTACAATAGTTTTAGGCTGATGGACCTAAGGCCCGGGCATATAACTTGCTAGCTCTCTACCCTTAGTCCCATAACTCTTATCCTGTTCAGCCATGCAGCTCGGTACCTTTTCTCAGAGCAGCATGGTTGTCCAGCTTCTCCTGGCTTCTCTCTGGCATTCTGGTCTGCTCTTCCTGTTCCTAGAGCCTTCTTAGTCTGGTAGCCCCGCCCACACTTCCTGTCTGCCTTTGGCCAATCAGCGCGTTTTATTAAACTCATAGATGGGGACAATAGTTTACAATGGAATAACATAATCTCCCTACATATGTATGTGTATATATATATGTATGCGTGTATGTGTGTATATATGTATGTGTGTGTATGTATGTGTATATATATGTATGTATATATATATATATCCTGCATATTACAATTATAGACAGACATCTCTGTGCATGTCAACAAAACTGGAAGGGGATAAAAACAAAGACAAAGGGAAGAAATAATTAGAAAAGAAGGCAGAAACAGCTGTTTTCCTTCTCTGCTTTATTTGGGGGTTACTATGATATTCCATCTAGAAAGTAAGAAGGAAAAGAGGGAACTAGAATAAAGAGAGCCGGGAAAGATTCCTGGATACAAGGTAATCATCCAACACCTCAATAATGTCCTTCTATATTAATCTGGCAGACAACTTAAAAGATATTTGTGCTTCAAATATTTCAAGCCTCAGGTTCATTTAATAATGAAACACAATTCCATCCATAACACTGACAGTTTTCTTTCCCTCTTGAGCTGAAACATATAAGATTAGATAGATGCAGTGAGTTCCAGGGCTGCATGAGGGAGCCTTGTAGCCAACTAGTTGCATATCCTAGTCCATCCCATCCTAGGTAAATTGGGCACTCTGTGCTTCAGTTCTGCGTTCCAAGAAGCACTTACAGATTGACAGACTGACAGAGGAAGTGGGTCCACCCTGCTCGTCAGGGCACCTGGCACAGGCAGGCAGTAATTCTTTCCGTTAATATTGCTTTGTATTTCCCTCTAAATAACATGTGGTCATTTTTAATTTTTTAAGTGTGACTCATTTCCATTTTATCTTGCATATTTCTCTACCACATGCTGACACATAGTCAGGTAGAAGGCCTGATGCTGCAGAAGTTGAAGCCGAGGCTCAACAGGTTCAGAAGCTTTGGCTGAAGTCAAACAGGGAGCTGAGATGAGATCAGGATTCGAATCCAGTACTCCAGTGTCTTTGACTTGTGTTCTTCTGTGCCCTGGGCCAAGAAAGTGACCACGTGCTAAAATCTCTGCCATATTCATTTGATCTTTTGCCCAGTAGACATAGTTGGCAGGAGCTGGCTTGGCCACTTGTCAGAAATAATGAACAGACTGAAGTGTTATTGGCCCACATAGCCAGTAGCCAGGGCTCTTGCCATGCCCAACTGCTGCCCTCAGACAGTAAGTTCCCACTTCTAGTCAGTTCCTGAGGGGATGTTTTTCTGCGCATAGACACATAGTGAAGTGTAAAAGAAAAGCAGAGTTCTACTTCCGGTTGCACAGCCCCTGCTGATCCTGATCCTGTCTCCATACCCACCACCATCAGCTTCCAGTGTACCACCCAACCTCTGCCTGTTGAGTTCTGCATAAGTTTACCCACAGGTAACTGTTGCAGGTTCTTCACATCTAATTGTCAGGACAAAGTGCCTGAGAAAGAATTTTTGTCCCAACATGGCTTAATCCCATGCCGAGTTAGGGCTTGCTAAGTAAAGACCCTAGCTTTTTAACCCTTGAATGGGATGCGTCTGTAGCATATTTGAGCTGCGCTGCATTCCAGAATCCCCTGATGGACTTCAGTCCCAATTGCCCACAGTAATGCACTTTTCTTGACAGTCCATTTTCCTTGGTTCTTCTCCGCATCCTTCTCCTGTGTGTCCTGGGATCACTACAGTAAGCTCCTGGCACTGCAATCTTTGGCTCAGATGATTCTTATCTCTTGACCTTTGGAAGACATCCCATAGGACAGGTGACCCTTTCTCTAGATGGATCCCCATTTTCTGATGCCCAGGGCAGCACATGTCCCACCATACTTATATTGGGCTTACATTTTATATACATTTGCTTCTGGGGTAAAAGATGGAGACAAATACTAACATATGACTCTTCTCACTGACCTCTGTCTCCTGGGATTTGTAGAAAGCAGGGGCTACTTTGTGCGCATGCATGCCTGTGTGCATGTGCATGCATATCCTCAAAGAAGCTAGCCCAAGGTAGGAACCAAGGATCTCTCCTATGTCAGCCCCTGTATTAATCACAGTCACCAAAATGCAGGAACCATTGTCTCTCTGCTAGAGAAACTCATAAGGTAAAAGTATTGTCATGTTTTTGCAAAGTGGGCACTGTAAGTTCTATGTGAAAACAGTTCCTGGAACAAGTTGAAGCCTTGAGTTAGCACATCAGAGTCTTTGCCCAGCAAACAAGTTAAACTGACTCATAAGAAGTGACTTAAGTTTTGCTACTGTTTTTTATGCGCAAAGGAAAAGAAAGTAGGGCTAAATACACAGCCCAGTATGCCACCTTTTAAAGACAGGCTCTTACTATGCATCTCTACCCATCCCAGAACTCACTGTGTAGACCAGGCTGGCTTCAAACCCACAGAGCTCTACCTGCCTCTGTCTCCTGAGTGCTGGGGTTAAAGGCGTGTTCCACCAATTCCAACAGGAGTAACCAGTCTCTTAAAGCTCCCACCCAGAAGTGATACACATCACTTCTGTTTATGTTTTCTTAGGTAAAGTGAGTCATGTGGTCATATTCAAAGGGGAAGAAGGGTTCCATTCTATCAGGTACCTGAAGGAGGAAGATTCTGTGGCATACCTTAAGCTTCCCGAGTTGAGTGACTATGTCCTCTGCCACTATTGCATTTTAAGATGTTGGCCATTTTGAATGAAAGTCATAACATTCCCTGGGTAAAGGAGCTGTGGGCGGAGTAGGGACTCATTTCCCTTTGGGATCCTTTGGGTATTAGTCATATCTTTTGGTTTTATAATCTAATGCTTTGATAACTGGGGTCTTGCAAACCTCGAAAGAACAGTTCCTTTCTAGGATTAGCCACTCCCTACCCCCAACAAAGTATGATTTGCCCTATGAGCATACTTTTCAAAAGGAAACTGACAATCTAGAGTTTTTGCTTCCAACCTCCCCTGTTATTGGATACCTGTACTCTGGGTCATTACTTAGTTGCTCAAATTACCCAGGGCCAGGTACCAGCCAACTAGGAACAGTCACTAATCCCAGATCCACTGACAGTACTCAAACCAGGCCAACCTGTAGAAACTATGATAAAAATCTCTATGCAATGTCTACTCTCATCTTCTGGCCCAACTGATACTCCTGCTTCCCTGAAGGTCCTCTACGTGTGCCCAACAGAGTGTGCTCCTTCCTCTCAGGAACTACATTAGGCTGTCTCTTAAATAACATCATCTCCCATTGTCATGACTGTGTCTAAATAATAATAAAAACATACCCAAGCACATCACATGTCGACTGTTAGCTACTTATGGCAAAAGAAGCAGAAATCTGGAAGAGTCATAAACAGACCTTCCCAGTGTTGTAGGCAACGAACAGCCAAGCTGCTGTGTTCTGAATCATCTTGTTCATTCTCTCTCAGCTTCCCATGGGAAGAGAAGAAAGCTCAAGGCCCATTGCTACCGTGAAGACAACACACATGGCTTCATATCTGAGGAGGCAACAGGACAAGGCAAAGCCAAGCTCTGGTGGGCTTTACACCAGACTTCTAGGGGTCCTCATGGTGTCCTGCTTCTCAGGGAAGGGCTGTCAATGGTGGCAGCTGCTGGCAGATTCCAGAAAACCCCCTGGTAGTTTTGCTCACAGGAGCCTTCAAACCGTGGTGGACTTTGTTGACAGCTTTGGCTACAATTGGTGAAACAAAGTCGCAGAAGTGTGGGCAGTGGAAATGGGACAGGACTCTACGTTCAGCTCTGGAATGTTATGAATTTCTCCCTGACCTCATTAGCATTTTTAACTCCTGAATTCAAGGGGCTTTGTCAAGATTCTTCCCCCCCCCAACACACACCTCTCATGCACACACACACTAGAGGTATCCATAGAACACATATCAAAGAACAGTGGGAGGGCATAAGCCCAGAAAGCACACAGTTCATGCGTTGAGTATTGATATTCCTCTGAGCACAAGGCTAGCTGCCGGTGGCTTCTCTCAAATGTTCTATTACTGATACTGGCCGGTGAGACAAGGCAAAGAAAAAGCAACAAAGTGTACAAATATTGAAAGTTAAGAGCAAAGTTTCATTTTTACAGCGGGACAGGAAATAGCTCTATGGTTTTCAAAAACTAAAGAATCTATGAACAAAGGATTAGAATAAATGAGTTTGACAGCGTTGCTGGGTACAAGGACATTATATAAAACTTTATTTATAGTATATGCCAGGTCTGTATGGTTGAGAAGCAACCTCAAGATTTTGTAACTTAAAGCATTTATTATCTGTCATGGCAACTGAATATTTATTTATTTATTTACTCATCCTTTCTTTCTTTCTTCCTTCCTTCCTTCCTTTCTTTCTTTCTTTCTTTCTTTCTTTCTTTATTTTTTTATTTATTTATTTATTTATTTATTTATTTATTTATGTGAAATAGGGTCTTCCAGTGTAGCGTGGTGGGCCTGGAACTTACTTTGTAGATCAGGCTGGTCTTAAACTCACAAAGATCTCACTTGTCTCTTTGTTCCAAGTACTTAACATTTGGGATTAGAAGAAAGCTTAGCCGTGTCCTTTTGGGGCTTCTCTTGTGTTCTAGACATCTTACACGATGGTTTTCAGCTCCAGGCATTGAAGCCCCCAAAGAAGAAGCCAATCAAGTGAGGGTGTGTCAACTTTTATGAACTAGCTTCAGAAGGCACCATATTTATTAAGAATCATTCAATAAGACCAGGCTTTTTCAAGAGGGAGGTTATTAGCCTCTACTCTTTGGGAGGAGTGTCAAAGGATTTATGGAGATTTAGAAAGCCTTAAACCATTGGGTTAGCAACAAAAAAAATAAATAATAATAATTTCATAAAACAGCAACAAAACCTAGTTATAAATCTAATAAAAGATGTGTCAGGCAGGTTTTTACACACAAGACGTTGTTGAGAGAACTTAAATAAGTGGATATACCATGTTCATGGATAAAAATAATTTACATCAGAAATACCCACTTCATCCAAATTGCCACAAAAAGATTTATTGTGAGAACAATAAAAATCCTAGCTGATTTTTATGGTGATATGTTATATATTTCATAAAATCAGTCTGCAATATCAGAGAACAGACCCACCAACAGTCAAGCCAGGAGGGTCAGAGAGTGGTAACTCATGCCTTTAATCCCCGCAAAGAGTGGTGACCTACACCTGACTGGGAGTGGTGACCTACGTTTTTAATCCCATAACTCACAGAAACATTTTTATTAAAGTGCAAAGGTCAATCGTCAAGGAACTCTTTAAGAACTTAAAGAGTGGGTGGACTTGTTCTGTGGGATCTTAAGATGTATTACAAAGCTGGAATAATCCAGTGCACAAATGCCAGTGAAGAGAATGCAGAAGCAGTCCATGGGCATGTGACATGCCAAGTACTTGATTTACGATAAAGTAATGCAGAGAAGTGGGGTGTGTGTATGTGTTTCAGTGAATATTGCCAGGCTAGTTGGGTATCCAGATCTGGAGGAGGAAAAAAAAAAAAAAAAAAGAGGCTCTGTGGGAAATTCCTTTTTGATAAGACCAAGCCTGGTATTTCTAGGAACAATGGCTGAAGTTTATTTAGAAGCACTTTCCTTCGGTGCTGTAATTTCCCTCTGTTGTTCTATAACCTTCACTGAAAGACCAGTTCCCACACTGATCTCGCCATGCCTGATTTCATGGTTACAGAGGTTCTCGCCCCTGGCCAGGATCAGCAAAATCCAAGCAACAGTTGAGAGCTGTTAGTTTCAAGCTGTCTTCTATGCCGCCGAGAGGATCAGGTCATTGTCTCTTCATTTGGCCTTCCCAGACAGACCTCAGAAGTATTCCGGAACCTAGAACCCAGGAACCGGATGGGGGTTGGGGGTGAACGGAAGTAAAGGAGTAGAAGACAGAGCCTGACAGTTCTTGCCGCTAGCAGGTGTCTGAGGAATTTCGGTGCATTGACAGAGAGCAAGGGAAGCAGATTCATACTGCCTCTCTGGTGTCCAGAAGGCCTTGGATGATGGCTGACTTGTAGAAGGCTTTTGAGCCTTTTCTGATCATTACACTAAAGGGGGTGGGCACTTTACAGCGTTTCTATCCAAGTGCTTTCAATTCTGGACGCTCTCCGTTGCTGATGCTGCAAGTTCCTGCCTCGACTTCCCCCATATAAAAAATTCCCCAGCCTCTTTCTGAGTAACTTAGATCAGTTTGAGGGGTGTGTGTGTGTGTGTGTGTGTGTGTGTGTGTGTGTGTGTGTGTGTGTTGGGGGGGGCGGGGAGACTATTCCAAGATCCGTGTGAGTCAAGGGGCCCAGTTCGACATGTAAGACAGCAGCGCACCATCTTCCTACAGTCTGGTATGCCGGGTGGGGATTGACACTGCCCCCAATATTTAGGGCGGGGAATGTCCCGTTTCCGGACAGGTGTGGCCTGGGGGGGGCTTTTCTCTTTTCTCTCCCTCTGGGTGACAAAAGGCGGGACAGGCAAGGTCCTCTTGGACTGGCAAGTAACACAAGGGGCGGAGGGCTGGGCGGGGACCCGGGCGATGGCCCAACCCAGGCTAGGATCAAGGCCCCCTTGCCCTCGGCGGCGCCCGAGGCCGGAACAATAGCAGCGCTGGCGGGCGGGGCGGGGGAGGGCGTGGCGGGAGGGCGTAGCTCCCCTCCGGGCACCTCCCCCGGCCCGCCCCCCGCGCCTGCACACCCGCTCGCACTGGGCTCTCACCGCCGCCCGCCCAGGCACTGCCCGCGGGAGCCACCATCGCCGCGCCAGCCATGGACGTCCGCCTGTATCCCTCGGCGCCCGCGATAGGTGCGCGGCCCGGGACCGAGCCGGCCGGCCTGGCACACCTGGACTACTACCACTGCGGCAAGGTAGGCAGGGTGTCCGGGGTTCGAGTGTGGGGCTGGAGTCGCGGCTGCGGACGTGGCCACTTTGGGGGCTCACACAGGAGACCCGCACACAACAGCCCCGTCGGGTGGGCACGTGCGGCTCACACCGCTACCTACCCTCGCGGTCGCGCACACACACGCCCCCGAGTTGCAGATCACAGGCAGACGTCAGCCCGACAGCCACCGCACGACGACACGGTGACACTCTTCACCCGCACTTCGCATTCATTCACCAGCCGACTCTCTGTCACCCAGCCAGGCGGCACCACACACAGCCTTCACCGTCCCACATAAGTCACCGTGCTAGTCATTTGTCGTCAACCACACTCAGCCTCTCGCCCACGTACACGGCTACACTAACGCACACCCAAGTCACTTCACCTATCCGCACACACAACGCTGCTGCTGCACATGTTCCTACCCGCTGTCACATCCAGTGACAACCGGGGACAGTCACACAAAGAAGTAGCTCCGACTGTCCCAGCTCACACTCACAATGACCCACAAGTGCACACGGTCACACAGATCCATTCCCTGGACGAGAAGCTTCAGCTACAAATCGCCCTGACGGCCACGCAGTCATACCCGGGCACACCCAGGGACAGTCACCAGGCTCCAGCACCCTACACTCCCCACCCCCATCCATCGGTCGGTCGTCCATACTAGCGCGTCGGGGTTTTAACTTGTCGGTGCCGCGCACTATTTGGGCCGTTTACTAATTGGCCGTCAATGCCCCGTTGCGCCTGGAATTCTATAGTGGTGGCGTCCAATCAAGGCCTGTCCCTTCCTGCGATCGGGGAGGTAGCGTCTCTTCAGGCTTGGGCTGCAGCGAAGAAGCACCTCTGGTCCCCCGTTTTTCCATGATCTCTGTCCCCCCAACTCCAGTTAGGTCCCCGTAGCACGGTGCCATTGGGACGCTGTGCCTGGATCCTGGGACCGGAGGCGTCGAGCCTAAAGGACAGGGGCAGCCGCGCTGTCCGAGTCCTCTTCCCTCGCTGGGAAGGGAACTTTGAAACTTAGTTGGGAAGCCAGAGACGGTCGGTGCGTCCTCGGGTCTGTGCGTCGGTCTGGGTTAGGTTGGAGCCGAGCGCGGTTTTTCGTCACTCGGAGCCCGGATTGAGCGGCGCGCGTGGGTCTCCGAGCGGTCGGGGCACAGACGCGCGGGCTCCGCGGTGCTGCGTGGTGAGTGCGCGTCGGATGGCTGGATCCGCGACCCCTAGGTTTTGTACCTTCTTCACAGGCTGCCCCCTTCCCCACAGCCCAGTTCCTGGCTTGAAGGGGTGCTCCCGGGATACCACCGGGAACCGAGCGTTCAGCGGATCGCTGGGCCTCTGGGGTTAGGCCTCCTCTGCAAGTGCGTCCTCAGGCCCTAAGGGAGAGGCTGCCGCCGGGAGCCCTCTGCAGTTCACCCTGATCTGGGCGGCACGGGGGTGGGGTGGGGGGAGCGTCCCGGGGCGGAGGTGGGAGGCATGCATCCCGCGGAGGGGAGAGCAGATTATCTTTTGTGCGCTGATCCGCAAAGTTGGAAGCCTGAGAGGGGGGATGGTGCCTTAGAGAGAAGGCGGGTTCCGGAGCCGCTTCCAGTGTGGTGGTGGGAAAATAGATTAAAAACAGCAAGTGGAGTTTTACAAGGAGCTGGAGGAGGGGGCAGTGGGTCATTTTCTGCCCTTGGCTTTGTTACGTTTAAAATATCAAATGGGCAAGACAGGATTCACCCTCTGGTTTAGAGGCCGTGGTTGAGACTGTGTATTTGTGTCTTAAAGTCCGGGTACCCAGGCTGTGGAGGAGGTAGAGATTAGCTAGACGAGGTCTTTTGGAGGTGATATGTCTGCAACCCCTATCAAAGTGGGGCCAGACTGTCTCCCACTGCTGCCTTTGGGAAGCAGGACTCTCCCGACCCCCTCTCCTACCCCACCCCCCAACCCACATATTATATTCGGAAGCTTTAGAAACCTCTGACTCAGCATCACAACCTCCGAGGTCTCACAACTCGCTGGGAAGGGCTCAAAAGTGGAGGGTGGAGATTTTGGATTTTATCTGTGCTCTAGGACCCTGACCCATAGCAGGAGAAGTTTTGTGCGTAGTGCCGTGGTACAGGCCACTAGAATGCTTGAAAGGAAGGTGTGACCATGTGCTTAGATGTGAGTGAGATCTGGTGTTCAGTCCTTCATGCAGGGGTGATGGAGCACCTGGCTCAGCTTGAGCCCGAGTCCGATTCCCCCCAGGGGGCTGTATAGCCTTCTGTGGTGGTTCATGAGGTTCACTGTGACCAGGAACTCCATTTTTTTTTTTTTTTTTCAGACTCAGAAACTGATGGTGTAAGGTTGTGGAGAAGAAAATGTCCAAGCTTCAAGCTTCCCCACAGCAGCTCACTGTCAGAGTTGGAGGGTATACTGAGACCTATGATGTGGTAATAGTCACACTGGGTGGTGCATTTGTGTTAGGAGGTAGTGTAAAACGGGTTGCAGAGCCAGGACACAGCCCACACACTGGGACTCTGTTCCTGGAGCCAGGACAAGAGGCTTGTCTCTCAAGCATTTGCCCAAACGATGTCAGACAACCGTGGGGCAGTTGACCTGGAAGGGCCCTTGGCGACGGTCCCCTTGGCTACCATCCCCTTGGTGACTGTCCTCTTAGCAATCCTCTACATAGAGATTCCCAGCCTCTTTAAATGAAAGTCATGAGCACTAGCTGTTCTTCTGGTGTTTTGTTTTTGTTTTTGTTTTGTATTATTTTGTATAAGAAAATACACATTGATAAAAAGCCACTTTGGCTTTTTAACATTTTAGCTTAGAAATACTTGTGTAATTTGTTAATCATGGTAACATTATCATTCTTCAGAAAAATCGCTTACCAGATATAAGACAAGCATGTTGTTTTAAAAATGCACTAACAGTGCTTGGTAAACTCAGGGGCTCCTAGGCTCTGGATTGAAGGATCTGGGATCTCATAAAGGGAGCTATTGCTCTCCTCTTTGCTTCATAGATAGGGAAACTGAGTCATGGGGCAGTATACCCATGGGTTACTGAGCAGGTGAAAGGCACAGTTGTGGTTAAATCTTAGCTTCTCAATTCACAACAGGACAGTAGTCTGGCCTCATTGTGAGTTTCTGTCTGTGGTTTGGGAGCTGGGACCTATGATCCCCCCCTCCCCACACACACACACAGAGAACCGAATTCTCTCCATTCAGATTTTGGAAGGCACTACCCTGCTGGGAGCTCCCAAATCAGCTAAGGTAGATTGGTGTCAATTAGCCACTGGGACAGGGTGAACCTGGCTTCATAGCTCCATATGTTGCTTTGTAAATTAGAGAAAAATGACCCCTTGCTTCTTTAAAAAAAAAAAAAAAAGTTTAAAGTTGGAGTATTTATGTATGTGTGGGCATGTGTGGAAGTCAGAGGAGGCTCTCTTCTTCCATTGTGTGTGTCCCAGCACTGATGTTAGGTTGTTAGCTTTGGCAACAGATACCTCTAGGCTCTCTAGACCTTGTTACTGAGTAGGACTTAATTTAATAATGTAAATGAACTTTGGATATAAACACCCATGTACCCACTAATCCATTCTAGGTAGAGGATATTTCCATTACCCCAGAAAGTCTGATTATGCCCTTCCCCACTCAGCACCCCACCCACTGCCCCAGTGACACCTTCTTTCCTGATTTCTATTCCCCACACTTTGTTTCAGTCCCATTTAGGACTATTAACTCCATTTAAGCCCTAGAATTTCATATGCAACATACACAGGTTGAGCTTCTTTTTTTGCTCAACCTGTCTTTTAGATTCTTTTGTTGTTTGTGTGTGTGTGTTGGGGGGGTGCTCAAACATATGTACATGAGCCTCTGTGTGTGTGTGTGTGTGTGTGTGTGTGTGTGTGTGCGCGCGCGTGGCTTTGTTGTTGAGTGATGGTGTTTCATGTAAACATAGCACACTTGATTATTTCATCCACTCGATGATAAGCATTTGGGTTTGTTTTCAGTCTGGGGAAACTGTAATAAAGCCACTGTAAACATTCTCCTACAAGTCTTTTTTTTATGGGGAGCGCCTAGGTACACTCTCTAAAATTTTCGTTTTAAGTTTTATTTATTTTTCTTTTATGTGTATGGATATTTTGCCTGCCTATATGTATATGCAGGATGAGCATGCAATGCCCCTGGAGGCCAGAAGAGGGCCTCAGATCCCCTGGAATTGGCATTGAAGATGGTTGTGAGCCACTATGTAGAAGGCAGAAATCAAACCTTGGTCCTTTAGAAGAGCAGTGGGTGCTCCAGTTCCATCCTCTGAAGGGCATTGCCCACTTCTGAGATTCAGGATACAGGAGTGAGGGATGCAGGTTGGGATAGTCCTTAGCACAAAGCAGCTACTGATTAGTTGTTGGTGGTGTCAACCACCTGCCACCTATTTCAGTAAGAAGTTTAACCTCTCTGTTCCAAGCATCCTTTATCCCTGTTTGATACCCCCTAAAAGCCAACCTGGGTGCTACTCTCATGGACCATTCTATGGCTAGCAACCTTCTTTCTTCAGGCTCTCCCAATGACTAGTACTACATGGTGTAGGGAGATTATATTGTTCCATTGTAAATAATTGTCCCCGCTTATGAGTTTAATAAAAAGTGCTGATTGGCCAAAGGCAGACAGGAAGTATGGGCGGGGCTACCAGACTAAGAAGACTCTAGGAACAGGTAGAACAGAGCAGAATGCCAGAGAGAAGCTGGAAGAAACAGAGGACAACTATGCTGCTCTGAGAAAAGGTACCAAGCCACATGACTGAACAGGATAAGAGTCAGGGTTATATTAAGGATAAAGAGTTAGCAAGTTATATGCCTGGGCCTTAGGCTGATCAGCCTAAAACTATTGTAAGCATCTGTGTGTCCCTGCGGGTCTGTGGGTCTGTGGGTATAAACCTT
This sequence comes from Phyllotis vaccarum, assembly GCA_033318265.1. NCBI lineage: Eukaryota > Metazoa > Chordata > Mammalia > Rodentia > Cricetidae > Phyllotis > Phyllotis vaccarum. The sequence goes on from JARWLC010000001.1 coordinate 190,137,929, forward strand.
GAGGTTAGGCCCGAAAGTCCAGGCCAGAAACATCTTACTACAGCATGGGATGTGGCCTGTTCTATCATCTGTTATTTATTCAACAAATATTTATTGATCACTGCTTTGTGCTAAAACTTTGCTAGGTAATAAATGCTATGGCAATGAACAAAGCAAGCCCAAATTGTTGCTCTCAAAGTTTATCTATCTATCTGTGGATAAAATATATAGTAATATGATTAATAGGTCCCTGGATATGAAGTAAGAAAGGTGAGCCAAGGCCTGGGGCTGCTTTGCAAGTGTGTGTGTGTGTGTGTGTGTGTGTGTGTGTGTGTGTGTGTGTGTATGTGTGTGTGTGTGTGTGTGTCACATGCACATGGGAGGCAGGGGCTGACTGGGTATTGTCATAGTTAGAGTTAGTTTTAGTCAGCGTTACACAAACTTAGACCTGAGAAGAAGAAATCTCAGTTGAGGAATTGATTCTACAGGAATGGCCTAGGGGTATGTCTGCTGGGCATTTCCTTGATTGCTGATTGGTTTGGGAGGGCCCAGTCCGCTGTGGGCGTGCTATCCCTGGGTCTGGGCTGTATAGGAAACCAGCTGAGCAAGGCAACATGTAGAGTCGGGTAAGCAGTGCTCTTCCATGATTTCTGCCTCAGTTCCTGACTCCAGATTCCTACCTCGACTTCCCTCAGTGATGGACTGTAGCCTGTAAGCTTAACAAACCCTTCCCTCCTCAAGTTGGTTTTGAGCATGGTGTTTAGCATAGCAATAGAAAGCAACCAGAATGTGTGTCTTCCTTTATACATTTTAAGACCAGTATCTGATTGAGCCTAGAATGCAACATTTTGGCTAGCATCTTCTAGGGTCTACCTGACTCTACTCCACTAGCACAGGATTATACACATGTGCCTCCATGTTGCATGAATAAAGGAAACTCAGGGCCAGATCTCTGGGAAAGGCGGAGATATCGGAGAAGAAACACCACAGTCAGATCTCACCCAGCTGTCTTCCAGCTTCCTCAGCCCCGCTCCTCCTGGCTTCTTCCGCCCCTCTGTCTTTCTATGTTTGCCTTAAATACTTTCTTCACTCAGTTAAGGCGTGGCACCACCACTGTCTGCCTGGGAGCCTGGAACTCTGTAAACTAAACTGACCTCAACTCAGATTGGATTAAGGGCGTAGGTCACCACTCCTGGGATATTCCCGGTGAATTTCCGGTGAATTTCCGCTGTCTGATCCTCCTAGACTGACTGTGGGTAGATCTCTCTGGCATCTCAGGCTGTTTTTATTACATTTGAAAATATCCCCACACCTCCATGCCTGATTTTTACTGAGTTCTGAGTTTTCAAACTTGGGTCCTCATGCTTCTGCAGCAAGCACTTTATCCACTGAACCATTACCCTAGCCCCTGTTTTGCCATTTTAAGGTAGGAAGTTGATAAATTTTGAAAATGTATGTATAAATGAGAGTCACTTGGTAAGTTTTTTCCAAGTTTTATTTACTTTTCTTTATGTGCATGACTGGATGTATGTATACATGTGTACAATTGCCTGTGGAGGCCAAAAGAGGGTGCTGGATCTTTTGGATCTAGAGTTTCAGGCAATTGTGAGCATGTGGATGATGGGAAGTGAATTCTGGCTGTCTACAGGAGCAGCTAGAGATCCTAGCCACAGAGACAGACTTCAGCTTTTGGTTGGTTAGTTTAAAAAAAAAAAAAAAAAAAAAAAAACAGATTCCTGGGTCACACTCCCATGGATTTCAATTCATTTAGTCCTGGGGGATGGATCCTTGGAATTGGCAGACTAGTGAGCCTCTCCCCCTGCCCCCCCCATGCTACAGCTGCTCTGTTACAGGTCATAGTTTGTGTAGTGGAGGCTTGGTTGTTTGTGTACAATTTTGTGTGGGCTCCTGGCAAGCAGGAATCATGCCCAGCTCTTGGCACAGTGCCTTCTCATAATGGCTCAGTAAGCAAGTGATGGTGGGTGAATTATTTTGTTTTCTACCCACACAGTTCTGGGCACAGCATCGTATAAAGATGAGAAGTAGGAAAGCACGGTTACTGATTGACTGGAGGCCTCGTCTGGCAAAATCCATGAAGTGGAGGTTTCTCATTCTGCCTATCCTGGACTTGAGCTATCTGAAGACTTTACAGCATCTGTGGGGGTGGGATTTGCAAGGTTTTCTTCTGCAAGGGGCAGGGGATGGTCCTATGGGAGGAGCCCTGGGCTGGCTGGAATTAAGGGGCTATGCCAGGAGGCCTGCATCTCTGCAGGAAGCTTTTTACTTTCATCTAGTCCTGCACCCTGCCTGTCCTCCAGAACCATGCTTTTGTATGTCAGGAACAGCAGCCTAGGCCCGCCACTGCTCACTCTAGTCTCCAGAGGGACCTGTGGACATGTCATTAGCTTCCTGCTTCCCTGTATATAAAGAGAATCAAATCAGGGGCCATCACCCCTTTAGGACAGTGTAGTACGGAGATATAATGAAATAAAAAGCTGGATGTCTTTTATAATTGCGATACATGAAGGGATTCTCCACCAGGGCGGGGGTGATGCTTTTTGAAGAGTGTATAAGTCTGCTTTTCGGTGCTATAACAAAATACCTGAAGCAAGCTAACTTTATAAGAGAGAGGTTATCATGGGTTTCAGACTAGCCTCAGGCACCTAAAAAAAAACTGCCTCAACAATAAAAAAATAAACTGGAAGCTAAAAATAAAAAAAAGAAAGAAGGAAGGAAGAAGGAAAGGAAGGAAGGAAGGAAGGAAGGAAGGAAGGAAGGAAAGAAGGAAGGTAGGTAATTTAACCTCTGGGCTTGGAGGCTGAGTCAAGCGAACACAGCATGGGACCTCTGATTGCTTCTCTTGGGCCCCTCACTTGTGGCAAAGACACCCATGGCAGGTGAAGGTATGGGAACAAATGATTGATTCTGTTTCAAACCAGAACCATAGAGCTGGGAGAAGCAGGGCTTACTGCTGCTAAAACATTTCTCTCCTGAGAACCTCTGAGGGTCCTAGAGAACAGCCTCTTGGCGACTGTGAGCAACTCCCACTGGGCCTTTGGAGGGGGTCTTGAGATATTGTCTGTGTGTTAAAGGAGGGACTCTTGTGTTCCCAGAGTGGGCCCTGGTAGATAAGTGCTCAGTATACATATGCTCACAGCATGAGTGAGTGAATCAGTGTAGGGCTGCTGGTTGTCCCTACACTAGGGGAACTCAGCTTCTGCTTGCCCTAAAATCTGAAGACTGTGGGAGCGCCTGGAGTCTAGGGAAGGGCAGGGGCCAGGAGCCTTGGAATGATGGAGTCCAGAACCATCTCATGAGCCAGGCCGGAGACAATGCCTAGTGGGGTCAGTCAGCAGTGATGGAGTACCTGGATCTGGTCACACTGCACAGGTTCCCACAGATCCTCTGCTGTGTGGCTGCCTATTTTTTCTTTGGGCCATCTCTTTTGCTTCCTTGGTTTCTTAGAGTCCCAGGATTGATGTTCCCTGTGGGTCGGCTGTAGAATGCAGCAGACCTGGGAATACATATTGCTTCAAGCATCAGGAACACAGGTAAGTTATTCAGTAGTCCAGTCTCTTCTCTGTCAAATCAGCTACTCATGTTGGAGGTTTGGAGATGATAGTACTGGCCACAGCAAGACACACTTTCATCTCCATTCACTAAGAACAAGGCACCAGAGTTCAAACACTGAGAGTCAGCTCTTGTACCCTATGAAGGGCGGGGCTTGGCTTTTCTAACAGCATCCATTCCCTTCCCGGCAATAGTGGAAACAAGAGGGGTGATTAGAACATTCAGAGGATTGGCCTGGTGACCTTGGGCACACACTTTAGCCACTCACCCTAAGACCTTTTATTCTTGGATGCACAAGGGCTGTGGTATGAGGTGTTCAACTCCAAAATGTATCACTTAGAAACAGACATGAGTGCTGCCCATCCCCAAGCTGAATCGTCAGGTCTGGGTTCACATACTGCTTCACCGGAAACTACTCTCTGGTAGGGGCAGCTGTAGCTCCAGAGCGTGGTGGCTGTCATCATTCACACCTCTGACCAAACTCTTCCTCTGTCCAAGCATGTGTCTCTCTCCAATCTTCCCTCAACACAAACCCTCCCTGGGCATTCCTTCCAGTTCTGATTATGTTTTCACGAAACCCAAGTAAACCCAAGCTGAAGGGAATGCCCTCAGAACCAAGGAGGGGGGGGGGGGGCTGTGAGGAGGCCACTGGACTGTCCAGGTCCAGGCTGTGTACCCCAGGTCTACAAGTCATCCTGTGTCCAAAGCAGAGATGCTTCCCTCCCCAGGCTCTAGGCTAGAACTGAGTAGTCCAGTTCTGTGACCAGCAAGATTGGCTCCACCCTCCTGTCAGCAGGGCTAGCTTCCCAGTTGCTTCTTAGGTTTACTAACTCAGAAATTTGAGATGGAACCCAGTGGCCTGGATACCATTGCCCTCCAGCCATTGGACTAGCATTTGAGAAGCAGAGTGCTCTTGGCAAGTGTGTGTGTGTGTGTGTGTGTGTGTGTGTGTGTGTGTGTGTGTGTGTGTGTGTGTGTGTGTGGGTGGGTGTGGGTGTGTCGGGGGGGGGGGGGCACAGGCCATTGAATTTTCCCCTCAGCAGAAGATTAAAATACCATGATAGAGATTGAATTTGGAAAAGTGAAGCCTCTCTCCCTCTATGGCCACCCCCACTCCAAACCGAACAGACTGAAGGGTAGCATGTGGGTGTTCTTACTTCCCTGAAGGCAGGCCTCACCACCATGGTGGACAGATCTCACAAGGTGCTTTTCCCCTCCTCCTGGAACACCCTCCCTCCACCGTATGTGCCCATTCACAGTTCCCGTCCCTTTTAAGACTCAGTCATATGACATCTCCTCAAAGGTCAAGCCCTGTCACCGCCCCTGGCCATTTTGCATGTGCTGCATTTTGAATCAGTAGATCATAGATCCACGCAGTCTTTCCTCTGATAGATACAAACGTTCTCATTGAATGTCTGAGAATTAAGGGTTGGGCTGAATTCTAAGCACCAAGCACACAGTAGGCCCTTTATAAAAACCCATTGTGTAGGTGAGAAGCCCTGCAATAGGTACTATAAAAACATGATCTTCCCACTCACTTCAGAAGGCACCAGAAATCCCGATTGCACTGTAGTAAGTTTTAAGCATCAAGGTAATTGATCAAAATTTATCGCCCTGTGTTACACAACATCTTCTCTCTAAGATATAAAATTACCATTTACCATGACTCATTAAGTTAATAATTACCGACCATATGTTTTTATTGCTTCTCCCAAGCTGAGGTGATAAATCACCCTGTAGGTTTGGGTCTGTGTAAATACAATGGCTGCCAACTGTGCAGATACAGATTTACCGACAGGAACACACAGGACTGAAGTACTTGGCTGAAAACATAGCCCCAGGATGCTGCCAGCCCCTGCAATGATGTCTTGGAATTCCACATCAGAGCTTCTCTAGCAGGGCACAGTTTGTCACAGCTTGTTGGGAGGGAGTGGTTCTGCCATCTAGCAGGTGGGGGTCAGGGATGCTACTGAGAGTTTTATAATGCACAGGAAAACCTCTGTCACAGGGTATGATTGGGTCCAAAGTGCCTGCTGTGCTGGGGTAGGAAACCATGTTCTGAACCAGCAGTGACTTCTATCCTGTCTCCTGCTTTTTTCATCTGAGTTTCACAGCAAAAAATAAGGTGTTGCTGTTCTTTAGCTGTAGGCTGGGGCCAAGCCAATGATCAAAGGCTTTGGCCTAATGTTTGGATCTCTCTTTATTTGCCCTGTTCCCAGCCAGCTGCCTCTCTTGGGACTTTACAGGGTTTGGCTAGGAGAGCTTTTCCAAAGACTGTGGTTTGGGGTGTATGCTCCTGCTCCTAAGGATTCCCAGGTTACGGTGTCCGTCTGTCCTTTAGCTTCCTTATTTCCAGTGGTGGCTCAGTGTTTCTGATTGCCTCCTGGGCTCTTATGAACCAATTACATTCTCCTATATACAGATCTGTATTTGAGTTGTGAATATATATACATCATATCTCTACTTTATCTATGATAGATTAAAGTAGGTAGATTTTTATTTTTGTCATTCTGTTGGGATTTAGAAGCAAGGGGAGAAGGCGAAAGTGTGTTTACCAGCTGCCTGAAGCACCTAGTTCCTTCTTAGTTTTATTTGAAATTTTGTGGTATTTTTTTTGGGGGGAGGGGAAGTAGGGTAGATATAAGCACAAATCATTTATGAACATGTTACCATTTGTAGGTGGGGAAACTCACTCAAATAGCCAAAATACCATAGGTGGCAGAGGAGCTGGGGTTTGGCCTTGTCTCTGTGGGTAGCCTTCACACGAAGCCTCCTCCTGAGAAGCGTGTGCATGTGTGTTTCTGTCGCTTCCACATTACAGCTAATTAAAGTGTGCTTATCTTGAAGTTGGGCCTCATTTTCAGAATGATTCGGAAACTTGTTGGAAATGATTCCATAGTTAACCCCAGGTCAATCTCATGAATAAATTTTATTGTGGCACTGTGCTGTGCTTCGGATGGCCCTGGACTTTCTGGAGAAGAAGGTAGACCCTGGGCTTCAGGCCTTGCTTATTTATTCTGCAGAAATTTGCTGACAGCTCCATGGGAGATTTTAGGAGTCCTCTGCTTCCTCTGTTCTCTGTACCACCTGACAGCTAAGTTAACTTTTAATGTGAAGCCAAACTGTGGATCACAGCTGACTGTGAACCTGATGAAGTGCCTGTGTTCATATCCTGGGGTTTAGACGCGGGATGAGCTTGAACCTGTTTCTCAGCCTTCTGAACCCATTTTTCCTAATTACTATACTCTCACCTCGTATTGGTGTTGAATTCTCTGGGAGATCAGAGCAGTTGTTTTCTAGCTCATTCCTGTCATGTGGAGCTGCTCAGGTCACATGTCCCTTGGGAGAGCAGTTGAGTATCGCTTCTGTCCAGGAATTTACATCTTCAATAGAGAATATGAGAAGCCCGCTTTTCACTGCAGCTCCCCCAGGAAGCCTCTTAGAGTCAATCACACATTCAGACCTAACTCACAAGACTAACCCAGGTGAGACACCTGGCACTCGTGCTCTAGAAGCATTTGTACCAGGAGCCACAGCTTGTCCCTCTTCACAGAAGGCCACAGAAGGCATTCTTGTAGTTGTCTGTCCCTTCAGGGTCCCAGAGGTAGCAGGGCTGAAATATCTTTTCTGTGCTGTCCTCTCTCTCTGGATTTTAGTCCAGGCAGTACAGAGGGACAAGTGCATCACGGCAGGTGGTTTGGGAGCCACCTTGTCCTCCAAGACTGTTCTCAACAAGAGCAGGTCTCCTTAGCTGCCAGGGTCCCCACAAGGGGCACTGCAGAACAAGTGTCACTCAGGAAATCCCTAAGTATGGCTACTTTGTTAGCTATCATTATTTGTAGATAGTTTCTCCTTGACTGGGTACAAGTCAGCAGCCAGAGACATTTTTTTTATTGTATAGCACATTGTCTGAGGACGTGCCAGTAATATCTTGCCTCCAGCGGGTTCGCAGCCAGGTCACAGGATAGTATTTTCGTGCAGCAGGAGATGCGGTGGTTGATATTAAACTGTATTTGCTGTCCTATTTATCCAAGGGTAGTGTGTGTGTGTGTGTGTGCACGTATGTGTGCACAAGCGTATATATGCACAAGTATGCATATGTATGTGGCTATGTAGTTTACAGACGTGTGTAGGTGTGTGGAAACCAGAGTGTCACTGGATGGCATCCTCAATAATTCACCACCTTATCTTCTGCCCCTCGGTCTAGACAAGCTATCCAAACAATCTCAGGGTACCCCCACCCACTTTTCCCCAGTGCTCGGATTACAGGCATTCCTGCCTCTTTAAGTGGTGCTGGGGATCGAACTCAGGTCTTTATGCTTGCATGGCAGGTACTTTAACCACGGAATCTCAGTCTTCTTTGAGGGATGAATCAAAGTCCTCAGGATGCTTTATACTTCATTGCGCACTGCACGTTTTTCTGATTGAGCTCTATAAGACAGACATACATATGCAAAACACATGAACATACCACACACAGGAATAACACATATACATAAATATATCACACACGGACACCCAACATACATAAATACATACATGACCGACACACATGAACACTTACCACATACATATACCCATATATATACATATGCAGGCACATACACTGACCAAGAAGTACTCTTTATCATACTCACCTGGAGTCGTACCTGGGCACACTTTGTAAGGGTCCATGTACTTACTGTTTCCTCATTCAATTCCACCACCCACAAACCATATCCAGTCCACTGTGTCCACAGCTTTGTGGCAGGTGACAGGTGCAAATGGGTGAGTCACTTGTGGTCCTTACCCTATAGGAGCTTCTGTCTTATTGGACATATGACAAGAGTGACTTCAGATGTGCATGGTAAGTCATTATACTTACCAGGCCAGAGACAGACGCTGAGAGCTTCTCACAAAAGAGGATGTGTGCCTGCTCATGCAAGTGATCAGAGCCTGCGTAGTCACTCCAGGTAGAAGGAACAGCAGATGTAAAAGTTCAGAGATTATGGGATGGGCCAGGGGACGAGGCCAGGGAAGGGAGCATTTGGAAAGCTATTCACTATTTCCAGGCCTCGGTTTTCTCATCTCCAAAATAGAAGTAGCCATGCTTGTCTCTTTATGGAGTTGAATCAGGTGAGAACTCATGTTTAAGCACCTGGCAGCTTTCCCTGGAGTTTTCTTTTCAAATCAAGCTGCAGATGCCAAGTCCCAGACTTAGATTTTAAACAAGCTAAGAACCAAGGCATAGAGTCTCAGCATTGCTACGTTTCTGGAAGTCACTTTCTGCCCTTTCAAACAGAACACTAGACAGTGGCAAAAGGCCTTGGGTCCTGCCTTCCAGCACCAGGGTGGCTGTCCTGGAACTTACTATGTAGACCAAGCTGGTCTTGAACTTGCAGAAGTGTGCTTACCTTCATGGTAACAATAAGCCACCACAGTGCTGGTCCAGGTGTCCCCAGGACAGTTTTCTCTCTGGTCCCCTCCTTGGTGCCCCACCCACTCACTCCGTTGCTGCCTCCTGTTTTTCTGGCTTCCTCCTGTATCCTAGGCCAGCTCTCAAAGTTTGGAGACATTTTCTGCCCAGTGCCTGAGTGTTGTATTCTGGAAAGGCTATGGGGCCATTGTGGAAATCTTTCCACTGCAGAATCAGATCCCTCTATTCTGTGTGCAGAAGTGGGTTATGGCTCAGAGCCACACAACCCTAGACTGTGTCCTCTCAGGACTGTATCTAAACCTCCCTGTGCAGCCTCCTCCTGGGGTCTAGACACGTCCTGCTTTTCTGACCTCACTCCCAGCTTCTTTGCACTAAGTCCCAGGCTCCAGGCTCTATTCTGGGGACACAGTCAACTCTGCTATTGCTTTCCTTCATCCCTGCTGAGCGCCTGGCTGTTCTTACACCACTGTGCCTGCTGACTTTGTCTGGAATGTTCCAACCTGGAACATCGAATGGAGACTGGTACTGTCCCCACCCTTCAGTTTCAACTCTAGCCTCTTGTCGTACTCCTGACAAGGTAACCCACTTCTCCACCCTGGCCTCTAGTACGTTCCTTTGGTGCCATAATATATCTGTGGAATTGCTTGACTGTTTCCCCTCTGGAGAGTAAATTGTGAGAACCAGTGATTTGGCTTGTGTTCAGAGGAACATCTAGCACATGCCATGCTGTTCAATAATAAACTGTAGAAGGGAGAAAAGAGAGAAAGAGGTAGTTGTTTTCTAGAAATGCCCCATAAGGCATCCAGGCTGTGTTTCCAAGAAGAATCTTACCCTCTCCTGGCCTTCCTTACCTCCTTACCAAGAGAAGTTGTGCCTAGGACTCACAACTATTGACAAGTACTTATCTCCTGGTAGTGTGCCACCAGGGATATCTCTGGCTGAGATGGGTTTAAGGTGGAAATCCTTGGTGTCTGCTTGACCTCTAAGAGAAGGGCCATCAGACCCAGACTCATCTCACTGCCAAGGTGGCCTTGGCTTTGCCAGGAGGGACACGCCCCTCCCGGTTGCTTGGACTAGAGGATCTGGGTCACAGTCAGCCTGGCCTTCAAAGATAAGAGAATTTCTTTCTGGTGTGGGAAGATTTCTGTTGAGCCAGCAAGACTTGTGAGTGGTCTCTGTCCTGTAAAGATGGTTCCCCCTCTCTTCATTAAACTGTGAATCATGAACATGATATTTTCTACCTAAAAACACTGTGTGTGTGTGTTCACCTGTTTCAGGCCCCCTGAAGATTCCAGAACACTGTTCATGTTGACTCTTTGGCTTATTGTTAACATGCTGTCAATGGTGCTGTCCCATCCCGGTCTACCAGAGATGCTCCAATCTTGTGTTTATTTATTTTATTTTATTTATTTATTTCTGGAAATAGTGTGTCATTTAACGTGTCATTGTGCCAATGGACTCTGTACCTCCTTTCCTACTTCTCTAGAGTAACAGCTTCATGGAGGACTCTGAAGGAGCTGTGCCAGTTACTAGAATGTCTAGCATGCATAAAGACTTAGGGTTCATGACCAGCACCATATAACCCACGTGGGGCAGTGCATATTTGTAGCCTCTTGGAATGTAGAAGCATGAGGGTCAGAAGTTCATGGTCATTCTCAGCTAAACAGTGAGTTTGATAGTAGCCTGGGCTACATGAGACTGTGTCTTAAAAAAACAAATTAGAAGAGTATATAGCGTATTTATTATGGCTCCTTATTTTTGTTGGTATGTTATTTCTCTCTGTGTGTGACAGGGATGTGGCATGTAGATGGTCAGCCCTCACCTCCTACTTTGTTTGATACAGGATATTTTTATTGCTTGCTACTGCTGGTCCACAAGCTTCTGGGGATTCTCTTATCTGTCTCCCATGTCACATCTGAGGAACACAGGGTTGCAGACACATACTACAGTGCCCAACTTTTCATGAGTTCTTGGGATTCAAACTCAGATCTTCCAGTTTGCTCAGCAAGCTTTTATATGCATGGAGCCATGTTCTCAGCCCCTGCCACACTATTTCCAAATGGGTTGACTACACTCACTAGCAGCAGGAGGGATGCCTTCTGCTCACAGTTCAGTATCTTACGACAAACCTTCAATTGTGCAGACACCTCCTGCCTAACATGCAGACCCCAGATCTTTACGGTGTGGAATTATATGCCTTTCAGTGCAGATTTCAGAGAAGAGCTGTGTTTGTGTGGTCTGATTTTTTTTTTAAATGCCTAGGGTAATATCTTCAATCAGAGGGCAAATAGAAGCAGGGAAAATCGGTAATAAAAAATGAATTAGGGTGATTAGCAAAGGTGAGTGCTTCCCTCCTCAGGCGACAGGCAGAGTTGACTTTGAGCTTTGCAGGGTGGCTCCTGTCCAAACATGCAGCTGGATTACTGCAACCTCCAGGCTGACCCTGGGGTCTGCTCACACACAGCAGTCTGGTATTGCATTTAGTTCTGCAAAGGTCATGAGTACCCCTTGGAGGGGGGGCAACCCCTGATGGGTTGGATCAGGGTCTCCAAAGAGGGGTTACGTTTTTCTACCCCCATTCCCATCTCTAGCGAAGATGATAACCTCTTCCCTTGGAGCAGAGACTCCTTTGAGCCTTGTCTTTATGAGGACACAAAGGCTTTAATTGACTAATACAAACAGCTATGGGTTTCCTGAGAGCCAGGGTGCTCAATGTCCCCAAATGGGGCTTTGGTGGGTCTGTCTAGAAGGTTGGACTGTGCCCAGAGGATAGAGGGCAGAATTATGCATCACATTTTAGAAGGCACCAGAAATAGTTGGGCTGGTTCCCCTAGCTAAAAAGAAGCAGAGTTCTTGGGAGTAAGGAAAGTGTGGGAGAATTACATGATAGTTTCACGCTGACAGTTTTGGGATCTTGCACTCACACAGGGTAAAGAGAATCATGAATACCCCACAGCAGGCTTGGCTGATTCTTAAATCAGTTCGTGGTTCCCCACCAGTGGGATAATGGTAGTAGAACATATTCAAATGCAGATTCTGATGCAGTGGGTGGGTGGGTAGCTAGAGAGTGTACATTGCTAAGGTCTAGAGCAGTGATTTTCAACCTTCCTAACCCTCCAGCCCTGTACACAGTTCCTCAACACAGGTTCTTATGGTGTGGTGACACCTTCAACCATAAAATCACTTTGTCACGACTCCATAACTCTAATTTTGCTGCTGTTATGAATTGTAATGTAGATATATGATGTGCAAGATATCTGATATACAGTCCTAAAGGTGGAGAATCGCAGGTCTGGAGGTTGCTGGAGGGCCTACCAGAACATTGAGGTAGGGGTGTGTGTGTGTTTGTGTGCATGTGTGCGTGTGTGCACGCATGTGTAAAGTGTTGAAGTGCTCTGAGAGAGGCCACTGATGGGGAGGGCTCTCAGGAGAAGGGCTGTGACCTCAGCTTGAGCCATATTTTGACTTGGTCCTCCTGTGTTGATCTGCCAGTGTCCACATCACTAGTGCTGTGATTACAGATGTGTACCACCACAGGCCTAGCTTTTCATGTGGGTATTTAAGTATGAACTCAGGTTTTCATGCCTGTACACACTTAACATTTTACTGACCTCAATTTTCCTTTGCTAATGGGTTTTGCTCAGATATGCAGAGCTTTTCATCCATGTAAAGGATCAGTAGAACCAAAAGGAAATGAGGCTGGAGAACCCGTTTACCTGGGCTACAAGGGGCTGGAGTCTTGGGACTGAGTTGCAGGGCTCTGGGGCTGAGTATGGTCAGGGCTCCATATGGAGATATGTTTGGCTCTGGCCCTGAGGACAGTGAGGCATCAATGCTTTTAAGCGGGAACAGTAGGTGCTGAATCTCTCTCTCTCTTTTTTCCTTTTCCTTTCTCAATTGGCAAATTGAGGTCTTATGTGGATGCACACCAGCATGAAAAAGGTCCAGATACAGGACAAGGATGAGGGGGCCAGTGAAGGGTGATGATCAGAGCGCCTGTGGTCTGTGGTGCACCTGAGTTTTAAGTTTTGTGGGGAGAGTCACTCGGGACTCAGCAGCCACAGTCTCCCATAGAGCCCCAGAAGTACAAAGTGGCTTCAGTCACTTTCCCCATGTGTACTCTGTTCGATGGAAGCTCACAGCTTCTCAGCTCTTACAGGTGCTGACAGAGACATCACAATATTGTGAAGTCAGACACCCAAAGCTGACTTCATTACCAGCTTACCTGACGACGACGTAGCAGCTGCCTTAGACGGTTGGGTGTGACAAAGCTAAAATTGAACTTGGCAATTACCGCTCCTGTGAGGTTCTCAGTGCTGTGAAAAGCAGGTTCCATGGAAATCAACCTTAGTAATCACAGGGTTTAAAATTAGTTCGTTAGTTACTATTAAGGTTGCACTCATCAGCAGAGGCTCCATGAAGCAAGGGGTCTGGAGGGGACAGGTTTGGGCAGCCTGAGGTACTGTGGGCACACCTGCTCTGGTGGTTTCCTTTTCAATTAGTTTCACTGTTCATGCTCAGGCTTGTTATTGTTTCCTGCATGCATTTCCCCTTCTCCCGCCTGCCTCTGCTTCCTCACCTTGGAGTTTTCTTTAGATCTTCAAGGGGCTTTCTTCAGCCTAGAAAGGCTGAAGATCATGTCTTACATGATCCAGGGAGAGTTCCACTCTGGATTCTTGAGCAGAGGAAAAAGACATGAGATGTGGCTGAAGGTTCCTTACCCCTCTATTGGACTTTTTTCCCCCAAAGCTCCCCCACCCCTTCTCTCTGTCTCTGTTTCTCTGTCTCTCTGTCTCTCTCTCTGTATTTTGGGGAATCTGGTCTAACTCAGGTCCTCATATTTACATGACACGTTAGTGACTGAACCATCTCCACAGTCCTTTTCCTGAAGTGTTTGTGGATTATCTCACTATGTCCCTGTTTTGTAGGTGAAGACAGTGCAGGGCCCACATGTTCTCACCACTGGTTCACTCTGTGGAGTGGCCTGGCTGTGTGATGGGCCCTGTGTGAAAGGAAAGACAGAAATTGAAATCTGCCTCAGTTTCCTCACCTGTAGGACAGACTTGTGCTGAGCAGGTGTCAGGGAGAGCCTTGTATGAGGCTTAACAGTGATATTTATGAACCACCTCTTTTATACCAGGCACCAGACCAGACTCTTCCCATAGGTAATACCTGCTCTGCCCCCAAACCGCAGGGAGGGGCTATTATTCCTGTCTCCACATTAGTGAATGAAATCTTAGAGAGCTTTCCAAACAAGAAAGTGTAGGGTCAGAAATTCAAAGCCAGGTGAACTGGCCCCAGGGCCAGGCCTTACTCTGGAAATGAGCCCCAACTCACACACACACATTATGAGCTGTCTCTAGGGTTCTAGAGAGGAAGGCAGAAATGGAAATATCTTCCCAGCAGGCCACAGCCCCTCCACAGGAAGCTGAGTCATCTCTCTCTGTGTCTCTGTTTTGAACCATAACCATTCAGCAGCCGAGTAGTGTGAAAACTGTCTGAAACAAAAACACTGGGGGCCTCCAGGTGCAAGGCACCTCCCAGCTCTGTGCTAGCTGCAGCTCCCTCAGCCTGCCCTGGGTGCCTTGGCCCTGTGTTCAATGCTGAGCCGAGAACAAGGGGCCTGGAATGGAGGTGACCTTGTCATCTTGTCAAGGGCACCTTGGAATCCAGCCTGCTGTGGTAGGGGGTAACCCACCCCAGTGCTGTCCAGTCCGTTGCTGATACATTCAAGGCGTGTAAATCATGGCTGGGAAGCTCACTATCAGCTGTGAATCCTGCCTCCCAGCAAGGATGGTAGAACCCAGTCGGAAGGCCTCGTCCTGGCCACAGACCTGTGGAGGAATGTGGCTCCCTGTGGATGGAGTGCCGCTGCGGGAAGTGACTAGGAGAAGTAAAGTCAGGAAGGAAAATTGTGAGCTTGAGGCCAGCCTGGGCTACAGAGTGAGACTTTGTCTCAAAACAAGCAAATACCAAAACCCAAACAAAGCAGAGAAGATGGTGTGAAAGCAAATTGCAGAGAGGCTAGGGACCTATCCTAATGACCGCTTTCAGTACAGCAGCCTGTCTGTCAGCAGAGATACTCAGGTATAGCGCCTGTAAGTGTCCTGAACCTATGTAAGGTGATCTGGGCTAAACTGTGGCATCTGAATAGGGTTTTGATTTAGAATACTAGGAACTTACTGTGGACTTACCAAGGTGTATTTCTGTAAGTCAAGGAGTACCTATGTACCCCAATTCTGCTCCTTGTTCAAATCCCTCCGAATGTGCATGCAATGTAGGTACATGTATACATAGAGGGCAACTTGAATGTTGTTCCCCGGTGCTATCCATCTTGGGTTTTTTTTTGGGGGGGGGGGACAAGTCTGAGACTCACTGATTAGACTAATCTGGCTGGTCAATGAGCCCCAGGGATCTGCCTGTCTCTGCCTCTCCAGTGAGATGGGTTGGGACTTTTTAGCACGTAGACCTGCACCCAGTAATGAAGGCAGTTTCTAGGGATTGAAATCACATATTCATGCTTTCTCAGCAAACACATCACCAACTAAGCTGAAGCCCTCACTCCCAAAGGCCTTAGTTTGAGCAGAGCAGGGAGATTTTACTCGGATGTGTGTGAGCCAGGACACCTTGGAAAGTGGAGACAGTGTGGTGTTCATTACGTGCCTCAGCTTGGGAACTGTGACCCTCACAGCACAGTGGCTGGACAGGGAACAGAGGATGTAGTGAGTGACTGGGTTAATGACTGGTGAAGAGTAAGAGGGTCTTTACCTTTGCCTTCCCCCTGTGACAGTCACACATCAAGCTTAGTAGAGTCCCTGGCTGCTGAAGAGCATATTTACTGCTGTTTAGGAAGAAACGTGCTTCTTTCCACTTCAACAAAGGCTGCTTATTTTTTCCAGACTGCATAACATTTTACTGTATGGAAAGTCATGCTTTTAAAACTCATCCGGCGGCCTATATGATCATTTTCATTTGATTATAAAAATGATGCAATAACTATCTTCAGATAGTTGGGCCTGGCCACTTTAAGTTATATAAATATTAATGGATGGCTTCTTTTTTATTTGTATTTTATGTGTATGGGTGTTTCGGCTGTGTGTCTGCACTGTGTGTGTGCAGTGCCCAAGGAGGTCAGAAGAGGGTGCCAGATAGCTTGGAACTAGAGTTACAGATAGTTGTGGGGCATCATGTGGGTGCTAGGAATTGAACCTGGGTCCTCTGGAAGAACAGCCAGTGCTGTTGATCACTGAGCCATCTCTCCATCTCTGTCAGATAGTTTCTAATGGTACCCTTAAGCTTTAATATACTTAATATCCTCAGCGCATCTATGAAACTTTTGTTGGTCTTTTATATTAGAGTACAAAATTCTCACCTAGCTTTCCTTCAGATGAGCCCCATGTGCTTGGCTTTGACCTTAGAGCTAGTGTTGTGTGTTCTGTTTTGAGTACCTACTGGATATCAGGCCTCATCCAGGAGCTGGGCCTAGGAATGACTAAGACCGAGAGTCCCAAGCATCTTGGAGGTCAGAAGCCTAACTGGCATACCCAAGAAGCATGCTGCAGAAATATGGCTCCATGCTGGAGAGAACAGAGGGGCTCCCTCAGGAAGGAAGATTTTGGAGAGGATTTGGAAGGGTGGGAAAGGCCCGAGAAAAGCATTACAGGCAGGGGAAACCGCAAGAGAAAAGTGCAGGGTCACAGAAGCTAGACCCTGTCTACCCATACTTCTCCTTCATAGCTCCCTCCTCTCACTCTGGGCACTGGCCCCTTTATCACCTGGCTTTTCTGTGCCCTGGCCCTTGTCTGTCACTTAGCTGGTCATTGTTACCAGTGTTGACTAGTGGTATTCTTTCTCAGGCCTGGGAACACCATTAGCTTTGGCAGCACTGGTGTTTCTGTTGCTCTGGTATGCACTCCAAACATCCCAATGGTGTAACAGAACCAAGCACAGTTCATGGCATCTAGTAAATGCTACTCTGCCCATTCTATAGGTAGAGAAACCGAGGCCCAGGGAAGTCAGCTGTCCCAGCTAGCAGAGCTGGAATTCTAACCCAGATTCCTTTTCTTAGAGTTCATATTCTTCATGGAGCCCTGATTTAGCTGTGTTTGCATAAAGACTAATGAGATTGCTAGGCAGTCCATAGGGTCTGGGACCTACACATATCCAAGTCTCATGTCCTTGTAATTGGTAATATTAATCCCTTGGCCTAACTTCAGCAAAGATAATTAACCAGGGAGATTTCTATGTGTGTATTTTGTTACATATGTAACATTTGTCTGCACAAAAGAAAAAAAAAAAAAAGACAGAAGTAGCAGCTGAGTCCCTTCCTCCTGCTCTCTGGGTAACCACAGCTAACAGCCTGGTGCCCTTGACAATGTAAATCCTAGTGCATGCAATGTACACATGCCACACACATAAACATATGTGCACATGTGAACACACACATGCACACCTATGCATGCACACATACAGTTCATATTTTTATTAAAAAACAGGATCATGACCTTCACTTTCTTTCCCAATCAGTTCCAAATTGGCACTCACAGATGAGCCCCATGCACCCTGCTCCATAGAAGGATGTGTCTTGTGTATTCAGTCAGCTCTGACTTCAGACGTTTATCCTGCCTCAGGTTTGTGTAATGAGCAGCATTCTCCGGCATGGCTGTATGAGGGATGCAGGTATTGCCATAGCGTGGGTACTCAGGAGTCTAATTGCTGAATGAAAGGTGTGCAGATTTTGCACCTTGACAGATGCTGCCAGTTTGCCTTCTGAAGGGCCTTCCGGTGCAGTGACTGTTCCCAAGCAGCATGCCTCTGAAGGCAGGCAGGGGTGACAGAGAGCCGGGCTGCTTTCTCTTCTGCTCCAGAAGCCCTGGAAAGGTGCTCTAAACATGAGGGCCCAAATTGGGATAGAAGATGGATTTGGATCAAAGAAGTTAAATAACAGGGTTTTCCCTTTCACCTTGTAGGAGTGGGATGGGGGGCGGGGGTGCCAGGCCTCCAGCCAATAGAGGACCAAGAGTCGTCGGGAGGGCTTATAAAGCTGCTATTTCTGGCATTTTTTTTCTCTTTCTCTGCTGATTATGCAGCAGCATCTCACAGAGGCTGTCGCAGGCTCATTTTCTCACTGCCTGGGCTTCTGTGGGATGAGGCTCAGGCTCCTTCTCTCAAGACACTGATGCATTGCAGGTGCGTTTCTGCAGAAGGTAAGCAGTGGCCAAAATTGGTGATGCTGGATCCTGGGTGGGGACAGGCAGGAACTGGTGCCTGCCACGTTCTGCAGTGAGGATGCTGTACAGGGTCCAAGGACCTGGTGATGGCTCTTCCTCTCTGATACGAAATTCTGCGTGCTGCTGGCATTGGCTCTGCTGAATAGGATTAGCCACCAGCCTTGATGTCCAGGATGCTCAGGAAGCATCCACTCATGTATTCCTTCATGTATTCATACATATATTTATGTATTCATTTATCTTGCATTCAGCTCACGTATAGCAGGCCTAGCCAGATGTAGGTGTTTGTGGGGGTGGGAGTGGACTGGGAAGGGGTCTTGCTGGCTTAGACAGGAAACAGTACAGTGACAGTGACAGTCCATGACATGAAAGGGGACCCAGAAGGCACTGCACCAAGGAGTGGGCTTCTGAGAAAGGGGTTTGGTGCAGCTAACCATGTCAGACTTTGGAGACTGGAGAAGCAATCAAAATCTGCCCTTATTTAGTAAGGACCACCGAAATTTCCTCTTGTCAAGTAAGGATACAGTAAACCACCAGCTGGGATCTCCACGGCCACCCTTTTGGAGAAGAGAAGCATTGTTGGGGAAGCAGTACAGTCACGGCCCCAAGGGGCAACACACAATATAGCAGGTGAAAGAGGCTCCTGTCGGTGGCATTTCCCAGCAGCCCCTACAAAGGTGGCTAAAGGGAGGGTGATCATCGCTAATAACCGTGCTATACATAGATCAGAAGGCCTGAACCTTCTGGCACTCTCTTTTCCCACAGTCATTATTGGAGATCTGGTTTCATGAATGTGCATCCCAGAAATGGAAGCTGACAGCTCAGGCCCATGTCCCCTCATGTGGAACATTAGGGGAACATAGAGAGACGAGGGACCAGCATCCTGAGAGCATCCTTCCCAATCCCCATAGAGTCACAGAGAATTACCTGAGACATCAGGTCCAGCAGGAAGGTCTCACAGCCAGCTGGCAGGAGTAGCCATGAGTACCTGCCAAGCAATGAGACCTCGGTTAGTGACCCAGGCTAGCTGCTCCCTAAGTAGCCCATGACATAAAGTGGGCTCCTCAAGCTACCTGAGCCTCAGTGTCCACACCTGCAAAGTGGGCACTGGAACTTTCTCTGTGACGGTGTATGCACATATATGTGCACATACACAGCCATGCACACATTGTTCATCCTTGGGCTAGCAGCTAAAAGGGCCTCCCATCCATGTTGGATGGCTCAGGACAGCTTAGCCGGGGAGGAGGCCAGGATGCCTGGTGGGGCATGTGCTCTGGTGCAAGCATGTGTGGTCAGAGAGCCTCCTTGTGTGTCTAGAGTGGAAAGCACTGTGTCTGTGTGGGTCTGGCTGAGAGAATTGCTCTGATCACCCCCCCCCCCAGACTTTCCTATGACGGAGGGAGAACACTATAGGACTTGCTGTCCCCTGAAGCCAGGATTGATCCTTAGCTAAACTCTTTTTGCACAGCTTTCTGAAGACTGGTAGGCAACCCAGTGTTGGGGTCTTACAGAGACAGACAGGCATGTCACCAGCTGCTGATTGTCATCTGTGTGTTGGGAGTCTGGGCTGGAGACGGGAAACGGTTTAGGAAGCGAGAATGTTTGGTCCACGCAGACTTCTTGTCAATAACAGAAACTGAACATAGGTATGGGAATTGGCTTATAGTAGGTCTCCTTTCCATGGGATCGCTGTGTGACCTTAGGCAGGTCACTTGACCTCTCAGATCCTACAGAATGGCAGGTTAAGAGAATGACAAGGGATGGGATAGGCAAAGCATGTTTCATGAATAAAAATGACACCCCTTCTGAGGGACGAGACCCAGGGAACTTTGGATGGGGCTCAGTGTCTGCTGCAGACTGGCATGAGGTAGGCTCCCACTGAAGGCTTATATGAAGGAAGGTGACTGGAGTGTGGATTCCAGACATTGTGTCATCCCAGGCAAGCTCCTCAGGGAAATAATTCCAGCTGGTCCCACTAAATGCTCTGGTTTTACCATGCTGGTGTGAGGGATATTGTTAGGGTGGCTTCCTGCTACAGATTAACTTCCTGTCTGAGCCCCACAGGGTCCCCAATGCTTTCCTCAGAAACCAACCTATCATGGCTGAGATCAGGTACTAAGGTGGCATGCTATTGAAGGAGGCATCTCAAGCACAGCTGTGGCTGCCTCTATCACCCCACAGGGGCCCGAGAAAAAAAAGCCACACACACAGATGGATGGATTCCTGCCTCTCTTGAGCTCTGGGAGCCATTTTCTGGGGAGGCCACCACACCACACTCCTACCCCCTGCCACTGTCAGCTCAGTGAACTGCTTAACATGCCTGTCTCTCCCGTGGACTCTTGGCAGCGGTGGGCTGCTCCTCCATACTACCGTGTCCATCTCAAAGCCTCACCTACCTGCCTGGGGATCATCCACTTCATCTGCTTCCTCAAGGATCATGGCTGATGTTTCCTAAAGCTCCTTCCCCAGCCAGGCTGCCTGGCTTTCTCTTTCTTAAGTCTTCAGGCCCCTGTGTTTGTGGTAGGTTTTCTTTAGACCTCCAACTCCTGATAATCTACAGAGCTGACCAGGACACCAAGTCTTTGCAAAAGCCTCTTCATTGTCTCTCTGCACATGTCATGCCCCCCACCCCAAGGATCACCGTGAGGCTCTGGAGTATCCCACCCATGGATGGTGCACCTTTATTTTCCTACCTGCTAGATGTTTCTGCATGGGATGCACTTACATAGGCCGGATGTGGGAACAATAACCTGCAATAGGAAGTCATGCCCCATAGACAGACCCCTTCAGAATCCCGTCTGTGGTTTGATGTGGCTGTGTGACCTAACCTCTCTGTGTTTGTAGCATCACAATGCTAAATAAGATGGCATGTGTCACACATCTCTTCTGCTTGCTGGGCATAATTATTCCCTGGGACACTTGGAACATTGAGATGACTCCTTCCATTTGCTCTAAGCAGAGAAAAAAAAAATGAAGAGGAGCCAGGTACATTAGTCTTCAGTGTCCCACACAGAAGAATGTGCCCTGGGACCCTAAACAGGGGCAAAAATAGCAGCCACCAGGGCACCCTGCAGTGTGGAAGCCACAGAGGAAGCCACAGGCCAGGCAGATGCCAGCTGCCTCGAGGGGATGAGGTTTCTCAGATGTGCTAGCGAAGCAGCCCTCACGCCTGCGCTTGCCTGTTCTTTCAACCACAGCATCAGATAAGCCCACGGACAGCTGTTGGCTTCCTCTCTGGGGAGGGTAATTGCAGTGCCATCTGTGGGTATGCTTGCCTCCCGTCATCTTTCTGGCCTCTGCTCCCTTCTCTTGCCTTCTCTGCCTACCTTGAGGTCCTCTTGCTGACCCAAGTGACACCTGCCTACCCCCATGTGAAGGCCTTGTACAAGCTGCTGGTCAGCATGGATGACCCAAGATGGTACCCTCTTGGATCCTTCCCTCCCTTCCCACCACTGTTCATCTTTCTGTAACCTTCATCCAAAACGTCCAGTTTGATTGGCTTAACTGGAATCCCCTCCTGATCCCTTCATCTGCTCACTGATTTCCTTCCATGTGTGTACAGTCTTCCAATGTGCTGTGTGAGCCATTTGATAGTTTCTCCAGGACAGCAAGTCCCAGTGGCCTTTTTTCACTGCTAATCTCTAGATCCTCATAACAGGACCTGGCACAAAGTAGATACTTTATAAATATTCTTTCAGTTCATGGGCACACATGGGTATGAAGAACCATCAGGGTCATCAGAAGAGACCCAAGCTGGGTTTGGTGTGTCTTCAGGGGCTTGAAGTCTAAGGAATGGACTCATTGTCCTTGAGGACTCTGGTATCAGGATTTTATTAGCCTTGAACACATGTCTCTGCCAATCCTGAACTGACAGATGTCTGGGTCAGAGGTTCTGGATTCTCATATGGTACCTTGTAAAAGTCGACTCTTAGAGTTGTTATGAGTTTGACTTTGTCCGTTTGCTTTTGAGAGAAGGTCTTGCTATAGAGTCCAGGTTGACTTCAAACTCTTCATTCCCCTGCTTCAGCCCTCCGTATGCTGGGACCTCAGGGGTAACACTGTGGCTAGCTCATGACTTTGGTTTTGGGACTACACTGCTCTGGCTCAGGTCCCAGCTCTCACACTTCTCAGCTGTGTTGGCCATCACCTCTACCTCCGCATTTTAGTTTCCTTGCCTGTTCAGTGAGTAATGATTCTGACTTTAATTGAGTAATTTTCAGGATTATGTATCAGCTCTGTGAAGTTCTTACCATGTAGTAGATGGTTATTAAGAGGCTGTTTGTTAAATCCACTCAAAGTGTATTAAGCTGGATTATGCTTCAGTAACAAACAGCCCCCAAATCTCAGTCATTTATCACAAGGACAATTTATTTATTTTTAGTATTATATTCACTCCTGTTATAGTCACTCAAAGTGAAGGCTAGTCCAGAATCCTGAAGCTCCTGCAGAGCCAGCTTAGACTTCCCATGTTTGCTGTTCTGCACTTCCACAAGAAGAGAACATTTGTTTCTGCTCTTAGGCCATTGGTCTAAACCAGCACCATAATAAGGGAAACCCAAGCCCAGAAAGAAGAGAGAAAAAAGATGCTGAAGCATTATGGTAAAATCTATTATGGTGGGGACATTCTGCCTGGCTGTCTTCAGGCAGAGGCACAGTTAACCCACAGCCCAAGGGATCTTACCCAGGGCTACATCCCTGACATGGTCTGAAGCCCTAAGGACAACCTTGAGACTTACGGCTTCCAGAAGTGTAAGAGAATAAGTGTGTGTCGTCACTCATTTTGATTTGCTCTGGTGTTTATGGTTTAGTTGGGATAGAGCCCAGGCCTTTACATGCTAGGCAAGTACTCCACAGCTGAGCCAGCCAGCCAGTCGGTGGGGCTTTACATTAGTCAGTTTATAGTTATTTGTCTGGGCAGCTATTAAAGGACCAGCAAAATCCAATGCCCAGAAGCCTCTGTTTGCTCTGAGAGAACAGACCTGCCCCTGTGTTCTCATAATGTTCTATGTCCTCTGTTCTGTCTGGCATTTCAGCCTCTTGGGGAATACATGATGGTATGGGGGAAGATGGAAGCCAGATCACATTCAGAGCCCAGGTCAGTCTGCGAACAGGCTTTTCTGAATCTCAGTTCAAGGCCGTACAGTGAGCATTCGGGTCAAATGCAAATACAATGGTACTTGATTCAGCTCAAAAACTCCTTTATCACAAAACCTCTGATGGGCAGAGGGAGCAATGGGTGTCTGTGATCGAACCTTATTTTGTAAATATACTGCCAGCTCCTTTGGCCCTCAAACCTGGCCTGGCTGCCTCATGGCTCTGTGGAGGTAACACCAACCTGCCTGTGTAAATATTCACCTCCTGATTTTCAAATGTAAATGCATGTGTCACTCTCTTGTTCTTCTGAAAGCCAACCAAGTGAATTCTGAATTCTGGAAAGGCATGGGTTCTGGCTGGCAATGAGCCCTGTGTCTTGCTCTCTCCAGCCTGGCAGGACCTGGAAACCTCACATTTTTCTCCATTTCCAGTAGCCCGCACCCTCTATGTTACCGGGGGCTAAGTTGGGTTTTGCTGGTTCAGGGCAGAGGTTACAACCTAGGGCAGGAAGAGCCCACACATGCAGTCATTGCTGCTATGAATTTAAAAGGGAAAATATCCTTTTTTTTCTTTTTGAATCGTCAGAAAAAGAAATGAAAAGGAAGTGTGTGACCAAGGAAAGGAAATTAGGGTTTGCCACCAGTATGAGTCACCCCCTATCTGTCTCCTGAGTGGGCCTTTGCCCTGGTTCATTCATCCCTGAGCCTTTAAAACCAACTCGGCGAGATACCACGGCTGTGATGATTTTCCTGATCTGGCTGTCCTGTGTGCATCTCCTTCGGAGGCATGCTTCTGCTGGTCCATTTATTGCTGCTGCTGCTGCTGCTGCTACTACTACTGCTGGTGGTGGTGGTGATGGTGGTGTGTGTGTGTGTGTGCATGCCTGTGTGTGCATGCCTGAGTGTGCATGTCTTGTGTGTGCATGCTTGAATGTGCATGCCTGTGTGTGCATGCCTGAGTGTGCATGCCTGTGTGTGCATGCCTGAGTGTGGTCAGTCAGTGGCCCAGACTTCAGGTGTCCTCTTCAAATACTCCCTATCTAATCTTTTGTGACAAGGTCTCTCACTGAACTGGTGCTTACCAGTTTAGCAAGGCTTGCCAGGGAGCTCCAGAGATCGCCCTGTATTCGACTCCAAAGAACTGGGATTACGGGCATGTGTTGCCATACTCAGCTTTTTTATGTAGGTTCTGGGGATCAAACTCAGGTGCTTATGCTAATAAGCCATCTCCCTAGCCTCTGCTTACGGTGCTGTATCCAGGTTCAGAACCTTCTCCTGGCTCCACCCTAGGACCCCAGTTGCTCCTGCTCTTTCCTAAGCAGGCTCATCCCTCCTCCCAGAACATTCATAGCTACTTTTTGAACCCTGGCTCAAATTATGGCCCTCTGTGTCCGTTCCTTAGTTGCAGCCCTGTTCCCCTGTTTTCTGACTCCATGTCTCATCTGCCTATTTGCCACCATGACTCCCAATCTTTGAATGGCCCTTCCTTCTTTCCAGCTTCTAGACCTGGATGGCTCATCCCCCATCATCCCCAACCCTCCCTCTAATCTTATGCCCTCACTCCCCTCACCTAGCTCATTCTGCGTACAATTACCCCCTCTCCAGGCTTTTTGCACGGTCCCTGTCAAGGCTCCAGCCACTCACCCTGATTTGAACCCCTGCTCCTGCCCCTATCATTAGGCCATGAGCTTGAGAAGGACAAAGATTGCCTAAACCTCACAGATACTGGGCATCCATGAGGAGGGAGTGGCTTCAGATCTAGGCGAGAGTCTTGGGTACTCTCCCTTGTCACCTAAAGATATTTGTGTGTGGTGTAAAATATGCTAGCTCCACAATGGCTGGTTTGGGTCATATGCATTTCTCTATTGCCAGTAAATCAAGCATGCATCCCCCCTACGCATTTATTTCTTGGAATGTTGCCTCTCAGTGACTTTCCTGTTTGAATCTCATATCTTTTTGTCTCGCAGCATCTTGCTTTCTGTCGAAGTTGACGGAGCCATTTCTACATTGTATATATTAACTGTCTGGTTGTTGGCACTGATATTTTCTTAGTCTGATGTCCTTTTCATTTTAGTTTTATTACGTTTCCTTCCACGGAAGATATGAATGCGTGTATATTTGAACCTGTCAATCTCTTTCTTCATGATTGTCAAGGGCTGAGGAAGTCGCTGTGCCTCTGCGGATCTGATAAACACTGTGTTCTCTCTCTTTTTCTCTGATTGTTTCTCTCCAGCGTGGCTTTGTGTGCTTAGTTAGCTCTTACTCCTTCTTCAGTGCTTGGGGTTGGTTATCTATTCCAACGTTCCCAAACAGGACAAGCCTGGCAGCTTGTGTTTATTAAATAATTGGTTTTGATCTCTTGGTTTCCAAAGGGAAAGACTAAATAAAATAGTTGTTATGAGCGTGACTTTTGGCAGAGTCATGGGTTGGCTTTGCCATGGTCCAGTTGTGTGACCCCGCAGCCTGAAGATGACCTTCCACTGTTGCCATCTCCCTCCCCAGGCCGTCGCAAGGTCAAATGGTATTGTTGTACAAAGGCTGTCCCGTGAATCCTAGCACAGAGAGACAGGTGTTTCCTCACCTCATTGGGAATAGCTTTCCAGATTTGCTCTTCGGTTTTATTGTTTCAAAGTTCTTATTTTGGCACTGGAGAGATGGTTCAGTAGACAAAGTCCTTGCCCTGCAGTCGTGAGGACCTGAGGTCATATTTTTAGCAACCACATTAAAAAAAAAAATCAAATGTGTTGGTACACACTTGTAACCCCGACACTGAGGAAACTGAGACATGGGTCCCAGGGGCTTGCGGACTACCTAGCTGAGTCATGACTTCAGTGAGAGTCCCTGTCTCAAAGTTAAGGTAGAAAGCAATTAAGAAAGGTACCCATCATTAACATTCACCTCCAACACGTGCACTTGTATGTGCACACGTACACACACGTGTACACACCAGGTCATCTTTTATTTTATCTGTATGAGTATTTTGCCTGGATGAACATATGTACAGCAGTTGTGTGCTGGTGTCTGCAGAGGTCAGAAAATGGCATTGGATGCATACATGTTCTCATTTTGTGACTGCAGCCTTGCTTTGCTAGCTGCTCTGCAGAATATCTCACCTTCTCACCGAAGCAAGCTCCCTGTCACTGCTCTGTGCACATTGTTTATAATTTCCTCTGTTTCTCTTTGGTGCTTGCTGGTCCCATCTCTCCCATTCTGCCCTGGAAACAACCTCAGTGAACTTGAGACAGTTATCATCTCCTAACACACACACACACACACACACACACACACACACGCACACGCACACGCACACGCACACGCGCGCACACACACACACACACACACACACACACACACACACACACACGTTTCTCACCCCACTCCCCAAGCGGCCTGCCTTTGGCTTACTCTGTCTCTCTATGTGACAGGTGTATGTCACTTGCGTCTGTGTGGCCTTCATAGTGCCTCCTTATTTCTGAGGCTCAGAATGTCCTGTGAGCCCGGAGATTCCCTGGAGATCTATTTCAGGTGCTGCCTTAGAGCTATACCTGTCACATGTGCTCAAGCTAAGGCTTGGAAAAAGCCTTTGAATAACTGGGTCCTATCTAGAATGTTCTGGAGGCACGCAGAGGTTCAGAGGATCCAATAATGGGATGGTGGTAACTCCTGACATGATATTGCCAGTAGCTGAGGGACCATCTACCACCTTGACCTTGGTTTCCCTACAGAAATACAGAGAAGTTGGTCGTATGGCTAACCACGATACCTTGTGATTTCTCCTAAGCAGGCTGGCACAGTTGTGAAGACAGATTGGAGTAACTCCTAGGTATAGGCTGTGCTAGAGAAGCCAGTTTACATCTCTGTTTTCTGAGGGAGAAAAGCCTGATAAGACAACTCTTCCCACCACTGCTTCCTTGGGCCCCAGGGAAGAGCTGAGACCTGGGGCCTAAGGGTTCAGTGATCAGAAACAGAGGGGTAGCCCTCAGCCTGGGAAGCTTCCTGCATGAAAGGAGGAAGCTAGCCTCTCTAGCCTTTCTATAGCATTGTATTATGCTGCTCACTGCCAGATACATTTCCCCCTGTTTGTTTGTGACTGGGTCTCACTAAGTGGCCCTGGCTGCCCTTGAACTCAGGATCCTCCTGCCTTGGGCTGTCCAGTGCTAGGATTGCAGCTGTATGCTACGGCACCTGCTTCCATCCCTGTTTTACAGGGGAGGAATCTGAGGCTGAGTGAGCCTAGATCCTTGCCCATAGATACCCAGCAGCCAAGTGTAGAGCCTGGATTAGAACTCAGTCTGCAGGTTTTTAGAGATGCAGCCAGTATCATCTCCACCCACTGACAGTCCAAAGACAGATTGTAACACAGCACTTAAATATCTACCAGCAGTGTTTACAAACATGCTTTCCCTTGTGAGTGCTGGATAGAAAGAAAGAAGCCTGGCATTTTGTCTCTGTTGGCTTTGGGGTTAGACGTACAAGTGACAGGTTCAGGTGACCTAGAAAAGCCTTTCTAGGTCAAATTACAATTTCAAAGGACTTTCTCTCTCCTTTGAAAACCACCTGTGATCCAACACTGAACACTGTCATTGACATATTTCCCATCCAGCAATGCCAGCCCTTTGTGGCATGATTGAGGGGCTTGTTTTGCACTGGGCAGAACATATCTTCCAGATCATCTGCCGCTCATTGTCTCCGTCATACCCCTCCCCCATCTCCACAGTGTCCCACCCGACACAGGGCTCTTGTGGCTTTTAGTTAATTGTCTCTGGCAAGAATCTGCTCTGGGACTTGTTCCCAACCACACAGAGGATAGATCATTGTCAGGCACAAACATTGGCAGTTCTTGGCAGCCCAGGGCTCTAGGCTGCTAACCACGGCTGGCCTCTGGGGAAGGGCAAGACAAGAGCACATAAGGGGCTTGGCCTGGTCTTTGGAGCAGGGGCTTTGAGTTCAAGCCATGTATCTCCTATTTTTTTTTTTTTATTTTTTATTTTTTTTTTAGCTGTGTGGTCTTGGGCATGAGACTTTATTCACCTTATTGGACTTAGTTCCTCCTTTGCAGTATGGCAGCCTGGATCATGGTAACTTACCTTTCAGAGGATCCAATGCGTTAATGTGGGTGCGTCAAAGCAGCAAACTCTGTGTCATTGCTGTGTAAGTTACTTCACATGAGCATATGATCCATCTAGTTCTCCAGAACTCAGACATTCTTCATACCTGCTCCTGATGCTTCAAAGTTAGCATCACCCCGGTGATGGCTTCGGGTAAAGGAGGAAGCCGAGATCTGATGGCTGGCCCATTTGTGAACACAGAATTTGGCTCTCTGCTCTAATTGGAGCCATCTTGGCTCCAGAGTCTCCTTGGGACAGGCTGCACATACCTCACCATTGGT